>VDFB02271358.1:662903787-663117913 GCA_007258455.2 Sequoia sempervirens
GAACATTGAACCAACAAATGAAACATCCGTGAGGAAAAACCATCTCACCAAAATCACATGAAATAACAACTATAACTGGTACAACCCATGTGTAAACTCAAATCACCACCAAAGCCAAAACGTAGGGCCAAATGTCAAATTACAAGATCCAATATACAACATCAATCTCCCACCTCTGGAAGTCCCTAACCAACAACTTAAGCTCCTATAGAAGGATAAACTAACTCAAGGGCTTTCCCACATGACACAAATCCAATAAAAAGATAACCACAATTGGCTCAATGAATAATTTCAAGAGTAAACAATCACACAAAACATCACCATATAACATATATAGTCACAAAATAATTTCACAAAGAAAATAAATAAATTAGTTTACTCAAGAATATTTATCATAATTTAATTCACCCAATTTATTTCTAATTTCCTCGGTTACATTACAACATTGTAAATTTAACATTATCCAATTATTCCACAATCACAGCACAAACATCCACCTTTATTTATATATATATATGCATATTCATATATACCTTTTTTCTCTAACATATACACATATATATTAATATATGCACATATATATATATAAAACTAAGAAAAAAATGAATTTAAAAAAAAACAAACCACAGTGAGTACTGTGTACCTCCCCGTGGGGAGGCTGTAGTCCCCACTGGCTGCATACAGCAGCCTACGGCTATTGTGCGCAGTCAGTGGTGACTGCGCGCAACAGTACCATAGGGAAGTGGGGGTGGTACGGCTTCGACCGACCCTTCCCCCCAACCAATATGAAACAATTTTTATTTTTTATTTATTTATTTATTTTTAATATAATTTCTTTTAACAAAACACAGACACAGAACCCAAATGTGAATATAATTTTATTTTATATAATTTTTTTTAAGACAAAAACCGAAAAATAAATAAACATTTTATGTATATATATATTTTAATCTTTCAAAAATACAGACACAGAATCCAAAACTGTGTATATATATAATTTTATATTTCTTTTCAAAAGACAAAGTATAAAATTTAAATATATATATATATATATGTATAAATATACATGTATATATATTTTCCCATTAAACACATAATAAATAATACAAATATATTGAATTCATAGTCCAGTTTTTCTCCAACACAATATAAATAAATAGGGTATACAATTTTAATTTCCACAACAAATCGATTTTCTTTTCAAATCAAAAAAATCTCATAACTAGATTTATTGAAGAAAATTAGAAGGTTTCTCACTAATTTTCTATAGAAGATTTAAAGGTCTGACACAAACAAATTTTCAACAACATAATTTATTTTAAACATAGATACAAATTTCAAATGTTCCAGACATGATTTTCATTTCCCTTACATAACAATCAAAATCAAAAGAATTAAATTAATTGAAAAGAACCTGGAGTCCTTCATTTGATGATGAATCCAAACATGGTAACCCTTTTTCCTCTTTCGAAAATGAACTTCCTCTAAAGATCCTTCTCAAATTCCTTTCAGCTCACTTCTGAAACAATTTTCTATTCTTTTCTTACAAAACAATTTTCACAAAGAAGCACAGAAACCTATTTTTTTCTTTTTTAGACAAAAACCAAAAACCTTTCTCTGTGTGTATGTAGAAACTTCCTTTTCTCACAATAAAATAAATAAAAAATAAATAAAGCTCTTCTTCCTTTTTTTCCCGAAAATCCAAAACATTCATTGGTTCTTTTTCTTGCTTTTAAAATCTCACACTTATCTCAGAGATTTAATTAAAAATTCATGATTTTCACATGATATTATCCTCACAAGATATTCTCTTCTGATTTTCTATTTTTAATATCTTGAAAAAGATAATTTATAATTATCACCAACATTATTTATTTAAATTAATTACTTACACCTTTTAACTAATTAAATAACTTTAATTTACAACATTTAATTCCAAAATTACAATTACTCACAAATAATCATATCCACAAAATATCATTAATTTATTCCATATAAAGTAAAAATAAATTAAATAACAACTAACCATAATTAAAATAAATAAACAACAACAACCAATACAGAGACAAGGACAAGGCCAAAACCATGACACAACAAGACTCACAATGAGGTGATGAACTTGGGATGGGGACACTTCCTTATCAATTCCCTTTTTCAACATCGTACCCGTTGGGTTAATTTAATGCTCGCCTTGTCCTGCCGAAGCAGATGGAATCAAGACTTTATTCTTGCAATTCCTGCATACAAACAAATGTCAAGTAGCATGTAAATCTCCATTGCAGACACACCATGAAAGGAAATTGCAGGGTAGCAGGGTGCTCGCAAGTGAGTGATGCTACTCCGTCCTTTCACCAAGATTCACTACCAAACATATCACAAAACATAGCAACATAGAATCACAACATCGTCACATATAATATTAAACAAAACCATAGCATAACCAAATAATCTAACCACCACATAATGTATCATAATTCATCATAATAATGTCAAGTGCAGCAAACCAACCAAGCTATGAATCCACACATAGCTAAGTCAGTGAACTAATCACCATCACAAACCAAGTATCAAAACAACACATAAGAGTATCAAAGAGTATCAATAACATGAGGGGTATTACATCCTCCCCCTAGAACATGGCTTACTTTTGGAAGCCAATAAATAAATATGGGTAAGCCTCTCTAATATGGGATGCATCCTCCCTTTTCGTCGAATTCTCGTCATTCGGGTCCCACTAAACCCGCAGCTGATCAATATATTTTCCCCTTAGGACGAGTCTCCAATGTTGTAGCATGACCACAGGCTCGAGAGCTAGCTGCCCGTCCTCGACCTATAGAGCATTCCAATCAAGTACGTGAGTAACATTAGGAAAATATGGTCTAAGGACTGAAACATGAAAAACATTGTGAATCCGCGATAGACTAGGTGGCAAGGCTAGACAGTAGGCAATAGGTCCAATTCTTTCTAACACCTCAAACGACTCTACAAATCGAGGCGTAACCTTAGAACCCTTTCCATAACAAATAGGGCTCTTCCATGGACGTACTCAAAGAAACACCTAATCACCAATTGCAAACTACCGATCAACTCTATGTGCATCCACATACTTCTTTTGCCTATCTTGAGCTGCCACAAGATGCTCTCAGATGCGAGCTACCTGCTGTTCCATATCTCAAAGAATTTCGGGTCCAAGGAGAACCCTATCCTCTAACCAATCCCAACTCAAAGGGGTATGACAAGGACAACCGTATAAAGCCTGAAAAGGAGCCATGTCTATCCACTAGTAGAATTTGGAAAATAAATGATTACGTGACTAAAAATTTTAGTCACATGACTAACACTAGTAGAATTTGGCAAATAAATGACTAATTTGGTCATTTATAAGTGACTAATTTGGTCATCAAGTAAAATCACAACTAAATGACTAAATAAATGACTAATATCAAACAAATAAAAATGACTAAATAATTGACTAAATTAATGACTATTACTCTATTCTTTTTTCTTTCAAATTTGATCATAATCCATAGAGCTTAAGCCCCCCTCATGGGACCCCTACCTAACCAGGCCATTTGGCCGCCTAGGTTGCTTGATGCACCAAAAATACCTATTGTGTGGAAGGCATTGGCTCTCAGTGCAGTCTTAAGGCCTTCACATATTTTATAAAAAAATTAACATTTACATTCTTTAACTTTTATTACTCATTATGTTAATGAATCATTAATGTTTTTAACTATGATTTGAAGCCAATTTTATTTTCCTATTGTGTTAGCATGTCAAATGTATCAAAGAGAAATTATGGTCAATTTCACTAATAAAATATGATTTAAATAATCCAATTGCATTTTGAGGGCTATCTTTCATTTCAAAACACAAATAAAGATGACTAAATAATTAGTCCAACAAATAAAAATGACTAAATAATTAGTCACACATAAAAATTAGACAATATGACATTAAAGTGGTTAATTAAAAAAAATTGAATTGAGGGAGTGTATTGTATAATATAATATAATAATAATAATATATTATATTACAATAAAATATATTATAATAATAAATTATAATATAATATGATATATATATAATATATATTATTATATAATATTATATTAAATACTAATATTATATTATTATTATATATATAATATATTATATAATAATATAATATATAATATAATATAATATAATATAATATAAATATTATAATATAAATGTAATATTATAATATATTTAAAAGTGATAGATTTAATTTTGAAATCAAAATCAAATGAAGTAAAATGAAGCGGGAAAAGTGGGCGATGGTATTTGATTTTTCTAATAAAAATCATAAAAAGGTACCTATTTTCTTTAATACAATGTGAAAAATCAACCATTCAGCCTAGGGTAATGAAAAAACCCTAAATCAAAAAGAAACTGAGCCCTAATCTCATTTCATTTTTCACTTGTATTTTTGGAGAAGAAACTCATTCCATTTTTCACTTGTATTTTTGGAGAAAACTCAACACCGCCATGCCTGGGTAGGGTTTGAGAGTGGAATGGTGACTCATTCTGTTGTTTCTGATGATTTTCCTGAAAAAAAAATCTTGCAGAGGTAAGTCTTTGGTTTTGAAACTGAAAAGTATTCTCCATTTTGAAGCATTTTATCGAGCTCACTTGGTCGCGACTGAGTATTTTCTGTTGTATTTCCTTTTCTTACCATTTGTTGATATCTCTCCTCTTTGTTTGACTGCCATTGGAGTATCTTTGAGGCTCATTTCTGAAGACTTTGGAGGGCGTCTCCTTTACAACAATCTTGTGTAAGTTTCATTATTCTTATCTCTTAAATTTCTATGAGAATAGGCTCGATTCGAGCTCAGTAGAGGCAATATGATAAAAACCCTTGTATCTCCCTGCACAAATCTTGATGGGTTACTTTATTTCTATAGAAAATGTAAAACTTTGCACTCTCAACTTACTATTTTCATTATTTTGAGGGCTTTTTGTGTTCTAATGGCCGTGACCTTCATAGCATTCTGGGTATTTTTCTTTCTGTTCATTTTCTCTTCCTCATGGGTGTGTGGTAGAGACCCAATACTCAATAAAACAAACTTTTGTATACTTGACATTTCCACAAAGGAAACTCCAAAAATTATATAAATGGCATGCCCTAAAATTCTTTCTTTAATTTTCTTTTATGCTTTTCATCCAAGTAAAGTGTCTAATTGTGAATGGGATGAATGATAGATTGGACAAGAGCAAGCCAAAGTGTGTCTGAATTCCCAGAGAGCACCTTCATAACTGAGAGAATTATTATATTTATTGGAAATCTTGATTTTAATAGAGGGATTTGTTTCAGCTTCTTTCCACTTAATATCACAACTTTTGGCATTTCCTGAAATCTCTGGCCTATTTTCATTCATTTTCAGATTTTGTTCTTGAAGTAGATTTTGTAAATAATCTAGGCTTGTATTCTTGAACCCATTTTATTCTCACAATGCTTTCAATAATTTATTTTGAGCACATTCACAGCTTCATAGTGTATCTTCCATTCATGGTTGCAGTCAATAATATACATTTAAGTTTTTTTGAAGGTTTTAGTTTTTCTTAAATAATTTTATTACTAGCTTAGTTTTTTTGAAGCAATCTTTTTTTTTAGTTTTTCTTTTTCATTAGAAAAGAAAAATTAAAAAAGAAAGGTTGCTTTTATATCTAAATTAGTAATTGTTAAATTAGAAATTAGAATTTAATTTAAATTTAGAATGAAATTTATGTTTTTAGTTTTCTTAAATAATTTTATTACAATAGAATTTTAGTTATCAAGAGACATTCTAATATTTTTTTTAGTTTTTCTTAAATAATTTTATTACTAGCTTAGTTTTTTTGAAGCAATCTTTCTTTTTTAGTTTTTCTTTTTCATTAGAAAAGAAAAACTAAAAAAGAAAGGTTGCTTTTATATCTAAATTAGTAATTGTTAAATTAGAAATTAGAATTTAATTTAAATTTAGAATGAAATTTAAGTTTTTAGTTTTTCTTAAATAATTTTATTACAATAGAATTTTAGTTATAAAGAGACATTCTAATAATTTTTTTAGTTTTTCTTAAATAATTTTATTACTAGCTTAGCTTTTTTGAAGCAATCTTTCTTTTTTAGTTTTTCTTTTTCATTAGAAAAGAAAAACTAAAAGAGAAAGGATGCTTTTATATCTAAATTAGTAATTGTTAAATTATAAATTAGAATTTAATTTAAATTTAGAATGAAATTTAAGTTTTCAAGATATTGTGGTGATTTGATTTAAAGAATAATACAATAATTCAATACAAAATAGAAAAAGTAGAGATTATTTCTTTTGCAAATACATTTCTTTTGCAATATCACTAATTCTATGCATTTTTTATTTATTAGACTTACTTTGATAATCTAGTAATATATTTAAGATATTACTTTGATATTTATTCTTTTGCAAATGCATTTTTATTTATTAGACTTACTCTAATGCTTATGGGTGTTTGCATTTAAGATATTCATTGTTTATAGCTATTTAGTAATATGTTTATGGATAGTACATAACAAAGAGATATTGCTCTGATAAGCTAGTAATATTTAAGATATTACTCTAATATTAATTCTTTTGCAAATGCATTTCTTTGGTAATATCATTAATTCTATGCATTTTTATTTATTAGACTTACTCTAATGCTTATGGGTATCTGCTTTTAAGATATTTGTTGTTTATGCTACCTAGTAATATGTTTATTTTTTGAATGTGGATAGGTACAGAGCAAGGAGAAAATGCAAAACCAGTGCCTTACTGGATGTATTTACTGCCCATCTTATGTGCAATAGTGGCATCACTGAAGACATACATTCACACCATTTAGTTTTAGTTTTTTTTTTCAATCTTAAAAGTATAATAAATCAACAGTTTGCATACTACAAAAGATTTTGTATTCAAAACTCTATATATAGAGTTCTTTGTAACATATTTTATATACAATTTGAATATATAGAGAATTATTTTCCAATGTTGTTTCAATCCCAAATTTGTTGAAGTTTTAATAACATAAGAGCTTTAAAGTTTTATATTATTCAATCACAAAAAAATTTTCTTGGTTTGCAATTTCATAGACTAGTTATTGTAATAGCGTTCTCCAAACATAAGAGTTTGCATACACATATGAAAGCATTAGTTCATAAATGACTAAATAAATGATTAACATGACTAAACCATGACTAAATAAATGACTATAATGACTACAATGACTAAATAAATGACTACCATGACTAAATAAATGACTAGTTAACAATAATCAATGACTAAATTAATGACTAAATATATGAATAAATTAATGACTAAATATATGACTAAATAAATCACTACCATGACTAAATAAATGACCAATTACCAACGATCAATGACTAAATTAATGACTAAATCAATGACTAAATAAATGACCAAATCAATGAATAGATAAATGACAAATAGTTTAGTCATAAATTTGGTCGTGTTATAAATGACTGGCAATAAACTACTCATGGCCACGTGACCAAAATTAGTCATTTATATGCAATTTTTAGTAGTTTATTTAGTCATATATTGTTGTTTTTGTACTAGTGATTGAACTATGGCAACCATTGTTGTAGGAAAAATCAACCAAGTGTAGATAATCTTCCCAACATGATTGTTGGTCCATGAAATATATGTGAAGCATATCCTCAAGCACCTGATTGAATCTCTCAGTCTAACCATCTATCTCAGGATGGTAGGTAGAACTAAAGTTCAATTGAGTCCCTAAGGACTGCTACAAAGATGTCCATAGCGTAGATGTGAATACCAGATCTCTGTCAGAAATGATTCTTCGTGGTATCCCATGCAATCGAACAATGTATTCCATGAACACCTTGGCCACCAAAGAAGCAGTATTGGAAGATCGGATAGGAGAGAAATGGGTTACCTTGGTCAGTCTTTCCACAGTGACCATGATAGCGTTGTGCCGACTGGAAGACATAGACAAGCCGACAATGAAATCCATAGAGATAATGTCCCACTTCCATTCTGGAACAAGATGAGGCTGCAAAAAACCTGCCAAATGATGCTCAACCTTAACCCTCTGAAATTCTAGACATCTAGCCACAGAATCAACAATATCACGCTTCAATCCTGCCCAAAAATATAGTGAGTGCAAATCCGCATACATTTTCTTAACTCTAGGATGTGCTGAATAAGGTGTCTGATGGGCTTCAGTCAAGATTAGGGTGCGAAGACTCTCTACAGGTGGTACATATATTTGGCCCGCATAGCATAAGACACCATCAGAATCTAGTGAATATCCAACAAATTTTCCTTCCAAAGTTCTACCCGACTCGATTTGAGATTTCACCTCATGATACCAATTTTCTGAGGAGAGAGCAATGAGGATCTGACTCCTCAAATGAACCTCGAGAGCCACTGTAAAAATCTCATGTCTACATCAGCTCAAAGCATCTGCCACAACATTCTCTTTGCCCTGGATATACTTTACTTAAAAATCGTATTCGCACAAGAATTCCATCCACCTTCTCTATCTTGCATTCAGGTTCAGCTGCGTGAAGATGTATTACAAACTACGATGATCCGTATGCAACTCAAAATGATGCCCTAAAAGGAAATTTCTCCATCTTACCAGAGCATGAACCACAGCGGCTAACTCAAGGTCATGTGTGGGGTAGTTCAATTCATGATTCTTAAGTTTCCAAGGTTCGTACGCAATCACTCTCCCTTCTTGCATCAAAATGACCCCTAAGCCTTCCAAGGAAGCATCTGTACATACAACAAACTCCCCCATAGGATCCGGTACTACCAAAATTGGTGCACTGGTAAGTTTTTCCTTAAGAGTCTGGAATGCTGACTGACATTGATCTGACCAAAGAAATTTCTTCCCCTTCCTCTGAAGAGAGGTAATGGGATGCACAATCCTAGAAAATCCTTGGATGAACCACCGATAATAGCCTTCTAGTCCCATGAAACTGTGAATTTATGAGACATTCGTGGGTGCGGGCCAATCCACAATGGCCTAAATCTTTGCAGGATCCACGGAAATTCCCTCACTTGAAATGACACATGACCCAAATATTAAACTTTATTCTTATAGAATTAACACTTTTCCACGTTGGCATACAACTAATTGTCCCTTAAGCACTGTAGCACCTGTCTTAGATGTTCCTCATGTTCCTCCATAGATTTGGAATAAATCAGAATGTCATCGAGAAACACAATAATGAATCTATCCAAATACATTCAGAACACCCCATTCATTAAGCTCATGAAGACTGAAGGTGCATTTGTCAATCCGAATGACATCACAGTGAACTTGTAATGTCTGTATCGAGTGCAAAATGTTGTTTTATGAATATATGGTTTTGTAATCCGCAACTAATGATACCCTTATTTGAAATCAATCTTAGAAAATATCTTTTCTCCTTTTATTTGATCGAAAAGATCTTCAATTCTGGGTAGGGGATATCGGTTCTTCACCATTACTTTGTTCAACTACTTATAATCAATACAAAGATGGAGAGAACCATCCTTCTTCTTTATGAATATTATAGGTGCTCCCCAAGGGGAAACACTTAGGTGAATAAACCCCTTAGCCAACAACTCCTCCAATTGCAAATGAAGTTCTTGAAGCTCCTGCATTGTCATCCTGTATGGAGCCCGAGATATAGGCTCAGCTCCAAGTACCAGATCAATCCTGAAATCTATATCCTGCTTTGGCGGCATACCTAGTATCTCGCTCAGAAAAACATCAGAAAACCCCTTAAGGAGTGGGTAATCATCCAATGACACCCCTCGACTATCCTCTGTCTCAAGATCACTCACTGCTATTGTAAAAAGCTGACAACCCTGGCAGAAAAACCTCTTAAGTTGCATGGTAGAGATCATTCACAATGAAATGGGCCTTTGAATACCCATGATCTCAACCTCCTTTCTGGAATCATCGACGTACCACACTGCTTTACGACGACATTCTATCATGGCACGGTGTGCACTCAACCAATCCATTCCCAAGACATCATAAGAGCCAAGTGGTAGGATCCAGAGGTCCACCTTAGTTGTCAATGCCCCTATATCCAGACTACAACCTTGAACAAGCTTCTCTACTACAACCTTTGACCCTGAGGCCAATTCAACCTGCCATTTTACGTCTTGCCTAGATGCCACCAATCTACATCGCTCTACTAATGAAGGAGATATAAAAGAGTCAGATGCACTAGAATCAAAGAGTATGGAAATACTAGTGTCATGCAACACACCTAATGTCTTGATCATAGTGCCCTGATATTCTGCTTGACGATTGTCCACTACCGCGAACACCCGATGTGCTCTACCCGCATTACCCACTGTCTGCTCAGAAGCAGCTGGTCTCTAGCTAAAACCTGAAGTACTCCTTTATGGAAACTGTCTAGAAATATGTCCCTACTTCCCACATGAGAAACAACGTATGCCTCACCCAAATCCCCTGACACCAGACGATGCACTCGACTGTTGAAAATTTCCTAGTGAAGGTGCTGACTATGTGCTTTGTGCAGGCTGCACAAAATGATCTGGTCTATTACGCTACCAACTTTGGTTCTTCATGTTCTGAGATCTATCTCCCTGTTGAGACTGTGATTTGTTCTGTTTGGGTTGTGACTATTGCTGCTGCTACGGACCACCCTTAGAGGGTGCCTGAAAATTCCTTGAAGACCCTACAGCTTGAGGCTAACCACCTCTAGAACCAAAACCTGATGTTGGAACACTGCCAATCTAAACTCCTGTGTGTCCTCCCAATGCCATTACCAAATTTTCTTCTACTAGTTGATCCTTCTCAACCACTACCTCCATTGTCTTCTACTCGAAGACTCTAACTCCACCACTAATTTAGGTGTTTAAGCCTCGAATGAAATGTTGAACCAACATTCCCTCATCATGACTAATTCCTGCATACTGCTTCAATTCATACAATCACTGCTTATATTGTTCAATGGACATCGACATCTACTTAAGGTAATGAAACTCATTTGCCCTGCGTTGCCTCCAATGATCTGAAAGGAAGTGAGCCCTAAACCTATCTCAAAATAGCTCCCATGTGACCATGCTAATATCCAAATGTAACTTTTGCTCTTCCAGCTACCACCAAGTGGACAGGAAGCCTCATAGATGCATGACTACGCACCGAGCTTTGGTATTGCTACCATAGGGTTGCATCACGAAGCATCAATCCAAATCAATTAACCATGTTTATGCTTCCAGACCTCCTCTAGAACCATCGAATGTAGGCGAGTATGCTCTCATCAAATCTCTCATATGACCAGCTATCATTGCATCCTGATTTGCTGTTACTTCCCTTCACCTTGGTGACCTTTCCCTTTCTCTCTCAACCTGTTGTTCCTCCTCCGGCCTAGGTCCCAACTGATCAAGAATCTCCCCCAGAAGGTATTGCAATAGTCCATCTAAACCAAGTTGCTCTAGGTTCTGACCACCACCAGACAGATTGTGTTGAGGACTCTACCGTTCCTCATGCTCTGAACTGTGGGAACTCGGTGGTGATGGAATTTGGTGGTTGGCTACATGGCCACCACCTCGGCCTATTCCCCGACCACGAACTCTACCTCGAGGCATGATCTTGCACAACAATTAGGGTTAAATGTAAGATCAAGAGTTAACGCAAAGGTTGCCTAACAGACACAAACTACCTAGAGAACCCAACGTTAGCAACCTTGGCTCTGATACCAGGTTGTAACGCACCATCGCGCAAACCCCAAAGGAACAACTAAAAACAAAACACAACAAATTTTTTTTTTAAGAACATAAGGAAAGTACATTAGGTATTCCCATCACAACAATGTTCTAAGTTGCACAACTAAATCCTTTGGGGTACACGAGGTGACATTACCAAACTATCCCATAACAAAGTTGATAGAAGAACATTAAATTACCACTTACAAAATCCATTCACTCTCATATCACCATTTAAAAACATCCATTAACGATAACCAAATTAATAAGACTAATCCACATAAAACCATACATGCAAATCACAAATAAATTAATCATGAAGATATTAAGTATATATATTTCCACAGATACAACATAACATGCTCAATATTTACATATGGTAATTCAAGAATGACTTACATGGTATGATAATACATTACATTAGTCTGATAGTACATCTCAATGAACACATATATAAAATTACATCATAAGTCTTCCCAACTCACGTGGGAGTGATACACCAATATATAAAATACATCTGGAGTGCAAATATACATATGGAATAATGAATCCCGGATCAAACTGCCTCCGCAAAACTTTGCACTGAATGGTACAACTACATCCAAGGGGACCCAACGGGGTGCATAGCACGTTCCACCCAACCACCCCCATGCTGGGAGTAAACAAGGAAGGATCCCTAACCAAGTACATCCAAATAGTAAACACAAGACTAAACTCCAGACAAAGATAACATAATATCAAAAGACCACTCACAAAACTATACATCAATAAATCACCAAAAACATAACAATAGACCACTTCTAGAGGATTTCAATAAAACAACTCAAAGGAATGCTAGAGGAGAGTGTCATCGCATGGCATTACATGGATTATCCAGATAACCTATCACAAGGTTCCGCCTCCATCTATGGTTATCCTGAAAGCCTATCTCAAGGTGCCGCTCCATAGAGTTACTCATGTGGAATCGTTAACCTCTCATGAAGATGAGGCAACAATCTTGCCAAACACAGCCTTCTCGGCCCACCTTTAGCCTATGATAGCACTAACAGGTGGACGAGGCATCCATAATTATCTTATTAATGTTTAACTACCCACTCCCTAATCAATTACTTAGGTTATCACTTATTACTCTAACTCTAACGTGGGTTAGCCTGACAGCCCCTTTGTACCCCGACCCCCACTTAGAGCCACTCTCTCTAGACACCCAAAACATAAAAATACAACACCAAGGAATTGTACCACAAGAAAAGTGAACCAACAAATGGAACATCTGTGAGGAAAAACCATCTCACCAAAATCACATGAAACAACAACTATGACCGATACAACCCATGTGTAAACTCAAATCACCACCAAAGCCAAAACATACAGCCAAATTTCAAATTACAAGATCCAATATACAACATCAATCTCCCACCTCTGGAAGTCCCTAACCAACAACTTAAGCTCCTACAGAAGGATAAACTAACTCAAGGGATTTACCACATGACACAAATCCAATAAAAAGAAAACCACAATTGGCTCAATGAATAATTTCAAGAGTAAACAATCACACAAAACATCACCATATAACATATATAGTCACAAAATAATTTCACCAAGAAAATAAATAAATTAGTTTACTCAAGAATATTTATCTTAATTTAATTCACCCAATTTATTTCTATTTTCCTCAGTTACATTACAACATTCTAAATTTAACATTATCCAATTATTCCATAATCACAACACAAACAACCACCTTTATTTATATATATATATATATATATATATATATATATATATATTTATTTATTTATTTATATTCATATATATATATATATATATTTCATGTACATACATGTATGCATATATACATACAAATAAAAATATATGTATATATTAAAATCATGCATTTAATCCATATTATAAAAATTAACAGAATAATTCACTGTAAATATACCCATAGATATATATTTATTTATATCTATATACATATATATATACACATATAAATTAATATATATACACATATATACATATATATATATATGTATATAAATATATACATATATATATATACATATATATATATGTATATAAATATATACATATATATATATATATATAAATTAAGAAAAAAATGAATCTAAGAAAAAACAAAGCGCAATGAGTACTGCGTACAAAGCGTAGTGGGTATTGCGTGCCTCCCCATGGGGAGGCCGCAGTCCCCACTGGCTACGTACAACAACCTACAACTGTTGTGCACTGTCAGCGGTGACTGCGCGCAACAATACCATGGGGAAGTGGGGGTGGTATGGCTTCGACCGACCCTTCCCCTCCCCCAACCAATATAAAACAATTTATTTATTTATTTTTTAATATAATTTTTTGTAACAAAACAAAGACACGAAACCCAAACACAAATATAATTTTATTTTATATTACTTTTTTTTAAATACAGAAACCAAAAAAGAAATAAACATTTTATGTATATATATTTTTTAATCTTTCAAAAATACAGACACAAAATCCAAAACTGTGTATATATATATATAATTTTATATTTCTTTTCAAAAGACAATATAAAATTTATATATATATATATGTATAAATATACATGTATATATATTTTCCCATTAAACACAGAATAAATAATACAAATATATTGAATTCACAATCCAGTTTTTCTCCAACACAATGTAAATAAATAGGGTATACAATTTTAATTTCCACAACAAATCGATTTTCTTTTCAAATCAAAAAAATCTCATAACTAGATTTATTGAAGGAAATCAGAAAGTTTCTCACTAATTTTCTATAGAAGATTTAAAGGTCTGACACAAACAAATTTTCAACAACAGAATTTATTTTCAAACATAGATACAAATTTCAAATGTTGCAGACATGATTTTCATTTCCCTTACATAACAAGCAAAATCAAAAGAATTACATTAATAGAAAAGAACATGGAGTCCTTCGTTTGATGATGAATCCAAACACGGTAACCCTTTTTCCTCTTTCGAAAACGAACTCCCTCTGAAGATCCTTCTCAAATTCCTTTCAGCTCACTTCTGAAACAATTTTCTATTCTTTTCTTACAGAACAATTTTCACAAAGAAGCACAAAAACCTATCTTTTTCTTTTTCAGAAAAAAACCAAAAACCTTTCTCTGTGTGTGTGTAGAAACTTCCTTTTCTCACAATAAAATAAATAAAAATAAATAAAGCTGTTCTTTCTTTTTTTCTCAAAACTCCAAAACGTTCATTGGTTCTTTTTCTTGCTTTTAAAAGCTCACACTTATCTCACAGATTTAATTAAAAATTCATTATTTTCACATGATATTATCCTCACAAGATATTCTCTTCTGATTTTCTAATTTTAATATCTTGAAAAAGATAATTTATAATTATCACCAACATTATTTATTTAAATTAATTACTTACACCTTTTAACTAATTAAATAACTTTAATTTACAACATTTAATTCCAAAATTACATTTACTCACAATTAATCATATCCACAAAATATCATTAATTTATTCCATATAAAGTAAAAATAAATTAAATAACAACTAACCATAATTAAAATAAATAAACAACAACAACCAATACAGAGACAAGGACAAGGCCAAAACCATGACACAACAAGACTCACAATGAGGTGACGAACTTGGGACGAGGACACTTCCTTATCAACTCCCTTTTTCAACATCCTACCCGTTGGGTTAATTTAATGCTCGCCCTATCCTGCCGAAGCATATGGAATCAAGACTTTATTCTTGCAATTCCTGCATACAAACAAATGTCAAGTAGCATGTAAATCTCCATTACAGATACACGGTGAAAGGAAATTGTGAGGTAGCAGGGCGCTCGCAAGCGAGTGATGCTACTCTGTCCTTTCACCAAGACTCACTAACAAACACATCACAAAATAGAACAACATAGAATCACAACATCGTCACATATAATATTAAAGAAAATCATAGCATAATCAAATAATCTAACCACCACATAATGTATCATAAATCATCATAATAATGTCAAGTGCAACAAACCAACCAAACTATGAATCCACACACAACCAAGTCGGTGAACTAATCACCATCACAAACCAAGTATCAAACCAACACATAAGAGTATCAAAGAGTATCAAAGAGTATCAGCAACATGAGGGGTATTACAGGTGAAAATTTGAAATTTCAATGCAATAGTACTTAAATTTCAGGGAAAAAAATAAGAAGTAGGTTTCTGTCTGACCACCCTAACCACAATAAAATGATAATATTTTAGATATAAGTAGAGGACTCATGCCCCAATGTGATGCATATTTTTTTGTTATTTTTTACCAAGTAAATAATTAATTATGAATTTTTTATTACAAATTTTAGAAAATATAAAAACTCGTATGTCTGACCACCTTAACTTGGTCAAAACTTCATTAAATTCAATTTTTTTAAATCCTATAGTATGCAAAGCATAAAATTTGACACATGTTTTGGATTCAAAAATTGTGATACTGTTTGAAAGCTAGATGTTTTTCAATCAGCCTATTAATCAAGACTTTAGTCATAATTCAAATAGAAAATGAATAATAATTATTTATTAAATTCAAAGTAAAGCATAATTTACATTGGTGTAAAACTGAGAATCTCCTTTAAAAACCCTTTTTGTTTCATTAATCTTGGGGGAAAAGAAAGTCTTCAACCACATACCCATCATATCGCCACTTTTTGGCCCATCATGATCCTACACATACCCATTAGTAGTGTTATTTTTCTTAGAGACTTGTGATTATGAAAATGATGAGAGAAATGATGAATTTATACTTTCAAAAAACTAAATAAATGGTGAGGATTTATCAAGGATTCAGATTTAACTCAACTTATTACGGAAAATTTTCATTTTGAACTCATGAGAGAATAATAATGAATTTATTAATTCATTAAATAGATAATTAGATAAGGAAGTTAATAATTTTAAGAATGAGTTAACTTGTGAGAAGATAATTATTAATTTAATAATTTATTTAACATATATTTTTGGATGATTTGAAGAGGCCTACTAGTTAGAATCCAAGAATCACTACACACATGCCTTTTGAATTTTAAATATTTGGCATTGTCTATTCAGCCATGGCCAAGCTGGGTGGGGGTCCTAGTTGTTGCCCCCTTCCAAGACTTTGTCCTCTTTGTCGGGTTTCATTGAGGGCTCTACGAATCTTGATGTTGGCTCCTCGAGGTCAAAAACTAAAAGGCAAGATGGTTTGTCTCAGAATGGTGGAAATGTTGATCTCCTCATCAGGGTGGTTCTCCTTTCAATAATGAGAATCAAGCCTCATATGCAGACAAACTAGTGGGAAAATGGTTGTTATCTAAAAGGAATCTCTTCTCCACCTTTGAGTCAAAATATTGTGTTGTGGATGGTTTCGAGGTGGTCATTCTAGATGAGATTATGGATGAATCTATAGTGAATCCTCAAATGTCTTAGGTAGGGAAATTTTTGTCCTTTAAACCTAACATTGACTAGGTACATAAGTGTATGGAATCTATTTGGACCCTCTAAGGAGACGTTTGTGTAAGTGCTATGTCAAATGGAATCTTCCTTTTTAGCTTATGTAATTGGGAAGATTTAATTTATGTTTTAACGAGTGGAACTTAGGAGCTCACTTTTGGTTTGGACTCATTAGTTGATTTGGGTACTATTTCTCCAACATGGGTGAGACTCCCTAATTTACCTCTTGAATTTTGGAACCTAAAGTTGTTTTAGGGTATAGCTAATTCTTTTGGTAGTCTACTAGTGGTGGATAAAGTAACTTCCCAAAATTCTAGGCTGGTCTTTGCTAGAATATGTGTGAATGTTGTTGTAAAGCAATCCCTCCATCTATATTATTTTGAAATCTAAATTCTGAACATTCTTGGTCTCAAGTCTTGGAATATGAGAATTGAAATGTAAAAAAAATTAGGATCACCAAAATGAAACAAAATGATGCACCTACTTCTCCTATTTTCATTCAAAATGTGTCCTATAATGTGCCAATGAGAAAAAAAAATCAAACCAAACTCAAACAGTAATCAAAATGCAAATCTAAAAAGGGTCAAATGTTGTGTACCTTTCTCCAAAGATGCTTTTTGAGACCTCACTAAGGACTTATTCACCCTATAGTGAATGAGTCCTAGATAGGGCTCCTAAAAATCAATTTATGGGTTTTCTTCTTCAATGTCTACACTCCCAAATTCCAGTCGGTCACTTTCGGAAAGCCAAAAATAAAACCTATATCTCAGTTTCCATGATTTGAAAACTTTTCTTCCAAATTTAAAAACTTTGCAACTTTCTTCAATTTTTCTCCCTAATTGATCTTCAACCTAAATCTACAATCACACATCAAAGGGAGAAAATTGTTGTTTTGTTAGGGAATGGGGGTTTTCCTTGGTCAAACCCCATTCTAGTAATTAAACCTTGAAATGAATAAAAGAATGAACGAATGATGAATGAAAAAATCTATGTAACAACTCACCAAACCTCGATTGAAACCTTGGAGTACAAATCTGCAAACTAGTATGAAGTGGCCTTAACGAATATAGATCTTGATCATGAAACTTTATTATAGATAATGCCTGTGATATGCTTGAATTGATTTTGAACACTACATCAACATATTAGCTCAAACGACATGCATGATACAATACATCTTTGATATGACAATATGAATCTTGATTGCTGCAATATTCTTCTACAAATCTTCCCTTGAATGCCTTAGAATTTTCTCTTGAATGCTTCTATAATGCTCTCTTGAATGCTCATTAGCTTGTATGAAATATTCTAGGATCTTAGCTTGAAATTCTAGGATGAACATATTGAAATAACCTTATATTTATACATATCTTATCATTAATTCTCAAAATTCAAATATCACAAGCCGACATTGAATTATAGATTTGAAATCATTATAATATTGCCAAAAACATATCAAAAAGAAGGGTCCTAGGTCTAAGTGAGGACCCATTTTCCATAGGGTGAATGGGTCCTAGGCCACTTACCTAAGACACACATTGGGAAATGTTAAATTTTATGCAAAATTAGGGTCATAGGATTAAGTGAGGGCCCATTTTCCCTATGGTGAATGGATCCTAGGTCACCTACCTAGGAAACACATCTTCCAAAGTTGAGTGTTGTGTAATGGAATTTATTAATGCCAAGTTTTATTCCTCAAAATTTGCATTTAATTAGGCTTAGATTTGAATTAAAGG
The DNA here is from genome assembly GCA_007258455.2 of Sequoia sempervirens. Classification (NCBI taxonomy): domain Eukaryota; kingdom Viridiplantae; phylum Streptophyta; class Pinopsida; order Cupressales; family Cupressaceae; genus Sequoia; species Sequoia sempervirens. The sequence continues at coordinate 662,922,755 of VDFB02271358.1, forward strand.
GGCCAATTAAGGAAAATTAACCTCAATCAATTAATAAAGCCCTAGATTAATGTGAAAGTGTAAAGATACACCTTACAACATAAAAAACAAAGCAAAATTAAGTATATTTTATTAAAAATGTCCCTAAACTTAATATGAATATGAAATACATATTACAACACTAAATCAAGGCATAATTAAGCTCATTTTATTATTAATTATTCCTAAATTAAGTGTGGAAAAAGAGATACTTTTTTTGACACTACATTTTCCCCCCTTTAGTGAGAGTATGACCCCATGTCAAACTCACACTAAAGTAGACATTAAAGACACTTATGTATGCAGAAATGAAAAAGATACACAATCATACAACATCAAGTACCAGCAAGATCAAGCCTAGATGGTCTAATGTGATGTGGAATACATCTAAGCCATCAGTTTTGTTTTTTCATGCTCACTCTAGGGTAGTGAAATATGAGGTTTTCCACTAGGTGAGTATCCCAAAAGGGTGGAAAATGAGAGAATCATATTAGGCTCCCATACCATATCAAAGTCATCCTCTTGACAACTTCAATAAGGTGCCACAATTCTAGGAAAGGCTCCATAGGCAAGCAAGGCATGTTATGCTAGGTGGCCTTGAATTTAGAGTTCGAGCTTCATAGGGTTTAACAAGTTATGTTATGTTAAACACCTATGAACAAGGCCAGGCTCCACTAGCAAGCAAGGTGTGTTATGCTAGGTGGCCTTAAATTAGAGGTTCAAGCTTCATAAGGCTAACAAGTTGTGTTATGCTAACACTTATGAACAATAGTGCTAGTAAAAGGTTTTTATTCAAAGGGATTTTACTTAGTTCATGTAAGGTCTTCTTCTTAGGGAACATCGTGCCTAATTTCTCCAAGAGAGGACAAGTCAAGAGTAAAAGATTCACAACTTAGGGAATGTAGTGCATTGCATCAGTGCCACTAAGAGGAAATTCAAACACTAAGAAATATCACACTCTTAGAGGACATCAAACCCAATGACACCACCAAGAAAAGGACACATCACAAAAAAGATCGCACCATGAAACATAAAAAATGTTAAAAGATATTATCGATGTATGCCCCCACTTTAAAACGGTTGCTAACACCATTTCTATGAGAAATTGCTTTAAATTAGCCAATGTTCAATCCTAAGTCATGATAGCTTACTTTGAAATCACTTTGCCAAGTCATATATTTCCAAATGAAGCTACATCATGAAAACAGAAGGAGAGGTTTCCCCCAAAAATATATAATGGATCTATGGACTTGGGGTCAGTATGTCTTTGCTACAATGTTGTTATAGAACTTGGAAATTTCATCATTCCCCAAATACTCGTAGAACTAGAAGAATGACACAAATAGAGCAAAAATAAAGAAAAATCCTTTAGGTCAACATGGAAGAGACCTAAATATCTCGATGTCTTGTGTCATCCCCAAATGGAAAACACAAGACAAATGAAAAAGGTAAAATGTTTAGGAAATATAGAAGAATGTAGGTAAAAATAAAGGAATGCACAAGAGAGAGAGATACATCAAATGAAATAGTACGGGGGATCACATTATGCACATGCAATCACATAAAGAAATATGAAAAAGAAAGAAAATAAAATACTAGTAAGCACATGTGAGTCAACCTATTAGTAGTTCATCTGCATCCCAATCTCATTCAGTATATACAAAAGGCAGACAACTAGCCAAAGGGACAAAATTAGGTACCAAAGCTAGGACAAGGCTATCTAACCCCTTGCCTCCACTAAGTGTGAGACAAGGATGAGACGAGATGGGTGATGAGAATAAGCTCCTTGCGAGAAAGAAAATTATTTTGCAATGAATGTAAAACATGTAATAGTGAGGATGTTATGACCCTACAACTATTACATGGCAAGAAGCCAAATGCATGGTTTTTATCAAGTTTGATTCTTAGAGGCTGCAAAATTCTTCAATACTTTCTTTAAATGATGATAATTGTTAGTATGAGGGAAAAATAATCTATGATAAGCACAATATTGTTCATTTTTGTTAGTTTGTCTTTTGGTCAAGTTTGCATGTTTAGGTGGTAATTTGATTAGTTGCCAACGTAAAAGAGCATAGAAGATTGTCTCGATTTTGGATAGTTGTAAGAGGTTATAAAGAGGTTCAAGAGGTTCAAACAGTTGTTGTGACTGAATTTTTTGATTATCATGTACTCTTGGTTTATTATTCTTTGGTATGATAACTATGTTTTCATGAACTTCATCTTCTAATTGCAAGTCCTTTCCTTTTTTTAGAAAAGGATGTGTTAGGGGTAGTAAAGTGTTCGAAAGGTGTGGCTTCTTTTTTATTTATTTATAGCTAATGTATTGGAAGAAATTTTAGGAGGAATTTTTTTTTTATGAGGTAACCCAAGTTATATACATATTCTATTCCTTGTTCATATTTAAGTATCTTTCATAAGTTTCCTATAAGATGAACAACATGGATAGAAATAGGTTCATTTCTTAGAAGGTCTTGTAAAGTTTTCAATTCTTCATCTAGCAACCTTATGTTCTCTTGTAGGACATGAACAACATCATGCACATTGGTTGTAGGTAAGTCATTGGAAATGAGGTATGCATGCTATGATCCATAGGGGGTTGATTATCAACACTATTGGAAAGAGAGTTAGAAAACCCAAGATCCACAACGAATGGTGTATCACAGGATGACATGAGTCTCAAACTATGTCTCATAACAATATTGCTAATAGGAAACCAAGTTTTAAAGCTCATACAAGTTTCACAAACTTAGTGTACACACCCAAAATGGAAAGTAGGATAAAGGTGCAATGCAATGACCTAGAATGCAACTTTTAGATTCTAAACAAGGTAATTTGCTGATTACACTATGCAAAAATATAAAAATGAAGTCTTGTAAATCTAATTTTGAAATAAAAAAATGCACTAAATTTACCAAATTAAGCTAGATATGATCAAATTGTTGAAACAAAAAATTTGCAAACAATAACAAAAATATGAAAGCAACAAATAGAAATGTAGAAACGTATATTTTAATGCCCAAAAATTAAGACTATGACTTGATCAGGGAATCATTCACCCTAGGGAAAATGGTACCTAGATGAGGGATTTGAAATGAATTTTTATAGATTTTTAAGTTTTTTTTAGTGGTTTTCACATTCAAGTCTGTTACGGTAAGTTTCAGTTTGAGTTTTCTATGAATTCAATGTGAAATGCAAGTGCAAATTATGAAAAAATGACAACCTAGAAAAGCTAGTTTGATATGAAATTTTTTGTTTCAAGTTTCAATTGCAAGTTAATATGATGTATATGATATGCAAGATGACTTATTTTTTTGTACTTTTCATATTTGAAGAATGCAAAATATGCAATCCTAAAACCTTTCAATGAAATGCAAAGTTGAATGAAAATTAGACACCTTAAATGAGACCTAATTCAATGCAAAGAGATGCAAATGAATGCAAGATCTAAATATAGGATGAAAAGGGTCCTCCAAAATTAGAAAATACAATTATCAAACTCAAGTTCAAAATGTCGAATTCACCATAATGAAATGTAAAAAAATAGGTTCACCAAAATGAGACAAAATGATGCACCTACTTCTAATTCCATTCAAAACCTATGCTATAATGTGCCAATGAGAAACAAAAATAAAATCATACCCAAATAGTAATCAAAATGTAGATCTGAAAAGGGTCAAATGTTGTGTACCTTTCACCAAAGATTCTTTTTCAAACCTCACTAAGGACACATTCTCCCTATGGCGAATGGGTCCTAGATAGGCCTCCTAAAAATTAGTTTCTAGGTTTTGTTCTTGAATGTCCGCACTCCCAAATTCTAGTCGGTCACTTTTGAAAAGTCAGAAATAAAACTTGTAGCTCAATTTTCGTGATTTGATAAATTTTCTCACAACTTTGGCAACTTTGCAACTTTCTTCAATTTTTCTCCCCAATTGATCTTCAACCTAAAATTTGCAATCACACATCAAAGGGGGAAAATTATTATTTGTTAGGGAATGAGGGTTTACCTTGGTTAAACCCCATTTTAGTAATTAAACCTTGAAATGAATAAAAGCATAAACAAATGATGAATGAACAAATCTATGTAACAACTCACCAAACCTCAATTGAAACCTTGGAGTATAAATATGCAAACTAGCATGAAGTGGCCTCAATGAATGCAGATCTTGATCATGAAACTTGATTAGAGATAATTCCTTTGATATGCTTGAATTTATCTTGAACACTACATCAACATATTAGCTCAAACAACATGCATGATGCAATACATCTTTGATATGACAATAGGAATCTTCATTGCTGAAATATTCTTCTACAAATCTTCCCTTGAATGCCTTAGAAATTACTCTTGAATTCTTCTATAATTCTCTCTTGAATGCTCCTTAGCTTGTATGAAATCTTCTAGGATCCTAGCTTGAAATTCTAGGATGAACATAGTGAAATAACCTTATATTTATACATATCTTATCATTAATTCTCGAAATTCATATATCACAAGCTAACATTGAATTATAGATTTGAAATCATTAAAATAAAACCAAAAGCATATCCAAAAGAGGGGTCCTAGGTCTAAGTGAAGACCTAAGGAAAATGGGTCCTAGGCCACTTACCTAGGACACACATCGGGAAATGTTAAATGTTATGCAAAATCAGGGTTAGAGGACTAAGTGAGGACCTATCCACCCTATGGAGAATGGGTCCTAGATCACTTGCCTAGGACACACATCTTCCAAAGTTGAGTGTTGTGTAGTGGAATTTATGAATGTCGGGTTTTATCCCTCAAAAAAGTCATAGATTAATGTGAAAGTGTAAAGGTACACCTTACAACATCAAAAACAAGGCATAATTAAGTCTATTTTATTAAAAAGGGCCCTAAAATTAATGAGAATATGAAATACATATTACAACACTAAATCAATTCATAATTAAGCTCGTTTTATTACTAATTATTCCCAAATTAAGTGTGTAAAAATGGATACTTTTTCTAACACTACAAGAATACAAGGCTATTTTGTTAGCTCTATAGGAACTTTGGGAACCTTAGCAACATATACAAGAAGCAAAATGTTTAAAAAATAAGTCTATAATTGTGTCTTCTACCCGTACTGCATGTGAGGTTTAAAATAAGCCTCCAAATTCGGGTCAAAATTCCTGGTGTAGTTGTTTCTGTTGAGAAGACGAAGGGAGGGAATGAGATAACTAGGGAAGAAATTATTATGAAAGTTGTTTCCTCTCCTCCACTCAAGATCCAAGAAGATCATAAGATAAGAACAACGAATTTTGATGGTGTTCCCCCTTTTTTCCCTAGAAGTTTTGATTCAGACAAGGGTTTAAATTTGAGTGTTTCCCTTGTCAAAGAGGACCTTTTCCCCTAGGATGCTCTTCAAACATGAAAATGAAAGAATCACTTGCAATTTTGGGCTTCATAGAGATAGCTCCTCCTTCACCCTGACTTAAAGAATATAAGGAATATCCTTAGACTCAAGTGAATGGAAAATCAAAGAAAAAGAAGAAAATGGATGTGAGGAATGATTCGAAAGTAGGTAGAACACATAGTAAGGATGTCAAATTAAGGGAGGTGGCTAGAGATACCACTTCTGGAAAATAGAGGACCCTTGATGGTCTCTCTAATGCTTTTAAACCAAAGAAATAATTGAGGAGGTGTCTCCCCCTTGACCATAATAATGTTACTATTGGCCTCTTTAATCTCTCCAATAAAAATATTGTTGTGGAATATTAGAGGACTGAATAGTCCACTTAAACAACATATTTTAAAGTGTTCAATAATAGATGTAAAAATTGATATTCTCTTAATTCTGGAAACTAAAATGTAGGACACATTAGATAAAATGATTACATATGTTTAGCCTAAGGAGAAATATTGTGTAAGTGATGCAGATGATGTATTTGGAGGCTTGGATACCCTTTGGAATTTGGATAGAATTTCTAGTCACAAAGGTTTTAGCACTAAAACTTTGTAGAAATTGTTACAAAAAAAATAGTACACCCCACCTTTGAGGAATATATCAATAGGGTAGGGTTCCTATTTCACACTTGCTACACTCAAGGATACCTTAGAGATCTTAATATGAATGTAGATAGGGAGAAAGAGATCTTCCAATAAGGTATCCTAGGATCCGATTAGAGACTAATGATGGGTTCACCACCAATCTAGGGTTTGGAAAGACTAATGAAATGTAAGATCTAATGTTGAAACCTAGTGATGCATGAAAATTGAATGAATGACCTAGAAATGTATATAAATTAGAACAAAAAGCTATAAAATCATAAGTGTGCACCTATAAACCTATAGAGGCTTGAAGGAGGATTGGAAATGTTGGAAATATAGATTTTAGGCCCATTAGGACTCATACTCCATTCTAGGAATATCAGTCCCAGATTAGGGTTTCTAGTCTGGAATGAGTTTCTGGAAAAAGGGTATTTGGAACTACAAAAATCTAGAAAAATTCCTGTAGTGGGACTCATACACCACTTTTAGTGTATAACTCCCATTTCAATTTTTTAGGAATTCAAAGTTTAGATATGTACTCTAATCTCTACTCTTTCCTTCCAAATTGATTTTTGGATGTGAAACCATGATTTCAGGCCTATAGATGACTTCTTGTGAAGATCACAACCTTGCAAATGAGGGTACAACTCCATCAACTTTCTCCAAGCTTGTAACCTAATCTCCAAGGGATTTTCAAGCTCCAAGACACCTAGATCTGCAATCACACATGTAGAGAGAGAAAAACTTGTTGATTTGTTAGTAAATGGGGGTTTTCCTTGGTCAAACCCCTTTAAGGTAATTAAACCAAATGATGAGATAATGAAATAAGGACATGAAACATGAAAAAAGATACCTCAAATGATTCCTTGTAAATCAACAACCTAACATGAAGTGGCCATGAAGGATGTAGATCTAAATATTGAAACAAGTGTAGAACAATGCTTGATCTTGGATCTTGAATGTAACATCACAACACTAGCTCACCAACATACTTGATGCTCGATAACCTTGAAATGATGAGGGATCTTGAATTTCTGCAACAATTGATGAAGAATTCTACCCTTGAATTCCTTAGAAATGATCTTGAATGCTCTCTAGATGATCTTGTGAAGTCTTGGAATGCTCAAATCTTGAATTCTCGACTTGATATCATGAATGTGTACTGAAATAATGATTTGAGACCTCATTTATATAGGAAATCCATCTAATATCTTGTTAATTAGATCCCAAAAGCCGACATTCATGAAATTTGAACTTAAAACCCAAATTTCTCTCTCAAAACTCTAAAAAAGGGCCAAATGGGACTCATACGCCACTTGTGGCGTATGGTTCCCACCTGGATGGGACTCATATTTCCAAGGTGGCATATGGGTCCAACAAGGCCCTTTTAGGTGGAAAAAGTGTTGGGGTGTTAAGAAATTGAGTTTATTTGATGTTTATGTCCTGGGATTTTGGTTAAAATATGTCTTAGGATGCATAATATAAGGTATTAGGGGCCTATTAATTATGATATTTAATGTCATAAATACAAGAGGGCTTAAAACACAATGTGAAAGTGTAAATAAATATACTTTACAACAATAAATTAAGGCCACAATTAGGTTTATTTAGCTTAATAGGTCCTTAAATCCAATGTGAATGTAGAAAATACATTACAACACTAGATTAAGGCGTCATTAGGTCCATTCTAAGGTTAATCATTCCCAAGTTAAGTGTGAAAATGTAAGCGACAATATTTTTCTATAGTACAAAAACTATTTTTGAAAATGGACAGTTTGGGGTGAAGTGGAACCTTCTCAATGTTTATGCTCTGAATACTAGGGCTACCATAATCCTTTTATGGGACTCTTTATTGGTCCTTCTATCTAATAATCAAAATGATAAGTGGATGGTTACTAGTGATTTTAACACCCCACTTTATCCCTCTATGAAGCTTGGTGGGGTGGATGATTTCTCTGGTAGTATGCTAGATTTTTCCAAATTCATATCCACTTAAGGTATCATGGATGTGGAGCTTTAGGAAACTATATTTACTTGGTCGAATAGGCACCATTGAAAAAACCACATACAAGTTAAGTTTTACAGAGTGTTGATCTCTGGTGATTAAGACATTTTAGCTAAGTTATAGTTGTTTGATCTTCCAATATCTACTTTTGATCACAATGCACTTATTTTGAACTAGGAGGAACAATGTAAGCATGGTCCTTATCCCTTTATATATGATATTATTTGTAGTATGTACCAAGATTTCAAAGATCTAATTAATCTTTGGTGGCTCCTTCCCTATCAAGGAACTCCAATGTTTCATGTTGCCAAAAAACTTAAGAGAATATGGAAATGGGGGTGATTGATGAGGAGACCTCTATCAAGGAAATGGAATTAAGGAAGGAATGGCTTCTGACAACTAGGAGATTAGATCTTTTCTAGAAACACAAATCCAAGGTGCAATAGTTGCAAGAAGGAGATGGGAACATAAATTTTTTATACCAATCTACCCTAAAACAAAGAAGAAGAAATAGGATATTCTCTCTTATAAATGAAAATGGCTATTTTCTAATTAAGGATGAGGATCTAGAAGATGAAGCAATCTCTTACTTCAAGAATGTGGGAAGCGATCAAGCTCCCCCTTCTCATGATTTTGATTCTCTTTTGAAGGCTATTACAAGGGTGGTTTATGAGGATGAATTAAAGGTTTTAGAGAAGAAGGTGTCCCTACAAGAGGTTAAAGTTTTTGTTTTCTCTTTTGGTGCTTTTAAATCCCCTAGCCCAGATAGGTCCCCCTGACCTTTTTTTCATAAGTTTTGGGAAATCATTTTTGAAGATCTATTTTTGCAAAATATTTTGTTAGAGTTGGAATGATTTTTCATCAACTAAATTCAACATACTTTATTATTTTTTTGAAGAAAGAAGATGCTACTTCAATGTCTGATTACCCTCCAATTAGCCTTTGCAATATGGTTTACAAAATCTTTTCTAAACTAATTGTTAATAGGTTGAAGACCCTGTTGGATAAAATGATTTTGGGGGGTTAGAAAGGTTTTGTGCTAGGAAGATAGATTTTAGATGCAACTATTGTTACTCATGAGTTTATCTAGTCCATGGACCATTCCAAGAACCCTTAAACTTGATATTTCAAAAGCCCATGATAGGGTTTCTTGGAACTTTTTGTTTTTTGTTGTGGGGAAATTGGATTTAGTGGGAAAATATTGAAGTTAATTAAGGAATGTATTAATACTACTAGCTATTCTATTTTACTTAATGGTGTCCCAAAAGGTCATTTTTCTTGTGGAAAGGGTTTGAGATAGGGTGACCCCCTTTCCCATTATTTATTATTGTTGCTAAAGTTTTGGGTCATAATCTTAAAAACACCTTGATTTTGGCCATCTATATGGGATTCATTTTGCTTCCTCCTTGGCCTTGGCTTCTCATTAGAATTTTTTTGATGACATGATTCTTTTTGGTGTTACTTCTATTGTGGAAGCAGCTAAATGGAAGACTATCCTAAAAGAGTATGTTGAAGCTTCAGGTCAGTACATAAACTATAATAAGAGTAAATTGTATTTCTTCAACACTAATCAACAAGTGAAGGAAAGGGTAATGTGAATCCTTAAATGTCAGTCAGGCTACCCTCCTTGATGTGTACCTTAGTTTACCATTGAGCACTAAAAACCCTCCTAATTCCTTTTGGAATAGTATAATTAAGAGAATCCAAAAAAGCTAGTTGGTTGGAAAGGTAAAGTACTTAGTCAAGTTAGTAAAGTGTAACTTCTAAAGTCATCTCTAAAATATCTCAGTTTATTAGTTATCCCATTTTAAGATGTTGAATTTCATTATCAGAAAGATTGATCAAATATAGAGGACCTTCCTTGAGACTGGTATGGAGGAAAGAACTAGAATTTCTCTTGTTAGTTGGGAGAAGGTTTGTAATCCAAAGAATATTGTGGGTCTTGAGATTCGAAGATTGAATATGCTCAACAAGGCTCTTCTTGTAAAAATGGGCTGGTTTCTAATTCAAGGGAGGAGGGACTGGACAGACATTTCTAAGTGCTAAGTAAATGGGGAATGAGGGCCCTAGTTGTTTTTTTTCTTCTCAAGAATGGACTAGAGGATTAGCCATTTGGAATAATTTGATAAAAAATAGGGGTGTATTGTAGCAAGGTGTTCAAAGAAAAGTAGGGAATGGAAGATTTTTTTGATAATGGAAAGAAGCTTGAGGTAGTAGTCTTGTTATGGCTTCAATGGCCCAATTAATTCATGTTAGACAAGACCTCTCAAGACTATATGGAAATACTCTTTATGATTATTTCAAGTAGTTTGAAAGGATCCCTAAATGGAGAAAATTTAAACAAGATGTCCTTAACACAAGATTTAGGAGAGGGAGCAATGTGCAGATTTGTTCGAAGCTCCTTTCCACTAGATTGAATCTCTAATCGGTGATTGTTGTTTGGCTCTTCATGATGGAAAATATAAGTGGATTTGGAATGAAAACCCATTCAAAAAAATTTGGCCATAGTTATCTACAACAGACTAGATCAAGCTTCTTTTAATCACTAGAACTTCAATTGGAGTAAAATTTGGAATGCCAAGTTAATTCCTAAAATTAACCACTTTTGGTGGGCTATAATGGATGGTAAAATCCTCACTACTGATGTCCTCAATAGGAAAGGGTTTCAATTTTTCAACATATGCTCTCTTTGTTTGGCTCCTCAAGAAACCATCCCACATCTGCTTCTTCAATGCCCTTATGCAAGATAAATATGGTCATTGTTATTTCATAATCTATTAATAGATCTCTAGTGTTCTCCTCTGACTTAAAAGGATTTATTAACCAATGGTGTTTTTCTCTCATTTTCACACCTAATCATTAAGGAATTATGGTAGAAAGTCCCCCATTTTATTTCCTAGCATTTGTGGAAAGAGAAAAACAATAGAATTTTAAGAGAAAAGCTTGCAAAGGAGATGTGAAGAGGCCTTCCAATGCATGAAACATAAAATAATGGAAAATTTAAATTTAAATGTTTTTGGTTTTTCGAAAGTTATGCCAAATTACAAGGATCTTAGAATAAAATAGCTATGGGGAATAAAACATGACCTGACTAAGATTAACTGGGCTAACTTACTAAGTAGAAAAATGACAGTGTGGGATCCTCCACTAATTGGTTACTTTGATGGATGTTCCAAAGGTAACCTAGGGTTTGTTGTAGTGACTAGTTTTCTTAGAGATCATAAAGGGAAGTGTATAAAAGCCTATGCTAAATGTCTGGGAATAGCTATGAGTGTGGAAGTGGAAGCGAGTCCTGCTACTTGGAGAGGAATAAGAGACTCAAAGAACTTGGTTAAACTAAGGTCATCATTGAGGGTGACTTAAAATTGATTATTGAGTCACTTAAAGGCCAGGGTAAGCCCCTATGGAAGATCAAGAGTATGATACATGACTCAAAACGAATGATTAATTCTTTGAATTAGTATATTTTGCACCGTATTTTTAGAGAAGGTACAAAGCTGTGGATTATGTTTCAAATATTGCCTTTCTAATTTTCAATGGGTTTTTGGAAGTTTGAGAATCTCCCATAATGGATAAAGGAATGGGTTTCAAATGACTATTTGATTAGTGTCATCTCTATTGGTGAATATGGTGTTTAAAATTACACATAGCACATGGTTTAAAGTTAGCTTTAGGGCCTGGACAAGACTTAGCTTTTACCAGTATTTTTTGAATTCAAATTTTCTAGCTCAATTGTTGATGTGTATGAGGAGGGACCGAATGACAAGTAATAAAGTGTTTTTGCTTATGTCAACTTTAATAAGTTTTTTAACCATGTTTTTTTGTTGAAAAGGTGAAAAAATGGGGCTCTTGTAAATGTGGGGTGAGCCAAATATGGTAAGAAAATAACCCTATTTTCCACTATTTCATTCAAGAAATGAGATCCAAATGATGAAGTGACTATCAACCAAAATGTGAGTCAAATCAAGGTATGAATCATCAAATTTCTCATTTATGCAAGGACGGGGGTGTGATTCAAATAACACTTTGGGGAGAAAGATTAAAACTATCAAATGAACTCCAAAATGCATGCTATAAAATGCAAATAGAATATTGTACTCAAAGTTGATAGAAACAACAATGAAAAGGAAGATTTGGAAAGGAGAGAATGATGTGTACTAGTCACCAAAAGTCACATTTTGAAGCTCACTAATGACTCATTCACCCCATGGCGAATGGGTCTTGGCTAGTGCTCTTTAAAATCTGTTTTTGGGTTCTCTTCTACTATGTTTGCACTCCCAAATTCTTGATTCTCACTGTCAGACAACTATAAATAAATTGCGTAGAAGAGTTTATGTGATATGAAAATTTTCCTTGCAACTTTGACAACTTTCCAAATTTCTTCAATTTTTCTCTTCAAAGGATCTTCCACCTAAAAACCTGCAAAAAAACCATAAGAGGAGAAAAATGGTGTTTTTGGTGATGGGGGGTTTGCCTTGGTCAAACCCCATTTGAGTATTTAACCTTTGTAATGGAATGAAACATAAAAGAAGAAATTATGAATGAACAACACTATGTTACAACTCACAAAACCTTTGATAAAAACCTTGGAATGCAAATTTACAATTAGAATGAAGTGGCCTCAATGGATGTGAATCTTGATCATGAAACTTGATTTGAAACAATGTCCTTGAATGCTTGCATATATCTTGAACTCTACATCATCATATTAGCTCAAACAACATGCATGATGCAATATGAATTTGACATGATATAAGAATCTTGATTGCTATAATAATCTTCAATAAATCTTCCCTTGAATTCCTTGAAATGTTACTCATAACTTGAATTTTCTAGATCACACTTGCTCATAAAAATTGCTAGGTGAAACATATTGAAATGACCTCTTATTTTTACATATCTTAACATCAATTCCCAAAATTAAAATATCACAAGCCGACATCTAAATATACATTTGAAATCATTAAAATTTTTCCAAAAACATAATTAGAATTTAGGTCCTAGGCCTAAGTGAGGACCTATTCACCCTATGGTGAATGGGTCCTAGGTCACTCGCCTATGACACACAATTCTCAATGTTAAACATTATGTTATGGAATTTATGAATGTCAAGTTTTATCCCTCAAAAATTGCATTTAATTAGGCTTGGATTTGAATTAAAGGGGCCAAGTAAGGCATAATTAACCTCAATTAATTAATAAATCCCTAGATTAGTGTGAAAGTGTAAAGGTACACCTTACAACACCAAAAATAAGGCACAATTAAGTCCATTTTAATAAATAAGGCCCTAAAACTAAAGTAAATATGTAAAACATATTACCACACTTAATTAAGGCATAATTAAGCTCATTTTATAATAATTATTTCCCAAATTAAGTGTGAAAAATGGATATGTTTTCCTACACTACAGTTGTACGATTTTGTGGACCCTTAAGATTGAAAGGATGGGAAAGGAAATATTTTGTTCAATCAAAACTCATTTAAAATTTGGTGAGATTGGATAAGACAAAAAGTAAGGAAAAGAAAAATATTGATAGAATTATTCCTTACAAAAATATTTTTTTGAATGGTAATTATTTAAAGTTGATAATGTTTAAAGAGGAGGAAGGATATTACAATACTAATAATTTATTTAATATAATTGTAAAGGTCATGAGAATTAATTCACTTGTGTCTTCTAGACGGTGGAGTACTTCAATAGAGGATTTTTGCATGAGTTGGAGGTCACCTTTTGATAAATTTCACCTCAATAATTCCCCTAACAATAGATAGATTTTCACATCATTAATCATTATTAAGATGGGTGATATCGTTCACATGAATTTTGGGTGTTGGCCTAAGATTATGGAAGTTCAGCCAAAGATACATTTGGCCTCGAACTATGAAAAAGGTAAATTATTAAAATATTTGGTGGATATTTCTAGAAAAATGGTGATTTTGGTGTGGGTCTCTTAGATATTGTGTGGTCTTCTAATTCATCTCTAACTGATTGTGAGTACTATTACATCTAGAGGGGGGTTAATTTCTTTCACAATTGTGTAAAATTTTTTAAGGAAAATATGCACACAACTCTTACCAGTTGCATAATTATCATGGGGGTTCCAAGAAATATGTTTGAGACACTCTCCTATGTGCCTTTGCAAAAAAATCTAGAGATCTAAAACCTCTTTGAAGATGTTGGCATGACACCCTTTTCATGGCGATGAAGGGTTATAATGATGATCTAACATCAAAATTTTACAACTCTTGGCATGAAGATAGGGTTACAATTGGTAGCATAAAGTTTTTGGTTACTCCAAGGTTAATAGTGGAGGCAACTGGTCTAGATTTCGGTGGTTTGAAAGTAGCAAAACTTAGTAATGAAAACTATCAAAGGTTCATTGATAGTTTCCTAGAAGGAAAGGAGAAGCTTCAACATTGCCAAAATAGTTATGATTGTGAAAGACTCTTAACACTATATGGAATGGTTGATGTGCACATAATTAAGTATTTCACCTTGGAAGGAAGGTATACTACTTTCCATGGGTATCATTTTCCTTTTCTTAATCATATTATAAGGAATGAAAGAATGAATATACCTTTTTTTCTACTTTCATCTCTAAAGGAATGTAAGTCCAAAGGGGCTTTGCCTCCCCTTCACCAAGGCCTGATTCAAAGGTAGTAGAACCATGTTTCTACTAGAACACTTCTTCCTAGCCCTTCTATGGTGAATGACCCCCAAAATAACCAACACTACCACCATCCTAATCATAAAACACACAAAAATCAAAGTGATGCTTCCCCTTCAGTTGAGGCTAAGTTGAATGCTAACCACCCCCAAAGAATTGCTACTCTTGTACCTTCTAAGGCTAAAAATTCTTCCACAAAGGACTATTAACCAAAGATGGTCTTTCTATTTCAACTGCAAAAGGAAAGAAAATTATTGGCAATCCCTCTAGTGTCAAAATAAAGTTCCAAGAGAGTATTGAATTGGGAACAACAAAAAAGGTGATAATTGAGATCCATGATGAGGAGGGAATGAAGGCCACGTGGACAATTATAGCAGTGGGAAAGGTGGAAGAAGGTCTGCTAGATTGGCAAGGAAAACTACCAAAGGAAAAAAGATGTGTTTTGAAGAACCTGATAATGAATCCCTAGAAGAGGACGAGCCCTTGGATTTAATCAAAAAGAGCTAGTGGTGGTTCTTAGTGAGGACCCTGAGGAGGAATCTATTAGTAGTGAAGAAGAAGATGAGGAGGATGATTCTCATTAGGAGGTTGTGAAGGATTTTGAGGAAGATGATGAAGAAGGACACCAACAATTAGAAAAAGAGAATGAAGAATTTAATATGTAAACAATGGAAAACCCTAAAAAATGAAATGGAGTAGGATGTTAAATCTCTTTAGTTCTACAAGACCTAGTTCCTTGGGTTGCAGAAAAATGTAAAATTGTTAAACAAAGCCCTTAAGAGGTTGATCTCCATCACACATGGAATTATGAGTAGGGAGATCTTTGGAACCATGAATGGTATGACAAAGTTAAGGAAGGCACAGAGTAGAAAGGATTCCTCTCATGAAATGGAGATGCCATTTTAGGATAAAGTAGTTGAAGAAGAGGACGCTTGGAGTGAGGAGCTAGACCAGTTAAAGATGGAGTGGGAATTGATCAATAGTCCAAGGAATTATTTAGGGTTTGTAGTTTCCTTGTTTTGTGGCCTGCATGCCTGGGTTGTTGTTGGGTCTGCATGCCCCTATGCTTATATTAGCTATCTTTTGTTTGTTGTTTTCTTTGGATAGTTGTATGGTTTCCTTTTATTGATCTATGGCAGGATCGGTTGGCCTTCTACTATTTCACTCTTGGTATCAGTCTATATGCTATGATGGGTCTATTTCTTTGGTGCTAAATTGTTGGCCAAGTGGCCTAAATTTTGATCTTTTGTTCAAGTTCAGGGGTCCTTTCCCCTTTTTTTAATCAAAAACATATTTTTGAATGAGAAAATAACTAATTTGAAGAATATATGAGAGAATAATCATGAATTTTTTATCTATTTAAATGGATAATGAGTTCATATTAATTAAATAAAAATTAATTATTTAATTAAATTAATAATAATAGATAATTAGCTCTCATTAACTAACTAATAGATTAATAATAGATAGTAATAATAAATGTGATAATTTACTAATAATAAAAGAATATTTAATGATATGATGATAATAGTAATTAATGATAATGAATGATGATTCTAGGACATACCCTCTAAAATCTAGGGAATAGTGTTAGAAAACTAAATGCACGTAAGTTTCTAGTTTTCTTGAAGAATATACAAAATGTCTAGAAACATAAAATTTTATTGTAAGAATTTATGTGATAGGAAAAGAAAATTGAACTTACCTTTTTGGATTATAGGGTATACTAAACTTTTAAAATTTGGAGATTTTAATTTTGGTGAAAAATTAGTGAAAATCTTAGCAACAATTAATTTTAGAACTTGGTTTTAAGCTTATGGTGAAATCTTGAAAAGACAAAATTTAGAATTTTGAGTGTTGGGTGAAGCCACAATAGTGGTTTACAATTCATGTGAGGAAGGAAAACTCACAAAAAATGACCCCAAGGAAAAAAAAAAAAAAAAAGTGATTTTGGGGGTTATCTGACCTAAGTTTAGGTATTTACTTTAATTCAGCGCAAAAAAAACAAAAAAGATGGATTGAAGGGGTTCGAGGCGAACCCCTTTGAAGATGAGTTCGCTGAACTAGGGTTCATGAACCTGGTTGAGAACAAACCAACAGACCCTTAGGGGTTAGTGCGAACCCCATATCCCTCTGTCCACCCACAGGACAGCAAAACCTAAATTTTTTGAACTTGAACTTAGGGTTGAGAATGAAAATGGAAGAATCCCACAAACCCAATAGAATTAAGTAGTCCTTGGAGCAGGCTATCAAGTAGATATAATTTTAATCATTTTGGTTTTAATGTATATATATTTTTAGTTTTATTAAACATGGATTTTTCACCAAAAATCAAGCTCTTTATTCTACACATGTCAAAAAATAGAAAATTATCCAAGTAAATTAGAAAATATGAGTGCACCAGATATTGAAGTCCTTGATCCAGCAAAAAAAAAGAATTTCAATACATACAAAAAATGTTACGCATTATATAGTCACGCTATGTTGAATTGTAATTGGTTTGACTTTGAAACTTGATTAAAGAAAAAATATTCAATAAAAATACTATCTAACCAAGTGGAAGCACTAGATATCGGAGTTAAAAATATAAATTCGAAAGAATTAGAATTTTATCCTTCATGGAAAAAAAGTTATGCATTATACAGTGTGCGTCACTTTTTTAAAATGTTGTTTTATGAAAAAAAACCAGTTTTTGTGGGAGATGGAAAAAGAAGTGCAATCTGATTCCAAAAAATTTTTAAACTATATTTTTAGAATCTATAGACAAAATGTGATGAGACTCTAGTTTGCATCATCTTCAAATCCCTCACAGTTTAACCGCTATAGGTGCTCGAATGTGAAGATTTAGTTAAAAATAATAATTTCAGTGTCCAATTTGGCCAAAAATTGTAAACCACTATTGTCGGATCACCCTGTTTAAAATAATATTATTTTGTGTCTTAGTAATTTTTTCCTAGAAAATAAAATTTATTGTGTTTAGATAGCAATGTGATGAACTGTCATGCCTTATTTTCCATGATATAAACATTTGAGTAAATTTATGATTTATCATTGCCAATGGATTAATGGACTTGACCTATCCACTAGTTTATCACTCATATGCACACTTATTTGCACACACATGTTTTCCACCAAGACATATCCCCTTCTCTATTATAGGACTAGTTTGTAGTAGAAAATTCATCTTTTCAATAAAAAATCGTCTCATCTAAATTTAAAATCCTAAATCCAAATGTAACTAACTTACCACCTTTACATTTCTCACCTAAGCTTGAGTAAATAAAATTTTTGTGTGATATGCTTATATTTTTTTGTATTTAAAGGGATTTAGTGCATTCATTTTACTCGCAAAATATCCTCCTCATTATCAAAGAATCAAGCAACTAATTCTCACTTCAATTGATTTTGTAAAATAAATTAAGCACTAA
This sequence comes from Sequoia sempervirens, assembly GCA_007258455.2. Taxonomy (NCBI): domain Eukaryota; kingdom Viridiplantae; phylum Streptophyta; class Pinopsida; order Cupressales; family Cupressaceae; genus Sequoia; species Sequoia sempervirens. The sequence continues at coordinate 662,940,881 of VDFB02271358.1, forward strand.
ATAATCATTCCAGAGGCATTTGCATGGCTAAAAAATGTTTTTGATGTTTAATTTCCATGAGTTGATCTAGGAGAACTTGAATTTCTATAACTAATCAATATCTCCCTTAAATTGTTTATAAATACTTCCTAGACCTTAGATATTCAAGAAAAGCACAATACATTTATATACATAATGCAAAGTGGAGAAAAGTAGTTTGTAAATAACATAGGACAAGTTTACAATTTTGGATTCATTCTTAATAATCAAATTTGTCCCTACATAATCACAACAAAATATTCATATTCTAAGGTGATTACCAATTTTATATTCATTTTTTTTAATCTCGAGACACCAAAATAAAATTCATAATAATCTTAGAAATATATTCATTATTGAACTTCATATAATTAATCATGAAACACATTAGAAAATAATCACAATAATGTTAATATATTTTTCAATTATCAATCTTAATATAATTATCTATTTACATTTATTTATTGATACAAATTATCAAAACATTAGTGCTATACTTAAATTATATTTATTTATTATTATTATTTTCATAAATATATATATTTCCTATAACATAATCGTATTATGTCAAATTATGTTAAAATCTTGTTTCTAAAATAAAATCAATTACCTAAGAATTATACTCATTCATTCTTTTTATTTTTAGTAAATAATCATATTTTCTACCAAGAATATTGATGAATGCTAAAATCTAATTAGCTTGGCTTGTATAATTATGTGTAACCAGGAAGGGTGATGATTTCCATCTCTTAACCTAATATATATGTATGCTTACACATGGAGTATTTACTAGTCACCAAATTCTCAAAGCAATTCGTATAGCAAATACATGGCGGTAAATTATAGGCAGTAGAAGAAACTTAATAATCACATTCAAGTTTGCTTTACGCGTACTACATCACACCAATCTCACACACTTTTGTCAATAGCAACGTTGGATGTCCATTCATAAACAAACACCCATGCAAACTACGTCCAAACTATTCTGCAAATTTATATATACTTTCTCAATTTGCAGCAGATGATCATTTCTATGAAAACTATATTTCGACTATTCGGAATAGTATAGCAATAAAAGAGTAACATGTTAAAAGGGTAACCTTGAAACCTATGTTTGGGAGATCTCAATAAGGGTTTATGGTAGTCGGAATCGCAGTAAGGGGTGTTGCCATTTGGGAGGACAACTTGAGAACCTCGGTGAGATCTACTGGGTGTTGTGGAGAAGGAATCCATTTGTAATGGTGGAGTAGTTTTGCCACCCAGAGATGAACAGTGGTAAGGCCGAGAGCCTTTCCTGGACAGACTCGCCGACCTGCACCGAAGGGTGCAAGCCTCAAATCATTACCCCGAACATCTACTTTCTCTTCAATAAATCTCTCCGGCCGGAATTCATAAGGCGACTCCCAGATCTCCGGGTCGTGAGTGATGGACCACATGTTAACCATGGCTGTCGTCCCAGCCGGAATATGCATACCACCTCCTATATCAACGTCCTCCGTGCATAAACGCGCCCACGACAGCAGAGGCCCCGGTGGATGCATTCTCAAACTTTCTTTTACAACCGCTTGCAGGTATGGAAGCCTTGCTATGTCTTCATCCCGCACGCTTCTATCCCGCCCTACCACTGCCTCCAACTCTGCCTGAGCTCTCCCTTGTATTTCTTCATTCATTACCAACTCCGCCATCGTCCATTCTGTAAGTAGAGCCACAGTGTCTGTGCCGCGGAATATCATCTCCTGTATGCGACAAGTGTTTATTAGTTTTTACGGAGCTTTGATATAGTGGTGTGAAAACTAATAATAAGATGGAGTCTTGCTTACCCAGAGAACCGCGATGATGTCGTCGTCGTTGAGCTTGTCGTGTCCTTGAAGCGAAAGGAGCACATCCACGAAATCTGAATCGGGTGTGTCCCTGGGCAGAGGATATTGTCTATGTTGGTAAATGATGCGTTGAACAAAAGCCCTAACGCGAGGTACGAGTCGAGCGCAGCGGGCGTGGACTCGCAGAGGGTCAAGCGGTCGCAGCCAGGGAAGATGATCAGCCCAATTAAACGCTCCTAGCAGTTCAAATCCCTCCTCCACCATCTCCCTCACCTCTCTACCTTCTTCATCACCATCCAACCTTAGGCCAAACACGCTTCCCATGATGCTTTTGAGAGCCGCCGCTTGGAGATGTGGACGGAGGCTGACGGCACCTTTGCATGCGCACTCATTGCGTATATTAGATAGCATTTTCACGCTGTCCGCCTGACGGCCTACTTCGTGCGCTGAGATTCTTCGTGGACTAAAGAGATGAGCCGCTGAAATCCTACGCAGCATCCTCCAGTAATCACCGTTTGGTGCAAAGCCTATTGCCCTCCCAAACATGAGCTGCTGAGCAGATTGTTTGAGAGGCCTATCCGCAAAGTGAAGAGAGCTCAATAGCTCCCTGGCCACTTCTGGATCGGACGTTATGACTGCGCGGGTTGAGCCCAAGCTGAAGGCCATCAACTTTTTCGCCTCGTAAATTGCCGACAAGTGAGCAAGCTTACGGTGAGCATGCCCACCACTCATTTCCATTAGACTTCCGATTATGGGCCATCCTCGGGGCCCTGGAATCTTCTTCTTATTGTTCTTTCCCGCCCATGCACATCCTCCAGTACTCCGCCAGGAGAGGATTACTGCACAAAGCAGAGCAGCAACCAAAAACGCCAAGTGCTGCTTGCATGCACAAATCTCACTTTCACCGAGTTGAATGCTTTCTAAGGAACAGAAGTTAGGCCCATTGCAACTGAGGGGAAGTAGTACATATACCCACCGACCTGCTGCTCCACCACAGCTCGTGGCACGGTTCTCCATTTAGGATAAACAAGGCCAAACTCAGGATAACCAAGCAAAAATCTATACTTGGATGTTCCCCTTGTCCAGTTTAAATAGAAGTGTAAAAGGTTGAACAGTTTGTAAGGAAGTATGGTGGCAGCGCCGGAAGGAGAGGAGAAGCTTAGGAGAAAGTAGGGGTAAGAAAAGTAGGGGACAAATTGTAGAGCTGAAGCCCCCACACGGAATCGACAGGGAGACCAAAAAATCCAACAATGGTGAAATCTCAAAGACAAGAATTGTTATATAATGGGCACTAATCTTTCAAATGACCTGGCATGCTTTGTTTTTCCCGACTGACTTCGGCCCCTGCAATTTCCACTTATCGTGTGTATTTGTTTGCTGCTGACCTTTGCTAATAAAATAAATTTTATCACCATTGCTTTGCTTAAAGAGAGCCCATTTCCTGAGTGCGATTTCGTTGTCTGGTGTGGTCCTCTCCATTCTGTTGGATATGCTTGAGTTTATTAAGGTATGCAAAGTTGTCGGTTCTCAATTGTTTATAATTATTTTTTGGATCTCCACATCGGTGGTGGGAATATTCTCTCTTTTTTATGTTCTGTCGTCTCATAATGCCGTAGAAGACTAACGGAGAGGAGTCGTTCGACGTTCACATTACGTCATATGCCTAACCATATCTATAAAAATATTAATTGTAGAAATTGTCTTCAAATATAGTTTATCTATGGCATACAAGGATGGACAATTAACAAATTCAGCAGTGATCGTGGATAATGCTAAATTTATTAAAATCTAGTTGAAATTTGCATTCGTGTTTTGGTTCAATTTTGAAGGGTTTAAATTTTTGATTTTTAGTGTTTTTATATATTTTTAATTCTTATAAATTGGTATCTTGGAGGGTATATTTGGTATTAATTTTGAATGATGTTTAGGTGTTTGGATATTCCTTTATGTTCCTAGAAATAATATGTAATTAATGCACATGGTGGACTTGAGTGTAGATAGTCTAGTCAACCAATTCTCTTTCAAATAGATTGACAAGTGTACACTCTTCTCTATATCACCTTGACATGATAAATGCATGTTGTTTCACATGAAAAAGTATATGGGTGATGAAGGAGACCATGATGGTGTGATAGATAGAGCATTAAGACTACAAGAAACAAACAAATACAAACTAAAAGTGACAAGTGTACACTCTTCTCTATATCACCTTGACATGATAAATGCATGTTGTTTCACATGAAAAAGTATATGGGTGATGAAGGAGACCATGATGGTGTGATAGATAGAGCATTAAGACTACAAGAAACAAACAAATACAAACTAAAAGTGACAAGTGTACACTCTTCTCTATATCACCTTGACATGATAAATGCATGTTGTTTCACATGAAAAAGTATATGGGTGATGAAGGAGACCATGATGGTGTGATAGATAGAGCATTAAGACTACAAGAAACAAACAAATACAAACTAAAAGTGAAAGAAAAAGGAAAGCAAAGATAGTGCAAATGGTGTAGTGAGCTAAGAAACATGGTGTCATAGGTATGCCATCTTATGAATGATGAAGGAGATCATGATGATATGATATATTATATCATTGAGTAGATTCTAAAATAGGATTGAATCATGGATAAATGTGACGATAGATGGTAATGAAAAGATCCAAAAATAAGGTTATTCCTCATAGATGTGCCACAAGTTAAAACAATCCAAAATCTAAATAATCTCAAAGCTAAAAATTTAAGGATATGAAAAAAATGATGGACCCATATCCCACACACAAAACTAAAACTCATAACCAAAGCAAGGCCAAAAACTATAATCAAGGGAATATCCAACACCATGAATCCAACAAATCATTTTCACTAATCAAGCAAAGTGTAATTTTTATGACATTATTCATCAATCAAGATACTTTATGATGATGATGACAGTCTTGTTGACTAGATAGAATATGATCCATATGATGATGATGATGATGATGGTCCTATCAACTAACCCAAATATGATCCTTACAATGATGCTGATAGAATTGAATAAGACACCATTGATGAAACCCTTATGGACCTTATTGCCATAGATTACATGTGCTCCACCATCAAATCTCATATCCTTCAAAACAAAAACTTCCCTAGCACTAGATATCTCACAAACCAATGTCTAACATCCATAACTTTTCCTTATCCCACTATTCATAAGGGAAACACCCCTAGAACAACATCCCCCATTGTTGCAATCCATGGCATTTGAGTACTCTTCACCCAAATCTTTTCAATCTACCTCTACATCTTTAAAATCATTATCACCCAAGTCATTTTATTTCTCCCAATATTCTATAGGTTCCACATCATCCTTGTCAGAGTCCTCCAAACAACCACATATATATTCCACTCATTCAAGGAATATTTATTGGTCCGGTCAATCTACTAAATATTTTGTCCAAGAACAACTTGCATGGGATAAACAACAAAAAAACAAAGCAAAGAAATCTGTCCACAACATCTATCAAGGAGTCTCCTATGATTGTGTATATCGTATTTCAAATACCATCAAACATTATTATCTCCATGATTCAACCCACATGGGAAGTTAAGGACAAACATTTCATTAGGTCCATAAAATCCAAAAGGTCTAAAATCTATGTGCCATAAGGTCCAAAGATAACCCACTAGCAAAAGCACACTATTAAATGCAACATTAGGAACATATATCAAAGGCCTAGCCAATATAGGTAAATATCTTAAAAAGGAAAAATTTATCATCTTTTCTAAGAAGAAACTAAGGCTATGTCAAGAGATCACTCTAAATAATGACACAACAAGCTCCAACTTCAATCAAGATCAATTTTTTGAGAAAATACCCATAGATGATAATAATATTTATGTTAATCCAAGCTTTGATCAAAATCTAATAGATTATTATGAAACTTATGAAAAAAAAATCTTTGATCAAGATCTTTTCTATGATCATGACATAAAATTTAATCTTTGATCAAGATCGTCCAATTGATTCAAAAATCCATAATGTTTCCTTCCTACACCTTTATCCCATCCATGACTGTGAAATGAAAGATGACCACATTCATACTCCAACAACTGCCATTTCCCAAGATGAGCCACTTGCCTCCATTTGACACATACATAGTCAACCAAATGATATGAGTCCCACAAAGCATGAGGATTCTCAAGACAAGATTGATCACATTGAGCATATCATTGATCAAGATAACATAATTGTAAACAAGTAGAAAATAAAATCATCCTATAATATGGGTTGAACCGCCTTCATACAATGTGGCCTCTTTTTAAAAGAGAAAATATACCTCTCTACTAAGTTATGGCTACCTAACAATGGATTTGCATCCTTTTTCAAAAGAGAAAAATATCCTATGGTAATTTTTTTTGTCAAAGTATGAAATACAATGGTAACATGTTAGGCCTTCATGAACAAGGAATTATATAACCAATATCAATATATATAAATGATGGATATCAAGGTCTTGGCTATACATCTCCAAGAAAGTAATCTAATGATGACACAAAACAAAGAGGAGGCCCACATTGAATATAAAGGTAGTCACCCAGAAATAAAGAAATATAAGCAATCAAGTTGAAAGAAGTAGAAGAAAGGGGAAAAAACCTATTGAACAAGACAGTTCTGAGAGGGGGGGTGAATCAGTCGTAGTAAATTTCAATCCTTAAAACATCCACTGGAACTAATATCAATCATAAATCCTTTACTTTGCTAAAATAATTAAACATTAAGTGCAAAGGAAGAAACTAAAAAGCATCACACAAACATAGTAAGACCAAATTTACGTGGAAACCCCAATAAGGGAAAAACCATGGTGAGGATTAGATCACAATATAAAGAATATCAAAACCAATTACAAAGGCTCACTACCAGAGAACGACCACTACCAAAATATGACTAACTGTTTGGATCAAGACTCACTATCCAACAAGGGTTAACCACCCAGAGGGATCACTGCCACAAAGATACAAAGAAGATAGAAGAGATATGTTACAGAGAGAAGAAAATCTCAATGCAATAGATATTTCCACCACAATTCACTCAACCACTTGCAGACATGCATGAATGATAGAGTACATCTTCATCTCACTGCATCTATGTTGGCTAATAGATTGGGCACCTTGATATATCACAATTCCATGTTCGAAAGGTGCCAAAATGAACCAAACAACTCTGAATATTAACCTTTAAACAAAGACAAATATCCTCTGAATTTTTTCGAGGTGTGTCTCCCTCACAAGATTTTCAATGAATTTAAATGCTAAAATAAAATATCATCTATGCTTTTCACCGGAAAGTAGTAAAGGTAAACCCAATATTAGGAAAATTCCTAAATATCATATGTAAGATCCAACAAGTAAGAAGAATTGGCACAAAGACCAATTTTAGCTAAACTATTTAGGAATTAAAACATACACTCAATACCATCTAAGAAATAAAATTGATTATGAAGAAAACTGCATCACTTACACAAAGATAAGATATTGCATTGAGACATTCTCAAACAAAAAGATTCAAGAACCCAAATCAACTTCACAAACTGAATGGACAAAGACAAACAGTAATTTCATTCACAGCAAAAATCTCTTATTGATTAGTTCAAAGTGTCTAGAGAGATCACATATGAAAATAGATACAATTAGATAGGTAGATGAGTAAATAAATCTTTGTTGTCCATAACAGACCAAAATTTAAAAAGGAAACAAATAAAATAAAAGCACCTGAGCTGTCACGATGGCATTGCTTCATTTCTAGCTTCTGGAGTCACCATGGTTCTTTTTTGCAAAGCTTGAAAAGCCTTGAGGATATGTAATAGTTCTTTATGCTGGGGAATGGTTACATTTTTTCATTCACACCCTTCATGACAATTGATTATCTTCAACTATCTCGATGCATTGTTCATAGGCTTTCATAAGATTGATTGCTTGAGATGTGATCAAGTGTAGATCGTTAAGCTTCTTCGGATGCTTGACATCGAATGAAGGTGAATCAGGTGTACCCTCAACTATTTTCTGGAAACCACCTATCAAAACTTTGATATCTGTAACATCCTTAATATCACCCTTGTCCCATTGTAACTTGAGAGCAACCAAAGTACCTCGTGCTTCTTCTGAAATGGTAGTGCATTCATCTACAATTTCCCTTAGCTTTTGTAAGCTTTGTCTAGCAATCTACAATTTCCATTCTACGCCCTTGCTCCATACAGCACAACGATTGTCTCAAGCTTTAGGTATAATCTACTCTATGACTAGCTTCTCCATATCCTAGTTTAACATTAATTTCAGTTCATTTTGATAATTGTTCCACAACTTTTCTTCTTTTTCAATTGTGACAATCTCTACCACTAGAGTAGTTTTCCAAGCATTTACTTTCTGGAAACATTTCATAGACTCAGAAATAACAAGACTCCCCTTCTTAGAAAAACACTCACTCCATTCCTTCCCAACCTTGCTTAGAGTTTGACAACTTTTTATTTTGGTCATGGCTTCTTTTCCAATCATGGCTAAGGATTCAGCAGAGGGACTCATCTGAGAGAGAGGTTGATGGACAAGCTCAAAAATAGACCTTAGACATTTAGTTAAATCTTAGACCTGAGCTTTTAGTTCATCCTTACTTTCCTTATCCTTTTTCGACCTTTCAACCATTATGGTTGTAGACACCTAAAATATTTGAATGTTTCCTTCTCTGGTAGGGGGCCAAGATCTATTCTATTAACCTCAAAGTCACATGTTGTTGCCTAAGTGATGTCCTTTTGTGCAAAAGGATGTGCAATCTCAACTTGGAGGCTCCCTGATTTTGTGTCATACACCAATCTTGCAGTAGTTTTCAATTTCTTCATCTTTGGGATTGGGGCTCTCTATAATAACTGACCTACCATATCTTGTTTCGAAACGGGTATGTGCAGGATCATGATGGGACAAAAAGTGGCAATATGATGGGTATGTGGCTGCTGACTATTTTTTATCCAAAATTGATGAAACGAAAAGGTTTTTTAAAGGATATTCTCAGCTTTCCACCAATATAAATTATGCTTTACTTTGAATTTAATAAGTAATTATTATTCATTTTCTATTAAAATTATGACTAAAGTTCTAATTGATAGGTTGATTGAAAAACATCTATAACTTTCAAACGGTATCACATTTTTTGAATCAAAAACATGCATCACATTCTATGTTTCACATACTATAGGATTAAAGAAAGAAAAATTGAATTTCATGAAGTTTTGACCAAGTTAAGGTGGTCAGAGATAAGAGTTTTTATATTTTTTAAAAAGTTGTAATAAAAATTTCATAATTAATTATTTACTTGGAAAAAAATTACAAAAAAATATGCATTACATTGGGACATGAGTCCTCTACTTATACCTAAAATATTATAAAAAATATTATCATTTTATTGTGGTTAGGGTGGTTAGGCGGACACCTACTTCTTATTTTTTCCCGAAATTTTAAATTTTTCACCAAATAGATTTAAAAAAAAACCTAGTAGTTTAGAAACTAAATTCAATTTTCTATAGATTCTATTCTTACATATTTTTGAAATAATATAGATAACTTATTAAAAAATTTACATCAAGTTGCCTAACTCTGATTTTTTTGAATTTTTTGCCACTTAAGGGCCTATTTTTTCCATGATGATCCTGCACATACCCGAACACTAAGTTGTACAACCTTCCTTTTCCTAGATAAAGTATCCTCCAACCAAGTTGGATTAACTGGGATAGTAACTTCTTTTAAAGCTAAAGACCGAAACAAAGTTCTAGCAACAAGAGGGGTGTCGACTATAGATGAAATAGTCTATGACCTCTATAGTGCACTCACTTCCCTGATAGGTGATTCATCCTAAGAGGGAGAGGAGTTGATACTTAAAGTTTTCAAACCCTCTTCTTCCTCTTCTCCTGCATTCTATTTTTCCAAAATAGGCAGATTAAGGATATCCTCCCCACAAGTCTGTGAAAACACATTTTTGTCTAGTGGATCCTCACCACCATCTCCTTGAGCCTCTGATGTTAATGATTGGTAGGTATCACCAATTGATTTCCCACTTGCACAAGCTTGGGAAGTTCCCTCGGTAGGTCGTGACTCCTTAAATCTAGTGTGAGGATGGGACCATTCTATTCTTTCCCTAGTCATCCACTCTTGTGTTCTAGTGTAGACATTGATGGTCCTTGCCTCAATAGTCTCTTTCTCCCTACCGCTGCAGTCCATGGTAGGGATAGGTATGTTTTCTATTAACTTAGTATAGACTAGGTCTACCATGTCGGACCCATCCTCCACAATGCCTTATAGATCCCATTTTAAGTTATAGATGATAATTTGTTCCACTAACAACCTCATCCAACTCCTTTTCTTGACTTCATACTGATCAAAAAAATCAGGGCCCAAAAATATTCAATGTTAGGCTAATGAAAGAAATTAGGGCTTAGTTTCAAATTTTTATTAATTTATAATCCTTTGAATCAAAAGGAAAGTGTTTCTCATATGAAAGCATATTATACTTAGACAATTCCTTCTCAATATTTAAGGAATCAGACATAGATTGAAAACTATAAGAACCAAAACCAATGGGAAAGTGAACTTTCAATCTTTTCTTGCCTTGGCACAACCTGTTTACATCGACCAACTGCCTTCTTACTTCAATGATCATCCACTTATTCTCAGGGTATCTAGGAAATTTGATTGGAAATCCAGCATATCCACCAACCCTTATGTAAGAGAATCTCTAAAATTGAATGAAATGACTGCAATAGAAGCCTACAAATTGCATTACTTCAGGTGATAACTGCATTGCAAGACATCGCTATAGCTCCCTGACCATCCTCATAGTGAAAGTATTAGTTATTCTCTTGAAATATTGAAAGCTCTTATGAAGCTATAGCTTCTCAAAATAATCATAAATGGGTACTTTCTCTAGACGTAAGTCACTTGGTCTTGATCCAGGCCAAGGTCTTGTGCTAGCATTGGCGTATATCAAGTATGAAGACATGTAGAAGAACCTGTTGAGGGTAAAGAAAGTCATCAACTCATGCAAGAAATCGCTGAAAATTTCTGCCCAATCCAAGAATTTCTCTCCACATAACATAGTTTGGATGAAGAAATACATCCATTCCTCAAATCCATCAACGTCTTCATTTCCCTTAACCTATATAACAACTCTACAATGTCAGCCACTTCTTCCACAAAATGAGTTTTGTGCAACTTCCAAGGCAATTGAGACTTACCCCTTTTAGGCTTAGCAAACAAATTTTTCACCATTTCATTCTTGTAGACCCCTTTCTTTGTAGAAAATTTAATTTGAGAATTTTTCATAGTCATAGGTGAATACTCATCTTTTTTTGGGATTCTTAGGCAAGACACAAAGATGGACCTCTGGACTTTCAGAACTAGTTGATTATCTTCTCTCCTAACCTCTCGTGTTTGTGAATTATAATGCCTAATGCATTCTAAGATGAGTTCAAGGCATTGCACTACTAAAGGAAATGTGACAACTTCAACTAACCGGCTATCAATTACTCGATCAATGATGGGTGATGGATTTGGTTTATTGAATTTACTTCTTATTTCATCCAAACTCACAGACCTTAGATTGGTATCTCCAATTCTTGGTCCCTCATAAGTTAGCTGAGACACATATTCATAACCCATATACTTAACCCTTGCCATGAACAAGAGTTTATAGCTCAAGCAATAGACAACCTTCTGAAATGCAGACTAAAATATTATAGGAAAGCAAGTTGAAACAAGTGGATACTATAAATACCTTCAATGGAAAATTATATAGCTAGAATTTCGCATCTCGTCCGACTCATCCCCAAAGAACCTTGTTACAATGAGAATGCTTTTCTAGCACTTAAACATTTCTTAAAAATTCACAGAAAAATATGGGGGTAGATGAGCATTTAATATCTCTAATTTCTGCACGACACGTGGTAGTTGTCACTTCACTGTTTTCATTATAAACATCTTTCAAAATTTGAAAGTAAACGTCTATAAGCGGTAAAGTGGAGAGTTCAATGAACTATATAAAAATGCACCCGAGTTCGAATATCAGTCAAGATGCCACTTAAATAATTATTATCACGCAGGCGGGAAAGGAAAGTTTTGATGAACTATACAAGGCACCACCTGATTGAGAGAACACAAAACCTTAATAGAAAACAAGCTCAAATAGAAAAGCGAGGAGTTACACGAACTACATAAAACACTTTCCAAGTTCACATGACTAAAAACAACACCGCCTAAGTAGGACTGAGTCATTTATAACTTGGTAGATAACTTTCCATGGAGCAAGGAAAAATTATAGGGTAACAATCTGGAAACTTAACATTTAGAATTCACAGTGATCTACCACACTTGCATCACATACACACACTATTTCACATCCTTTTCACATCTATGTACTCTATTTCTTTGCACTTATCTCTTTGTACACCTTTGACCATGATGGAACTCCTAAAAAAAAAATCATGTTCCATCTCCAAAATCTTGCTTAGTTCTAAAGATTATGGGTTTTTTCTCATGTCACTATATAAGGGTTTTAGTTTACTTAGGTCTTATTTGAAAACCCTTTGATTTGTGCCCTCACCAAGGTTTTATTTCATTGTTGACCCCTTGTCTCAGTTCTTATTCCTTTAAGTCACGACTTAGGCCATCGAAACTCGTTAAGTAACTGGCACTCTGGTCTTGTTTTACTGGTGTACGCATGTTGGGCCATTATTTTAATTTTTCCTAAGTCGAGCTAAATATTTCCCATTGTAATTTTTTAGAGCCTTAATTCTTTTATGTCGTGGGTATGGTCTCATCGACCTAGTTAGGTCCCTTTTGTTGATGTAATTACAGCTTCAGGCTTCATACTTCCTTATTTATATGTGATTATTCAATGTAAAGAGGCACTTCACATGGAATCTTTGTAATTATCTTCTTGGACGACCTTTCTTGTAACTTGTATTTATTAAATTGAAATTATATTTTTGTGATGGCTGACCTTGCATGAAAAGGTGTGACCTCTCTCCTTCAAGTTGTATAAATACAAGATCATTCCACTCCATTTGCGATCAATCAAGTTCAATCATTTCTTCTCTTCCAAGTGCAAATTCTTCAAGGGCAAATCAATCAAGTGCAGATTGTGAATTATCAAGAGAAAAAAGTGAATTTCTTAAGGGCAGATCTGAGTTACAAGGAAGTGTCGATTACTTGTTATCATTGCATCTTGTGAAGGTGTTGCATATTGGCCTTGAAATTGGCCTCATTGTAAAGAGACTTGTTGCCATTATTAATATATAATAGAGAGATATTTGTTGCTGGTTTTTTCCCCTCAAGAAGACGGTTTTCCTAGGGTATTTGTTGTGTCTTTGTGTTGAGTTTTTGAATTAATTTTTGTGCATTAAATCTTATCATATAATCAACATGGTATTAGAGTCAGTTTGAAAAAGATCTTGATTAGATTTTTACTACTATGATACTCCTTATTCTCTTTCTCATTGTTGTCTATCTCTATCTCTTCGTCAAGATCGTGAATAGTCTTAAGATTGAGGATGGACTCAAGGGAGCATCAAATTACATATCATGGAGATTCAAAATCATGCTCACCTTGGAAGAGAATGATTTGGCTGAGTTTGTGGAGACCAAAGTCCCTGAGCCTACATAAGAGGAAGAGAAGGTTCAGTGGAGGAAGAAAGATATCAAGGAAAATAAGATGTTAGTTGATTCTATAAAGGATCATATTGTTCCAATTGTCTCCAAGTTGAAGACAACAAGAGAGATGTTCAAAACCTTGGAGGTGATGTACGAAATCGACAACACCAGCTGGGAACTTGCATTAAAGAAACAACTTCATCATGTTAAGATGGCGGAAGGAGAATCTTTCATTGCTTACTTCATGAAGATTTCTGAATTGAGAGATCAACTCTCTACTATTGGTCATTTTGTTGATGTCAAGGATTTAACCATGCTTGCCCTTAATGGTCTTCCTTCATCTTGGGAGTCTTACATTCGAGGAATCAGTGCAAGATCGAAACTTCCCAAGTTTGATCATTTGAGGGAAGATTGTATTCAAGAAGAGTCTAGGTTGGTTGTGAGAGGTATTGGTTGAAGCTCTACAAATGAAGAAATTCATGTCCTCACCTCTCAATCTTCGAAGAAGAAAGGGAAATATGGGAAGAAAGGAAATTTCAAGAGGAATAGAGATAAAGGAGCTGATGGTGCTCCCACATTCAAGAAGAAGTGGGACCTCTCGAAGGTCCAATGTTTTCGTTGTGACAAGTTTGGTCACTATGCAAACGATTTCCCAACCAAGCCTAATCAACAAACTTCATTTGCAGATGAGATCTTTCCTCAGAAAAATTCTAGGGAATTTATATTCTAAGCCATGGGCCTGTGTTCAAGCCTTGAAGGTTGTGTGTTGATCTATGCCCAAGAGCAGTGTATCTTACTGCGTCTAGTATTTACATCCATTAGAATATTTAAAGAGATAAGTATTCCATGTTTGCTGAGATATATCATTTAGTTATATTTTTTAATTAGTAAAGAGAGATAGTGGTTTCTCTTGAATTGTGTTCACTAGCATAAGTTCCTTTGAACGATTCATTTATTGCAAGTTATTTCATGCTAGTTGTGAACATTTCTGAGTGTAACTTTGAAATAAAAAGAGAATTGCAATTTCGATGGTGATTAGTTGGTCACATCAATATCATTCTCTAATACATGAACTGTGATAGAGCCTTGAACTCTTGGAGAGAGTTGGTTCTACATGCTAACTAAATAATGCATTCAAGAAATTTGTAGTTGTTCAGATTGTCTTTTGTTGTGCTGAGCTTAGCACTCTAGAGAGGAGTAAAAGATGGAAGAAAGAGTTATATCAAAATTCAATAAAGATTTGTTCTTTAATCCTTCATTCTGATATTTTGATATACTTCTCTTTTAGATTGATTTATTTATTCATGTTTTAATATTGTTCATAAATTCTTATGTATTTATGCTATAACTTTCAATAGTAAACATTGTATGATTCCAACCTTGATAATTCTTTGGATAGTTATAAACTGTTAGTAATCTCTCTCTAAAATGCTTTCAGAACAATTCTAGGAGCAAGAAGGTGATGAGAGATTGCTTAGTGATGAAAAGATTGAGGCATCATGTGAGGAAGTCATGCTGACCAAATAAATGATCAAGTGTGAAGTCACAACTTGCAACCATGGGACTGAGTTGATGGCTAGAGGAAGTTCACTTCCAGAAGACTTCTTTGCAATATCTAAAGTAGGGATCAAGAGGGGGTTCTATGACTCACTGAGAAGAAGTGAAGGTTGCAGTGTTGCAAGGCCAAGTGTTAAATTCTTGAAAGACCTCTTCAACTATTGAGATCAAAATTGCACAAGACAGTCATCTAGATTTGATATTGGTAGCTCCACAAACCTATTTAGAATAGAGTGATATGCAATGAGGTCAAGGAGGTCCACCTTGAACTCTCTACAGTACTAGAGGTGTGCACTGGAACACATTTATCTAAGGAAAGCGTTGCAGGAAATATTGGTTGATGAGGTCAGAAGGTTGATACAAGTACTTAAAGATTCAGAGGGAGCCTACTGAACCTAAAGAAGATGGAAGTATACTATTGAGATTTGTTATGATGGATTGCAAATCCATGTCTATTCCCATGGAGACCAACTTACATAAGTTGAAAGAGGTTGCAGCTAGTTTAGATCTGGTGTATCCCATGATGTACAGGCAGTTGATTGGATTGTTGTTGTATCTATTCAATACTAGACCAGATATTTCCTATGCAGTGAGTGCACTTAGTCAGTTCATGTGTGAACCAAGGAAAATACATCTAGTTGTAGTGAAGCATATCCTGAGACACTTGCATGGCACAACTAGATATAGCTGAGATATTCCTTAGGTGTGGATTTGAAGTTGCATGGTTATATTGATTCTGATTGGGCAGGGTGTGTCACTAATCAGAAGAGCACCTCTAGATGTTGCTTCAGTTTGGGGTCTGCTATGATATCCTGGTGCAACAAGAAGCAGTCATCTATAGTGTTGAGTACAACAAAGGAAAAGTATATTATAGCTTGTGTGGCAATTCGAGAAGTAGTGTGGCTTCGTAAGCTCCTTGCAGGATTGTTTGGACAATCAATGGAGTCTACTATCATTCATTGTGATAACTAGAGTTGTGTGAAGCTTTTTTTCAATCCTTTGTTTCATGATAGAACCAAGCATGTTGAGATCAAAAACCATTATATCAGAGATATGGTATTGAGGAAAGCTATATAGTTGAGGTATTTCAGCACTGATGAGTAGACGATAGACATTCTCACCAAGCCTCTCTCCACGATGAATTTTGTGTACTTTCGAGACAAGCTTGGTATGGTGGAGAATCAAGCTTTAGCTAAGAAAAATTCTTAGTATCAATGATCCTCTTTAATGCATTTCTCTTTGAGATAGATTTGAGGTGAAAGCCCTTGTTAATGCATTTCTCTTTGATATTTGAGGTGAAAGCCCTCATTTCCACCCTCTGGGAGAGCCATGGTGGATGTCATTTGTGTGACTCCATGACAACATCACGAGAGAGAGTCTGTGATGATTTTCTTGTACTCGCGTTTCACCCTCTCGGAGAGCCATGGTGAACGTCATGTTGAGGTGACAACATCACATAAGTGATGAACCCTTGTACATACCACACATGGGTGTAGCCATTATGGTTGATATCACGATGAGGTGATATCTTATATCATGATTAGGTGATATCATTTCTTCTCCACATATGGTTGTAGCCATTGTGGTAGATATCACGATGAGGTGATATCATTTCTTTTCCACATATGGTTGTAGCCATTGTGGTAGATGTCACGATGAGGTGATATCATTTCCTTTCCACATATGGTTGTAGCCATTGTGGTTGAAATCACGATGAGGTGATGTTCCTTGTGTAGCAGGAAGTATTCCTCCCTAGCTGAGAGGGAGTGTTGATGTAATTGTAGCTTCAAGCTTCATACTTCCTTATTTATATGCGATTATTCAATGTAAAGAGGCGCTTCACATGGCAACTTTTTAATTATCTTCTTGGCTAACCTTCCTTGTAAATTGTATTTATTAAATTGATATTATATTTTTATGATGGCTGACCTTGCATGAAAAGGTGGGACCTCTCTCCTTCAAGTTGTATAAATACAAGATCATTCCACTTCATTTGGGATCAATCAAGTTCGAGGATTTCTTCTCTTCCAAGTGCAAATTCTTCAAGGGAAGATCAATCAAGTGTGGATTGTGAATTATCAAGAGCAGATAGTGAATTTCTTAAGGGTAGATCTAAGTTACAAGGAAGTGTTGATTGCTTACATTATCATTGCAACTTGTGAAGGTGTTGCATATTGGCCTTGAGATTGGCCTCATTGTAAAGAGACTTGTTGTCATTATTGATATATAATAGAGAGATATTTGTTGATGGGTTTTTCCCCTCAAGAGGAGGGTTTTCCTAGGGTATTTTTTGTGTCTTTTTGTTGAATTTTTTATTTAATTTATGTGCATTAAATCTGATCATAAAATCAACACCTTTTAAAGATTAACAATTTTTGACATGTGCAAATATAATGACCCTTGACTGTCATTCAATTGATGCAGACAATCACCACCATTCCCCGTGCACCAGTTCTATTTTGTTTCTCATTATTTTATTCATACGGGCTCATGGGTGAAGGCCATGTGTTTTGAATGATTGGTGGGCCGGACATCTTTGATAAGGCATACAATTGGTTGTTGAAGAAAATCAACGGTGGGAGATAGATGAGGTGGCCGCATCTGGACCATCCCCCACCCACCTATTTGTTTTTCTTTCCTATTAAAATAATCACACAGGCTAGCGGGTGGTTGCCATGTGTCTCCTCTGATGATGGGCCTGGTGGTTTTAAATGGTTAGCATTGTTGAGTTTTCAAAGGAATCAACAGTCGATAATGGGTGACATGGATTAATCTTGACCATTGCCTGCTATCCTATGTGGCTCTCACCTTTCCTACCAAACTCCCAATGGGAAAGTGCGCATCTGCCACATGAAGTAATCCAAAGGATGTGGAGGCATTGGCGCATGGGAAAATATTTAATTAAATATCTCAACATAGGCATGGAAAATAAAGTTTGTGTTACTAATGCAGGGTGAAGCCACAATAGTGGTTTACAATTTGATGGAGGAAGGAAAACTGAGAGAAAATGACCCCATGGCAAAAAAAATGGTTTTAGGGGTTCACTCAAACTAGGGTTCAAGTAAACCCATTAATTGTTGGGCCCACATTTCCCACCCAAAATAACAAAAGGAAATGCATATTGAGGGTAGTTCACTTGAACTAGGGTTCAAGTGAACCCTAGTTCAAGCGAACTCCTAGGGGTTCGCTCGAACCCCTAGGGGTTCGCCTAGGGGTTCGTACAAACCCCCCTTATTCCTCATTCTCCCCCTGAAACATACAAAAAACTAAATTTGTATGCTTCAAAGCTCGAGTTGAGGATGAAAATGGAGGAGTCTTCACAAACCCAACTGGAATTTGGTAGTCCTTGGAACGAGCTATCCAACGAATACAATTTTAATATGTTTTGGTTTTATTATGTATTTGTTTTTTTAGATTTATTAAACATAGGTTTTTCATTGAAAATGAAGGTCTTTGTTCGCACATGTGGAAAAATAGCAAATTATAAAATAAAAATTGAAAAATATAAGTGTAGCAAATATTGAAGTCCTCGATCCAACAAAAAAAAAATGATTTTTGATATATACAAAAAAAGTTATGCGTTATACAGTCACTCTATTTCTGAATTGTAATTGGTTTGAATTTGAAACATGATTAAAGAAAAAATATTCAATAAAAAACTATCTAACCAAGTGGAAGCACTATATATTGGAGTTACAAATCTAAATTCAAAAGAATTAGAATTTTATCCTTCATGGAAAAAAAGTTATGCATTATATGGTGTGCGTCACTTTTTAAAAATGTTGTTTTCTGAAAAAAAACAGTTTTCATGGGAGATGGAAAAATAAGTGCAATCTGATTCCAATTTTTTTT
The DNA here is from genome assembly GCA_007258455.2 of Sequoia sempervirens. Taxonomy (NCBI): domain Eukaryota; kingdom Viridiplantae; phylum Streptophyta; class Pinopsida; order Cupressales; family Cupressaceae; genus Sequoia; species Sequoia sempervirens. Next base: position 662,959,799 of record VDFB02271358.1, read on the forward strand.
TTAAAATAAAATTAGAATCTACACACAAAATGTGACAAGACTCTAGTTTGCATCATCTTGAAATTCCTCATGATTTAGCCACTATAGGTGCCCGATATGTAAAGATTTAGGTAAAAAAATAATTTCAGTGCCCAGTTTGGCCAAAAATTGTAAACCGCTATTGTGGGATCACCCTGCAGATATATTGCACATGTTTGATTATTTTTTAATCTAAGTCATGGATGCTGTACGAAGGATAAAGATGCGAGTAATTAAGAAATTTGTATGAAGAACCCAAGAGATCTAATCTCAACCTCTTCTTGTCTCCCTGTTGATAAAAGTTGCACATGAGTTATGACTCACAGGGGCGATGGGAAAAGGACACGTGGATTTGGGCTATATTGACAAAGAGATGTTGGAGCCAGTGTACTACTAACAAGTGGTTCCAATGTGGCCTCCTATCATTTGGTAAGTATTACGGTTGTGTATAGTTGGATCTTTCATAATAAATTGGTCAAATCTAGTTTGCCAATCAATTAACACTCAATAAGGACCAACGACTAGTATTCAAAACTCAGTTGAGGGCAAGTGAGTCATTCTGGTTCACGCGAGCGAACCTTAATAAATGAAAGGACGTTGAGCTACTAAAGTAAGGAGCTACATAATTATTAATATTTGTCTTAAAGACATAATTCAACACTGAAAAGTATACTCAACACACTCGAGGAGCTCATGCTATAGTCTCTCAACATTTTCTATCTTCGAAACCAAGGTTGTCAACCTATGAAGAAAACTAGTAAGTGAATTGTTGCCCTCTTTCCAACATTATTGATAAGTTGTGGTTTCTCAAGTTTGAGTCTATTAGGGTTTTCTTGGTTCAACATTTCTTTAAGGTTTAACGTTCATAAAGAATAATTTGTTAATTTTGCATTTGCATAATTTGTGTCAAACCCTCACAAAATTTGTAGGCCTTGTTCAGATAAACCAGAAACTCTACATTGCAGTACCTCTTGTGTTATGGCTCCTAAAATAAAAGTGTCTTTGTCTAAAGGGGAAGCATCTGCTCCCAAAAGACCTTTAAATAAGGACCCCATGGATCAGTTACCACCCTCAACCAGTGACAAACCTAAAGGCCAAATAATTCCTAGAGGTATTCCAGTAGCAGAGGATCTATTTGATTAGAGATGTTCTATTAGGGATTCCAAATTACCTTATACTAGATGGGAACTATTTTATAGCTGGTTCATAAATAGAAATATGGGTATCCCAGTAGGAAACCCTTGGAACTGTGACCTGGGAAAGTTGATTGTGTCAAATGTTTATATGGATGTTGACTTGCTTAAGGAAATAGCTGCTAATTATGAACCAGTCACAAGGATTATAAGAACATATGACGAGAGAGAAATGGTCAAAATCACTAAGGAGGAATTGGGTCTTATTTTCAAGATAGCTAGATGGAGTGATGAAATGAATAAGATAAATTAAGACACTCTTAAGCAAGAGTATGATAAAACCAGGATTTCATTCAGAGTCCACGTCTTGCCAAGATTCTTAGCAGAAATTGTAGGTCAGAATATTGTAATAACACCACATGATAAAGAGTATCCTACTTCAAAAGGACTTTCTATTCCATTTTCCAAATAATTGGTTATGATCCTATCTCTGGAATTCCAATGGCATAGATGTATATGGTTGCTCATATCCAACACCCCCAATATTGTGCAATATATGATTATGTGGGTTTTCTTTCAAAAAGAATGCATGAAGGACTGACAAGGTTGAAGAAGGGTGAATCGGGAGTGAGATTTAGGTGGTATTCATTGTTGATGCACATGTTTCTGTACAAGGGTGCAATTTACTTTGGACACAATAATGTCTTGGAATGAAAGGTTGGTGAATTGGATCTTCCCGTGCAATGTTGGACCACAATCTTGGACAAAGATGATAGGACATATGATTATGTGGCATTCTAGAATTTATTTGCTTCTTAACTAAAGAGAGTCTTGATTGTGAATTTACCCAAAATTCCCAAAGCTCTATTATTAAGACCCAAGGAGAGAAAGCTTGAGCTAGGAGTTGATCATAATTGGGGAGATGTTATTTCATACCTTGATTATGTACTATCTTAAGAGTATATGGTTCCATGGTAGCACCTCACCTATTGCCAAAGTTTGTGCTAGAAAGAATTGGTTTCCTTGAGGTTATGTGGCAACTGGGAAGTGTAGAAAATGAACACTTATTAAATCAAGGAAAAATGAACTTTCTTTCCTTCATACACTTTTTTTTTTTTTTTGTAATGACCAAGGGAGGTTGGAATAACATCCTTGATATACTCAAAATCTATCGCATGCAGAGGTCAGTTTAGAGGGTCAGATACGATCCTGAAGATTTTATGGCTTGGCTAAAAGAAAGAAACAAGGGCTACAAATTTTTCTACATTTTCTAGTATCCAGAAGATGTAATAAGAAATGTGTCAAACACTTTGGAGCAAGAAAAGAGACTAGCAAGATGGATTGCATTCAATAAAATCCAAAGAAAAATAAGGCAAGAAGAACTTGATTTCAAAATTCTCCCATAGTCTGAAGATATAATACAAAAGGTGGAGCATGTAGCAAGTAATTTTGATTCAATAGTGGGCCACCTTGAAACTAAAGGGGTAGTTGGTAAAGATAAAGGGAAAGATCCAATTGTAGAAGGACTAAGTGGAGGAGAAATCCCTTCTAGAGGAGAAGAATCTACATCACAAGCCCTTGAGGAACCAAGAATAATTTTTTTTGTAAGGAGAAAGAGTAAGGTAAAGAAAATTGATGAAGCCCCTGCTCCTTCTCAGCAGGAGGAGTACATGCCTCCTTCTCCTATGCCACAAGTACCACTTCTATCTCCACCAATGCTAGTAGAGCCTAAAATTGTGAACATTGATTCCCCACCACCTAGTGAATTACCACCTAGAGAGCCACCATTGAAAAGAAAAAAGGTTGAAGCCACTAGTCTAGTGAATTATGATGATGAAGGCTCAGGCGTTGATATTTGGGTGTCAAAATAGGAAATTCAAGGAGTGCCCACTACACCTATAGTAAGGGAAACACATCAATTGGAAAGAATATTGAGTAAAGTTTATCTCATTGGTCTCAATGGAAGAGATGATATGCAAGTTGAAGCATGTGCAAAGTTCTTAGGTGATGAATCATTTACAAAGTCACAAGCTTTTATGGAATTTTCATACAATGCTAAAAGAGATGAATATGTAAAAATTATAGCTATAGAAAGAAGCCTTCACCTAGAATTGCTAGATGCTATCATCCAGAAAAAAATGTTAAATGAAATGAGAACTAGATTCCAAAAAATGATTGCAAAGGAGGGTCAAGAATTGGTAAGGACTAGTGGAATTTTGTTGCTACCAAAATGGGATCTTGCTTCTGCCATAGATTTTGACACAATAAATAAATGTGACAGGCCTCTCTATGCTACATAAGAAGAAGCTACACTTGCATTATAGGGGTTTTCTTTCAGTGAAGAATGGGAAGCCCTGGCTATATGGTCTTTAGCCCCAAGCACAAAAAAGCCCGATATTGCTAAGCCTGCACCTAATTATAGGGGATGCCTAATAATAAAAAGAGTGTTAGAAACATTGGCCTTAGAAGCTACAAATATGTTATTTCATGTTGCACAATTCACAAGGAGATAATATGCAATTGCAGACAAAGGTAGCATTATTGGAGGATATGTTGCAAAGATTGCAACCTAGGAAGCCTAAGCAGAATGATGTTGACTCCCCACTACTTCACAAGAAGTTGTACCCCTAGAATTTATTGTTGAAGCAATTTCTTCATGGTAAATTGTGCCATATAACATGGGAAGTGTGCCCATTTCAATAGTAGAAACCGATACATCAAAAGGGCTACAGGATGAAGGGGATATCAATAGGGAAGATTTTCTTAGGTAGCTAAATGAATACAAAGAGAAATGTGATAATCATGATGAGGAAACTCTCAAGAGTAATATGAAGATTGTCATAGCAGTGTTGGAACTCTTGAACATAAGAGTGAATAACAAGTTGAATAGTATCCACTATAGTTATTCATCTATGGTGGATGCTATCAAGAATTTTGACAATGATAGAGAAAGAGCTATTCCACTCATGGAAACTTGAATCCCTAGGAAGAAGGATTTGGTATTGATTGGAATTGGAGTTAAGTAGGATCCCAATCCACTTGAAAATTTTAAACCTACTATAATTCTTGTAGGTAAGATTGAAGGACACAGGGGAAATATTGAACCATTGGAGAACAAAATAAAGGAGCTGGTAAAATCCTTCCATGAATCACATCATGTCCTTCTTCCATCCATTTTAAGGGATGATGATAGCATTAATACTCTATAGGAGTGAAAAAATGAAGAAAATAAGGTTATTTTAGATTAGGCTATGTCAATTTGTCAAAAATTTGATATGGAGACATTGAAGATAAATATGGATATGTTATCTCATTATGAGATTGTCCTACTAGAATTTGATAAGGAAGCTAACCATATTCTCACCAAGTATGCACCATATAGAGAGAGGGTTGATGAGGTCATGAATTTTGATTGGCCCACTGAAGATGAATTCCTAGCATGGAAAGACAAGTAATTGGAAGGAGTAGGGGTCTGACATAAAAGGTGGGGAGTTAGTGATTTGAAATTTTGAATTCTACAACCATGATAAATAACGGATAGATGGGAATGCACTACATAGCCTCGATTTAGTACAGATTAGGCTTTTGATAAAGTATGGAAAATATAGTGCATCTTCTCTAAGTTGAATTGATGACAAGGCTACAGACACAAACATATCTCTTATTTTTTCTTTTCTTTTTCTTTCATTCTTTCCTTCTTTCACTTTGTGTGCATGGGCACAAATTTTGAGGTAACTGTTTAGTTGTAGCCATTTTGAAAATTGGACTAGATCTTCAACAATGAATGAAGACTACTTTCATTTTCCCACATGTCTCCCCCCTCTTGGGAATACATTGTAATTGAATGGGAGAATATTTTTTATGGCAATCTAATAGGGTTTTGACACATGTGTACTTTTTGGCCTGAGGCTTGTTTTGCTCCTTCATTTCTATAAGAAGGAGTTCATGGCCAAAAAGTGGGGGCTCATTGTTTTGCAATTAACACTGTGAATTATAAAGGAAATACTAAGCATGTTTTAGAGTTTTTGTCTTAAGTTTAGAGTTCATTGTTATGTATGTAATTTTGATAATAGTATAGCAACTACAATATAGAGTAATACCATTTTCATGGCTATTGTCTCTCCTTGTACTCTTTTTATAAGTTATGAATGAAAGTAATCTAGGATTCCTTTTGTTTGTCTCTATTGTCTCTCAATGGATGTTTGATTTCATTCCTGCTTATTGATTCAATGAATTAATGCAAATGCTTGGATGAGATCATTAAATCATAAAAATAAAGTGCTAGGATATTTGTAAGTAGTAATTATCATGAATGTAATAGGGGAATGTTGTAATGTAGTATTTCTTGTGATTGTATGTTTCTATTCTTGAGTTATCTGGTTATATAGGTTGATATTGACTCTGATTCTTGGGATGAAGGCATTGGTTCATGCAAAGTACTTGTGGTTCAGTTTCTATGTTGATTCATCAACTAATCAATTTTAATTTACAAATTCTCAAATGGATACCATCGTAGTTGTTTTGTGTTGAAGTTCTTCCTTCTCATGCTATAAGTATATAGGACATTGATAAATGAGCTACCAACTTATTTGATATACTATGTTGTTGAGTAATTTTATGAGAAGTATTTGTTATTGACAATGTATTTAATTATAATTGTGTGAATTCCTGAGTATACATTGTGGGATCACCCTCCCAGGTTTCACAGGGCCTAAAGTGTAGGAGTAGAAGTTTTGCAGCCTCCACTCATTCATTGGTCAATCCCTTTGGAGTACTAATTGTTGGAAATGGAAAAGTCCATAGGTATTTCTAGAGATCAGTTTGGTTCTTAAAAATAACCAACACACCAATAACTCGTCTTGTATTTATATCATCTTCAACTTTGAAACATATCCAAAGTCAGCCATCCAACATTGAATTTAAAATAGATCAGCACCAAAACATTCTAGGGTGGAATTAGAATGAGTGTGACCAAAACACATGCTTGATGAGGACCCAAAGAAGTCCCAACACACTTCATGAACTTTGAAAGTAGTTCTTAACACAAGGTCATACAAACCAGTGTAAAACACATAGAACAATTAAGCACATGCAACCCTTAGCACAATCCAATCTTTCTAAACACCAAAATTATCTTGAACATGATCATAACAACTCAACTCTAGAAGTGCAAGTCATAAAACTAAACCAAAAAGAAATCCAGAGCAACAACATTTCTCGTGGACCTTAGCTAGATACACATAAAACCATAGTTCACAATTGGTGTCAAACATAAATCAAACTATACAATAATTCAGAAGCCAAAACTATGGATATAGCAGCTTCCAACAACCATGATCAACATATCTAAACTGCACAAACATAGGAGAAAAAAATGAAGCAACCATTGAAAGCCTGCAACCTTTCCCTTTACAATTTTCTCAATATCCTTGACATATACAACCAATAACTTGCATCCATGAAATCAATGATAGCAACAACCAATTGATAACTAGATAACCAATTGAAATCAATGACAACATCTTCATTTTTGCAATAATTTACCCATTTGTCATTAATGGAAACATGTGATGTGAAAAACCATCAAAGAAAACACTCTAGCTCTAAACACACTTTTCATGAATTTACTTTTGTTTCTCCCCCTTAGAAAATACTCTCTTTTGTTTTTCACATTTTCCTCATTCCTCATCTCTCATATTCTTCATCTCCCCCATTGAAATCAATGGCAAATAAAAAGGATTATTTTCATTGATTTCCCCTTTGACATGAAAACAAAATACTCTTACAATGACAACACATGACACTACCTACTCCCCTAAGAGGTAGCCACTGAAACATCAATCCAGAAGGAGGATAGATCCATAGAATTACCAAAATGATGCATCTCCATATGTATCTAGTTCAGAAAAGGAGGGGAAATCACCGCTAAATTCTCTCAAAGATACTCAAAATTATCTTTAGGAAGAGCCTTCATAAATATATTAGAAATTTGATCCTTAGTAGGAACATACTTAACCTTTACTTCATTCTCCACAACCTTCTTTCTCAAGAAGTGATATCTAATAGATATATGATTTTTCCTCAAGTGCATCACTAGATTCTTTGAAATGTTAATTACACTTGTATTATCACAAAAGATAGAAATAGGATTATCATACACTACTTTGATATCTTTCAATGTCTTTCTCATCCATAAAACTTGTGTACATCAAGATGTAGCAACAATATACTCAGCTTCAATAGTAGATAAGGAAAGTGAATCTTTCTTTTTACTCAACCATGCCACCAATCTACAACCAAGAAAGAATGCACCGCCACTTGTAATTTTTATGTCATCTACACATCTAGCCCAATCTACAATTGTATAAGCACTTAGTATAAAGTCAGTATCCCTAGGATACCATAAGCCATAATCTGAAGTTCCATTCAAATATCTGAATATTCTTTTAATAGCAACATGTGCTTCTTTAGGATCTTCTTGAAATATAGCCACAAAATAAACTACATGCGTACTATCTAGTCTAGTAGTAGTCAAATACAATAGTCCACCAACCATAGATCTGCATTTTCTCTAATAAACTTTAGGTGAATCATCATTTTTATCTAATTTGTAACTAGTCACCATAGGAGTGCATACCATTTTGGAACCATCCACCCCAAACTATTTCAACATCTCTCTCACATACTTATATTGTGAAATAAAATCCTTTTCTTTGTTTGATTAATTTGTAGCCCGGGAAAGAAATTCATCTCACCAAACATGGAAATCTCAAATTATTTTTTCATTTCCTCCAAAAACATCTTATGCATAGTTTCATTGCCTCCATAAATAATGTCATCAACATATACAACCACAATCAATATTTTGTCATTTTCAATTTTAAAATATAGATTGCTATTTTTTGTACCTATGTTGAAACCTTGTTGAATCAAGTACATGTCTAACCTTACATACCAAGCTCTAGGATCTTACTTCAAACCATATAAAACTTTCTTCAATCTATAGACCATATCTAGCTGATTTGGCAACTAAAATCCTTCTGGTTGTTCCATGTAGAATTCTTCTTCTAGTTCACCATTCAAAAATGCAGACTTTACATCCATCTGATAAACCTTGAAATATTTATAAGAAGCAAATGTTAAGAACATCCTGAGAGATTCCATTCTTTCCACTAGAGCAAAAGTATCCTAAAAATCTGTCTTCTACTTGTGATTAGACCTTACACACAAGCCTTGCTTTATTTCTGACCATTTCTCCATTCTCATTCAACTTGTTTTATGTTTTTATCTATCATTCTAGGGACCAACTCCCAAGTTTGATTCTTCTCAATCTGCATAAGTTCTTCCTTTATAGCTTTTTTCCAATGCTTATATTTACATGATTCACTTACAGTCTTTGGTTCAATCTAAGAAAGTAAACATTGATTTATCTCACTAGCAACAACTCTACTTCTTGTCAATACTCATTTTGTCTTGTCTCCAATGATCTAACTTTCTGAATGATTTTTTTGCACATATCTAGGTGTCTTAGGGGACACTACCATAGCTTCTTCTTCTTCAATCTACTTCTCTTTTTCATCCTTTTCCTATTCTTCCACAACTTCTTCAATCCTTATGCAATCAGGTTCATTAGATACATATCCATCAACATCAATAGAATTATTCATTGCTTCATCAACCTTGATATTTGTGCTTTCTACAATCTTTCTCAATCCTTTATTGAAACATCTGTAAGCTTTTCTTTTAGTAGAATATCCAAGAAAAATACCTTCATCACTTTTGGCATCAAACTTCCCTAAATTTTCTTCATCCCCTTTGATGTAACATTTGCTTCCAAATAACTTGAAATACCTAACAGTAGAAATTCTTCCACACCATAGCTCATAGGGGGTCTTTGTACTATTTTCTCTTGCTTGAACTTGATTGAAATGATAGACATCAGTGTGAATAGCTTCTGTCTAGTAAAATTTCGATAGACTAGCCTCAGTAATCATTGATCTAGCTGCTTCTTGAATTGTTTTGTTCTTCCTTTCAACAACTTCATTCTATTAAGGATTTCTCAAAGAAGATAACTATCTTTTTATTCCATTAACTTCACAAAACATATTAAACTCATCAAAGGTGAATTCACCACCTCTATTAGACCTTAAGAATTTTATCCTCAAATTTACTTCATTCTCAACCATAGGTTTGAATTTCTTGAATCTATCTAATGCATCAGTTTTTTCTCTGATAAATGTAACCCATGTATACCTAGAGTAATCATCAATGAAAAGAATAAAGTACCTTTCACCTTGTAGACTTCTCACTCTTGTAGGACCAACAATATTTTTATGAATTAAATCTAGTAGTCCAGTAGTAGATTGTTCCTCTGATCTGAAATTGCTTCTTGTTTTCTTTCCAAACTGATAATTCCTGTAAATAGCATTAATATACTTTGTAATCCTTGGTAAATCTCTCACAGCCTATACTACACTAATCCTTGCTATATTATCAAAATTTATGTGACACATTCTTTGATGCCATAACCAACTATCATTAATCTAAGTCATAAAGCATTGTCCATCAACACCCTTAAGTTGATATATATTTCCTTCATGTTTCTTTCCTACTGTAATAACTGTTCCAAAATATTTCCTGATTTCACATCTCTCATCCTTAAATACAAGATATATCCTTTACTACACATTTTTCCAACACTCAAAATATTATGCCTTAATTGCTTAACATAGTAGACATCATCAGTGTTATGTTTGCCATCAAAACTTACTAAAGATATCCCACAAATCTTAGCACTAGTATCATCTCCAAAAATAGTACCTCCATCTTTCTCTTTCTCTAGAGGACATTCCTTCACTTGATTTTTAGAGTTAGTAGAAGTAGGTTGATATTTTATAGCCAAGAAAAAGCATTCATTTCCATCAGGATCTCCATAATCAGAGTCTTCATCAGAAATATTAGTATCCTCATTCACATAATATGCTTTATTGATTTTCTTACCTTTGTTTTCTTTGTTAAATATTTTTTTATTCCTCTTAGCTCTTTTTGGACATCTCAAAGCATAATGACCTATTCCTCCACAACTAAAGCATTTAAAGGGTAACTTACCTTCATACTTACTAGATCCTTTCTTCATTCTTCTCACAAAGTTAGCTTCTACTGCATCAAGATTTTCTTAATCCAAATCTTCAGCTTTTGTAGCCTTAAAAGTAGTTTATGATTTGGATCCATTTTTAAATTTGGTTTTCTCATCTCATAAGATGTGAGAGTTCCCAATAACTAATCTTTAGTGTAAGTCTTGTAGTCTATATTTTCTTTAATGTCACATACCTATTAACTATAAGCATTAGGGAGAGTTGTAAGAATCTTCTTTACAATCCTAGATTCATCTATTGCAGCACCAAGTCCTTGCATTCTAGCTACTACCTCATCTAATCTAGTTACATAGGATTTAACATTCTCATCTTTCGACATAAGTAGGAGCTCAAAAGGTGTCTCCAAATTTTACAGCTTCGCCTCTTTAACCTTTTCATCTCCTTCATGTGCCTTTTCTAAAGCATCCTATACTTTTTTTTCAATTTTCATATTTTGAACTTTAATCAACTCAAAATGTACAAGACTATTCCTCAAAATGAACTTCACCTTATTGTTTTGTTCATGTGCCTTGATCTCATCAACTGTACTTGGACCATTAGCAGGAGGAGTGTAACCATTATTTTAAGCTTTCTCCACATCATATCCACAATACTCCAAATATTCTTCAATTAATATTTTCTAGATAGCATAATTTGTTCCATTGAACTTCAGATACACATAAGTAACTTTTCCATCCATACCATACCTTCCTTAAGTAGTTAAGGTCTTCTTCAAGGAACCAAGCTCTAATACTAATTTTTGAACAAGACAATTGAGAGGGGGGATGAATCATTTATAGAAAATTTTAATGCTTAAAACATCCACCAGATTTTAGATCAATAAAAAATCATTTACTCTACTAAAATGATTAAACATTAAGTGCAAAGGTAGAAACTGAAAGCATCACACAAACACAGTAACACTAGATTTATGTTGAAAACCCAAGAAGGGAAAATGATGGTGTGGATTAGATCACAATATAAAGAATGTCAAAATTGATTACAAAGGCTCATGCCAAATAGGACTAATTGTCTGGATCAAGACTCACTGTCCAACAAGGGTTAACTACCTAGAGGGCTCACTACCACAAAGATACAAAGAAGATAGAAGAGATATGCTACAAAGAGAAGAAAATATCAATGCATTATAGATTTCCACGACAATTTTCTCAACCACTTATAGACATGCATGAATGATAGAGTACACCTTCAGCTCACTACATCTGGAAACTCAACATTTAGAATTCACACTAATCTGCCACACTTGCATCACATACGCACACTATTTCACATCCTTTTTGCATCTATCTGCTCTATTTCTTTGCACTTATATCTTTATACATCTTTCACCAATAACTCATCTTGTATTTATACCATTTTCAACTTTGAAACATACCCAAAGTTGTCCATCCAACATTAAATTTAAATTAGGTCAGTGCAAAAATATTCTAAGGTGCAATTAGAATGAGGGAAACCCAAACACACACTTGATGAGAACCCAAATAAGTCTCTACATGCTTCATGAACTTTGAAAGTAGTGGTTAACATAAGGTCCTCCAAACCAATGTTAAAAAGATAGAACAATTAAGCACACACAACCCTTAGCACAATCTAATCTTTCTAGACACCAAAATTATCTTCAACACAATTATAAAAACTCAACTCTAGAAGTGCAAGTCATAAGACTATTAGTGTAATTAAAATTTAATTACACTTGCATAACTTTACTTAGGTAATATTTAATTCCTAGGTTAATTATTCTCATCCTTATCTTGTTGAGCTATCTTGTTGCTCAAGATAAGACTAGGGTTATGCATACTTGCTTTTATAAAGCAAATCAAGTCTCATGTAATTATGAATTCCTAAATAATAATATTTTGCACATCTTTTGCAAAGCTCTTGCTTTTTCTGATTTTCTCTTCTGTGGAAGGTTATTTTCTGGTTTGCATTTCAGATCTTGGTTTCTAACATGGTATCAGAGCCTTGATTTGTAACCCCTTCTCAGATTTTTGAGAAAATCATTGTAGAGTTCATTCGGTATTCCTCGAGGGTATCATGCATTGAGCTCATTTATGAGGTGTTTTGGATCAGATCGGGCTTCACCATTGGATTCAGAGCACTGGAAAAAGTTAGGATTAGCTTTTATTTTGCTGATTTTGGCCATCATTTGCTAGATCTATGAGGGTTTCAAGCTGGGAGATTTTTTGCAAGCTCTAGAGGTAGCTGATTTTTTGGAGCAGTTTGAGCACAAATGGAGGTCAGCATCGCATTTGCAGCGGCCAAAAACCCTAAAATCACCCTTTGTTTCATCGATTTTGGTGAAGTTGGTCCGGAACGAAAAAAAAATTTATCTGTGGGGCCGTATGGCCTCCCCAACACATAGTTCAAGGTTCAAATCTCGAAAAAAATTCAAAAAAAATGTGTTTTACGGATTCGTGTAGGCACCTGCAGTTAAAAACGTATCTCACCTCCGATGCGCCACCAGGTGGCCACCCATCCACCATCGCCACCAGTCTCCACCACCAGTGCTCCGCCAGACCCCTCAGCCCCCGCGAGCCCCTCTGTAGCTCCACCTCGGTCACATGGAGGACCGGGGGCCCTCCGCTAGCCCCTGAGGGCTTCAACTCTACGGTTGTCAGTTCTATGGGGGATCGGGCGCTATGCGCCCAGCCCCTAGCCGACACCTTAGCACATCCTGCGGTCCTATGGAGGACCAAGGGCTCTGCTGAAGCCCCAGCCCACCAGCCCCTAGTCACGCATAGGACCAGGGGCCAAAATTTTTTTTAGCCCCCTGGGGGCCCTATATGCCAGATTGGCCTTTCTAGAGCAGTTGTCACGAAAACAGGCATAACTTTTTCCCACAATGTCAAAATCATGCAAACGAGATACCATTGGAAAGCTGGTTCTAGGAACTATCCTATGGTGTAGTTTTTTTTTCAGTATTTTTCTATTTAGCTGCATTTATTATTGTTTTAATTCAGATGTTTATTTATGGCTTTCGAGATCATAACTTTTTGCCACAATCTCTGATTTTCGCCATCTTTGTGGCATTGGAAAGGTATTAAGGAGCTCTATTTTGATGTCCATGCACTTTTTTCTGTATCTATCCTAGGTTGATCATTATTCCATATTTGTCTTGATGGGTGTTTTGGAGATTACTTGAATGTTTTGGCAGTTGGAAAGGTGAAACTTGAATATTTGTACTTCATTTCAATACCACATCATCTTATTTTTTGTTTATGCATGTTTAGAATTCTCTCCTTTTACAATCATTGGATTATTGTAATAAATGAACTAAGATAAACTTCCATCACGGGGGTTTCTTGCATAATAATTTGATTAGAGTGTGCATGCACTTTGATCTCCATCTTCATCTTGATTTGTTGGCAACTCACATGGGTTATCTAGTTTCCTAGTTTCTTTTGGCCACATCTTGTCTTTGCTTGACACATATTGGATTCACATCAGTTCACACTTTAGATTGAGAGTTCATGTTTCTTGATCCACATTGGTTCAGATCCTTCTTAGTTTGAGGGCCATGTTTTTATGGTTAATGTTCCAGATTCTTTATGGTACTTGTTCATATGGAAGAGTTTTAGTCTCAATTTGGCATCGGCATTGAGATACATGGTTTCCAGATTCTGTCATCATTTCATCTACTGTTGCTTCACAAATTCCAGGGTTGTTCTAGTTTGTGAGTATTCCAGTGTTCCATGGCATCGGGTCTACTATCGCATTATTATGATTCTGATTTGGTTTCTTGTAGATAGAAGTATCTTTCCTTGCTTATCGGATTGCGGTTCCAGTGTTACTCCACTTTGTTCTTCCAATGCTTCTTTGTAGCAGTCATCTCATTGTAGGGGGGTTTTGTCCCATTGGGTTTTCATTCTCTACCTCATTATTGCATTTGTACATGGGTACCTAATCAGGCCTTGTTGTCAGGACCCATTCATTCTTTCTTGCATTCATCTTAGTTTTAGGTGCATTCTTTTTTAGTCTCCCTAAGTTGCACTTATGGGGGGTGTTAGTGTAATTAATATTTAATTACACTTGCATAACTTTACTTAAGTAATATTTAATTCCTAGGTTAAATATTCTCATCCTTATCTTGTTGAACTATCTTGTTGCTCAAGATAAGATTAGGGTTATGCATACTTTCTTTTATAAAGCAAATATTCTCATGTAATTATGAATTCCTGAATAATAATATTTTGCACATATTTTGCAAAGCTCTTGCTTTTTCTGATTTTCTCTTTTATGGAAGGTTATTTTTTGGTTTGCATTTCAGATCTTGGTTTCTAACAAAGACTGCACCAAAAAGAAATCTGGAGCAACAACATTTCTCCCATACCTTAGCCAGATACATAGAAAACCATAGTTCACAACTGGTGAACATAACTCGCACTGTATAATGAATTGGAAGCCAAAAATCTAGATATAACAGCTTCTAATAACCATGATCAACATATCTAAACCACACAAACATAAGAGAAAAACCTATAGCAACAACTAAACACTTGCAATCTTTCCCTTTACAATTGTCTCAATATCCTCAATATACAATAGTACAAAAATAACAATAAATAACTAAAAAAACTACTAAAAATTGGTCACATGACTATTAGTAGTTTATTGTCAGTCATTTATAATGCGACCAAATTCATGACTAAACCATTTTTAGTCATTTATTGGTTATTTTGATTGATCAATTTGGTAGTATATTTAGTCGTTAGTTTATTCATTGATTGTTGTTAACTGGCCATTTATTTAGTCATGGTAATCATTTATTTAGTCATGATAATTGTTTATTTATCCATGGTAGTCATTTATTTAGTCATGGTAGTCATTTTCTTAGTCATGGTAGTCATTTATTTAGTCATTGTTTAGTCATTTATTTAGTCATGGTAGTCATTTATTTAGTCATTTATGAACTAATACTTTCATATGTGTATGTAAACTCCTATGTTTGGGGAATGTTGTTATAATAACTAGTCTATGAAATTGCAAACCAAGAGAAGCTATCATTGAAATTTTGTTGTGATTGAAAGATATTAAACTTTAAATCTCTTATGTTATACTAGAAAAATTAAATTGAAAAAAATCATAAAACTTCAACAAATCTGCTCAAAGGATTGAAACAGCAATGTTGAAAAATAATTCATTGTATATTCAAACTATATATAAAATATATTACAAAGAACTCTATATATATAGAGTTTTGAAGACAATCTTTCGCAGTATGCAAACTGCTGATTTATTATGCTTTTAAAATTGAAAAAAAATAAAACTAAAGCTAAAAATTCATTGGTGTGAATGCATGTCTTCAGTGATGCCATTGTTGCACATGGGGTGGGCTATAAATTCATCCAAAAGGCACTAGTTTTGCATTTTCTCCTTGCTTTGTACCTATCCACTATCAAAAAACTCAAAATTTGTTAATATTTTCAAAATATTTATGAAATTTTGAAATATGAGAAACAAAGTGGGATGATAAAGAATTTCATAGAAAATATAGGCTTGAGTATTTCCAAAATATAGTTTTGAGATGGATCCAAGTCCAAGATCAACACTATGGCATGTCCCCAATTCTCTGTTAATATATTAGTAAATTTTGGGTTGGCTATACACATATATATACATGAACATTTACTATTAATATAAAAAAGGCTATAAAATAAAAACTTATATATAATATCCTTGAACATTTACCATTAGGAGAATATTAAAAAATAATAATTAATGGAGACATTTTTGAAATCCCTTTTCAATAAAACCATTTTGTGCATATCCTGAAATTAACGCATTCCATGAGACCACATTTCTTTGAGGTATTTTATCAAGTAGTTTACATGCCTTGTCTCTACTTTCCTCCCTAGTATTGACCTTTCACTTCATCAATTTGGCAAGCTAAAACTTAAAAATAAGGCTTCGATGAGGGTTTGAGTATGTTTATTAAAATGCAATTACTTCCAAGATCCAATAATGAGCACATTTAGGTTTTTACATTATGACAACTTTACCTTTTCTATCATTTTTGTTGCTTTCCCAACCACTATTGGTTTCAGATCCTCCAAACACTGCTATTAGTTTCAACTCCTCCAAACATTACTATTGGATTTTTCAACATCTTTGAAAAGTAGTAGGATAACCTACAAATATCATCAATAAAAAAAATAAGACTTGAGAGTATGCAGACAGAAATACCGTCAATCAAACAAACAAAAAACATGGCAAATTTTTTTTGTCATAATAATGCAAAAATGGCACCCATCCCACCACCTATCTTTGTCATAATAATTCTTCCTTCCAAACATTGTTGTTAGCTTCGACTCCTCCAAACTCTTCCTCACTGGTATTCTATCAAGTAGTTCATGCACCTTGTCTTAAACTCTTCTTCCCTAGTATTTACCTTTCACTTCTCGAATTCAACGAGTTGTGGCCTGAAAATAAGGTTTCGATGAGGGTTTTAGAGTCTATTTATTAAAATAAAAAATTATGGCCAAGATTTTCCTGCTAAAAATGATTTCAAAATGGAATTGAAAGTAAATAAACTATAGTATATAAATCTCCCACTTTTGCCAATAATTATTATTAAATATATTATAATATTATATAATTATATAATATTATCATATTAATAATATAATATAAATATTATATTGTATTATATTATAATATAAATATTATATTATATTATAATATTATATTATATATTATTATATTATATTATAATATTAATAACATAATATTATATAATAATATTATATTATATAATATATATTATTATATATATTATATAATATAATATCATATTATATTACAATATATTATATTATATTGTATTGTAATATAATATTTTATTATTATATTATATTATAATACCACTCACTCCCTCAATTTGAAATATATTTTTAATTATCCACTTTAATATCATATTGTCTAATTTTTATGTGTGACTAATTATTTAGCTATTTTTTTTACCCCATGATCAAATTAGTCACTTATGATGATCAAATTGTCATTTATTTAGTAATTTATAGTTGTGTTGCAAAAAATGAGTAGAATTTAGTCATCTTTAGTTGTTGTGACTAAAATTTTTAGTCACGTCATTTATTTTCCAAATTCTACTAGTGATATATAGCCAATAACCTCCATTCATGTCATGAATAACAATAGCAACTAGTTGATAACTAGTTAACCAATTAACATCAATGACAATATCTTCATTCTTGCAACAAAACCAAAATGGAAAGTCACAAACAAGACAAAATATAATTAAAAAACAAGACAAGATTGAAACCCTACCTTGTAATGGCACAAAGAAGGACACAAATGCACAAAAAACCCACTAACGAGAATAGACAATAAACTTAATGCCAATAGTTGAACAAGCAAAGCAACCAGGAAAACAACAAACACTTTGAATGTAACTATATTCTCAAAATTCATAATTGACAACTTTATAGCTTGGGAGGGACTACAAGGGTGCATGAGAACTCAAAAACATGAAAGTAGAATGACTTGAAAGCTAAGGAAAAAATAATAAAAACCCTTGGGAACTGTACACCAAATTTTCTATTAATGCATGTTAGTCCAAATTAAATGCAATTTCGAAGGTAGGTAGAGTGACAAGAAATATCCTTTCATCAAGGTCATAGCATTGATATTCCATCTTCCAACATATCGATATGAGAAACACTAAAAGTATGATAACACATGATCAACCTAACATATCCATCGAGGATCAGGGTTGTTTTTCTATCATGTAAGGAAGAAAAGATCTAATATCCTAATAAAGGTAAGGAACATAAAGGGGAAGGAGAATATCAAAGGTTAAGATTGATTAGGATGTCATGCTAGGATGGTGAACCTTGAACGTCTAACAATGAGACAAAACAAGGAACAGGAAGAGAGTGACAAATAAAAGGGAAAAACAAAGGAGAAAGGAAAAAATAAAAGAGGGGGGACCCATTTGGAAAGGACAAAAAGGGGAATTTAAAATAGGTTCAAAGAGATAATATAATCTTATTTTATAGAGATGAGAAGTTTTCCCCTCTTGAAGAGATTATTTCTTTAGAAAACTAGTACTTTTCTAATTAGTTTCCACTTCTTTATAATGGTGCATTGATATCTATTTTCCTTTGTTTCATCTCTTTTAGTCATTTTATTTCAATTTTAAAATTGGTTTTATATACACTATTTTACTTAAATAATAAAATACTTAAACCTAATTTCTCATTGACAATGTTAAAACAATTCATATTGAACCATGATGAATAAATTCATATTATATTTAATCTTCTTGCATTTACCTTTTACTCATCAACATAATAAGGGTGCATGAGAACTCAAAAACATGAAAGTAGAATGACTTGAAAGCTAAGGAAAAATAAATAAAAACCCTTGGGAACTGTACACCAAATTTTCTATTAATGCATGTTAGTCCAAATTAAATGCAATTTCGAAGGTAGGTAGAGTGACAGGAAACATCCTTTCATCAAGGTCATAGCATTGATATTCCATCTTCCAACATATCGATATGAGAAACACTAAAAGCACGATAACACATGATCAACCTAACATATCCATCGAGGATCGGGGTTGTTTTTCTATCATGTAAGGAAGAAAAGATCTAATATCCTAATAAAGGTAAGGAACATAAAGAGGAAGGAGAACATCAAAGGTCAAGAGTGATCAGGATGTCATGCTAGGATGGTGAACCTTGAATGTATGATAATGAGACAAAACAAGGAACAAGAAGAGAGTGACAAATAAAAGGGAAAAACAAAGGAGAAAGGAAAAAATAAAAGAGGGAGGACCCATTTGGAAAGGACAAAAAGGGGAATTTAAAATAGGTTCAAAGAGATAATATAATCTTATTTTATAGAGATGAGAAGTTTTCCCCTCTTGAAGAGATTGTTTCTTTAGAAAACTAGTACTTTTCTAATTAGTTTCCACTTCTTTATAATGGTGCATTGATATCTATTTTCCTTTGTTTCATCTCTTTTAGTCATTTTATTTCAAGTTTAAACTTCCATTTTATTTATTATATTCATTTTCCTATGGAAATTCAATCCAAATTCTTATTAATTAGGAAATTAGTGTTAAAATTAGTTTTATATACACTATTTTACATAAATAATAAAATACTTAAACCTAATTTCTCATTGACAATGTTAAACCAATTCATATTGAACCATGATGAAGAAATTCATATTATATTTAATCTTCTTACATTTACCTTTTACTCATCAACATGATACTTCCATTTCTCTCCTTTAGGGAAGTGAGATTAAGTTGGTTGTGGATATTATTGGGTTGTTTTCATTATTGGTGCAGGAGCACATGGGTGGAAAGGAAATTGAAATCACCCAAAAATATTGTTGGTCTTATTTTATCCCAATTTTGGTTTTTCTTTTTTTTTTTCACTCTTTTGATAGTGCCTAAACCTCTTAAATTTGATGCTTTAATGGAACTTTGGTGAAACTTTTTCAAATGTTCTATAATTTGGAACTACCTTGTTCAACATGTAGACCAATTTACCATCATAGATTAAATTTTGTTGTAATTTCCTTGGTCAATGTAGAGACATGAACTGACACATAAGCTGTATGTATGGGAAATGAAGAGTAAAACCTTGGAAGAGTGGAACAGATTGAGTAAAATAGTGAAGGAAATAAATTAATATTAAAATTTCAAAGTAAACATTGGTCATGGAAAAACACTGAGTCTAAATAATCAAATAACATGGAATTGAAGAGGTGCAAAGACATGTAATGGAAAACAAAAAAACTTAATTAAAAATGCAGATTGATATATGAACAAGAGGTGCCAGGTGAAAGAAGAAGAGAAGAGGTTGGGAAAGCTTAGATTCACACAATTTGAAGGAAAAGTGTAAAATCAAGAGGGGGTATGTAACCAATTAGAGAGGGTGGCACTTGAGAATACATTGGAAAGGAAAAAGAAATTGAGTCAATGCAAGCATTCTGGGTTAATTGCTATTGAGAATTGAGTTGGAAGGAGTGCAACAACCCGCATATTTTCTTGTAAACTATGTAGAGAAGGAATGTGTGGTGGAGATTGGAAGGCTATGAACAATATAGCTTGAAAATTGAATGAGGTTATAAAAGAAATTGAGAGGTCAACATATGCTAGAAAGTGAGAGGCCAATTGGCTTGATTTGTAGGGACTTAATTCCTTAGATGTGTATAAGATAGGAGTGCTAGACAATATAGAAAAGAAGAACATGGGGAATAGAAAGGGAGGCATCAAATAGCAAGCCATATGCAAAATATTTTCGAATGGAGAATACAGAGGAAAATGCAGAGTAAGAGTTGAAAAAATAGAAGAGGAAAATTTAGTCCATGTGATCAACAAAATTTTAATGCACTATAATTGTGGTTTCATAATTGGATGTGTATTTTTTTCAACAAATATGTGTTATTTGAATTTCAATTTTAAAGCATGTTAAATTCCTCTGCTTTTTCTCTTTGGTAGAGATTGAATTGAGAAGTGAGCAAGGTGCTCTTGCATCAATTGGTATCAAAGAAAAAAATATTGAGTGTGGAGAGTATCCATTAGGATTTGTGGGAATGATTAATGGTTGTGGAGAGCTCGAAAGAATTATTGTGAGTGTGTGTGGAGTCCTGAATGATTGAGAGCTGAAGTTTTTGATTGAAAGAGATGTCATCATGAAGAGGAAGACCTAGGTTAGAGGTAGTGTTGGAATGATTTTGAGATATGATAAGAGAAGATATCATAAATGAGGTGAGATTAGTTGTTGGTAATGCAAAAGATCCAAAGAATGAGGAAGAAAGTGAAGAGGAATAATAGGGAAGAGAAGAAGAAGAATAATGGCTAGAGGATGTCGGACAAGAGATATTTTTTAGGGCTCTTTCAAGAATTATGAAGACCAATAAAATGGATGTGCCAAAATTTTCTAGAACATTAAATCTAGAAGAGCTAATTGATTGGATTGGAGAGCTAGAGGAATACTTCAAAATTGAGGAAATTAGAGACCTACAGTGAGTAAGATAGCCTAAACAAAATTGAAAGGGAATGCTACATTATGGTGGAAAGGGTTGTAGAGAGAGTGGGAAATAGATGGTGATCCCCAAATAATGAGGTGGAACCAAATGGTGATGATATTGAAGAACAAATTCATACTTGGGTATTATGAGATGGAGTTATTCAAAAAGCTACAAAATCTAAAACAAAATTATATGAGTGTCAAATATTACACGAAGGATTTTTACAAGCTACCTATTCAATATGGAAGGCATGAAATCAATAGGGAAAAGGTAGCTAGGTATGTGAATGGCTTAAAATTTAATATTCAGGATGAATGAGTATGCTGAAAATTTCCATAGTTCAGGAAGCATACCAATATGCATTGAAGGCTAAGGAGAAATTAATGAGAAGATAAATAAGAAATTTTGAAAGTCAAGGAAGATTTGCAATTGAAAAAGGACAAGTAAGCAGCAACAAAGGAAAGTAGGTTGAAGAAGAATTCAAGTTCAAATGGAGTAAAGAGGTGGTCCAAAACACCAAAGAAAAGGAGGTATCAGCAAGAGGACGTGGTAGCAACAGAAGAGGGTTTTTGTATAGATATCAATGTGGAGAAGTTGGTCATCATGCATATGAGTTTCCTCTATAAGTGTGAAATAAGTATAAATAAATCAACTAAAAACACTTCTTAATGAAACATTATATCAATATTTAATAGAAATTAACAAATTTAAAGCATATAAAACTTGAAAGAGTCTCATTGTTTCCTATCTCCAAAGATTTATTAAATCACAGAGGGATCTCAGATTTCGTAAGCACTATGAGTGTTAAAATTCCAATCTAGAGAATGGAACGATGCTAAATGCAATGATCTACTTCTATATGGTGATTTCTAAATGATATTGATGCTACTTTAATCTATGCTGACATGAAACTTGATGGATGGAAGCTACAATAATCTACAACGCAACCATGATATTGATTCTACAGATGTTATGATTTCTATTGCTAAATGATTTTATGTTGAATTGCTTGAATGCTAAGATGCTTGATTGCTTTTCCTATAGAGTAAGTTTGCAAAAAGATGAGGATCCATTTCCTATGAAGAAAGGTTGTATATATAGATTTATTACAAAAATTTTGTGAAGGGGCAACACAACAAAGACTTGGATTCAATTTGGAGAATTGAATGGTAAGAGATTGAGAAGCTTGATCTGATCATGGAAATGGTTTCTCCCCATGAAAACATCAGGCCAAATGATAGGAAGAATCAAAAGGAAATTGAGAGATTGATTCCAATTTGTCTCCAAAGCTTTTCAATGAAATGCCAGTTGAATTAAATTGGATATTTGATGTCTAATTTGGTAGATGAGTGAATAGAGGAAATTTTCCTTTATGCCTTTATTTGAATATTTTTGCTTATTCAAATTAGTAAAAGGGGATAAATAATTTAATAAAACAAACTATAGAATTTGTTTATTAAACAAATATAGAAGGGATATGATAATTAAACAACAAAGTATTTAGCCTTGTTTAATTAATTAAGATTGAATGATGTGATAATTAAATAACACAAACTATTGAAGTTGTATATTTAATTAAAATTGAAGAATAGGAGAATGAACTATAAATAAATATTTCTATTTATTTATTAAGTAGATGAATTTAATTATGATAATTAAATAAAACAAAGTGAAATTCATTTATTTAATTAAGACGCAAATAATAGAATAAAGATTGAAGAATTTAATATGAACTATAAAAAAATATTTCTATTTATTTAATAGTAGATGAAATAAAGGTTAATTAATCAAATAAATCATATTTAATTAATTATATTTTGCAGACCATTTTTAGGTGTATACATTTTACCCCTCTTTGAAGTGATGTGTTTATGCATTGCTTCAAAGAAAATTTTGTGCTACTGCTGCTAGTATCAACGAAAAAAATTCATTATGCCCCAAACTTGCCCCAGACATTGATTTTTAGCTGATGATGGATATATACCCCCTTGGGAGATAAATTAATGTTTTTTTTTTTTGAATTTTTTCAGATTTTTCATGATTTTCCAATGATTGGATGATGATTTGATGAAGATTTTGTGGTGAAATAATTTATCTCTTAATAAAGATTGTAGAAATTGCCCCTGTGATGAATTTGAATTAATATCCTTTGAAAAAAATTAATTAATCCCACAAAAATCCCACTTCTAATAACCTATCAAAGGTCAAAAAGGTCATTTTCAAACTCATTTGTGCATTTGAGTTTTGAAATTTTGTGAGAGAGCAATTTGTGCATTTGGAGAAGGATGTTGATTCCCTACCATACTCACCAGTTCGAGCATGTGCGACGTCACCATCATCTGGCCATATACAGACCTCTGGTACGTACCTATTAACCCCCTCGTTGTACGTGCATTTTTTTAAATTTTTGTGCATTTTTTAGATTTCAAAATTTTAATTTCTTTTAGCACATCTGCATGTTAATGTAGCGCTTCAGCTCACTGTTTTAGCGCTTTTCCAGTTTTAGTGCTTAGGTTGAGTTTTTTAGCGTTTTTACCTTATGTTTTAGCACTGCCAATGTTTTGGTGCGTAGGATAGATAGTTTAGCACTTTTACCTTCTATTTTAGCGCTTTCACTTGTTTAGCGTGTTGACCCAAAAGATTAGTGCTTTGACCTGGTATAATAGCGCTTCTATTGAAGTGACGCTTTGACTAGATCAAAAATGGCACTTATGCCTGATGAAATGGCACTTTTGATGATTTAGTGTTTTGAAACTTTGTTTTAGTGCTTCTAAGTTAGATTGATGAATTTTGTCAAATTTGTCCTTGATTTTTTCAAATTTTGATTGTGTCAGTCGTCAGTTTGATATGATTGATGATCTTGATCAAGCAGATGATGTTCAACCTCATGATAGGTGAGATCTGATGTTTGATTGATGATACTTATCCTTATGATAGGTGATTAATAATTATAGTTTGACTGATAAACCTCATGATAGGCAAGGTTGATTTGATGTATTGACCTCATAATAGGTGAGGTTCGATGATGTTTGATGATTGAACTCATGATAGGTGAGGTTTAATGATATTCACTCAGGAGATTTAATCAAAAATATCACCAAGAGTTGATTAGGTTGATATGATATTTGATGTTTTGATGATTTGACAAAAGAGTATTGACTTTGAATATTTCATGATGATAGGAGGCTCTGACGAACTTGCAGATTAGAGAGCAATTTCCTCAGACATTTGATTTGATATGAAAACTAGCCTAGCCCAAGACAACTATCATTGCATATTGTTGATTGTCTTCCTTGCTTGATATGCCCCAGATTAGGATTAATCGAGGCTTTTTGACAGCTTTAGTGGAGAGGTGGCACAACGAGCATAACACCTTCCACCTAGCTACTATCGAGATCATAGTTACCTTAGAGGATTTCTGGAGGATTATGTGGATACCAGTTGTTGAGGATATTGTTGTTTATGATTCGTCAAAGTAGGGTGGTACTGAGGCTCTTTGGAGGGTGTTTCAAGATGCCAGGATTGCTAGATTGTGGATTCTATGGCATGAGATGGTTGACACTTATGCCACTTTGCTGGCAGTTCTTACTAGATTCATTGGAGGATTCCTTTGTCTTGATCGCAGGTCAAAGGGATTCTCTATTGGTTGGGACCATGTGCTTGAGAGCATGATCATTCACAAGATGAAATATGCTTGGGTCATGTGCATGCTTTCCCACCTTTATCATGATTTGCATTTAGTGGTGTACCTTAGAGGTAGGAGTTTACTAGCTGGAGTCACTTTACTTCAGGTGTGGGTGTGGGAGCGTATTGTTGTTACGTGGCTAGTGATGGTGAGGTCGCATCCAGCTAGGCGGCCTTATGTGCACACATATGCAAGTCGACTTACTCAACCTAGACTGGGTAAGTTAGATCATTGGTACAAAGTTCTAGATGATATGGAGACTATTACCTAGGGTCCCTATTTGGATTGTGAGCACTGGGATGATGATGATGTTTAGTTGCCATTCTTTTTTCAGTCCTTTATTTTGATTAGGCGTACATGGTGGGTATTGGATATATTTTTGTTGAGACATGTGTTTCCTCAGTATGGCATTGTTCAGGGTATTCCTTAGGGTGTTTCCCACTATGCTCGGTGACAATTGGATTCTACAGATTGGAGGCTTGTGTTGTCATATGATGTGGTAGTGCAGGAGTTCCAAGATTTACAATTGTTTGTGTTGGAGATTCGACCAAATATTGTGGAGCCACCAATGATAGAAGATTATGTAGAGTATCTGGTATTACATCCATTTCCATGCATTACGATTCTTGATGAGCCAACACTATTAGTTGCTGGGGAGGAGATTATTTTTGCACACCAATACCAACATAGGAGAGAGGAGATTGGTGGTGAGGAGGAGGTGGTGGAGGAGGTTGAGAGCAATAGTGATGAGGAGGGTACTAGGGATGGGGAGGATAGTAGTAGCAGTGATGAGGAGGGAAGTGATGATGATAGTAGTGGAGATAGCCCAGGTGGATCAGGTGTAGGTGTATCGAGTGTTGGTGGGTCAGGTCCTAGTTTAAAGGAGTACATGATGCATATAGTGCCTCATAAGAGGCAAGCAATGGAAGATCCTTTAGAGCAAATGCAGATTATGAGCCTTTAGGTGTAGTTAGAGACCGCATGGGCTCAGCTTGTTCAGGCTTAGGGTTTATTGTCATAGACTTAGGCTCAAATGCAGGCACAGGCAAAGTCACACACACAGGCTTTAGCCCAGGTATAGGCTTAGTTGGCTATGACACAAACATAGATTACAACATTGTCAGCCAAGAGGGATGCTTCTAGACAGACTGGAGGGGCAGCTCAAGCTTAGATTGCATCATTGATAGCCGAGAGAGATGCTACCACATTTACTATAGAGGGGGCTCAGGCTGCATTCGAGAGATTACATAAATTGGTAGATGGTACCACTGTAGTAGATTATATGCGAGAGTTTGTTCGTATTGGTGGGGAGGTAGAGTATTACAAAGGTAAATTCTATGATGTCATCCATTCAGAGCAGAGAGTAAGCTATAGGCAGTCCCAATCTGGTAGGACTCGTTCTTGAACTATCAGTGCAAGTGTGACTCAACCTATTCCCAGAGACCCGAGAGATCTCGGTACATCCGGTGGTGGTGGAGGGACTGGTCCTATGATGCCTGTACCATCTGGAGCTAGCAGCACTTAGTTTTCATGATGTGATTCCTCTATTGTATTTTGAGATGATGATGTTCATTTTGATTACAACCATTTTTTGATGATATATCTCTCTTTATTTTAGACATCACTGTATATTTGACATTTATGATTTTGCGATCTATTATGTGTTCTATATGATTCTATGATGGATGCATTTACTTTCCTATGTTCTATATGCCATGTGGTAATCTTTATATGATGATGTTATGGATGCAGTTTATAATCATGATGATATGCTATGATATATGATGTGCATAATGATTATGTATAGATGTATGATATATGTATGCATGATGTGTAATTTTATATGATAATGTACCTATATACATGGATGTGGATTTAATGATTCAAATGATTTATGATATGTGATGTAAATGGGATGTGTGTGTTTTATTTTTGTGTAAATGCAAATATATGATGTAATAAATGGATGAAAATGATGCATGATATTTCATATGTTAAATGGATTGATGATATGGGATATGATATGAAACTATAGAGATTTATTATTTATGATATTTTCTTATGCCATCTTATGACATGTAATATGAGAAATATGATATGATCAATTCCAAATTATTTGATTTCGATGCATGAATGATGAAATGATAATTAAATGATTTCTAATGTATGCAATGAAAATGATGATACAACTATATGATAATGATGATGTTTTTGTAAATTTCAAGTATACTCAATCTATTATGATAAAAGATAATCATGAATTTGAATCCTTCATGAGCTTTTGTAACAAACACTCTATAGATGTAAAACTATTATGAATGCAATCTAATTTTACCATACAAATCTACATGCAAATATTGGCATTCAAACAATACTTTTATTTTGCTTTGTATCATCATAGAGCTTTTAAAATGTTGAAAGGAGTACAAGCATCAATGGTATAACATAGACCAATGATGACCTGAGTACTACTTCCATGATTTTTGATATTGCAAGTGAACACAAGCATCTAGGTATAATTAAACTGAGATGACCTGAGCATTTCTTGCATAAACAAACAAGAATTTACCACTTTCCTATGTGAATTGGAATGTCATCCATGATACTTTGTACAAAACTTCCCGTGACAATTCACACAGTAATTATGATAAATTCACAGACAACAGATAAAGAAAAATACCATTCTTCTTCCTAGCTTCTCTAGTTCAATACATCATTGAGCTGCTCCAAAGAAATGATAACAATAATAAAATTACAACATATCCAACCTTCACTTAAAGTATTTCAACCATTATTCAGATTAGATCATCCATCTTGATTTTATGATGTTTATGTGATTTTATGAGATTTTGGATCAAACCCAACCTAAAGACCTATCCTAGGGGCTTCGGGGGTTGATCAAAGATTAACCTTGCCTACGTTATACATGTAGAGACCGCATAGTTTGACTGACTCAGACTCATTTTTTTGATCTTTTTGAGACTAACTTTTTGGATTTTCTGTTGTGATATGGATGTCTAATTTTTTTCCGACGGTGATTGATGTTCCATGTTGGGTTGTGTTTCGATCATTGTTTTTGTTGTGTTTGTCTTCTTGTTGTTTGTCCATTTTGTTAAGCTCGATGTTTATTTCCCCCAGTGAGGTCCTGAGGTTGCCCCCAAACTAGGGTGAGACATGATCACTTGCAATGATATGATAATGGATGTAAAATGATGGTGAAAATAACGACCATGACATGCATCCAATAGATGGAAAAGCTTGTTCAAATCACAAATAGCGCCTATTTTTTGGTTTTCACTATATGTTTTTATTGCACGTTTTAGTCTTTTTGATTTTTTTTTTATTTTCTATTTTTCTAATTTTTTGTATTTTCTGATTTTTTTTTTGTTTTTCTAATTTTTCTTTTATATTTTCTAATTATTATTTTTTGTACTTTTTCATTACCAAGATGCCTGTTTGTTAGGTTTTCATCAAGGTAACCCTTTTCATAAACTAATTTGTGCACTAGGTGACTCAAGTGTAGAACTTTCTAAGATGGATACTGTTGATAGGTTCATCGAACAGATCCCCTTCAGGTGTAGACAATTGATATGCTCTTGATCCACAAACTGATATGATGACAAAGGGACCTAGCCAGTTAGGCTCAAACTTCCCTTTCTTTTATCTGTCATGTTGATTTCTAGGGTTTTCCTTTAGGACCAAGTCACCAACCTAAAATACTCGAGGTTTTACCCTATGATTGTAGCTTCTAGACATTCTTTGTTGGTATGCCATCAAATGATTAACAACTTGTTGATGATGTTCATCCAACAATTCTAGCTCCTATAGTCTAGAGACTCTATAATCCTCATATGTAATGATACCTCTCAGTGAGACACAGAGTGATGGAATCTCAACCTCAATAGGTAGTATAGCCTTTGATCCATATACCAAGGCATATGGCATAGCTCCTATTAGTATTTTGATGTTGGTTCTGTAGGCCCATAATGCAGGATTTAGTTGAACATGTCAATCACGTCCAACATCGTTAACCATTTTCTTTAGTATTTTCAAAATTGTCTTGTTTGAGGCCTCTTCTTGGCCATTTCCCTGAGGATAGTACGGTGTTGAGAAGCGATGTTAGATATGAAATTTCTCACACAGTTCCTGCACATCCTAATTCTTAAACGATCGACTATTGTCTGTGACAATGGATTGACATATGCCATACCTACAAATGAGGTAGTTTAGTATGAAAGATGATATATGTTTCCCTGTGATTGTTGTTAAGGGAACCGCTTCTATCCATTTTATAAAGTATTTCATTGTTGTGATTATGAACTTGTGTCCATTTGATGAAGACAGATTCATCTTTCCTACTAGGTCTAGTCCCCACTAACAAAAGGGCCATGTTGATGTAAGTGGGTCTAATTCTTGTGCTGGTGTGTGGATTAAATTACCATGTATCTGGCATTTCTGGCATTTCTTAACAAAATGATAGGACTCCATCTCCATATTCAGCCAATAATACCCCAAATGGAGGAGTTTCTTTGCTAGGGTTAGCCCACTTGAATGAGTTCCACAAATACCTTCATGGACCTCATGTAAGGTTGTTTCAGATTTGTGATGTTCTAGACACCGAAGAAGAGTACCATCTAGACCTCGATGGTAAAGGATGTTAGCAATCAATGTATATCGTGCAGATTGTCAGATAAAGTTACGTTTTTGGTTTCTAGAAAGATCAAGAGGAAGGATATTATCCTTGAGGTAAGCATAGATCTCTTCATAGAGTGAGGTTTGAACAACGGTTATTTGGCATATGGTTTGTGGTTTAGGATTTTCATAGGCTAGATTAGATACTTGTTCTACCATAAACTCATAACAACCTTTCTTTTCTGATAATTGCAAGAGAGAAGCAATTGTCAACATAGCATCTGCAACTTTGTTCTCTGCTCTTGGTATCTATTCAAACT
The DNA here is from genome assembly GCA_007258455.2 of Sequoia sempervirens. NCBI lineage: Eukaryota > Viridiplantae > Streptophyta > Pinopsida > Cupressales > Cupressaceae > Sequoia > Sequoia sempervirens. The sequence continues at coordinate 662,989,751 of VDFB02271358.1, forward strand.
CGATCTCCATAAAGTAATTTTTAAGATCATCTATCATTTTCTTATATGGCATGAGTTTTTCATCCTTTGTATGATACTTGTCATTTACCTGATAGATGACAAGCTGTGAGTCCCCATAGACTTGTATTTCTATGATGTTCCATTCAATAGCCACTTTGATGCTGATAATCAATACCTCATACTCAAGAACATTATTGGTACATGGAAACATTAGTCTATTGGACCTTGGGATGGTGTGTCCTTGAGGTGTAACAAATATAATTCCTACACCATACCCCCTTTATGTGTATGATCCATCAAAATAAAGTCTCCATTATTGTTTGGCAATATTCAAAATGTCTGCATCTGAAAATTCAATGTTCATTGGATGATTATCCTATAATGGAGCTTCAGCCAATTGATCAACTATCACATGTCCTTTGATGGCTTTCCGGTCTACATGCTAGATGTCGAGCTCACTTAAGATCATAACCCATGTTAGAGAAGCTTTGTTGAGTAGATATTTTAATGGATCTATTTTTGTGATGAATCTGACTGTATGAGTCAACATGTAGTTTTGCAACTGTTGGGTTGCAAATACTACTTCCAAACAAGATTTTTCTATGAATGTGTAATTTATTTCATAATTGTTGAGAGTCCTACTGATGTAGTAAATATCTTGTTCCCTTCCCTTAGAATCTTCTTGTGATAATAGAGCACCTAAAGAAATGTCATTTGTTGTGATATATAGTAACAATGGTTTCTTTGTTGTAGGTGGCATGAGTATGGGAGATGACATCAAATATTGCTTTATCTGGTTAAAATTTGTTTCGCAGTCATGATCCCACTTGAATGAAACATTATTATGAAGTAGATGATTGAATGGATGGCTTTTTTCCACTAATTGGGAGATAAATCTCCTGATGGATTCTAGCTTTCCTTGTAGAGACTATAATTGACTGATATTTTTAGGTGGCAACATCTCCATTATTGCTTTGACCTTAGCCGGATCCACTTCGATTCATTTTTTTGACACTATGTATCCAAGGAGCTTTGTTGATGTTACCCTAAACACACATTTCTTAGGGTTCAATCTGACATTGAACTTTTCTTGTCTAGTAAATATTTTTTCGAGGATCTCCAGATGTCCTTCTCTGGTGTATGATTTTTCTAATATGTCATCCACATAATCTTCCATAAAAGTATGCATCATGTCATGGAAAATAGTGGTCATTTCTAGTTGATATGTTTCCCCTACGTTTTTCAACCCAAAAGGAATGACATTCCAATAAAATGTACCCAAAGGACAAGTGAATGTTATCTTTTCTTGATCTTCAGGTTCTATCTTTATTTGGTTGTACCCTGAGAAACCATCCATTAATGACTGTTAGAGTAAAGGTTTTAATTTAATCATGTTGATTAAATTGCCTTTATTCCTCTCTTAAGATTTCACTTTAGTTTGAATTTTGTGATATTTAATAATTATATTAATTATTAAATGTCTACCTATTAGGGTTTCTTTTAGGGTTGCACAATATCCTTTTATAAGGATTCATCATTGTAATTTATCTCTCTTGGATGAATACATTTTTTAGCTTTCAGAGCACCCTTGCTTGTTTGTCTCCATCTCTTCTTTCTGTGACAGGTTATTTGCATGCAGGTGATCTTTGGGGTTTGTGAAGTTGTCTTTCTCAACTTCTACGTCGTATCAGAGCTCCATACTTGCTGCTTCTTGTTCAATTTCTGAAGAATTTGGAGCTTCGAGGGTTTGATAGGGCTTTCAGAAGTTTTTTGGCTGATTTTGAGTGGATCTAGCTTACTCCATTTTTTGGGTGCATTTTGGGCCCAAACGGACCACATAGTTGGATTCAGAGCAGCCAAAAACCCATATTTTCATATATGGCATGACCTATTTGGGCATAGTTGATCTGGGAGGTAAAAATTTTATGCTCAGGGGTCGTATGGCCCCCAGGCACGATTTCCGAGGTCAAAAATCTCATAAAAATTAAAAAAAATTAAAAAAAACAAAGTTTTTTTGTGCTACCAGCAGGCTAGCCGCTGCCCGCCTACGCTTTTCCCCAGAGGCACCTCCACCAGCCACCTAGCCGCCGCAGCCCGGCCTCCACCAGCACGCCACCAGCCCACCACCTCCGCGCCACCTCCATGCCACCAGCCGCCCGTGCGCTGCCATCTTCAGCCCCCTGGTCGCTGAAAGGACCAGGAGCCGATTTTTTTTAGCCCCTGAGGGCCAGAAGGGTCAAATTGGACCTTTTGGAGCTGTTTTACGAAATCGGGTATAAAATGCTCAATTTTTCTCCGTTTTCCAAATGGAAATAGGCGTTGGAAAGCTGATTCCGGCGCTGATCTGATGGTGCAGGTGTAATTTTCAGTTTTTTTTTTTTTATGCTGTTTTCCGCAGTCAAAGTCAGAACAAGCTTTTTTCACTCCCGGAGCCATATCTTTTGAATACGGACTCCGTTTTTCACAAACAAATAGGCATTGGAAAGGTGTTTCTGTGCTCTTTCCAGATCTGTAATTTATTTTTCCAGAATCTACTCCAGGTATTTTTTATTCAATATTTTGTGTTTTCACACATTTGTCAATTACTTGGACGTTTCAGCACTTGGAAATGATTTGTTTGCATGGGATGGCTTTATTTGATCTGATTTATCAGTATTGAGGTCAGTTAGTCTTAGATGTTTTAATTTGAAGAGTTATCATGGTTTTTCTACTCACCCTTCAGTTGTATTTCTGGAACGGGGTAATTATGAGTCATGGGCAAAGGGTATACTTACACATTGTAGGTGGCTTAATATTTTGCCTTATTTGTATGATCTCATACCTGCAACAGCAACTTCAGAGGGAAAAATAGCTTGGGATATCATTAGAAATCACATAGTAGGAGTTATTTTGTCTAGTGTTGATTCTGACACTGTGTGGGCTATATCGGGCATTGATTGTCCTCACTCACTTTGGACACGTCTTTGGGAGATCTATGGAGACCTCAGTCTTTCTCCATTCCCAGAGGATCCTGCTTCAAATTGTCTTGTACCCATTGGTTGGAGAGAGAACACACCTTTTGATCATGATACTTTAAAGGAACTTCAGTATTTAGACACCCTTACATATTCCGATGAATCAGAGGATTGTCTCACAGTTCCTACTCTTCAGACTAAGATTATACTTGTATCAGCATCTTCTCATGTTGTTCTTGATCAGTTTGATATTGCCTCTTCCTTGGCTCCTATTGATTCAGCTAAGCAGGACATCATACATCTTTCAGACATGGCTACTTGGGATTCTTATCTTGCAGGCATTTCGTCTTTGTTTGCAGAGTCCTATATTGCAGATCTGGAGGATTACTTTGAGGATTTTCAGCTCCTCTTTGTTGACAGCCATACTCTAGTTGTTAGCCCACCATCATCTGTGCATTCAGAGGTTGTAGTTTTTGAGTCTTCAGTTTAGTTTGGATTTGACATCTTTTGTTTCAATTCAAACAGAGAGATTCTTCAGCATCCTATTATGGCACACATCTTGAGACATATTGATTCTTCTCTCTTCATAGGGTTTCTTCATCTTCGTCCTTTGGATCCATTTCTTCCCAAGGGGAGGAATATTATATGCCGCTTCAGGATCTCTTTCTGGATTCTACCTCAGGCATCCATATGTGCGACAGGAGTTTCTTCATTTTGGGGGGGCCTTCTAGTCTCTTTCTTTTTCTCTTATGGAGACCATTGTACATGTACTTATATGATAGAAGCTGTCTATGGGGGGTCTTATGTTATCCACCTCCTATCCTTCTGTTATTAGTGCATTTATTTCTTTCATCTCTTTTTGGAGTAGAGTTTTTCCCATGAGGTTTTCTCTATTTCTCCACTTTACAGAGATTTTTGTAATTGGGTACATGCTTGTTGTGGTTTTACTTTCTTGCATTGTAGTTACCTTTGCTTTGCACATGTTTGTAACTGCACTTTTGCTCATCTTGGGTGTTAGAGAAGGTTTTAATTTAATCATGTTGATTAAATTACCTTTATTCCTCTCTTAAGATTTCACTTTAGTTTATTTTGTGACATTTAATAATTATATTAATTATTAAATGTCTACCTATTAGGGTTTCTTTTAGGGTTGCACAATATCCTTTTATAAGGATTCATCATTGTAATTTATCTCTCTCGGATGAATACATTTTTCAACTTTCAGAGCACCCTTGCTTGTTTGTCTCCATCTCTTCTTTCTATGACAGGTTATTTGCATGCAGGTGATCTTCGGGGTCTATGAAGTTGTCTTTCTCAACTTCTACAATGACAACATCGCATGGCTTGTTGTTAGATCCACAATGATGTCAATGCTTGGTAGAGGAAAATCATCTTTTGGGAACACCTTATTTAGGTTTCTGAAATCTGTGCATATCCTAATACTATTATCCAGTTTAGATATAGGAACAATATTTGAAATCCATTCTGCATAATCGATAGACCTAATAAATCTTGCATCAAACAACTTTTTCAGCTCAACTTTTACCATCAGGGCGATGTGGGGATGCATTTTTCTCAATTTTTGCTTGATTGGTTTGATTCTACTTGGTAGAGATAGATGATGCATCAGGAGATCTAGATCTAATCCTGGCATGTCAGAATAAGACCAAGAAAAATTGATATGTCACTCCTCAAAGAATTTGGTGAATTTGGGCTTTCCTGTTATGTCATAGACGCTGCTACATGTAGAATATTTGTCTTTTCTATTGTTCCAAGATTTATGGACTACGTAGGCTCCACTATTACTGATGATTTGTCATGGTAATGCTCTGGAAGGGTGTCAAATCTCCCATCTTTTAGTGCCTTAAAAAGGTTTTCATTGTTAGATACATTCTTTATTTTTTTCTTTTTCAAAATCTAATGGTGCCTCATAAAGGTTTTCACCATTAGATCCTTTTTTCCTATTGTCATTTTTGTAACTGGAAGATTTGGCACCCTCCTGATTTGAAGTGTCATTATGATTGTTATGGGTAGAACTTGTATTAGGTTTGTCACTGCAAATAAAATTTGTGATGGCCTCATCATTTGAAAAGACTAGTATATTAATAGGTTTGGTTGGTTCTTAGTCAATTAGTTCAGGATGTATCAATGGTAATAAGCCATCAGGTTGAGTAAGGTCAACAGATGTAAGTGTTCTTATAGCCATGTGGTCAAAGTTTTTAGTGGGAAGTTCAAGGTCTATAATAATACCCTCCTCCAAGTCGTCTATCTCACTCAATGTTTGTTCATCCTTGCTTGAGTCATCGATATTTGTTGATCCCAATACAAGTCGTCTATTTCCTGAACTCTGTCCCTCCTCTCATTTGGGTGTATATGCTTGGATGACATCAATTTTTTTGTCAGTGTATGATGTTTCCGATAAAGTATCCCATTCATACTCATTGGAATCTATTTCAGACCCATCCCTTATTTGCAGAATCCTTTCTACCACTTTCTAAGTTGCTTCTTCTCTTGATTCCCCTGTATAGCCTAATCTTGTTTTGTCTTTAGCACTAGTACAAAAAAAACAATATATGACTAAATAAACTACTAAAAATTGCATATAAATGACTAATTTTGGTCACATGACCATTAGTAGTTTATTGCTGGTCATTTATAACACGACCAAATTTATGACTAAACTATTTTAGTCATTTATCTAGTCATTGATTTAGTCATTGATTTGGTCATTGATTTAGTCATTGATTTGGTTATTGATTTAGTCATTGATTTAGTCGTTAATTTAGTCATTGATTGTTGTTAACTGGTCATTTATTTAGTCATGGTAGTGATTTATTTAATCATATATTTAGTCATTAATTTAGTCATTGATTGTTGTTAATTAGTCATTTATTTAGTCATGGTAGTAATTTATTTAGTCGTATATTTAGTCATTACTTTAATCATATATTTAGTCATTGATTGTTGTTAACTGGTCATTTATTTAGTCATGGTAGTCATCTATTTAGTCATGGTTTAGTCATTTATTTGAGTGAATCAATGATTCAAGTTATAAATCAAATCTAACTTAATTAATTCTCACAAATTTATGCATATAAACTTCAAATATCATAGATATTCAAATGTTTTTTTTGTATTGCATAAAAAAAAGAATATACAAACAAAAAACAGCTACATAACCAAAGGAATTACAAACAACATATAGCTACATAAACAAAGATCTAAGAAATAAATCCTTCACTGCACTCTTGGTTGCCATGGAAGACAAATCCAAGATATGATACAAATGCTACAAACATTGAAGGGAGAAAATACATGAAAATATATATTAAATGTAATTATATTATTTGTGGTGCATATATTTCCCAATTCAGAGCATCCTTGCCCTCCCATTCTAGCTAGACAACCCTTGAGAGAAGATTGGAAGGATTCGAATGAAAAGGATGGAAACTTCCTATCTAGAAATCTCACTAGTCATGGTCGGATGAAAGTACAGAGTGCATGTTCACCTCTCCAATTTGATGAGTTGCAACCTGAAAAATAAGATTTCAATGAGGGTTTTAGAATATGTATTAAAAATGAAAATGCAGTTATTAAAATGAAAATACAACCAAGATCTAATAATGAGCACATTTAGATGCTTAAATCGTTAAAATTTACGCTTGTTACTCTAAGTATTGTTATTAATCTTCACCAATAATTAGAAGTAGACAACAAGCAAACTTTTGGGAGGATGTCTAGCTCCTCCCAGGTCCACTTATTAGCCTACACCATATGATGAATATTAAATAAAAAAATAACACTAACACCAATAATCTAGTAGTAAGAAAAACAAGAACATCAAAATTAGAAATTCAAATTAGCTAATGACTCTCCTAGGGAGACAGAGGAACAATGCAAGGATGGACTATTGTGCATATCATACAATGATATATGTTGTTCCAAAGAAGTGTGAGCTATTGAGCCAATGTCTTAGCCTTTGTCCTTATCAAATTTGTAATAAAGAACATGCCCATAATTTTACAATTGATAAAGGATCCTTCAACAAGCAAAATGCATCGATGCTACTACTATGAATACATATCACCATCCCCATAACCATAAAAATTGTCATACAAACAAGAAGATCATATCCAAAAATGTAAAATACCTCTTAAGGTTTCATAGAATAATAGTAATATCTAACCAATATCATATAAGTGTTTGTGTGCCCTGGATTTCATTTAAAGCTATCAAATACTATTTCCCATGCTATCACATACTATTTTATTTTGATATTTTAATTTTTTGGGATGTCAGCCATCTAAATGTTTTTTTTTTTTCATCCACTTGAGCCATTACATGCTCCTTACAATCATTGTAGATGATACCTCTCATCGTAATTAGGTTTGTGTAAAGCTCTTTATCTATACAGTTGATGGATATAAGCTCAATGTAAAGCTCTTCTTGTATGGAATTGATGCATATATTTATTAATAGATTTTCCTTATCAAACTAAGCATCTTCTCGGGTTGAATTATGAATAGTAGTAAAATAATTAATCTATCTCAAAATTTGACACAAGAGGAAAATATAGTAAAAAGGAAATTTGAAAAGATATAAACTTTTCTCTAAGTGAACCCAAACATTCATTATAATGAACCATGATCTCAAAACGTGTTGACTATTTGCTTGATGCAGTGCTAACCTAAAATAAAAGATCCATAGATCAATGAAATAGATATTATTTAAACTTCTAAAAATTGTACAATGCCAACAAGAAAATAGGGAAAATGACATTTACGTATACCACCACAACATAGGGCTTTCCTTGAAAAGAAGCACCATGGGCTGGAACTGTCCTTGCAAAAATTTCTTCACATTTAACTATAAAAATATGTAGCAAGAATATTGCAATCTCAATTCCACCAAACATTGTTATTGTAAAAAGTAATTCCAAAAGGTCACTTCCATTAGTTAAAATGAAAAAAAAGGAATTCAAAATAGAGCTAAACAAATTAGAAAGATTAAAATTGCATATATGTAGAAAAATATTCTTCCCCACATCATATTTGTTAAATAAAACAAAGATTGGTTGGATCATTATGAATGGTCCTACACACCTTCAAAATCCGCAGACAACATTCAACTTGATCCATTTTTGGTGTGCATTTCATTGCTTCTTTTGTAGAACTAGATGTCAGTACTGTTGAAGACATTTCCTCTTTATTTATACTCCCTAAGGCCTTAAGATCTACACATCTTTCTAAAGCCTTGTCCTCTTTAGCCATATTTAATGTTGGAGAAATATCTGAAGCGGGCTTTTGGCCACCCACGGTACAATTATCGTTCACATCCTTAATGTGTGTCCAAGTTGATCCAGTGGCCATAGCATGCATAAGATGCTCCATACACTCATCAATGAAGTTTTGATGAATGGTAGTCAACTCCTACTATAGACTTTCTACCAAGGATGTATGTATATCTCTCAACATGTATTTATGCTTTCTTCTACAATGTTTTCATTTCTTGACTAAAGAGAAATCTGCCACACATAAGGTAACCCTGCAAGATGCAGATCATTTATAACATCTTCATGTCAAACTTGTTTCAGCTTCTTCTTACTTAAATTTACTTGAGCAAACAATAGTTGGAAGGACCTGCAAATGAGGTGCACAAAACATTTAGTCATGCAAACCATACCTAAGTAGAAATCTTAAAGTGAATCTAAATTCAATTAAACTCGAGCTCACCTCCAAGCTGTTTGTGACATAGATACTCGACAGAATTTAGTGATCTTTTTAGTGAGAAAATTCTCTAATGAATCAACAAATAAATCATGTTTCTCTAAAACTTCAGAAAATCATTGTAAACCACTCTCTTTTTCAATAGAATGTGTTGGTGTTTCAACTAGACATTTCCATAGCATTTCAGAAGATTCCCATGGCAATAGAGCATTTCTAGACTGTAGCATAAAACATGATTAAAAAGACTAGTATTTATTTTAACTCCCAAACATAAAAGAAAAGAGGTGAAAGCAACAGGTCATACTTGCAATGCAAACTGAAGAAAACTGAGCCTCTCCCTGATATCTTCATCATGAGTGAAGTGATCATTAGATACTTCAGAATCAAGAGTTTTTTACTACAAACTAGACGTGCCACATAAATGTATTCCACAAGGCTGTTGACAACCTGACCAACAAACCAAAATTTCAATGAACACATTAACAATTATAGGTAAGAATTTAGACTTCTAGCTAATAGAACAAAAACACAATAAATGTCACTACAACAAAAAAAAAAAGAATGTTACTGAATTTAAATGTCTTACTAGATGAATCAAGTTATGGTTTGTAATTAGTTGCTGCAAACGCATCTAGCATGAAACCCGACCCTTTAATATAACAAGTATCAAACACAAGAACAATACACAAAAATTACAACGATACACCAATAAAATAGTTTGAGAAATTGAGAACAAAAAATCACATATAGTTTATGCACTAATAGGCTAATAACAATGAAAAATACTTCAAAAAGCTGATAGAAAATGCTTAAAATTATTTATGTAGCAAAGCTTGATTGAACTACATATAAGACAATCTTCAACTCCATCAAAAAATTTAAAATGAACACTAAGACAGTCTCCAAGTCTTTAAAAAATTAAGAAATGGGCATTTACTCACCCTATAAAAAGGTTCCTCATTGTCCAAAAATATAATATCCCATAAAAGTCTGAGTGAAGGAATCACAAATTCTCCAACCTTAACCTTTGAAAGACACTGCAAAATTTAAACCTAGTACAAGAAAATTATACATACTTAATAGGTTTGCAAAAGAGATATTTGGCAAAATAATCATTGCTACTGTTGGAATTACTAAAAGCCAATTCACACATGACATGAAAATGAAAAATATATAATTTTATTTTCTGAACCCACATCTTGACTTACACGGTCTACTGAGATATAGTGACCAAGGATTTTGATAAAGGCTCCAGACTCTAGCACTTCATCTAGTGCCTCTTCTGTGTACATCATATTCCAAAGTAACTCAAGCAATCTACATGTACCATGAGAATTAAAACAACATTATCAAATGGAAAATGATGTTACCTTTAACCAAACCAGTATACAAAACCACTACACAACCTTCAAGTATTCCACAACATTATGCACACAATGAACAAATGTATTTGAATCAATTTCTTACATGAAAGAAGAAACTATCACATCATAGGCACAATCCAAGTTTAAAAGTGAAAAAAATATGGTTAAAAAATTGAAGACCACAAATTATCTTCCCACACTAGTTTTACTTAAGCACAGAAGACAACAATGAGAAGGAACGAATAAAGAAAGTGAAACAATGTCTCTAGTATAATTTTGTACACACATGGATACATATACAATAGCAAGAAAATAGTGCAACATAGAAGAATGTGTTAAATAATGGACTCTGATACCAAAATTTATATGTAACACACTAGATAGAAAAAGAAATTTTCTAGAAATCTCCCTAATACATCCAAACTAATTCATCGCGAGGAAAAGTAAGCAATATAAAAGTCGAGAGTCAGAAGTGTTTGAAAGTTTAACAAAGTTTAACCTATAAATCATTGATATTATGGCATCTTTGTTGATTACCAGACACACTAAATGGCTTATGTGTTCCATCAGGATGCATCCCTGCCATCAAACCCCCATCCCTATCCCCTATGGAAATTCAAGTATAGTAGGGCAGCAGGGGTCATCCCCCAAAAATCTTCAAAAAACATGAAACACTATGGGGACATCTGGCCATCCTAGAGGAAAATAAGGATATCAGAGATATCCCTTGATTGTCCCACAGACGGCTAGGCTTTCCTAATGGCAAGGTAATTTTTTATAATGTTTGAAAAAAAAAATCCTTCATGGATTTGAAGAACTTATATAGCCATTAATTGTTTCAAAATTCCTTCATGGTATTTAAAACAAGCACTATGTGTGAGTTGGAGTCCCTGCCTCTGCAAAGAAGAGTAAGGGATGCATAAGATATTTTATTTATGTCGCTGTTAGCAAAGAAAATTGTTTATGCCATTAATCTATTGAACATAAGCAATAGCTAAACAATCTATATACAATGAATAAAGATATACAATACATACACATGAGCTGCCAAAAGAATTCATGGCATACAGTGTGACAATATAGTATCCACCATTTGTTTGGAATGCACAAGAGATTTCTAAAACAATCAAATAAATATGTAACTAAAATTAGCCCCAACAAAACTACTATGAAGAATAGCAAACACTTTGCATCACAAAGATGATCAGATACGAAAACAGTGCAATTTGATTGCTTGGAAAATTTCACACAAATTGCAATCTGTAACAAGTGCAACCATACCAGAAAAAGTCATAAACTGGGAAAAATCCATCCCATGCTCCATCCCAGAATAAGGCCAACACTAGCAAGGCTTAAACCAAGAGCCACTGCAAGAGCCAATGAACCATTCCTCTTTGGATTTGATTTCTTTATCTTCTTGCATTGTCTACCCTAGTGATTTACCAAGCTTCAAAAGAATTACAAGCTAGACTACCTTGATCTTTTGACTACAGGATTTTGAGTTGCCATCTGAGCTTTGAATTCTCAATCTGTAGTACTGCTAGCCATTGTTTATAGAATTTTATATGTGAAGATTCCCTGATAAGCAATGATAAAAGTTTTTCATTCTCCAAAATGACAAGTTCAGCTATTTTCTCCGCCTCTCTAGCCCATGTTTATGAACTTCATAGAGCTTCCAATATGTCTAACTTGGTTTTGTCAGTTTCTTTAGATTTTGTGTTTCCATTTGAGCAGGATGTCCTATCATTACATTTTCCCAACATTAATGATTAGATTGATCCATCAAAAAGTTGAAGCAAAATAAAATAATAAAAAGACTCAAGTCCTTAAACTTTGGGTAAATATAAATCCCTACAAAAACTTTTGATTTGCTATTTAAATCATAAACAAAATAAATTATTAGATTAACTGTATCTAGTAAGGCTTTTGTATGACACATTTCAATTGTGTAGGCGCCCTCAAATGAGGGTTGTATGTGGTTCCATCAGTGTTTGTGTGTTTGTATAGAACTCATTTGAAATGTTCATCACATGTATCCAAAGAAGCAACAATTCAGATCAAATAGGAAAATCTACGAGAGTAAAGTTAACAATGCTATGAGTATCCACTGTACTTTCAAGTGGGAATAGTTTGAATTTTGAATAATTAACGACAACTACTATGTAAACAGAAATGGTCGGTGAAAGGAATGGGCCCACACCAACCACCTTGTTTAAGAATATCTTTGTCCTCTCATGTTAGGACTGATGAATCTGAATGGATGACAACTTTCCCAAACCATAAATAGGGCATGAAAGAAGACAATCTATGTGCAAAAACATAATCTCACCAGTTCTAAGGAAAATGTCAATAATCCTAACTATAAAAATACCAGTTCTATTGCCTAGTCATTTTTAGGGGCAACACAATTAAATGGTTGATATGAAGCATTAAGACAAATGGGGATATTCAATTCTCAAAATTTAGATATCATTTTCTCTCTAAATATACAAGAAATTAAATGAATATCATTAATAATTGGGAATCATTTTATTAAAAATGAAATTATTGTGGTCATCATTATTATGAAATTGCTTCAGTGCTTTCACCTTATGGCTTAGGCTCCCTTTATAATAGGTTGGTTGAGTTCATAAAATAATTATATTCTATATCATGATATGAGAAATATTCATAAACTTTTCCATAGATCTTTCAATTTTCTATAAATGCACATCCATCAATAGAACAGAAGAAGCATATCATGTAAAATTACACAACAAAAGCTATATGTATACCTTAATATTGAACAACACTGCTTCAGAAAAATGTGGTTTCAAGGATACAGAACTCAAAAAGATGTTTAGTTGCATTGACTAGAGCTGATACAGTTGTTTGTACTCTTTCTTCAGACAAATTATCACAACAGAGAAGACCAAGACCTTCAATAGAGCCTCCAAGCATCCAAATTTCTAGCACTGGACATATCAAAGCCTACAATTCATAAATTCAACAAATTGATCATTCATTCTTATAGATATAAAATAATGGTAGGATCTAATGCTTTCTCTGTTAAAATGCCATGATGAAGCTCAATGGTCCTTTTATCTTGGACACCAAGACACAGAGCTCAGCTAATATATTTATTTTGTTATGCAGTCCATCATGCTAACATATTATCGATGTAGTCACCCATTACCATTGATAATAATAAAATCTTCGGCTATTATATTAACTTAATATACCATAAGCTTCGCCTCACATAAATATATTTACCTTTCGTTTCATTGTCATAAGTTCATGAGACAAATTATATCACTTTCTCAAAAAACTGGAATAATAAAAACTCATGTTCTTCAAAATCTTAGAAACATACCAGAAGAACCAAATGACAAAACGTAACATAGGTGACATATTTTCCAAAACAACAAAAATTGACTATATTAATATAAGATGACGCTACATATTTTACAAAGAAAAAATAATGATTAGTGGCCCAATCTTAATTTGGTTAAATCTCAGACCTGACTGAATGTTTCTTTGCTCTCAAAGGCTACTTGGGTTAATTTTAACCCTATATAGCTCCAAATGCTCTAATTTTGAGCTAGAATTATTGAATCTAGAAGCTTCATTCAGATCTATGGCCAATCCTTGAGTGAAATTGCAGTGAACTTGACCCATATGTACAGAATGCTCATAGCACCAATAATAGAATTCTTGATTGGTATATTAGTTGTCCATGAATAGAGCTCCCAAATTGTGCTTACACCATACCAAAGATTTTTAGAACCCTTGAACATCTTATTTCAAATCAAGCATAAGGAGGCAAGATTAGTTGGAGTCATAGCTCAATTTTCATTTGGCTTGTTGGTAGTGGACCTACAATTAGAAACATGAATGGTAAGGACATAATTATGGTGAATTTTAAAACCAAATCAAACATTTGAAGAAAAATGGAAGTTACAATTCATATTCGTACCAAAACCAAAACATGTCCTTGGAAAATATTTGGAGCTTTAATCAAAGTCAATGAATCAAGAAAAAGAACAGCTGTAGGAAGACTAATCCTGGAACTACTTGCATTCCCAGTACTAAGATCATAGATTTTATCAAGAAAGGTGTCCAATAGTCTATCTTCAAACATTGAAAGAATACAATGAACAAACAATGCCTCTAAATGATACAGAAGAGAATGGCAGAGAATGGTAGAGAATGGCTACACATTCCTTCAATTCAAATGAAAATGGACCAAAAATATGTTCATAAAAGAAGAATAAAGTAATACTGTGGTAGGATTTGCAAAATACTATATAAATAATGTTCAAAAATAGATATTATGGCTATAAACTTGAAGAAAGTGTAATGGAAAGAAAAACTAGCATAAACACTGTAATTGCCCTAAGATTAAGAAAAGAAAAGTTCCTCTATTATAAGTGTTATGAATTTGCAAAATAGTGTAAGATTTGAATGCCAAAAATTCTAAAAAAACAACCTTATCATAAAAAATATAGCTAGTTAAATTTATGATTTCATTTTTTGACTTCTGCCCCAAGCAAAGATGTATGCATATCAAGACTGAAATTTAAATTTAAAGAAAAGTACAAAACAACCAATATTACCTCAAGTAATGCAGACAATGAATATACCACACTTCTGATGTTTGAATGGTTATCCGATTTAGATCTTCCTGTTGGTAAAAGGCGTGGTGGAGCCATCTATAATAGTGACTTCACAATTCAAATAAATTGCAAAGTTTCCAGATTGTGTTTCCTTGGAATCAAGCATCAAAAGGACTAGGCTTGAAGAACATAGCTTCTAAAATAGACATACAAGCCTTTTGGTTGCAATTTCACTGACCCTAGAATCAAATTTTAATAATGATAAAATTCTAATAGAACAGTGCAACAATAGAATTGTATCATCAGGCCCTTTATGGCATCGACAACGATTACCATCATTGCTACCAAACTTTTGACTTGAATAACTAACCCTGGAAAAAATCATTTTGACTTGGTTGAAGAGCTCTTGTAAAAGTAGGTTGTATAGTAACTGTATATCCTGTAACTTGACCTTTATATCAATGCCCATAATACAGATAGAGATTGAATGTTTATCCTCAAGACAATCACAATTATTCAATGTTACTAATGTTGAAGACACACATATTAACTAGCTACATGGAAAAAACAACTTGAATGTTTCATCATAACTGAATGTTGAAACCATGAAAAACATGAATGTAAATGGAACTATTTAGACAAGCAGCTGGCAAAGAAAACAATATTAGAGAACAAATAGAATCTCGATGATGGGATAAACTAAAGATCATAATAGAACACTTGATATTTGTCCAAAAACTATGTAGGAATAAAAGTAGGGATATATTAAGATAGACTTAGAATGAGGAAGGCTGAAAGATATTGATCAGAAAATATCAATTGCATTCCACACAACAAGCCAGGATGCAAAAATCTGTTTATTGAAGCTTTATCCTTAATTCTTGAATGGTAAAAAGCTAGTGGAAATTTTATCTACCAAATCTAATTAAGAGTTTAAGAAGTTTTTAGATGCCAATTATCACAATTCTTAGAAACATGCTTAGATGTTGAAGATTTGGTTTGAGCTAGACAGGCAGTAGGGAATGCAATCCAAGATATCAATTCCTTACAAAATAAAACATGTCCTTGCTTCTTTCTACACTTCTTCTGCTTGGGCAGTTGAAGAAGCACTTTGATTGCAACATCAAAAAGAGTCATCACATTCTCAAACAAAAAGGCATAGTTCAAATTGTTTCCAGAAACTTCTGAAGAACTTAGAGAATGTCAAAAGTCTTGACCTAGATGCCTACAAAAAGTCAAAATACAGGAAGTGTACAGTGGCAGTGAGTAATCCCAATACTTTAAGCAGTGTGGATGGTAAAAAGCAAAGATAGATGTTTGATTGCACTAGGAAAAACAAGATTATAGACTAGAGCACACTGACAGTCAGCCAAAGATCCCAAGCTTTAAGAAAAATGTAGGGTAAAAATTGATAGTAAACAAATTTCCAATAAATGTACTATTAATGACTAATTCTATGTACGTTGGTGCATTCAGGAGGAGCACCAGGACTTGCAGAACCAACATCACATGGGGGGCTCAGCTTTTGATACTTATCAGGCCATACTTAGAGGAATGTAAAACCAAAACCTCTACTAACAACCACAGTAATGATGTTCATCTGCATGAAGCTGTAAGCTACCACTACCACATCATGTCAGAGGATCAGAATTATGTAATAGTGACTTGGCCCTTCCCAATGTTGAAAGAGAACCTTGCCTAACAGTTGAATTTCCTATAAAGAAGAATTGTTAAGCAGTAATGTGGACCTTTCCCAATTAAACTGAACTGGAAGTTCAAATTTCCATACATGTGAAGAATGCTATACAAGAGAAAAAGGAAAAATCACAGGCTTATTTCTATATGTCAAAACTCTGATGACATTAATTTTCTATGCAATATTCAATTCTCATACTCTGAATCATTTCTATAAATTGAAATACCTATAAAATTCCTTTCTATCAACATACCTGCTGTGTTTTAGAGTTGCATTCAATATACGTAGCATCCCTACTATGCTTCTTCAAATCTTCATCTTGAAAAGACAAAAAACCAATTAGAAGTTGCAAGTGCATTTAAATCTGGAAATACATGGTTATATGGTGAAGCTTGGCTCCAATTAGAAAATGATAAATTTCAGTAGTTTCACAAAAGAATCAAATATCAAAACATATTAGAATGTATCACATTTGACCTGATAGTCCCATGGATAACCTATGCAAAAAATAATCAAGAGGCTCTTGATCTCCTAAAAATTTCAAAAGCCACAAGAGTTCAAAGGCCTATAAGAAGTTTATCCCGAAACAAGTTGGACTCACTACACCAATACCCAAGATCATCACATTAATCCATTAAAGAATTCTCACTCAAAAAAAAGAATAGAACATAATAATCAAGATACTAAAGCATAGGTTTGATAACAAGTTTTAACATGTAAAACATAAAAGTGCTAACACTTCCCAATTTGTGAATTTGATTTATATCATAGAATAGGAAACTGGGGCCACAGTACTACAAGAAGCTTACTTTTGGATGGTTTCATTAGGCGTTGCTTCTGAAAGCAAAAATTTATGAAGACCAATTCTTTGGTACTTAATGGTCATCTTAATACATTAAAAAATCATATGAGGCATTTTTATGCACTTATATATTCTTAGAAGCAAGAACCCACCTGAGCCGTTGATATAGGGGTTGCTCCAGGATGATGGGAAAAAAATTGTTTGTCTTCTCGTAAATCTGTAATTGTTCAAAACACAAGTTCTTTAAGATAAAAAAGAGGAAAATAAACAACAATGAAAAAGAAAAGGATCTGAGTCAAGATAGAAAACAAGGAAGCATAATCCCATCCCACCTAATTTAGTCCCCACCAAAATGATACACACAGACGGTTCATAGTGTCTCAATTCTGGAATCCACTGCCATGAGAACAATTTTGTCAATATTGATAAAATTAAAAATACAGGCTAGAAATAGGCATATTTATTTAAAAAAAAAATGTAAATACAAAAGAATCTGCATCTGCAAACACATATAACACAAGCCCTGTGGTGCAATACCTTTTTGGAAATGTTTTCGTAACTAGCCTTGCTGATCAGGGAGAAATCCAATAGGAAGACATTTGCACCTCTATAATTTAAAGGCCTTAGCCTATTGTAATCCTCTTTCCTTATACCAATTGGTAAGCATGAGCTCAAGCTTGGTTGTTGGAAAAATCCTCCAACTTAGACCTAGAATTGAGCAGGAGATTCCTCATAGAGCTACTGATGGCAAACACCCAAGAGTCTCATGTTCACATATAGCCTTGAGTAGGTTTAATTAAATACTTTGATATTTTCATAGGTATACACAATATATCGTGTCTCCATACAATTGTGTATAGTTTTTCGATTCCAAATTTTTGAGTCTCTTTGAAGAACCCTCTTCAAGGAAATATAAGATCAAATATGTATAGATGTAAAATTTGTTGTTCTAGCTAGTGTACCTACTCTTTCTTGTTCTTCAAGAGCCTTGTCTTGGAAGAAGACTGCAATTTCTGGGATGGAGGTTAAGCCTAGGATGAAGAATTTTTCTTTTGGGGTGATTTTGCAATACCTTTTCCTGTGATTTTTGCTTTCTTCAATTCTTGTACTTCTTGCATGGCCTTAAGTTTTTCTAGCTCTTTTTCCACTCTTTTTGCAGCATGTTCTTCCCTTAACTTGGCTTCTCTTTTCTCTTTGTACTCATCATAGAATTTCCCTCTAAGCCTAGCTTCTTTCCAGGGAATGTCAAGTCCTGCTTTGTTGCTGTTCCATGAGCTATTGAGTGCCTCTCTCACAAAACTCTGCATATGTATGCTTCATGCACCGAAATGGGTGCACAAGCTATGGTTGATGGCTATCCATTTGGTTCAATTCAATGTTGTATCGATTCCCCACCATCCCCCTCTCTCTCTGCAAAGCTCTTAACACATGCCATTTCCTTTTTTTGAAGCTTCCATGCGAGCCTAGTCACAGCCACATGCCCGAAAACATCAGTATTCCCTGCCACGTCCAAAAATATCAACTCCACGTGCCCTTCCTGCAAAATTAGGAATGAACCTTAGCAGTAATTGTTAGTTGTTCCCTCACCTTGTGCATTAGATGATAGAAATTTTGGGAGGTAAAAAACTTTAGACATTGTGGGAAATATTTTCTCACCTCATTGCTCATTGGCTGGAAGAAATTTTTTCCAAATTTTAATCAAGAAAATCATGAAACATTTTCCTAGCAAAAATGGAGCGGCCAATCAAGAAAAATAAAAAACTGTTGAATAATAAAGAAATTTCTTTGAACCATAGCTTAAAATAGTTTTTGATGCTGACCCGACTCTTGAGACCTGCATTAATCGGGAAAATAGGTGTAGCAAAAATATTAGTCTCCGCCTATATATAAGCAGTGACTAATAAAGTGTTAAGTGTTATATAACTTATATCATAAACAAATTCCTTCAAGAATCTGAAGAACTTATATAACTGTTAATAGGTAATAAGTGTTAGAAGTAGCTTGGGGAGCAGTAGTAAGGTTCTCCTGCCACTCTTATTTTCAGTTTTTCCTTGGCATTCTTGGGGATCAAAAGATTTACAACCAAAAAAGTCTCATCCTTATAGGACCTCTGCTAGGTTTTGTGCCATTATTCATAGCAAGACCCCACCATGCTATTATTGCTAGTCTACTTGAGTCCCATGACAAATTATTGCATGCCACATATTTATTGCACCTTTTGGAGTTTTTTGTTTTAAATGAAAAAATTCTAGCATAAGGCAGCTACATTTTCATTTTAAATATTAGAATCCTATAGTGATCCAGCTATTTAATTTTTACTCAAATGGCAAAATTCCAATACCGTGTAGCTCTTGGAACTCCTAAAAGAGCTCGCAAGAAGGAATCTACAAGGTCTTCTCAGGAATAAATCAACAAACTAAAAGATAAAGATTTTTTCAATTAATCTTAATCAGGAAATAAATCAGGTTAGTAAAAAAGCTGAGTGAGGTATAAAGTTAGGTATGGGGAAATATCAAAAAAAAACTAGGAACCCTATTTTTTAAACCAAAAAGTCAAAAAATCACAATTTAATTGTGAATAGTGATTTTATCACAATTAATTCATTATTTATCAGGTCAAAACTCATATGACCATTTTTTAAACCAAAAAATAAAAAAAATTGCAATTTAATCATGGTTGGAGATTTTATCACAATTAATTCATAATTTATCAAGTTAAAACTCATATGACCATATTAAAAAAGAAAAAAAATTCTCTTTTTGGATGAAAAATTCAGCCTACATGCCACAATAAACTTGCGGTTTCTACTTCTATTTTAGTACTTACCCTACTATGAGAATCATGGCTTAATAGAAAAAATTCTTCACCAAATCCTCTTTGAGAATATGCTATGCTCATCAGGTCATGGTCATAGGCTATTTAAGGCCTTCATGGGTGGAAACAAAAAATTGCATTTGTGTAACATGACCAAAGTATTTTTTATGTTTACCTTTTGTGACTTGGGGCATCACAAAGCTATTCATACTCAAGGTCTATCAATTTGAAGAAACAAGCTTATCATCATTTTTCACAATGGAATGGATAGTCCCTGTGATAGAAGAAATTAAAGTGCCAATTTGAATTGAATTCTTCACCTCCCAAAATCAAGATAGATCTTGACTAACTCATTCACTTTTACAAATTTAACTCTGCTTGCCCACATAAAAGGGTTTAGGCCCAAGTGGATTTGAGAAAACAGCTCATAGAAACACTTATTTTTGTCTTCTCCTCTACACCAATTCCAGTATTGCTAAATGTTTTCACTTCATTATCTAGCATATCTGTTGCATCCCATAACAAATGTGGATTTCTCAAAATCTCAATATTTGCAAGAAAGGTTTAGCTCACTATGCCAACTGGATCATTGAAAATATTGAGGACTTTGAAGCATGAGAAAATTGTCTCAAACATCATGATGAATTTCATACACCCTATGACAAAAAAATACTAACAAAGATTGACACTTTGCTCACTTGTTTGAGCCCTTCTTTATGTCAAAATGCAAGGCATTGGTGTGGCCAAAGAAATTCGGAAAGAAATGAAAGTATTAGAACTTTGACTTTGGTAGGTTGGAGATAAATTTCACATAGAATTATTACTAATATTAAATATTGATTCTCTTTGGTGGCCTTTTATAATGACCTACCTTTGGTAGCAGTGTCATCGATTAGCACTTTGTATTTATTCATCATGAAGGCAAGAAAATTTGGAGATCATTTCCTTTACATACCAGAACAAAAATTTGTGTTATAAGCCCTAGCTCATTTCCAACTCCATATGATTTAATACTTGTAAGGAGATTCCAAACCTCTTGTCAAAAAAACTCTTGCGCAAACTAGGAGTCTTTGGTCCCAACTATTGTTGGAGATGTTAAAAATAGAATTGTGATACTCTCTTCCAACACCAAAAAACTGACAAGGCTTATTAGTTATCACTGTCTTTTTCCAACTTTTGTAGTTACAAATCAGCTCGGTACATGCTAGAATTTTTGTTCATATTTTTCCAAAGCATATTTGGGAAGATCCATCTGAACCCAAAAAATTCATTTTTTCTGGTGCCCAATTTACCAAATATTATTTTACAAATGAATTATTTAATATCTTGAACACCTACTCCCCAAACTCTCAACCCACAACAACCCTGAACTGTTAAAGCATATCTATTAGTGTTTCCTTATAGCAAAGTTGCTTGCACTGGATTTTATCTCTTTTCAAGCCCTATAAATCTTGTGCTTATCTCTTGGAAGTTGCTTTCTTTAGAGATTCAACCCACTAGCCTGCATGCATAGTTAAAGTTGGCATATTATTAGAACAGTTGTTTTAGATTTGATATAAGATACATAAAAATGTGTTATTTTAAAATAATTTCAATATGAAAAATAAGAAAGAATAAATATTTTCCTTGGTCAATAGAGATTTTAAATTGTAATCTATTCATGTGAATTTGCAACTAGGAAGACAAAGCAGCCATTGAGCTCAACCACCTCTACAAGCTCAACACTCAAGAGGTGTTACTAGATTCTCTCCACAGGCTTCTTGCAGGCACTGGGGTAGTTCCCAGGACAATAAGCTAACCTCAATCTCCCAGCTCCAGGTATTGTTGTCGTCACTTGAGGAGTTTACTTTGACCTTCTAGATGGTTTTCATTTCATCTGATCCCCTTCACCACATTTCACTTCATAGCAGCTTGGGCTCCACCTCCTCATAATGACACTAACTCAAGACCATATCTTTATATTTCATCAGCAAAGCTTGCATTAATATTTATAGAAAAACCGGATTTAATTATGTTATTGTAGCAATGGACTCACAACCCAACCACCTTAGTGTTAGTCACAATATTTGTTCAACACTTAGCAAATAACTAGAAAAGGAACTACAATTTGAAAGAAATCAAGGAAACATACAACTTGATTGATAGAATGCTAAATTTTCAAGGATTCAAAAAAGTACATGTAAATCTATGAAATATAAGAAAACACTACCATATGAAAAAATGAGTAAATATGTTTACTGTTCAGTATTCTTATGTCTAAGCTATACCTATGGATGGATCAAATATTATAACTAGAGAATCATGCAGGCATATGTAAACCTTGTAAGAAATCAAAACTATTATCTATATTATGCTTTATAAATATAAAGTCTAATATTAATTGACCTCAACAATCCTTGAGTTTGGAAATTGAAACTTTTGATAATAAACTTTGTTACTCGTGATACATAGAATGTATCCAACATCCAATTATGATTTCTTCTCAACAATGGTGGTTTTCCTTACTTCTCAAGTACTCATAAAACATGTTAAAAATTAATACAATAAATGTTGGAAGCATTAATTTTTAGTTAAAACTGTAAACTGGGTTATGTCATTTTTCCCTTTTAGTGGTTTACACTGGACAGTTCAAAATGGCCTATTAACATGTATTCCATTTATTCAGTTAGAGAAGTTATATTGTAGGAGTTTCTAGTAAGCAAACAACACAAGCATGGATGCTTGGGAGATGGAAAGGAAGTCAGCTAAGTGGGTAGAATATATAATTGAATCAAGTAATAAAACAATGGATAGCTAATGCCATAGAAAACCAGAACATCATATTGCATCACTTCTACACTACAAAAGTAGATACCTCAAACATTGGATCACACTCTCTGTTGCTGAGGATTCTTGTATAGCCTCCACTGTAGCCACAAGTGCTCCATCTCAGAGTCTGATAGAATTCTGAAAATTAAATCTATTATCATTCAACCACTCTACATCAAGGAACTCTTGCATACTACATCATTAAACTGAAATGAAGCCACAATGCATTAGCTTCAAAAGAATAAAAGAAAAATCCTACCTTTCCAAGTTTCACAAGAGTTGGGTGGAGTGTAGCCCATGAAATGCTACCGTCAATCCATCTTTTATTATTAATAACTTCCTTGACTAAATTGCATGGAATATTAGTATCAAAGGATGCTTTAGTAGATTTTTTTGATATTGGACTTCTTGTTGACTTTGTTGGTTCATTCACGACTACTATTTTGGAAGGAAAAGCACTGGAACTGCTGTCTTTTGGCAAGGTTTTGATGTTCACATGGGACTTATTGTTGACAATAACCTATACATGCAAGAAATCATTGAGAGGCTGAGAAAACAGAGTCATTGTAAGTACAAAATATCACAACCCTTCTTTCAAGTGTATAAGAGAAATTTATGAGCAAATATTCAATTGTCTATGGATAAAATTCCATGAAATAGAGATGCTTAAGATTAAGAAAAATTCAATATGAAAGAAGAAAATCCACACATACCATTATGATTCAAACTCCACATGAGATTGTACTAGACCTTCACAAGTAAGAGTTCTCTACCATAATAAAAGCTGTAGAGTTTCTAGCATAATTTCCCCCCTCTAGAAGGGTCATGTTTATGACCTATGCCAGTTCAAAGTTCTTACTTTAAGTCCAGAATTGAGATGGAATAGTCCAGAAAAATAAATGTTTGTGTTTACTTGCAATGAGGACCTTGTGTCAGAATTCATGTGACTTGTAATTGATAGTAACTCAGTGAAACCAAAGACTAGGTACAATTTATTCTTGGAAAAAACTCATAAATTTTGACAAAGGAAACCATGGAAAAATATTTTAATTTTCAATAAAAGAAAATCATTTTGTGACAAATCCTCATATTAGATATCAAAATTAACATCAATAAACATATTCTAAATAACAAAACACCATTGTGATAGAAATGCACATTATAAATAGAAAAGTATTTAAAATTATATGCATTTAATATATTTATTGTGCTCAATTTGATGTCTGCAAACCAAAGTCGACAACTTGGACTCAAGAAGAACTTAACAAGTAGATTAGTAGACTTGGCACTCAGCATAAAGTTGGACAATAATTTGGGAAAGGATTGAGTCTTCTCATTTTTTACAAAGAATACAACCAAATTCATAAGTATCCAACAAATACTATTCTAATATTTTTTTTCTCCAATCCACCTCTCTATTTACTCGCTAGGGTAACTCAACGTACTACAAGAGTAAACATATGAACTTACAAAACATAGATGAAATTCCAAGTGGTGGGATCAATCTTACAAGAGGAATCTCAAGATTATTCTCCAATGCAGTTTCCTATTCCATGAGGACACAACATTACAATAATATTAAAATATTACTATGCAAGGTGTACAACACACCTTCCTAATAGGGTTATGCATCATACATATTCTCTAACCACTCATGATTTTATGTGAATAAAGAAGATGGGCGAAAACAAAGTAACATGGTGTTAAGCTGCTGCCTGCAAGTGATTTTTTGTCCACGTTAGAGAGAGATTTTGGGTTACCCTCCAACTGATCATTTTCCAAATTCTGAATAGTAAAAGTTGAGTTTTACAATACATCATTTGTTCCACACTTCTTGTTTGTTTTCCAGTTTGGTGAGAAAGACAATTGGCTCAAATGGTAGTAAATCTTGCTAGGTGACAAAAATACAAATGTGATATAGGAAAAAGACTTTTGGTATTTAAAATGATGAAGAATTAGTCGCTATAAATGATTGTACATTAGAGCTTGCAAGGGTGTATCTGCATAATTGCATGCTATTACATCTATTACAATCAACTTTCCCCATAAAGCGAAGGTTGAGTCCCACCAACAAACTCGGTAAAAACAATCCCTTTTGTATAGCTGGTGAAAGATAATAATAGTGAAAAGATCCTAGACTATAGTTTCCACAATTTCTAGACATATTTAAATCATTCCTATTATGAAAAAAATAAAATAACAAAGAGGATAGGGCTGACCAATATATAAATGAAGTTAATATATTCATCATGGACATGCACTATTCCAAATGAAATTGAACTCATTTTTCAAAATAGAAAAGGGAGATGGAATTCAACAAATAGCTCAGAAAAGCATGCAAAAGGTACATAAGAAGTAATGTTGCCATCTAATTTTAATTATTAATTATTAATAAGAAATAATTAATCTTAGCAGATAGTTGAGCTATAAATGATCTCTCACCGCAAATGACAACAAAAATTCATCATCTATACTTCTGATAGTAAACACAATTTCAAAATAAATTATCCACTAGAACAAGTAAGCCACACACATATAGATTCTAGACACAACATGTATTGTGGTAGATCAATGAAACTGATGAATATGCAAAGGGCCAACTCCCTTTGTAGCCACCAACTTGATCCCATTATATCAAACACATAAAATACTTCCTAACTTAATAACCTATCGAACACATGCTTAATGGAAGTGCATGGGTTGTGTTTCAAATCAGCAATAATTTTAGGGGTTCAACCATCCTAGTACCCTTCTAATGTAAGCATGCTTGATAGAAAAATTTCATCTAAATGTATCTTGATTCCTTGAACTAACTCCACAAAACATTTTTAAGCTTAAGATATTGCATGTGTATCAACACATCTTAAAGAACAAATATTAAGGGATGTTCCAATCTTCACCTATCCTCAGGGTTAGCTTACCCAAAAGGCCTAACCTGTACTACAACTAGGCCTAATGTTAGTCTAGGGAGGGGCCAATCCATTTGAATTCTAGTCACAGTGCAAAAAATAGAGCATACAATAGGCTTCAGTAGCATTGTCATGTGTTGGATGTAAAAACCATACTTACAAGACTCCTAGGTTAGCAACAAAATAGAATTCTGACAGCTTGAAAGGAATCACACTGAGTAAATAAGAATAGGTATTGAGTATGGAAAGGATTTACATCAATGAGTACTTTCCCACTTTGGAAGAATATTTTCCTATATTTAGATTATAATTAAATTGTAACAAATAAGAAAGTCTGGCATGTGATTAATCATTAGCTTAAATAAATCCTGTCACAAGAATACTAGATATCTAAATGAGGATACAATTTCAACTATAGCAGATGCTTTGCATGAAAAATCAAGAAAATAAAAGATGGGATTTAGATGTAGAGGTATCAAATAGAGTCTAAAACCTTTTCACATTAGAAGAGATTATTCTCTCCTCTACCAGAAAATATTTATTGAGATCTAGGCATATATGGCACACAACACTACAAGACTAAACCCTAAGACTAGGCAAAAAGGATCAGCTAGTATAAATAAGGGGGAGATTGTTGGATATTGTTGATTTTCAATGTTTATTTTTTAATATAGTTTTGAATCCAGGGAAAATAACCATCTTGCAACAAATATGTATAGTTTCTCCCAATGAAGTGACTACTTGTAATAGTATTTACTGATCTCTAAAAGTATACTTCATGAAGCAAAAGCTTTGTATGGGGAATTTGGTGTCATGATATAAAATGCAAGCACTGCTAATGTGAAGGGAACAAGGTAGAAGATTGTCCAACCAATAATGGGATAGATTGCTTAAAATTAAATATAGGCCATGACTCCTTGACCTGGGAGGGTTTAGAAGTCATTCTATTATGTGAGGCATATTCCTCCATCTCTCATTAGCATGTCCTTGGCTTGTTACATCAAACAGATCTTTGTTTGAACCTATTTATCACTCACTCAAAGAACTGCTGCCATGTTCCCATACATATAAATCACCTTTAGTCCATGCGATAGGTGGTTCCTTCCCTGTTAAGCCATGAAAAATAACAACTCTTTCCTGTGCTCATACCCTACCTCCTAAAGCTATTTATGGGCATTATTCTTCCTTGTTCCTATTTTTTTAGTCTCTTTGTGTTTGCTTTACAGAAAATGATGTGCTAAAGCATTTTTAGGAAAATCAAGTAGTGCTTCAGGTCATTTGGTTAAAAAACACTCACAAAAAACACCTAAAGAATCCAAAAAATAAAATTCACTGAAACCATGGCAAGCGACTTACCTAAAAATTCTACACAAATTGTGTCGGGATGTCGAAGATGATGATGCTACATACTCTAAAACCCTCGTCAAAACCTTATTTTTAGGTTGCAGCTCACCAAATTGGAGAAGTGAAAAGTCAATACCTATGAGGAAGTCTAGAGGAGCGGGAAACCAATAGTGGTGGGGAAAGTAGCAAAAAACTGTGAAAAACATCCAAAAAAATGGCTTTCGTTTTCATTCTCATGATATTCTAATTTTATAAAAGAACAAATGAAATAAATTTACATATGATAGAAATTTAAAATTATATATTTAAGAATATATAAAATAATTATACAATTGAAAATATTAAAACATATATAAAATTATAAATATATTATATGGTTAACATAATAAATATTATATACATATATTTTTATAAATTATAAAATAAAATGTGTTAAAATGACTTAAGATTAAAAGTCTCATGTACAATTGTGGATACATAGCCATTATGGTCACTAGTGTGTGGGGTTGTGGCAACACAACCACCATAGTGGTCATGACTATTGTGGTGGTAAATCATAGCCCTTTTTAATAGTAAAATATATATATGAAAAAAAACTACTTTTAATTATATGGATAAAATAGGTTTGAAGGGGTCCTAAAATCCTTTACAACAAACATCAACTTGAAACAAAATCCGAACAACATTACAACTACAACCAAGTTACTCCACTACAACCACCTTACAACAATAACAAACCCAAAAATAACCAAAGGATTAATTGCATACACCACACTAGGCCTTTACCTAGCAATTTGCACACCAAAAATGTGTCTATTAGAAACATATATATATTAGGAAGACCTTTCTTCCTTCTTTGGATGATAGTGTAGGACACACCATTATCAAGATTCAATTAATCATCTTGCATTGATATGGACACAATTTTATTAGTTAATTTCTATGAATAATATATTTTTTAAAATATTTATGGAATGTCATAATTTTTAGATTTTAGTCCATGGTATAATTTAATAGTTTCAATTTAGTATATGTAAATGAAATGAGTGGTATTAATAGCATATGTAGTTGAATAATACAATTCTATATATTTATATGTGGCAAATGGTTTGAAGCAATGGTAAATGAATTGGAATTTTCAAGAAGCAACTCTTCTAAAATAACAAATGTAATGTGTTTCACATTCATTCATAGAAGCTTCAAATTTAATGCACTCCTAGCCAATGCTAAGTGGCAATGGTAGTAATATATACCTAGGAAATTTCTTTTTTATTTATATATGTGTTCATTTAAATTATGTATGTTAATATGTTAGAGAGTATGTGTTGAAGTTAGGGCTCCCTAACATAATAAGTAATAAAAGTTAAAGATTGTAAATGTTAATTTTTTTTATAAAATATGTGAAGGCTTTAAGATTGCACCGAGAGGCAATGCCTTCCATGCAATAGGTATTTTTGGTGCACCAAACAATGTAGGCAGCCAAATGGCCTGCTTAGGTAGGGGTCCCATGAGGAGGGCTTAAGCTCTATTGATTATGATCAAATTTGAAAGAAAAGATAATAGAGGAGTAATAGTCATTTATTTAGTCATTAATTTAGTCATATATTTAGTCATTTAGTTGTGATTTTACCTGATGGCCAAATTAGTCACTTATAAATGACCATATTAGTCATTTATTTTCCAAATACTATTAATGTTAGTCACGTGACTAAAATTTTTAGTGACATAGTCATTTATTTTACAAATTCTACTAGTGTAGGCTAAAGTGTTAGAGGTTGAATAGGTTCTATAATACCATCTTTTCTCTTGCCAATTTGTCCTTTCCCTTCATAGCCCATTTTCTCTAAGACAGCCTTTCCTTTTCCATACTGATCTGTCCTTATACTGATATTTGCTAATGTTGAAGCTTCTTTATCTTTGTAGAGCCAATTTAGAATGGCCTTGTCTTCTGATTCATCTTCTAGAGTTCCTGGTTTTACAAACCTTTCATCCAGAACCATGATGTGTTGTGATGATTGGCGTTTGTTTGTTGTGGGCTATCCATATGATATTGGGGATGGTAGCAATTGTGAAAGACACAAAGATTGCTCAAGGGAATATTCTCCCAAGCCTTTATCCTTTAACTGGATCTTGTCTATAAATTTTTGTGATAGAGTGTTTAAGGGACCTTCATTATTTGATATAGTTGAGTTAGCAACAATTGTTTCCTTTTCCTTGTCTTTCTTCTCAACCCATTTGGATATAAAATTGAGTTTCTTTTCACCACTGGATGAAGAAGATGTGCTAGCTTCTCTATTGTGGGGAACCAAAGTGTCTTGATTTTCCTTAATCATATTACAAGTTTGGGGATTATTGTTGTCAGCTAAAATTGTCACCTCTTTTCCATTGACAAGAAATTTCAAACATTGATGATATGTCGAAGGTAGTGCTTGCATTTCATGGATTCGTGGACGTCCCAAGAGTATGTTATATGTTAGCTCCTTGTCTAACACTTGGCAAAAAATATTTTTAACAATCGGTACCACTTGAATTGGTAGGAAAATTAGCCCCTTGGAAGACCTTTCCTCTTCATCATATGCTTTTATTGTTATCTTTCTTTTGGCATCAATGGAATTGTCAGAATAGCCTGGTGCATAATTGAGTTTTAAAGTACAAATATTTAATCCAGCTCTGCCATCTATTAAGACACACTTGACATGGTGTTTATGGATTAGTACCTCTATATGTAAGGCTGCATTATGTGGGTGATTTAGTGACACATCATCTTGTTCAAAGAATGACAAAAAATGAGTTGTGGTCAGATGTCCCACTGTAGCTTGAAATTGACAAACATCCAAATTATTGGGTACCGTAGTGGCTACCAGAGCCTATTCTAGAACCTCTTTATGTGATGGTGAAATTTTAAGAAGTTCCAAAATGAATATTTGTGCAGGTATCTTTTGTAGTTGATCTGCAATGTTGTATTGATGTGATGGGGGAGTGGTGATTTTAGGTGAAACTCCTTTCAGTATCACTTTGGACTGCCCCCTTGTCGTTGCATTGACCGGTTGGTAGTCTTGTGTTTCCCTTATTTTGATGATGTTGATTTGGTTATTAGACGTGTTTATGTTTGGAATCATGTTCAAGGATACATTGTAATTGATGTTAATGTTATATGTTTGATTATCAATGACATTATTTTTTGCAACCTCAAAAATGCAAAGAATGGTGTCATAGATATAGTTTACACTTTTTCCTTTACCATTTGAAGAAGATTCTCCTTTTTTGTAGTTGGGTAAAGGATTTGTAAATGCACTATGATCGTTGTTTGTTTGATGTCCTCCGACAAACACCTTTTCTTCAATCAAGTCTTGTATTAGATGTTTTAATTGCATACAGTCATTTGTTTTGTCCTTTATTTTTATGAAAGTTGCAATAGTCAGCATCGTTCCAACAAGAAGGTTTCACTTTTGGCTCCCAATTTCTTGCCTCTGGTAGGGTAATAAGTCTATTTTCAATAATCTCTCTCATTCCCGATTCCAATGTTTATCCTAATGGTGTAAATCTCTATCGATTGGATTGTCTTTGATATGATGGTGGTCAAGATTCTCCATTATTTGGGTTATTTTTTTGATTGGTACCTTGATTGTTGTTTTGGTTGTCATTTTGACTTGTTTTCACAGTTGTTGCTATTAAATTGAATACTAGTTTTTTATTTTGCGTGTCAGTTGTAGCATCATTGTTTCCAGTATTTCTATTTTTTTCCCAAAATTTAAGCTTGTCATTGTTTCCATAGTGATTTGAGGAATTTGTGTTGTTTGATGTATCATTGTAATGTTTAATCACTCCTCTTTTGACTAAGGCTTCTTCGATTTTAGGCCTGTTTTCAATTACATTTTCAAATGTTGGGGGAAATTGTAGTTCCAATCTATAACTCATGTCATCATTTAAGTTGATAAATAATTCAATCTTTTCCTCTTCAGGTATAGATCGAGGATATCTAGCAAACAACTTTCGCCAACATTGTAAGAATGATAGGAATGCCTCTCCCTTATTTTGTTTCATGTTGTACAGATCTTTTATGGTTACATCATGTTGAATGTTGAAGGAGAACTATGTGATAAATCTATTGACCAGTTCTTCAAAGGATCGAATCCCTGATTGTAATTTGGAGAACCATTCTATACAGTGTGCTCCTAAACTTCTAGGAAACAACCTCGTTAGGTAAGTGTCCTCCTGTGCAAACTCTAAACTCATTATTCTGAATTCCCTTACATGGTCAATTGGATCTATTTTACCATTGTATTTTTCATATTTGGGAAATTCAAAATGTCTTGGAAATCATATCAAGTCTACACACAGATGGAAAGGGTAAGGACAAATGTCCTATAATGAGTAGCTCTGTGTGGTTCCTTTTTGCATGTCTTGAAGTTATTATTGCAAGTTTTTCATTTGACATGTTAAGGAAACCACTTGATCTGTGTTTTGTGTGTTGTGTGATTCAGTTTCAGTTGCATTAGGTGTTTCCTTTAGTCGATTGATGTCAATATATTTTGGAAGTTTGGCACCTAGCTCATCTAGCATTAGAAGATATTTTTCCATATCCTATTCCAAAACCTTTTCCATGAATTTGTGGAAATTTGAATCCTGTTGTGCTATGTTGACATCTTCTTGGGTTATTTCATTTGGATTATTTTGTTGGAATCTATGAAAAGGGTTTTCTTCAGCCATGACATTTGGTGTTTCAATTTCCTTTTCTCTAAGTTTTTGTTTTTGTAACATTGTCAAGATTGGCATGCAAGCATTTGTTGTTCTCACTAAACTTTGAGCTTCTATGTTTGGATTAGTGTTAATTGGATTTTATCAAAGTCAAATAGAATGATATATTCTATTGATGAGACCAAGTTAAAAAATATGATTACTGTGTTTCATTTCATGATGGTAAGATGTCAAAATCCTGATGAGGAACTTAACTCAATAATCAAGATTTTGTGTTTGTTTGATAATTTGACACTTTATAGTTTGAAAGATCTAGGTTTTTAAAGTTGAAAAGAATTTTGACTTGTAAGAACCTATTTTGTTTCAGGTTTTAGATGCTTTCTAGACTATAAAAATATTTTCGTCTAATAAAAACCTGAGTTTTTGATGCCAACAAATCTAATAGATGTGTTCAGAAGCTCTCTATTTTTCTATTATATGGAAGCACTAATACAGAGGGAAGAAGTGCTAAAATAGACCAGAGAAGCACTAAAAGTTATGGTAAAAGTGTTGTTAAATAGGGTAGAAGTGCTAAAACAAACTATAGATGAGCTAAACGGCTGGTAAATTCTAACACTGCTAATTTTGGTTATAGTCAGTAGATGCGCTACAAAATTTGTTAGAAGCACTAAAAAAGACTGTAGAAGAGCTATTTCAACTGTGGATGTGCTACAAGATAGTGTAGAAGTGCTAAAATAGAGTGTGTAAGTGCTACTTTGGGATTCAACAGTGTTGTCTAGTTTTCCTTTCCGTGAAGAGACTAACTTTTTTGGTATAATTTTCAGGATTTTTTGGTATTTTGATAGGATATCTCTACTAGTAATTTTTTTTTTTTTGGATGACAAGCCTAATGTTTATAAGTTTTCTCTATTGTAAGAATTGATAGGGCCTATTGGAATATTATATTGCTGGTTGTGGGATGGAAGACTGACAAATAGGTTGATTATGATTATGTTTCTGTGAAAGAGCTCTACTTTGGAAATAAGCTTGTGAATATAAAGGCTCTAAAGCATAATAATCAGTATATCCCCTAGAAAAATCGTGAAACCTATGGATGAAAGTTCTATGTTGAAGCAAGACTTTCCTACTTTAATATAAAAATCATCTTCTTTCCAATAGTTTCTTGTAACTATGTTGTTTCTTTGGTTTCTTAACTTTTATTGTGAGGGATTTCTTGACAAACATTGTGGATTTCCAATCCCTAATCATAAATTTCACTGTTCGATTTTGTTTAACTCTGTGTTTTTTTTTATGATCTTTATCTGAATTAATGATTTTGAAAATATAGCAAGCAATTGTAGAACAATTGTTTTTAAGACCTAGAATCTAAACAATAAGTGTATGTTCAAGAACCATGCATGGTCCTATTTTCACTACTTTGTTTAACAAAAATACACTTTAGACAGACTCACTCTTAAGGTCAAAAAAGTCATTGTTATACTCAACAACCCACATCTTGAAATTACGTCGACTCACACAGTCATGTCACCCCCTAGAGGGCGCTCGTGTTTTTGTCTTTTCCAAGTGCGTACTCAAAGTTATATTTCTCGATCCCTTGAGAAAACGGTCCTTGGAAATTATATGGTGAGTGTCTTGGGGGCACATTCTTCTCTCACCTTGCACTACGAGTATTACAATGTCTGGTTACTAACTCAACTGGATTCTATAGTATGGTTCATAGATAGGGTTTCTGTTTGAAGTGGCAAATGACAAACTCCCTCAAGAGACCTCCCAATCTTTAGAGCAAAGAATTTGGGGATGGTTATCTTGCACACTTCTGGAAAATGTGGGTTTCTCTAGATTCACTTTTATTTTATAGTGGGTTGGAAAACCTGGCTTTGGTTGTTCCCACTCAAGTCGTTCCCATAGGGTGAGTACTTTTTCCCACTATGGAAGGACTTCTAAAGGATTTTAAAAAGCGTAAATTGCATGAAAATAAAGGATGAGTCTTGCATTTTGATCACCCAGTTAAGGTGAGAGCATAAGCCTATCATCACACAAGCACAGTAATCAATGTTCAATTTTTAAGCCCAAAAGACAATTTGCTATTCTATGTGAAGATATTGCTTCACAAAAGTCATGATGTTAATTTTAACTGATATAGCAAATGTATGATGACTACCCTAAGATTGATATATTTTAAACCAAATGACTACCCTAGGACTGGTTCTTTTTAGTCCAAAGGCATCAAAATGAATTTCTGGCCATGGTCGCATTGGATCCAGTCAAGAAATTTTAGAAGCACTAAAATAGATTGCATAAGTGCTAAAAGATAGTGCATAAGCGTTACAGAATTTGGTATAAGCGTTGTAGAATTCAATAGAAGTGCTAAAACAGAATTGGATATGGAATAGTCAACCTTCCTGAGAGCTTTGGGTGGAAGTGCTAAAATAGATTGCAGAAGCGCTAGAACTTTTGGTGGAAGTTCTAAAATAGATTGTAGAAGCGCTAAAATTTTTAGTGGAAGTGTTGCCGAATCCCTCAATCACGCTAAAAGAAAACAAGCTTGTATCCTATATGAACACTTTTTAGAAAAAATGTTAAAATATGGGGTTAGGAGCCCCACGATGGGTGCCAAAATGTAAGCGTGAAATAAGTAATAAGTAAAACAACTAAAAACACTTCTTAATGAAACATTATATCAAGATTTAATAGTAATTAACTAATTTAAAGAACATAAAACTTGAAAGTGTCTCATTGTTTCCTATCTCTAAAGATTTATTAAATCATAGAGGGCTCTCAAATTTGGTAAGCACTGTGACTGTTAAAATTCCAATCTAGAGAATGGAATGATGCTAAATGCAATGATCTACTTCTATATGATGATTTCTAAATGATATTGATGCTACTGTAATCTATGCTGACATGAAACATGATGGATGGAAGCTAAAATAATCTATGATGCAACCATGATATTGATTCTACAGATGCTATCATTGCTATTTCTAAATGATTTTATGTTGAATTGCTTGAATGCTAAGATGCTTGATTGCTTTCCCTACAGAGTAAGTTTGCAAAAAGATGAGGATCCATTTCTTGTGAAGAAAGGTTGTATATATAGCTTTACGACAACAATTTTGTGAAGGGGCAACACAACAAAGGCTTGGATTCAATCTACAGAATTGAATGGTAAGAGATTGAGAAGCTTGAGTTGATCATGGGAATGGTTTCTCCCCATGAAAACATCAGGCCAAATGATAGAAAGAATTAGAGGAACGAAATTGAGAGATTGATTCCAATTTGTCTCCAAAGCTTTCCCATGAAATGCTAGTTGAATTAAATTGGATATTTGATGTCTAATTTGGTAGGTGAGTGAATAGAGGAAATTTGTCTTTATGCCTTTATTTGAATATTTTAGTTTATTCAAATTAGTAAAAGGGGATAAATAATTTAATAAAACAAACTATACAATTTTTTTATTAAATAAATATATAAGGGATATGAAAATTAAACAACAAAGTATTTAACCTTGTTTAATTAATTAAGATTTAATGATGTGATAATTAAATAACACAAACTATTGAAGTTGTATATTTAATTAAAATTAAAGAATAGGAGAATGAACTATAAATAAATATTTCTATTTATTTATTAAGTAGATGAATTTAATTATGATAATTAAATAAAACAAAGTGAAATTCATTTATTTAATTAAGAAGAAAATAATAGAATAACGATTGAAGAATTTAATATGAACTATAAAAAAATATTTCTATTTATTTAATAGTAGATGTTCAAAATAAAGGTTAATTAATCAAATAAATCATATTTAATTAATGATATTCTCTAGACCATTTGTTGGTGTATACATCCTCAAATATAAGAAAGAAACAAGAATAGTGCAACAAGAACCCACTTGGAACAAGAAGAAGAGGAATGTGATGCATTGCCAAAAGATGAAGACTCGAGAGAAGGTGAATCTCTCATGATGAAGAGAGTGTTGGTGAACCCAAAGGCGGTGGAGGAGGAACCATCCCAAAGAAGGAGTTTCTTTCAAATTGTGTGCAAGGCTAGAGGTAAGTGTTGCAAAGTTATAGTAGATAGTGGTAGTAAGGATAATTTAGTTTCAAAGGAGATGGTAGAAAAGATAAGTTTGAAAAGGAGTAAGCATCCTAGTCTATACAAAGTTTCTTGGTTGTAGAAGGAACATGAGATGATTGTAAGTGAGCAATGTTCAATTAATTTTTAGATCGGTTCTTATAGATATTAGGTGTTGTGTGATGTGATGCCTATGATTATGTGTCATGTGTTGTTGGGTAGGCCATGGAAGTTTGAAAAGGAGGCCATCTATGATTGTAAAAAGAATTTGTATACCATTTGGAAAGATGGGAAAAAGTATATGTTAGATTCTCTAAAATAGAAGGAAAAGTAGGTGAAAGAATCCAACTCTATTATATGTTGTGGTGCAAAGAAAAAAATAGAGGAAGAGAAAAAATGTGAGTACAATGGTTTATAGCCATCCAAAGGGAATATTTCAAGAGGAAAGAGTAGATTAGGTTCTAATCTATTACAATAGTGCAATGAAGGAACAAAGAATAGTAGCACAAAGGAATGTGTAGGGCATGGAGGTGGACCGATGGTAATAATTTGTTCAGAAAAATGAGATAATGCCAATGGAGGTGGCTTGAGTGTTGAGGATGAGCTAAAGCGTAGAAGAGGGAAGGACCCCACAAACAAAGAGTAGTTGTGGATAAAAAATAAACATGGGATTACCATCCCATGAACCTTTCAATGTTCCTAAGTTTTCTAACTCAAGGAACATTTCACTTACTCGATATATTTGGTGTAGGAGCATGTGAGCAGATAGGCAATCAACACCACCCAAAAATATTTTTGGTATTCTTTTATCCCAATTTTGGTTTATCTTGTTTGTTTTTCGTCTCTTCTAGTAGTGCCTAAACCTCTTAAATTTGATAATTTAATGGAACTTTGGTGAAATTTTGTCAAATTTTGTATTTGAAACTACCTTGTTTGACATGTAGACCAATTTACCATCATAGATTAAATTTTGTTGCAATTTCCTTGGTCAATGTGCAGACATGAACTAACACATAAGTCATATGTCTAGGCAATGAAGAGTAAAACCTTGAAAGAGTGGAAGGTATCAAGTAAAATAGTGAAGGGAATAAATTAATATTAAAAGCGAAAAGTAAACATTGCTTGTGGAAAATGGCTAAGTCTAAATAATTTGGAATATGAAGAGGCACAAAGGTAGGTAATGGAAAAAAAATAATTAAAAATGAAAATTGATATATGAACAGGAGGCACCAAGTGAAAGAAGAAGAGAAAAGGTTGAGAAAGCTTAGAGTCACACAATTTGAAGGAAAAGTGTGAAACCAAGAGTGGGGTATGTGATCAATTGGAGAGGGTGACACCTCAGAAGACATTGGAAAGGAAAAAGAAACTGAGTCAATGCAAGCATTCTAGGTTAATTACTATTGAGAACTAAGTTGGAAGGAGTGCAACGACTCGTGGATTGTATTGTAAATTGAGTAGAGAAGGAATATACGGTGGAGAATGGAAGGCTATGAACAATATAGCTCAAAACTTGAATGAGGCTCTAAAAAAACTTGAGAGGTTGACATATTCCAGAAAGTGAGAGACCGATTAACTTGTAGGGATTTAATTCCTTAGATGTGTAGAAGACATGAATGCATGACAGTATAGAAAAGAAGAACATGGGGAATAGAAATGGAGGCATCGAATATCAAGAAATATACAAAACATTTTCGGGTGGAGAATACAGAGGAAAATGTTGAGTAAGAGTTGAACAAGTAGAAGAGGAAAATTTAGTCCAAGTGATCAACAAAAGTTTAATGCATTTCAATTATGGTTGCATAATTGGAGATTTAATTTGTTTCAACAAGTCTTTGTTATTTGAATTTTAATTTAAAAAAAAATTAAATTACTGTGCTTTTTCTCTTTGGTTGAGATTGAATTGATAAGTGAGCAAGGTGCTCTTGTGTCGATTATGCATTAAATTTTTGTTTGGTTGTGGTTTGATTCTTTATCATACCATAAATTGAATAATCTCCATTTATTATTCATGATTGATATATAATTTATCATCATGCCAAGGAAATGAACAAATAATGAAACATTAGAGGACCATGAAGTCAAGAATTTGAAGAAAAGGGAACAAATGAATAGGGGAATAGAGCTCATTGGCATCATTTTCGGGAGAGGGATGTGAGTTTCTGAAAGGAACAGGGGTACAAAGATTAGAAGCAAGGAACTGTGCAAGTTTGGAGTGGGAAAGCTTCATGTTGAAATAAGATGACAAAGATAAGGTAAGTCTCTTTCCATAGTTATGCAAGGAATCTTTGAAATCTTGCACTCATAATCTTTAAGCTTTCTTTAGGCTAAATACATATTTTAGGTAAACAATGAATCTCCTTTAGAAGCTAAATATAGTTCAATCTTTTTGTGCATTTTTGGGAAGATTTAGAACTCCTAGACACTTAAATTTCCCCCATTCTTGTGTTGGAGATTATAATCCCAACTACCCAACATTGCATTTAAAACAAAAGTTTCTACATTGACTCTGCCACCGACCATTCTAGAGAGTTCTCACCGACCTAGAAATTTGCATATGAACATACTATTTTGTATTCTGGAAAGCTCCAAGCCCTCTATAAATAGAGGCAGATGTAATGTGGCTAATTACTCTCTAGTAGAGTCCAACTCCACAGAGCTGTTATAGGATATTAGTTTTGAGTGTAAGAGTTGCAGCTAAGTAAATCAATGTAATTTTTATTTGATTAATATAAGTTTAGTTTGGTTTTCTTTTACTTCTCTCCCCTATTCCAACAACGGTATCAGAGCCAGATTATGAAGAATGTTGAAGATATTGCTGAAACTACCGCTGCCATATCACAAATCTGAAGCTATTCAAAGGAAGTGATCCAGAAGAAATCAAAGAGCAGTTGTTATTTGTCATTAGAAAAGACAAAATAAATGTAGCAGTGATTGTTGTTTGTTGAGGAGTTTAGTAAGAAAGTTATTTGTAACAAATACAGAGGTGACAGAGGAGGAATCGTTGCCATCACAAATCGAAAGCAAGTTGAAGATTGTGGTTGAAGTATTCCCAAGTTGATGGGAGCCAGCATATGGAAGTTATAGAAATAAGAAGATGCCAAAAAGAAGTTGTAGTTGTTGTTTGCTTGTTGAAGAGCTGTCGTCACCAAATGAATGTAGAAGCCGCTATTGAAAGCCCCTACAACAATCAAAAAGTGTAGCCAATTCATTATTTTTATGTGAAAATTGATGTAAGATAATCATGTATGTTTGAGGAGGTGGCAAGGTGCCAAATTGTTGATCATAAGAGGTTATTGCAGCTAAAGATAGGATTGTTCAGGCTACAGTATTGTGGGTGTGAAGCCACAAGGGAGAAGTTCAAGTTGAAGATCATCAATAGATCGTTGTGCAAAGAAGTATTGGCATAGCCATAGTCAAATTAATCATTGTAGACAAAGGTGTTGATTGTTGTGACGTTGTTTGTGGATCGTAGGTGTTGAAGATGAAGCTGCAGCTAAAGTCCAAAGTATTGTGCATCGCCGTTTGAGCTAGGGTGTCCAGTTTGAGATTGTCATTTGCAAGTCTCATGTCGGTAGGCCATAGTTGGTAGGAGAATCGTGCACGTGTTCAATATATCTAAGGATGCAGTGAGGAGAATTGTAATGTTATTGTTTGGAGGAAGCCACTGTCTATAGCAGAAGTTGCTACTGCCAATGTCCACCGCAAAGGTAAATCTTATTTTGTAGAAGATCACAAAGATTGAATAAGTATGTCTCTAGGTTGAGAGTCAAATTTGTGAAATATTATTTCTAAAGTCTGTAAAATGATGTAAAACTGAATAGTTGACAGGTGAGATGAGAACATCAAGGAGGATAGCAGATGTCAGTTGTGAAAATATAAGTGAAGCCCTTAATTCTTTAAGGAAGTAATATGATTATAAGTGAAGCCCTTAATAGATTAGAGAAGAAATATTGTTGAATGCCGCATCATTCTATTTTTGTATGAAATCAATAGGCCAATGCAATCCATTAAAATTAGGATCCCCAAGCACCCGTAGAGTGACTCAATGGGAGGTGTTGATAAAACAAGTGAATCACACCTGAACCTACGATGGATTGGTAACCAAGAGGGCCAGAGCTCTGCCAGAGCTCGTGGTTAGAGCATCCCAACTGCAGCATGGGATTTCCTAGGTTTGATTGCTAGATCTAGAAATTTTTTGATGTCGCAGCATCAGTGAAAGAGACAAAATGTAATGATAATTTGTGGTAGTTGTGATTAGGGGGGAGTGTTGGATATTATAATCCCAACTACCCAGCGTTGTATTTAAAACAAAAGTTTCTACATTGACTCTGCCACTGACCATTCTAGAGAGTTCTCACCGACCTGGAAATTTGCATATGAACATACTATTTTGTATTCTAGAGAGCTCCAAGCCCTCTATAAATAGAGGTAGATGTAATGTGGCTAATTACTCTCTAGCAGAGTCCAACTCTGCAGAGCTATTATAGGATATTAGTTTGAGTGTAAGAGTTGTAGCTCAGTAAATCAATGTAATGTTTATTTGATTAAAATAAGTTTAGTTTGGTTTTCTTTTGCTTCTCTCCCCTGTTCCAACATCTTTTTGTTGACCAGTGATACTGCAATGTCTGTATTGTACGAAGTCATTTGTATTCTTTCGGTTGCTAAAATTGACCCATACACTTGTGATGTGCTATTTCATCCTACTTAAAACTATCAATTTATTCCTATCCTATTATAATAGAAAGAGTTTTTGCACATGGTTAATGCATTTCATACCATTACCTGAAGGTTTTCAATACCTTTCAATAAAAGTAAACTGCTATGCTTACCTTTCAGACTCAACATGGTAAGAGGAGATATCTTTTATTTGGCATTTAATATTGCTTCTCTATGTTTCAGATTTTGCATGTTTTTATATTTATATGTATGCCCAAGGCATCATGTAGATATCATGATCTTGTGTCTAGAATATTTGGGGCCATGTTTTCTATAGTAGCTTGTCCTAAATAGTGGAATTTGGCCTGAATGATTCTTTTATATATTGAATCCATCTATTACCCTTGCTCTGTAGTTGTGTTCACTCTCAGTAAGAATCTACTCTCCCTTGCATACATTATTTCCAGACCCTCCCTACCATCAAGGTATTTGTGTAGCAAAATTCATAGGAGAGGTGAAATGAATTTGTATCCTAAATCCAACTACCCAATTTCAATTAAGTGTTTTTGTCAAAATCATTAAACCTAGCTCCATTCATGGTGTGTCTCATCTCGCAGTACTTCCACTTGTATTTTAGAAATATCTAGTAAATTCCCAAGGCATTCAAAATTATCAATTAAAGTAGTTTTTACAATTAGATTGATCTATATTCTAATAACATTGAGTATTAGACAAGGAATTTTGTATTGTTGATTGAATTAGTCTCCACTATGAGATTGATTTAAGCCCTATATATCATATTATCCTTTCTTAACTCTATAAGCCCATCCAAAAAGCTCACTAATACCCAATCTTTGTTTCTAGTGCTTAAGATCCTTTTCTTGTTGTTCATCCAAAAAATGGCTCAACAAACCTTGTATTTTCCACATCTTGTTCAATATCTTGAATTGATGGAATGAAAAAAAATATCTAGCTCCAAGTTCTGCAAACTTCCAAAATAATATGGCAATTCTTTGATTTGATTGCTACTGAGATGAAATTCAATAAGGTTAATTAACTCACAGACAGCACGGAAGTGACATTAACATGTTTAAGTGGACCAATAATTTCTAGAGTAAAAGCTGATGACCAAGGTTGATTGGAAAACAAATCAAAATGTTGTAGCTACCATATAGACCAATCAATCCATTAGCAATCATAGACTTTTAAAACTAGGCCTAAAGAGATCATTGAATAAGTATTTTATCCTCATACATCCCTCCATGTTTTAAAATCCACCTTGTACACTAGGCCTTCAAGACAAGATACGCTTAGTTTACATGTTATATCTCCACAATGGTTGAGTAGTATTAAAATCCCACATCATTCATGGGTTCTCACTATGATCTCAATGTTGAGAAAATATTTCAGAGCACATTTAAAATGGGACATTAAAATTACATGTATGATGAAGATAGATTTGAAGGTTGCATTGATAATTTTTCCTTCTTATTGATACAATTACTCTAATTCACACTAAGTATTTGTGTGTTCCTCTACTCTTAAGCAATCATTCATCTAATTACAATAATTCTACTACAAATAAAGATTTCAATCTTTCCTTCTTTCATAAAAGGTTTTTTTCCTCTTTCTATGATCTTTTTTCTTTCTTCCTTCCTTAAATACTACATAACAACTATTTTCTATATATAAGATTTCCACAATCCATATTGAATGTTTAATTTTTGCTTCTGGATTTGATTGTGTGCAAGTTTTTTCATCAAAAAAACTTGCACACAATCAAATCCAGAAGCAAAAATTAAACTATTTTCTATTCACTATTTAATGTCTAGATCATTAATGAAAATTTTGAGAATGCTTAGCTACTAATTTTTATTGATGAGAATTCATTTACTTGGAAGTGAAAAAACTACATATAACTCCAACTATTTAAGTTGTAACCTATTTTTAGTTTAGAGTAATTATTAGCTGAGTAACTTTGATTTCAAGAGTACTATTATAATTGTACTAGTAAATGCTAAAGTTTATAATTGCTTGGACTATCAAATATAATAGTAAATTCCTTTATGATTCCATGAATGTAAGCAAAGAAATTATAAGAATTTTATGTAATAATAAGATTTAAATAGGTGGTCATGGCTAAACTAAGTGTAGACACGTAAAATGTACTGATTGACATCATGCATCTGATCCTGACTCACTAACATCGTTTCTTCCTGAATCATCCCTCGGTATAACCATTTAATCAAATCCCCCTATCTGATTAAATTCATCAATATTCCACTCTTGAATAAATAAATCATTTTATCTAATCAATTCATCTCTCTTGTTAATTAAATCAATCCATCTGATCTAATTATCCCTATTTAATTAAATAATCAATTTATTTGATTAAATCTCTAAAGTCTATCCATTAAATTAAATAAATTACAACCTTATTTGATTTAATCGAACATCATCTCTTTTAATTAAATAAATCAAAATCCTTATTTAATTAATCTTTTGTCATATTCCTCTCTTATTTGATTTAAAATTAATCCATAAATTTGAGTCAAATAGGTCACATCATTTAACCTCTCTCATTAAATTAATTAACCCTTGATTAATTTAATCTCATCTTATGTCCCATCCTCTAGATAATGCAAGTTGCACATGAAAATAGATTTAATTCATTTATTAAATCTCTATTTTCCTCACAAGGAATCTTTTGGAATATTCTCTCAATTTGAATTCAAAAATTCCAAGTCAACATGTACATCCAACAAGGCAATAAATTCATCTTACATGTCCTTTTCCTTGAGCCAAGTGGCATTTATTGCATTTTCCCTTCCCTCTTGCATGTCATTTCAACAAATTTGAAATTCAAATATTTGCATTTATTGGCACAAACCCCAAATCTTGCACATCCTTCATCCATTCATAGCTTGACAAGTGGCATCATATCATTGGATGAATGTTAGTCCCACATTGCTCAAATTTGGACATTCATCCATCTTAGAACTCTATAAATGAAGAGCTCATATCCTCATTTCATCAGCCACAATCTAGGAAAAGTTACCATGCTCAAATATCTCTTGAATTCCATCCATCATCATTGAGTCATAATTAAGTTTTTGCAGATTTTAGCTTGGAGTACTCACCATTCTTCATCAAAGTGGATCAATCTTCATCAACATATCAAATTTGGCATCATAGGAATTGGTAAAGGGCAAATTTTCACATCAAATTGGCACCAATTCCCCCATGGGATCATGAGTTTGCACATTTAAATTAGGATTCTATCTATTTTGTTGTTTTTATTAGGTTTTTCATAGTTTTGCTTCCTATTTTGAGTTTGTAAATGGATTTCATGGGGAATCCTTGTTTATGCTTGCAATATCTAACTTGAGGTGTTTATTCTCTTTGTTTTGCACATACCTAGGCTGGGGTTCGCACATTTCGTGCTAGAAGGAGGGCGTGATACCATTCTTTTCTATCTTCTCTCAAAAATTCAGCGTTTTCACTCACACATAGAAAATTCCAATGCTAGGAACTCAGCGTCGTTGTTTTGGCATCACGGGCTCGTCAGCATCACTATATGGCACTACTTAAAACACAAACTGCGTCACTAGACTCGTCCCACCAAAATATTTGAATTTCAAACTCCGCCGCTGGACTCGTTGACTTACAGGGATTTTCAAATTTTCAAAAACAGCCATGCTGGAAGGAAATTGCGACGCGGGTGAAAAATTGCAATGTAGTTGAGTTCTTTGTCCTGACACAGAGCGTCGCTGACTAGTAAGCGGC
The DNA here is from genome assembly GCA_007258455.2 of Sequoia sempervirens. Taxonomy (NCBI): domain Eukaryota; kingdom Viridiplantae; phylum Streptophyta; class Pinopsida; order Cupressales; family Cupressaceae; genus Sequoia; species Sequoia sempervirens. The sequence continues at coordinate 663,033,980 of VDFB02271358.1, forward strand.
CCTGTGAGGGCACCGCTAGGAGAACAAACTGCGACGCCATCATGAGTTGCGACGCTGGAAGATAGTAAAAAAGGAGAATTTAATTTTAACACGTGTCTTGTGATTGATGATTAATTTATATTCTGTTTTCTAGTTTTTTAACTTCTGTATTTTCTAGAATCTAACTAGTTTTTCTCAATTGTAGGTTGGAAATTGAAAACAAAGGAAGGAGGAGCATGAAGATTGCAATCAAAGTCTTTTTAAACACTTTAGTGTTTTTTTAACACTTCTTTAAGAATTTGTTATCTTTTTCTTCCTTAGGGCACTAGTTTTCATTTGGGTTTAAAAAGAACCTTTCAATTTCTTCTTGCAAAGGGCTAAAAAATGAACTTTAGGATCACAACTTACTAGATTTTGTTTCATGGATTAGCAAATTGAACAAAGTGTCTTTCACTTGTGATTTGGTGCTTAAAATGAACTCACATTTTGCTTTGTGGATTTAAAAAGAACAAGTGTAGCTTTGTTTTTTTGTGAGGGCTTACTTAGACTAAAGGCATGAAAAATGATGTATGTGCTTCTCTCTCGCTTTATAGCGATCTTGAGAATCAAAAGGCCTTTTTCATAACTTTAGGGTGAGATAAAGCAATCACCTCCACACTTCGATTTGGGTTTAAAATTGAACAACATCTTGTGCGAGTGTGAGTGGGGGCTTTGTTGCATATATTCTCTCTCCTTGTTGCCAACAAGGATTGATCAAGTTACGAATATTGTTCTTCATTCGCTTTTGTTTATCCTAGAGGGCCTGCCTTGGGGAAAATGTACTCACCCAAGGGAATGACTCAACCGGTAACACTTTAAATCCAAGAGTATTTCCAACTGGGATATAAATGTGGATATTGGAAGAAACACCAATATCACGCGGTTGATTCTAACAAGATGGATCCGAAAGGGGACTCTTTCGTATGGGTCAATCTCCATGAACGAAAAGTCCTTATTAAAACCCATGTGCTAGAATTTTCCAAAATCCTTTAATCTATTTGTTGGTGCAAGAACGGTTGTTCTGAAGCCACCCCACACTTTTACGGTCTCCTAGTAGAAATGGAAAACATGCCATAGGAGTTTCATGGGTGTTTATGCTTGGCTGCCTCAATTGACGTTAATGAGCTGTGGAGGGGAGCCAGTGGGGTCAAGCATCTAACCATTTGCTAGAGATAAGCATAGTTGGACTTTTCCAAGTGGGAATCCAACAAATATTGTCTTACACATCCATAGGATTGTACTTATTCTTGGGTTACAAATTGCATTGCTTGTTCGAAAACATCTCAAAAACAAACACTTAACATCATCCAAATTTCAACCCCTTTTGAAGAAAAATACTATTGACTCAATCCATATGTTATTGCTTTCCCTTGGGATTCACATCCTTAGAGGTTTCGAGTATGTGCAGGATCATCATGGAAGAAACAGGCCCTTAAGTGGCAAAAAATTTAGAAAAATCAGAGTTAGGCAACTTGACATAACAATTTGAATAAGTTATCTATATTATTTCAAAAATGTGTAAGAATAGAATCTGTAGCAAATTGAATATAGTTTCTAAACTACTAGGTATGTTTTAAAAAAAATCTATTTGGTGAAAATTTGAAATTTCAATGTAGTGGTACTTAAATTTCGGGAAAAAATAAGTAGGTGTCATTCGACCACTCTAACCACAATAAAATGATAATATTTTTTTATAATATTTTATATAAGTAGAGGACTCATGCCCGATGTGATGCATATTTTTTTGTAATTTTTTCCAAGTAAATAATTAATTATGATTTTTTATTACAACTTTTTAAAAATATAAAACTCATATGTCTAACCACCTTAACTTGATCAAAACTTCATGAATTTCAATTTTTCTTTTTTTAATCCTATAGTATGCGAAGTATAGAATGTGAAACATGTTTTGGATTCAAAAAATGTGATACTGTTTGAAAGCTATAGATGTTTTTCAACAAGCCTATCAATCAGGACTTTAGTCATAATTTGAATAGAAAATGAATAATAATTACTTATTAAATTCAAAGTAAAGAATAATTTATATCGGTGGAAATCTGAGAATCTCTTTTAAAAACCCTTTTCATTTCATCAATTTTGGGTAAAAAAATAGTCGTTAGCCACATACCCACCATATTGCCACTTTTTGGCCCACCATGATCCTTCACATACCCTTTCTAAACATTGGATTATATCTCAATTTGTCTCCTTAAGTAAACAATAGGAAAACCCTTTCCTTAAGTTCATTAAATTTCCACATAACATATCTTGTGGGGTTTGAAGAAATTAAGACATTGGACATCTTAGTTTGAAAAACTTAATCAAAGAAAGTGTTTTTGGTAAAATAAAGATATTAAGCAAAGCTAAATGAACTTTCATATGTGTTGAAGACTCCAAATCCCAAAGCACAAATCATTGATTGGAAATCCAAAAATGGATGTTCAAAAGGAATCATTTCTTGGTTACAAAGGTCTTTAGGAAGCATTTGCATGCTCTTCAATACCTAGGTCTAGGCAAACAAAGTGTCGTTTTTAGGTTCATCTTAGGATCAAAACATATCAAAATATTTTTTCATCCATCCCTCAAAACATCAAAATAAATCCATCTCATCATCACCTTTTGGAAAATCTTGAAATCATCCTTGATACTAGGCTTTGTGGAAAAATCAAAATCATCAAAATCATTGAGACTAAATCCTTGAAAACATTATCAAAATCACCTTTGGCTAGGAATGTGTAGATGCATCATTTTGCATATGCTTAGTCAAAGTTATCTAAATCATCTTCTCTAGCTTAGTATATGTAGATGAATCCTTCTCCATATACTTAGTGAAAGAATCATCTTGTTTGAATAGGTGTGGGTAGATGCATCCTTCTCCCCACACATATTCAAATCATCATCCTTGAACAAAGCTATCCCTTAGATCATCATCCAATATCTTGGGGTCTTTTTGTTCAAAAATCCAAATTAAAATCAAAATCAAGGACAAAATCCCAAATCCAAAAATCAAATCAAAATCAAAATCCGCAAGTCCTAAAAGCCTAGTGTCTCATTCAAGATTTAGCAAAAGCCAAAAAAATCCATATCATCCATCCCTAAACATCATCATCATATCATCACCTTTGATCCTCAAGATATCCTAAAAAATTTCTACTTTGGGCATAAAATAGAGACCAATCCAAAGAATCAAGAGATTCATCTCCCATATTCTAGAAGGTTGATCCTTGTTTTATGGTTCAAACTAGGTCTCAATACAAGAAGAGTATGGAATCCAACAAAGAAACACCTGCTTCAAGTGATCTTAGCCAAAAAAATGCAAAAATGAATCCCGCCGAATCAAGTAATCCGTTGACCCTCTCATCATCGCAAAATTCACAAGAAGAAAACCAAGGAGAGGACCTTACTTTTGGAATGTCTCGCGAGGAAATGACTGAAATACTCCAAAATCCAGAAAACCATAGGATCATCAATATCATGATGACGCTCAACCCTTCATTATACATGCTTGAGCTAGCAAAACAAGGGGCCAAGTTACCTTCGGATTTTGATGTGAGTACTCTAGTAGAAACATATTTCCCTCCAATCTCGTCCACCATCCCCATTTCATCTACACCCCCATCTCAAAACATCACGCAAAACATTCCGCAAATCACAACATCGTTTTCTCCAACCCAACCCAATGTTAATAAGGGAAGTGCATTTCTCAATGCAATTCAAACACACCCCCTTGTTAATAACCAAAATTTGGATGCAAACACAACCTTGGAACAAAGCATACCCCAAAATCCATTACACTAAAATGTTCCTCTCACATTCCATCACAATCCATCATCATCATTTTTTCATGCAACACCTCAAACACCTCTTCTTACAAATTCACAAGAAGAGGGAGATATGTTCAGACTAGGAGGCATATTCGACACCACGACATTCTCACAACAACTCACATTTCCACCTCTTCCACCATTGCCATTATCATCCACACCACTCCTTGGTTTAGGGCTTCCCCCCTACCAAGTATCAATCAAACCTATATCCCAACCATTAATTAAAGCATTACACCAAATGCTCAAAATTTGTCCCTGATATCACAATAACAAATGACAAACCCACAAGAAATTGCAACATCATCAAACACCCCCTTAACATCACAAAGCATGGTCTCTCAAGGAACAATCACATCAACAACACCATCCATCATGCAAAACACCACCTTCACAAACACCATTCTGAACCCACCACCACCTCCACCACCACCAACTTCTACCACATCAAGCCAATATAACGCGGCATTACAAGCAGCTTTCCAAAGAGGATACCAACAAGTTTAGAAACAAAAAGTCAAACAACTAGTTGCTCAGCAAGCTACTCAAGCTACACAGGCCACCCAAGCAGCACAAGCTGCATTACAAGTGCAACAATCCCAAGCATTATTACAACAACAACAACAATAATCCGCCCAAGCGATGCAGGAATTGAAAGAAGTACAAGCACAAAAGGTTGCTCAAGCACAAAAATTATTACAACAACAAGCAGCCCAAGCACAAGCAGCACAAGCTCAAATGCAAGCTCAATATCAGGCACAACAAGACCAATATCAAGCACAAATTCTCACACAAAGACAAGAAGCATAATTCCAAGCATATCAGCAAGCGATAAAGCAATATCAAGAGCAGCAGGAAGTAGCAGAATTATCAGCCCAACAACAAGCATTGTTGGAACAACAACAAGTACAACACCAAGCATTTTTGGAACAACAACAAGCGCAACAACAAGCACAAACCTTAGCGCAGCAACAACAAGATCAACAACAAGTGTTTTTCATACAAAAGTAGTTGGAAGCCTACTCTGCTAGCTAGAACATATAAATACCATCGAACAACACATCAAACAACACACTGACCAACCCACCCATCCAACCCACGATTGAAACACCCCAAAACACTTTCATCCCACCCCCTGATCCCCAAAGTGATGTGATGACACAACTCAGGTTGCTCTCACAACAAGTGCTTGACCTTCAATCAGGGCGAACAACCAAAACACCAAGAAACTTATGTCCCTATCCATTTGATAGGAGCTTGACAATGAAACCATTCCCCAAGGGATTTGAAATCCCCAAATTTGACAAATATCAAGGGATGAGAAACCCTGAAGATCACATCAGGGAATTCTAGGTTCATTGCATGGAAGTCGCATATGACGATACTTATCTGATGTGGCTATTTCCTAGAAGCTTGGTAGGCCTCGCTATAGAATGGTTCTCTCACTTACCTTCAGGCATTAGAACATTCCAAGAAATTAGGGACACATTCATTAAGAACTACGCATGTAACATTGCAATGGATGTTAGTCTCGAAGAACTCTCGGCTCTAAAACAAGGAAAGAATGAATCTTTTGCTTCATTCCTTCAACGATGGCGATCCAAGGCCAATCGGAGCAAGTGGACCATGCCAGAAGAACAACAAGTTTGCACCATCATAGCCAACCTTGAAGGCCGCTTGGCATTTCATCTCAAGGTTCAGGGCATCACCACATATGATCAACTGATCTCCAAAGCGCTTAGTATCGAAAGAGCCCTTGTGACTCAACCTGCGGAATCAACATCATACCACGAATAAAACAACCGCCCACCATCCAATTACAATGATAAACCTCGTACCTAGGCAAGGAACAAAAATGTCACTAATGATGGTGTTGTTGACGCCAAGGTGGTCATTAGTGGTCCTCGCCAAAACACACCCACACCACAAATCCAATCACAATGTCAAAACACTCATCACACAACATATCAACCCAAAAATAATCCAACCATCAATAATCTCAATGACCAAAGGGGACCACCCCAACACAAAAGTTATGCCAAACGAAAATACACCATTTTGGGGGAACCACTTGAGGACATTATGAAAAAATTAATTGACGAAAAACTCATCAGGCCTCCTACATTTGAAAATTACCAAGAACCCGATGTCAAACCTCCTTGGTATAACAAGAATCAACTTTGAAAATTTCATAAAATCAAAGGCCATACCACAAATAGTTGCATGAGACTCAAAAACATCATCCAAGATCTCATCGATAAGAAAATCATAAACATGGAACAACCTATAGGAAATCAGGATCTTAAAATATACACGAATCTGATGTCAAACCATGGCTTGACAAAGGGAATAAAAATGATAAAGGGAAGGGCAGTGTAAATCATGTGTATGAAATAGTCATTGCCTCCCTAAATGAAGACTGCATGGTCATCACCATCAAGGGCACCCATGCCGAAGACTATGGAGTCACCACAAAAGGCGGAAAGGTCACCATTGTAGGATCATCCCAACCAAATAGAGTCCCTTCATCTAGATCTGTTCCTAATGTCTACAATGTCCTAGATCAACTCAAGAGAACACCAGCACACATCTCCATCATGGAGTTGTTAAAAATATCATCAGCACACAAAAAGATCCTCGAGGAAGCATTAGCCTCATCCACTGTCCCCGCAGGCCTTGATGCAGAGCAATTCCAAGCTATGGTTGGAAATATCATAACACCTAATCTCCTTACATTTTTTGACCAATATTTCCTCGCCCAACCATCTCACAACCACGCACTTCACTTAGAAGCCATTGTACACAAGAGAAAAATCAAAAGGGTCTTGGTGGATGGAGGTGCAGGTTTGAACATCTGTTCTCTCAACCTCATTAAGCAATTGAAAATATCAGAAGATTCCATCGACAAAGGAAATGGCATCATGATAAGAGCATATGATGACCAAGAAAGAGTGTCTCAAGGCACAATTAAACTCCCTATTCAAGTAGGGCCAACTCTCATGCAAACCACTTTCCAGGTCTTGGACCTTGACTTGCCATATAATATCCTCCTAGGACGCCCATGGATCCATGCGATGAAAGCCGTAACATCAACTTTCCACCAATGTGTGAAATTTGCACATAATGGACAAGAGGTTACCATCCATGGAGATCCCAAACCATTTTCATATTGCAAAAATCTTGAAGCAAAGTATTACAAAATTCCCCAGGTGCCAAAGAATGATGAAGGCCCATCCACACCATACATTGACCCCGCCACTCTCGCGTCCACTTCTACAATAGAGACACTCGCCATTCCCACCATCCGCACCATCTCCGACATCAAGTTCATAATCTAGGAGGATGGTTGTGGAAGCTACAAGCTCCCTAACAATGCTTTTGTGATAGGAGAGTTACCTCAATCTCCTAGATCATGCAGACATCCGTAAGAGAATCAAGCTTCCACATCACAAACTTATCCTGAAGACTATCCAAAATTCACAAGATGGGGAGACCTTAGCCAGGAGGTTATTGAAGTAGATCCATCTCACATGTTGTATCAAGATGAAAGACCAGCACCTGAATTACCAATGGATGAGACAAGCAAGGGCCTACAAATGATGCTCGCAATGGGCTACGACAAAAATCAAAGACTGGGACAAAATGAAAATGGGCTCATAATACCTATCATGCCAGAGACGCGACCCATAACAAATCTTGGCCTTGGATGTACCCCTCCGAGTATAACCATACGTGGCCGAAGTCCTCTAGTTAGAATGGTTAATATTTCTCCTTAGCCAATACTAGCAGAAGTATGCTCACCAATATCCATAGGTAGAGACATACATAACTTCATAACTGAGGCTTATATTAGTAGCGATGATGAGGATACCATGGCCAATCTACCTAGGTTATTTGAGGACACCACCCTGTGCATGATTAGCACCCTCTCCTTCGAATCAAACCAACAGAATCATGATATCCGCTTAGTATATCCACAACTGATCGACTATGACCAACGAGGACCACCAGTTCTAGATACATTTAAAAACGATCAGGCACTCTCAGAATTCATGGGATTGCGGGACAATATTCTAGATGGGGATCACAAAGCAGGGTTTATAATGGAGCTGGACACACATGCCTATTATGGGGAAATGATTGAATCCTTTAGTCGCAAAAGTGAGAAACAAAGAATCATATCCAAGTCCTTGAGTGAAAACCACACTGTGGCACTCTCTGAGAAGAAAATAGTAAAAAGAAAGGATGTATCCAATTGTGAAAACCTCTTCGAGGTGCCCAAAGATGAAGGATTCAATCTTCCTTTAAAATCCATTCATTAGGAGAAGTCAACAGTCTTGGCCAAAAATTGCAATCCGATCAACCTAGGAACAAAGGAGACCCCACATATCACATTCTATGCGGAATCACTATTATTAGAAGAGCAAGAACTCCTAGCAACATTCCTAAGGGAAAGACAAATAAACTTCACATGGAGTTATGCTAATATTCCAGGGCTTGATCCAAAGACTGTGGTTCATCATTTAGCAATGTATCCAGAAGCAAATCCGGTCAAACAAAAGCTTTAGAAAATGCATCCTCAAATTGCCTTATTGGTCAAAATGGAGCTCAAAAAGCTAAAAGATGCAAGATTCATACGACCAATAGATTATCCAGAATGGGTATCAAACTTGGTACCTATTTCAAAGCCTGATGGAGCCATTTGAATCTGCATGGACTTTAGAGATTTGAACAAAGCATGTCCAAAGGATGATTTCCCACTTCCCAACATCGACATGATAGTAGACATGACAGGAGGACATGAGATGCTATCACTAATGGACGGATTTTCAGGATACAACCAAATCATGATAGCAAAAGAGGATCAACACAAGATGGCCTTCACTTGTCCATGGGGAACCTACTACTAGAACATGATGCCATTCAGCCTAAAGAACACAGGAGCAACATATCAAAGGGCCATGACATTGATATTCCACGACATGATTCATAAAATAGTCGAAGACTATGTCGACGACATCCTAGCTAAGTCAAGAAAAAGACAAGATCATATAGCAACCCTAAGTGTTATCTTTGATAGACTAGAGGAATACAAAGTCAGACAAAATCCCAAGAAGTGCATTTTCGGCATGCAATCAGGTAAATTGCTAGGATACATAGTCTCCATGAGGGGTATCGAGGTGGATCCGAAAAAAGTAAAAGCAATCCTCAAAATGGAAGCACCAAAGACATTAAAGAAAATGAGAGGCCTCCAAGGCCAACTTCAATCCATTCGACGGTTCATAGCACAATTGGCAGACAAGCAGAACCCATATTCTCACCTACTCCACAAGGGGGTAGCGTACAAATGGGATACAAAATGTGAAGAGGCATTTAACAAAATCAAGGAATATCTACTCACACCACCAGTTTTAATGCCACCCATCCCAAGAAATCCATTGATCTTATATGTGTCAGCAATAGTAGCAACCCTTGGAGCTCTCCTAGCTCAGCATGATGAAAACGGAATAGAGAGAGCTATCTACTACATCAGAAGGACAATGGTCGGTCATGAGTTAAACTATTCATTTATCATGAAAGCATGTCTCGTAGTAGTGTTTGCATCTCAAAAATTTAGACATTACATGTTGGAACACAAGATAAAGCTCATCACCAAAATTGAACCCCTTAAGTATCTATTATCAAAAGCAATGCTCACAGGAATAATGGAAAAATGGGTGATGATACTGTCAGAGTATGACATCGAGTATGTAGAGAGGAAATCCATTAAAGTCCAAGTTATTGCAGATCAACTAGCCGAAGCACCTATGCATTCTGAGAATCCTCGTCTCAGAGTTTCTAGACGAATCCATCTTTAACCTCAATGTAGCCAACCATTGGAAACTATACTTTGATGGCTCATACACACAACATGGATTAGGAGCTGGTGTCTTCTTCATCACCCCACAAGGGGATTGCATACCAAGGTCATACAAATTGGCATTTCCTTGCACCAACAACATCGTGGAATATGAGGCTTTGACTATAGGTCTCAAGATAGCAGTGCAATGGAACATCATAGCTCTCAAAGTCTATGGAGACTCTCAATTGATCATAAATCAAGTCAATAATGAATATCATACCAAGGATGACAAGCTCACTCCATACAAGAAATTGATGGAGACTCTAAAAGAATCCTTCATTGACATAACATTTGAGTAGATTCCAAGAACCAACAACAGAGCAACAAATGCCATGACAACAATTGGGTCCTTATTAGACATCCCCCACAACGTACCAAAATATGAATTCTTGATCGAGCAGCTTCTCGTTCCCACATTCGAGGTACCGAAATTTGAATACGTGTGTGAAACTATTGGTCCTGGCGATCCTTGGTATCATGACATCTATACATACCTTCACATAGGGGTCATACTCGCTAACCTACCATCAAACCTAAAATGAACCTTTGTTAAAAAGGCATCCAGATTTGTCATCTTAGGTGATACCCTATACCGTAGAAGCATAGAAGGTACCTTACTGCACTACCTAAATGCTAAGGAGGCATTAACCGCTCTAACTGAGGTTCACAATAGTATCTGTGGTTCACACTCAAGTGGAATGACCATAGCCAAGAAATTGCTGAGGATGGGGTATTATTGGCCCACAATGGAAAGAGAAGCACACGATCATGCCAAAAAGTGTCTACAATGTCAACAGCATGGGGACCTCATCCATGCACTAGCTCAAGAGCTTCATCCTATTATCACACTATGGCCCTTTTCACAGTGGGGACTTGATCTCATTGGGAAAATCACACCCACCTCATCCAATGGCCACAAATTCCTCATAACTACAACTGAGTACTTCACAAAGTGGGTGGAAGCCATACCTATGATGTATATAACTGGGAAGCAGATCTCAAAATTCATCCTGAACTATCTCATCTGTCATTACGGGGTCCCACAATCTATCATCTCAGATAATGGGACACCATTCAAGAACCAGGAGGTTCACGACTTGTGTGAGAAATTCAAAATCCAACATCGCTTCTCCACCCCATACTATCCCCAAGGCAATGGCCAAGCAGAAGCTACAAAAAAAACCATCCTCAAAATCCTCAAGAAAACAGTCAATGACGCAGGTCATGACTAGCATCTGCAGCTTAATCCTGCCCTCTGGGCCTATCGAACCAGCATCCGCACACCCACCGGTGCCACCCCCTTCTCCTTGGTCTACGGATCAGAAGTCGTACTCCCCATTGAGATCGAGCTCCCATCGCTCAGGATATCATTGCAAAACCTCATCACGGATGAAGCAGACAGAGTATCAAGACTAAATGACCTGGAGTTACTAGATGAGAGATGAATAGATGCTTTAAATCATTTGCAAGTCTATCATAATAGACTCAAATGGAGCTACAATAAGAAAATTAGAAGCAGGACTTTCCAAGTCAGAGAACTGGTCTTAAAAGAAAATTAGAAGAATGTCCCAAACCCAAGCAACAAAGGCAAGTTTGAACCTAATTGGTTAGGACCTTTCATCATCACAGCAAGTTATAAGTTAGGGGCATATCAGTTATCAACACCAAGCGGAAACTCTGCAGGAGCCCATGAATAGCTCCCATCTCAAAAAATTTATGCCTAAATCTTTCAAGGTAAGTTCAAACCTAATTGGTTAGGACCTTTCATCATCACAACAAGTTATAAGCCAGGGGCATATCAGTTATCAACACCCGAAGGGGAAACTCTATAGGAGCCCATGAATAGCTCCCATCTCAAAAAGTTTTATGCCTAAATCTTTCAAGGTATAGAACCAAAAAATCCAAAAAATTAGAAAATGTCTTGAAAAATGGTCACTTTGGCGAAAACCTGGCAAATAGGCGTCTTGGTGAAAACAAAAAATAAAATAAAATAAAAGATCAAAAAAATCGTCCTCTAGTGAAAAGCACTTCAGTGGCACTTTGGGCAAGTACCTTGGTGAAAACCTAGCAAATAGGCGCCTTGCGTAAATAAGCACTTTCCATCCACCAGGATTTGTACGGCTTGTTCGACATCATCCCTCCATTTCGCTTCCATCATCCATCACATTCAAGTCTCCATCCATCACGCATCCACTCACATCTGCACCATAGCTTGGTCTTGTTTTCGTATCATGATCCCTCCTAGTACTACTCGGCCCATCCTAAAGGTTAGTTTATCATGCCTTTATTGGGGTAGTCTATTGCATCATGTTGGGGGCACGTTCTCATCGCATCAGATTCGTGTATATTCTTAAAGTCCTCAAATCAGAAAATCCAAAAACATTAAAATATCAAAACATTAGAAAATCCAAAAACATCAAAAACATATCAAAATCCAAAAACAGGTCAAAAAGTCGATGAAAAAAACTCAAAAACAAGGTCATCTTATCAAACTACATCGTCTCTAAGCTTGAACGTAGGAAAGGTTGATCTTTGATCATCCCCCAAGACATTTAGGTTAGTCCTATAGGAGTCCATCATAATAAACTGACATTTCATCCTGTATATCTTCATCTGTAAGTCGGTCAAGTCGTCAGTCGAACTACGTGGTCTCTGTGTGTATAACGTAGGAAAGGCTAATCTATTGATCAGCCCTCAAGACCCCTAGGATAGGTCTTTAGGTTAGTCTCTTTAAATCTCGGAAAATCCCATTAACATTGGAAAATCCAAAATCAAAACATTTGTAAAACTTCAAAAATACTAAAAAAATAGCCTCAAAACATTTCAAAACATCAAAAACATCCAAATATTTGAAAGGCCCATCCACCTCATCTCGCTTGCACCCACAATAACACCACTCATAATAAATTGATCGTCACCCTCAACCTTTGGTGAAACAGTTGGAAACAAGTCTAGCAGATTAAAAGTAAAACTCCAAACGTCAAGTCTTAAGTCTAAATTAGTGCATAAGCAAGTTGGTCATCTCTTCGTATTGGTAACCTATCATCCAATCTGTCCCATATCAATCATCCCTTAGAGCACTTTGGATAAACAAAATGATGTGCCACCATCCACTAACATGTCCTAGGATGAATCCTTCCTACAATGGGCATTATCTTTTGGCAATAAGTTTTGGTTCTGATCCTTAGAAAACACATCCTTTTTCATTAACGATATTGAAGAGCATCAGTTTGTTTGTTTACTTGGTCTTTATCTTTTGACTTATCTTATTTGCACTCATTCCAAGGATGTCTCAATGATATCCTAAAGTAGAGGATTTAGAGAAATAGGAATGGGGCAATGATCACTATCTTTCGCCTGCTATGCTTGTTGGACGTTATTGTAATATAACCTCAGCAAATACTTGCTTTGTTAGGTATGTATGGTAGAGGTCAAGGGAAAATTGTTGACTATTGCAGGAATAGGTTTACCTTTCTGTGTTTTGGTCCAAGGTGTCTAAAATTTCTGAAGTGCATCCTAGCAAGGTTTTTGTATGTCAGGTGTGAACAAGAATACTCCTATTTGATTGTCAAGTCAAAGTCCATCACACTAGGTACAACACCATCCTGGTTTTCTATACCTTGATGCATCGTACCATGAGTGTTATCAAACATAAGGAAATCGGCCCTTTGAAAATCCCAATTCGTCGGCAAGTAATCATCATCATCATCATTTGCATTTGCATCATCTCGCGTCTTGTTGAAATGACTTCTGTTCTTTCTAACAACACTAATAAGGTACTATGATAGTTGATCATTATCGCCATCATCATTATCAATCCTGCATCCAAAAATCATTAGCATATTGCATAAACATATCATAAAAGGAAACACACACATTTCATTCATCATATAAACAGGTTATCATAAACATTTTTCATAAATACGTGAATCCATGTCAGTGCATTTCACCCACTACATTGCATCCCATGGAATTATATCAATCATTGCATAAACATTCATTTGCATTTCATAACCATTTCATATTATCATCTACCATATAAATCATCGCATAACATCTACAGAAGCATTCCATAATCATCTTTTGCATAATCAATAGGTATATAAACATTTAATTCATTAAGCATACATACTTAGATAAACATCATAACATCATATCATCACATTACACTTACATTACACATCAACATATCATTGCATCACATACATCATCATTTATTATGTTTAGGATAATAACATTTGTTATTCTAAGCATCTCACAAAACCATCTCATTATGCATTAACAATATTTCATTTGCATCATATCACGACCATCGCATTTCATATTTCATCATCCATATCATCTCATAAATAACATCATAAAACATTTATTGCATAAATCATTCCACGTAGGCATAGACATATAAAATTCATTACAAACAATTCATATATGCATCCATTCATCAAACATTTCATAAGCATAATTTACATATCATTTCGCATATCATTTCACATATCGGACCATCGCATTTGCATTATCATAAATAGATCATCATATTTGCATATCATAGGGTAACATAATATAGATCTGTTAGTCATAACACATACATCATTAGAAATAAATGCATCCATAAAACATCACTGCAAAGCATATAGAAATAAACCATCCATACATAAAAGAGAGCAAAGTGCATCACATCGCATCAAAATCAGCTCATATATATATCATCAATAATGTCACTGTCATGTAGTACAAAGAATAAATCATATCATTGTACATATGTGTCAATCAGTACAAAAGGCCCATCGGGCTATCAAAAATGAGCCCATAAGGCACAAAAAGTATGTAATATCTCGATCAAGCTCGATCTCTATGAATGTTGCCCTTGCCCCTGTCACTGTGAGCCTCTGGTGGTCTCTGGATGGCCTACTCTGAATACTCGGGCACCCACTCTGCTCTGGGTATGGTATCGTGATAAGCCCAATGGTAGTACTCTATCTCTTGGATGGCATCCTTGTAGGATCGTACTAGCATTGTACCCTGGGAGGAGGAGGCTATCATACTCTCGATCTGTTGTCTGTGGCCTAGCTCAGTGGCTGCCTGTAGCTCTACAGCCTATCTCTGCTACACAACCTGGTCTCTCTCTACTCTAAGCTACTCTCTCTCAGCCCTCACCTAATCTCTCTCCGTTGTCACCACCTGAACCTAGGTCTGCAGCTGCATAATCAGCGCATCTCGACCGTCTACCTGTCCCTGTGGCTGCACCTGAGGTTGATCCTCGCCTCGTGGTGGCTCCTACTGCTGGTCCTGCATGTGAACATCCCCATGACCTTGAGGGACTGGGGGCGCAACTTGTGGATCCTGTCAAATCTCGACCCTCGGTCCTTGCCCTCGTCCTCTCCCTCTATCCCTAACTCTATGTGGATCTGGGTCCTCACTTGGAATGGTCAACCGAAGTGGAGGTCTGAACCAGTCTCTATAGGCTTGAGTGGTGCCGAGATCTTCCAAGCCCTGATCATAAGCCCATGGTCGAGCTACCAGGTGCTTGAAGCTGTCAACTTCCTTGAGGTAGGAATACCGTGTCCCCACCTGTGTCATGCTGCATGCAAATATGGCTACATAGTCATCATCATATCGATCCTGCAGCTCTCTGAATTGACACTGCACGAGCCCAGGAAGGTACCTCTCGATCATCGTGTGCTCCCGCCCCTACATATATCGGTCCTAGTGGCAATAAAAGAGCTAATCAGCATCATTGGTCCATCCGGGCCAACCAAGGTGTGGACACCAAGTGAAAACTAGCATCTCGTCTAGGACTCGCCTCCAGTAGGGGATCACATGCTCACCAGTGTGTGTAAAGGACACACCTCCTCTGTATCATGCCACGAGGGAATTGTCTATCCCCATCAGAACTAGAATGACATGTGGACGTAGCAGAGAAATGTGCTCCCATGCCCAGACATGAAGTAAGGTCACTCCAGCCCCCAGTGCTTTGTCGTCCATGTATACGTACTCGTGCAAATCTCTGTAGAGTGAGGCGAGAAGTACAGGCCCCCATGCAAAGCAAACTAGCCTGTCTCGGACCATCCGCTCCCAACAATCCCCCCAGCCAGGACTGAAATATCGCCCTCATCTGTCTAGGGCAATGAGACCCGAAATGATAGCTGCAATTGCCCAGTAGTAGGGGGTTCCATGACCCTATATCGCTCTAGCTCAATCTATCCCTCGCAATAGATGATGTCCCTTGTGGCAAGGACTCTGACGCAGGACTCGCGTCCCTCGTCCATATCAAATATCGCCTCTCAACTGTGAATGGGCAATCGTAAATGCGCCAAACGTCCTCCAGAGTGACGGTGGCCTCGCTAGTGGGTAGATGAAATGATGATGTCTCGCTGTGCCACCTCTTGGCCAATGCTGACAACACACCTAGGTGAGTGCGCACGGGCACTGCGTACGCAATGTGCCATAATCTCGCAACTCTCAGTCGATCCTGGTCCCTGTCGCTCAGGTCCCGTAAGACACTAGTCAAATCTCGCGACCAGTGCTCCTGAGAGTAGAGCTCCCTCGCCGCATCCTGCATCAAGGAAGGTCATCGTGTTAAAAAATTTCAAGAATTCCTAGTTGAATGCTCCAAGTTCGTCCCCAACGGTGCAGTTTGTGATGGTGTCGCAGTTTGATTTTACTCAAACTCTGACGCTCGAGCCCTAAAAAATGTAAAATGGCACCGCCGCAATGCACTTTCTCCTCCAGCATCGCAGTTTGCCAGAAATGGGCGATGCCATGACGCAGTTTTTCCAAATCGGCTCACCGAGCCCGAGCTCAGCATTAGAGTTTCTAAACTCCAAACTACACCGCTGCGGTGCAAAACAGCATTGGGCGGTGGAGTTTGAATGTCGAGCACCAGTATATAGCACCGCTAGAGGCGAGCCACTCCTTTAAAGCATTAATTAAACCATTAATTGAAAAAACTAGGCTTGGGTAAGGGTTACATACCGGTCCCCCGATGTCAGGTGGCCACTGGTATGTCTGAACTCGATCAGTGATGTGCAGGGGAAGTTTTTGTTGCGCCATATTTCCAGAGAGTCAGAGCTCAAATGTCAAGTTTGCTAGCGGAGGTGTGTGAAAATGACTTGAAATTGACCCCTAGGGCGTCTTTTAAGCCTAAAAATTAGGGTTTTTTCACCCTGTTTGACTATCCTGCTAGGGTTTTGGACCCCTGAACCTGTTGTAGTCCAGTTGAGGCTTTTTTTTAATCATTTTATTGCATTTAGACACATTTTTAGCCTTCCAAATCCCTTTCAGACCTGTTAGCTACTTTGTCATCTTTTTTCACGAGATCACCCAAGAAATTAAAATTTTCGTCTGATCTCTCGAGGGGGCATTATATTGGCATATTCTCTTCTGCCAGGCAGCAGTGGGGCAAATTTTTAAATATCAAAAATTTTGGCTTTGATCGAGATCGGTTATTCTTTGAACCAACGCAACGAGTGCATTGCTTCAAAGAGGGGAAAAATGTAGACACATAAAATATACTGATTGAAATCATGCATCTGATCCTGACTCACTAACATCATTTCTTCCTAAATCATCCCTCGGTATAACCATTTAATCAAATCCCCCTATCTGATTAAATTCATCAATATTCCACTCTTGAATAAATAAATCATTTTATCTAATCAATTCATCTCTCTTGTTAATTAAATCAACCCATTTGATCTAATTATCCCTATTTAATTAAATAATTAATTTATTTGATTAAATCTCTAAAGTCTATCCATTAAATTAAATAAATTAAAACCTTATTTGATTTAATCTAACATCATCTCTTTTAATTAAATAAATCAAAATCCTTATTTAATTAATCTCTTGTCATATTCCTCTCTTATTTGATTTAAAATTAATCCATAAATTTGAGTCAAATAGGTCACATCATTTAACCTCTCTCATTAAATTAATTAACCCTTGATTAATTTAATCTCATCTTATGTCCCATCCTCTAGATAATGCAAGTTGCACATGAAAATAGATTTAATTCATTTATTAAATCTCTATTTTCCTCACAAGGAATCTTTTGGAATATTCTCTCAATTTGAATTCAAAAATTCCAAGTCAACATGTACATCCAACAAAGCAATAAATTCATCTTACATGTCCTTTTCCTGAGCCAAGTGGCATTTATTGCATTTTCCCTTCCCTCTTGCATGTCATTTCAACAAATTTGAAATTCAAATATTTGCATTTATTGGCACAAACCCCAAATCTTGCACATCATCCATTCATAGCTTGACAAGTGGCATCATATCATTGGATGAATGTTAGTCCCACATTGTTCAAATTTGGACATTCATCCATCTTAGAACTCTATAAATGAAGAGCTCATATCCTCATTTCATCATCCACAATCTAGGCAAAGTTACCATGCTCAAATATCTCTTGAATTTCATCCATCATCATTGAGTCATAGTTAAGTTTTTGCAGATTTTAGCTTTGAGTACTCACCATTCTTCATCAAAGTGGATCAATCTTCATCAACATATCGAATTTGGCATCATAGGAATTGGGAAAGGGCCAATTTTCACATCAAATTGGCACCAATTCCCCCATGGGATCATGAGTTTGCACATTTAAATTAGGATTCTATCTATTTTGTTGTTTTTATTAGGTTTTTCATAGTTTTGCTTCCTATTTTGAGTTTGTAAATGGATTTCATGGGGAATCCTTGTTTATTCTTGCATTATCTAACTTGAGGTGTTTATTCTCTTTGTTTTGCATGTACCTAGGCTGGGGTTCGCACACTAAGTATTTAATTTGTCATAGATAATTGAATTTGGTAAATAGTTAAAGTGAACTGACTTATTTAGGTAATTGAATGTTTTGTAGATTAGTTATGTGACTCAGATTAAATGGTAAAGGATTTAGATTTCTCTCTGTTAACCAATTAGTAAATGTGTAACATCCCACTATGCAACCCTGAATGGTAAGACCCAAAAGAGGACAAGATAATTTTTATTAAAAAAAAAAATGAAGAATAACCTACATAAAAAGTAGTTGCCAATATGATATATCAACAATGGCCAAATGCACAACCAAGAGGAGAGGATTGATTTACCCTCCAAAGAAAATTCAAATAGGAACAACCATAATAGCTCAAGAAATTTTGCTGCAGAACTATCTGTGTCGGTGCTCCGAAATTATTTGTGCAGGTGCTCTAGAATTATCTACGTCAGTGCTCCAGAAATCTCTACGCTAAAAATTTTTGTGTCGGTGCTCCAGAAATATCTACTGTAACATCATAGAACAACATATAGAAAGATCTGATACACAATAAATTTAGCAACAACAACACAAAGCAACATACATAAAGCGGTGTTGCTCTAGAACCTTTGCAGACTATTCCAAGAAGGAAATACATAGCCAAAGATTTGATTTTTTTGCATGAAAATTTTAGAAAGAAAATCCATAATGATCATAATGATACAAGCAAGTCTGATATCAACACCAGAACCTGTAAGCCAAATATAAAACATCACATTTCTTCTCATTAATTTATATGATTACATCTTCTCTCTCAAGAGAGTATAATATACATAACGAGATATACATGAGTACAATGGCATAGCCATGAATAAAATACATCAACTGATAAAATAAGAACAAGAGAGAACACCTCCAACTGATGCTTCAACAACCTGTACACCAGTCCGCAATGGTGGTGGAAACACCTTCCTACCATGTGGACTCAAAAGAGACCACCCCACCGTGCTCAGAGGTAGTCACAAGGCCCAAGAAGAAATAACAAGGCAAGGGTAACATATGGCCAACACTCACATCAGACACAAATCAAACACGAAATACAATGCACAGGGCCAATGTCACAACATCGAGATGGTCATACAATAATATGTAAAGTACTACTCATGAATACTAAGGTATAAGGTACTAGAGTGCAAATCAGATGGAGTGTCATCATGCATGCATGAAGGGATGACATGAAATGGAATCAAATACACCTCTTATACAGATGAGGAGACTCAATTATGCCTGTATCAACGGCCTGCAGATAGATAATAACTCCATGCCCTGTAGATGGATAGGCCTTCTCGAGTGCATCCTTAGCCTTTACAAGTGCTCTTATAATTTTCTTACCACATTATTTTTATTTAGTTAACACTTTTTTACAATAACTCTGCTACTAGTTCCCCTGGCAGCCACTTGTGGGCCTCGGGCTCGTAGAGAGCCACTCCATAAGACCACTCTAAATACCTAGACCTAATCTCATCTCATTTAACCAAATGAGGAACCCATAGAAAATATGAAAAAATAAAAAATCCACTAAAACCATCAATAAAACCATTTAACACAGCCAAGCAAACATTGCTATGAAATCATTTAAACAACTAATCTCATACACTCACAAGTAGATCAAACACATTCAAACATTCACCATTAAATTCATAAAAAGAAAACAATCATATAATCGACATTAACCTCATTAAATCATCCCAAAATACCACATTTAAATTAGATAAAATCTACTAAGTGACAAAGGCACAAAAACACGGTTCTAGTTGTTCAAACGATTGAGAAAGAGGCATAGAAATTTCATAAAAATTTAAAGTACTTAGATCTAAAATCGAAGCTTGACCCAGTTTAGATTTTGACATTTCCAATTGGATTCCATCTTTGGTTTCCATGTTTATGACCAAAAATAGGGTGTTGTTCTAAAAAACGTCATTTTTTAGCCAAGCTTGGTAGAAACATGAAAAAATGAAAGTGCCCAGAGTAAAAATTGAGCAATGACCTAGTTGAGATATGGGAATTTCTACATGGAATTCAATTTTATTTTTCATTTTTAACAAGTGGCTAAAAAGCAGCATCAAAAAACATTTTTTTACCAAGTGACACAAATTTTGGCCAAAAAATAAAGGAATAAAAATACATTTTGGACTCCAATCGAGTTGAAATTTGGGCATTTCCAGGTGAATCTCATAGTTGGATATGAATTTAAACTAAGATATTTGTACAAATTTAGAAAATACTCGTGCTTTCCCCAAAAATAAATACCATAACTAGGCTGAAAAGAAAACTCAACAACCAAATGCCATGACAATACCCAAATCAACGAAGACTCCCAAAACATTTAAGCATACTTATACATACATTTCTAACTCAAAATTTCAAGGAAAACACATATGAATACCTTAAATCTGCCCCAAATGTGAAGTGAAGAAATGCTTTGTTAGCAAGGCACAATAAGATTCCAAAACAAAGCAACAAGACCACAAAGCTATGTTGAACCTTTGGAGCCATTTCCCACAAATTTCTTCTCAAAAATTCTCCATGTTTCTTCCTCAACTCAACCGCCCAAATCGTGGGGTTTTCTCCTCCTTCCCAAAACAAAAGTTTTCTTCTCCCAAAAAGATGACTTTTCTCAAAACAAAATGAATATATATATATATATATATATATATATATATATCAAAGACAAGGCTACCCATTTTTCTTTCAACTCAACTCCTCAACAAAAAAAAATTGAAATAATTTTTTTTATTAAACAAGCTATTAAAGCTCACCAAAGAAATTAATTAAAATCACTAAATATACAACATTCTTTATTACACATAAAATAATAATTTAAATCCAACATTAAATATACACAAGCTCCCCAAGAAGATTTAAATAAAACTATGAGAGCTCACAAAAATGATTAATAAAATCATTTAAAATTTCTAATAAAATATATCATTCTCTCGAATGATCAATAAAAATTATTTAAAATAACATATTTAAAATGTCATGGATAAAACCATTCAAATCTCCAATCAATTAAACGCAATAGAATACCATATCATAACATCAACAACCAACATAAATAGCCACATAATAGATTAAAAAAAACCATGACAAAAAACCTCAACCAGACATATTGGTAAACCACATACGACCATAAGGTGCTTCAAACATTATCGTTAGGTAAATTTTTGATGGTAAGACAACACATAAACACTGCACTAACAAGGTATAGTGGGAAAGGGTAGGGGATATTTGGCATGTGACTATCTCCAGTAACCACCATCGGGGAATATGAGTATGCTTAGGCCTGTGGATCTAGGTGGAGTTAATACTTAGTACCTGCATCACTCCAATAACACATCAAAGTACATGTGCATATAACAAATATCATGTAGTCGAAGCAACATCAATCATCAAGAAGAGGGTCATGATATCGTAAGCCTCTCAGATATGAGTGTTACAACATCATCCCTTTTATGTCCATAATCATACAAAAGAAATGATAATAGTATATAAACATATAAGCATGTAATCCAGAATAATAACTAATCATCAATCTCTAATCTCATTATAACAACATTTAATAGTTAGAATATCAAATCAAAAATAAAAATGCTAGCTTACCAGGCTAGGGTTAGAGAGGTCTTACATCCTCCCTCCCTAAGATTTGACTTACTCCTAGAAGTCATGTAAACTCAATATGCAATCATGTCAAACATTAGTACTCAAAATCTAATAATCAACATTAAAATATTGTAGTGATTTGGTAAAATTTCTCCCTCTCTGTCCTCTGGCTACATTTGAACTTTTTGCATGCATGGTGGATTCTACCCTGGGGGTACCCCATAGGCCTGCTCTAGCCACCCCTAACTCGAGCCTCACCTTGTCTCATGTGAACTCATGTCCCTCAGGAGACACTCTTGGAGGGATAGGCCTTTTGACTACGGATCTTTCGGTGCATCCCGTGTTGGCGGTCAAAGTGTCAGTGATCGAGATTCCTCCTAAACCCCTTGGGTAGAAAGATATTTTAACCAATAGTAAATTGGGTACTTCCCCTCTGCCTCCTTTTGAGGATGAGGTTGTTGTATCTGGAATGGAATTTCCTATTTTTAACTCAGTTAGCGATAGGATTCTCTCATCAATGGAAAATGCAGTTGTGGGTAGGTTTCTCTCCTTTAGACCTATGGTGGATATGGTCAAGAGATGGGTTGCTATTAAGTGGTGGCTTAAGGGGAGTGTGGAGATCTACGCGATGTCTAGTGGGATTTTTCTTTTCAAGTTCACAGTGCCTGAAGATCTGATATATGTTCTATCCTTGGGACCTTGGGTTTACGGTAAACACAATTTGGTGTTATGTTGTTGGAAGTCGGGTTTTAACTCGGATGTAGACCTCAATAAGTGAGCCCCAGTTTGGGTTCGTCTTCCTAGGTTACGATTGGAATACTAGGATAAATCAATATTCAAGAGCATTGGAGATTCTTTTGGCCACTTCATTACCTCAGACTCCATTACCAGATTGAAATCTAGGTTAGTGTTTGCCCATTTCTGCATAAATATTTGTGTGAAAAAATATTTTCCTAACTCTATTAAGCTCTGTTCAAAATTTAGGTCTTGGGTCCAACTTGTGTGCTATGAGAATGTTGTGGTATTCTATCAGAAGTGTGCCAAACCTGGGCACCTCATTATCGAATGCAAGTCATCTTTTAATAAGGATCCTAACAAAGAAGTTCCTACTGCTCCCGTTGGATCTCCTCCTGGGAGTGATGTTATGCCAAATGTGGAAGTTGTTTATTTGAAACTTGTTGATGTTAACCCTAGCTCTGGGCCAGAGTTGATCGATCTCATGGACAACGTTGAACCCCCTCCCCCTAGTTATACTATTCTGGGGCCTGTGACTAGGACTGTTCTGATAGAGGGCCTAGCAAATATGTCCTTAGATGAGAAGGTGGTTTGTGTTAAGATACTGAAGGTGGAGAACCCTGGTTCTAATTTGGTGTTCGAGGATGAGGTCCTGTTTGGTGAGACGCTATTAGAGGTGGCTTTTGCTAGCACCAGTGAGACTGTTGGTGAAGAGGGTAAATTATGAGATGATCTAGGCTCGGGTGAGGCATCTACCTTCAACCTGGAGGATTCATCCTAGGTTCTTGCTACGGATGAGGAAAACTTGATAACCCCAAAGAAAAGAGGAAGAAAGAAGGCAAATGTGGGGGGTGACTCCAAACCAGGTAGGCCTACCCAAAGATCCATGCATCTGTGAGAAACCCAAAATGAGATCGCTTTGGGAAAATAGAAGAAATTGGAAGTGTCTTCCAAAAAAGGTTTAAAATGAAGGTAATGTCTTGGAATATGCAGGGGATGAATAGCTCCCATAAGCAACTTTCTCTAAAGAACTATATTATTGAAAAAAAGTTAGAAGTCCTCCTACAAAAAACTAAAATGAAGAAAGCTAATTTTGATAATGTTGCTAAGTACATTTGGCCTAGGACCTCCTACTTTTATAGCGATGCTGATGGGTCCTCTGGTGGTCTCGCAGTGCTCTAGAACCCTACTAGACTAAATGTCACTAAACTCTTCAGGTGTCGAAATAACGTTGGAGCCACTTTTAATTTCCCTAGAGGCTCTTGGTCGCTTATTAATGTTTATGCTCCCAACCAAAAGAATGCTAGATTTTCTATGTGGTTGGCTCTGGCTAGTAGGATAACTAACAACAATGGGTCTTGTTGGCTAGTGGTTGGAGACTTCAACTCCCCTCTATTCCCTTATGAGAAAAGTGGTGGTTTGATTGACTATTCAGACAGTATGGTAGATCTGGTTAAATTTTTGAATACAACGGGCCTGATTGATATTGATCTATTAGGCCAAGCCTTTACCTAGTCCAACAGATGTATGGGTGAAGATCTGATTCAAGTCCGGTTGGATTGCTTCCTGTGTTCTAGTAACTAGTCAGGCCTACTCAGGGCCTCTCTATGGGCTTTACCTAGGACTGTTTTTTATCATAATCCTTTGTTGATAACCTCGTGTGATCAATTTGCTATTGGTCCTTACCCCTTTCGTTTTGAAATCATGTGGAATTCCCACCTTGATTTCAAAATGAAAATGGCTGAATGGTGGAATATCCTTGTGTGTGGGTCCCCCATGTTCTAAATCTTTTTTAAGCTAAAGCACATTAAATGTATGGTGAAGGGATGGAATAAAAGGGTCTTGGGGGATGTTTTCCAATAGAAGAAAATTATTGGGGATAAGTTGAAAATGATTCAAAAGAGAATGGAGGAAGGAGATATCAATCTCTCCACTTGCAACCAGGAGAGAGTGATTCGGGGTGAGTGGGACAAATCCTAAAAAAAGAAGAAATTTTCTGGAAACAAAAATCTAGGGTGCAGTGGCTAAGTGAAGGAGATAGAAATACTTCCTTCTTTCATATTTCAGTTGTTAAACATAAGAAGAGGAACCAGATAAATAAGTTGCACAATGCTCAGGGTGGGGTTGTCAGCTCACCTCCCCTTATTGGCTTATTGGTAGTGGGCTACTTTATGAAGGCTTATGAGGCTCTTGCTGAGACCCCTAACCTAGCCCTTGACAATCTACTACTTGACTCGCTTCCAAATTTAATCTCTCAAATTGACAATGTGGGGTTTCTCAGCACTATCACCCCCAAGGAAGTTAAGCTGGCTACTTTTAGTATGGGGGCTTACAAATCTCCTGGCCTTGATGGTTTCCATCTGGCTTTCTTCTAGACCTTCTGGGAGATTGTTGGTGAGGACCTTGTTCTTGTTGCTTGTGAATTCTTCAAATCGGGTAAGATTCCTAAGCAACTAAATCACACCTTTATTTCCCTTATTCCTAAGATTGTTGAACCTTAGCATATGTCTGACTTTCACCCTATCAGCCTATGTAATACTTTTTATAAAATTCTTTTCAAAATATTGGTCAACCGCATTAAACATCTCCTAGATAAAATCATCAGCCCAACTCAGAAAGGGTTTGTGCTTGGTAGGCATATTCTTGATGCTACCATCACAACTCATGAACTAATTCACTCAATGGATAGATGCAACTATGCTAGTATGGCCCTTAAGCTTGACATTTCCAAGGCTTATGATAAGGTGATCTATAATTTTGTCCCGAAAGTCCTTGGTAAGTTTGGTTTTAATCAATCAGTGATCAATCTTATTATGGAATGTGTTACTACTGTTAAATACTTTGTTTTGGTTAATGGCTCTCCCTTTGTGTTTTTTCATGCTTGGAAAGGTTTTAGGCAGGGAGCCCCCCTGTTTCCCTATTTTTTTATAATGGTGGTGGATGTTATTAGCAGAAACTTCTCTTGTATGTTGTCAGAGGGAGCTATAAAAGGTATTAAGGCTGCTTCTACCCTTGATTTGATTGTGATTCAATTTTTTTTGGATGATACATTACTATTTGGGAAAGCTTTAGTGCTAGAAGCCAAGAAATGGAAAAACCATCTCAACAACTATGTTGCTTGTTCTGGACAATGCATCAACTACAACAAAAGCATGATCTAATCCTTTAACAACACTCATAACCTACAAATGTGGGTTACTTCTATTCTAGGTTGTCAGAGTGGTTCCCTACCTTTGGTGTATCTTGGATTACCCCTAACTATCAATGAAGTCACTCTAGAGTTCTGGAATTCTATTTTGGAGAGGATTCAATGTAAGCTTATTGGATGAAAAGGCTCATTACTTAGTCATGCTATTAAGCTTCAACTTCTTACTATAGTCCTTCAAGGTATCCCTATCTTCTTCCTATCCCTATTTAAGATTCCTAGATATATAGTTGAAAATTTTGAAAAGATTCAAAGGTCTTTCCTGTGGTCGGGTACTGAGGAGAAAAAGAAACTTTCTTTGGTGAAGTGGGATAAGGTATTCCAACCAAAAAGTAGTGGTGGTCTTGGGATAAGAACCATTTCTCTCTCCAATAAAGCTCTCATGGCCAAAGTGGGATGGGATCATCTGAGGGATGGGAAGGATTGGTGTGGGATAATGAATGCTAAATACCTATTGAGTCGGCCTCTGATTGATTTCCTTTCGAAGGCCCATCCTCCGGGGTCCTTGGTTTGGAAGGGGATTTGCAGCCTTGAGGATCTTTTGAGGAACGAGTTTAAATGGAAGATAGGTAATGGTAATAAAATCAGATTCTCAGAAGATACTTGTTTACTAGACTCTCCCCTAGATTCTTTTGAGTTTAGGTTTCTCAAAGGTAGTGCACAATAAGAGTTTGGTATATTTGTTAGTGATTACCTAATTGGACCCTTGAGGGCTTGGAAATGGAATGATATTAGAATTTTCTATCCTTTATCCCCAAATCTACGTATTCTTTCCAAGACTCTCTAGGACTTACTAGCCCTCACTATATTGCAATCCTCATATCATGGGGATGAGCTATTTTGGATACATGATCACCAGGGTGATCTCACTATGAAATCTACCTACAGATAGCTGGCTATTCAGGGGAGTGCTAATATTCTATGGAAAAGGTTTGGAATTGATACATGATACCAAAAGTCAATTTCTTCTAGTGGATTGTTTGTCATAATAGGATTCTTACACAAGATAATCTATGAACAAGGGGGTTCCAGATTCCTAATAAATGTTTCCTATGTAAAAGAAATGAAGAATTGGTTGATCATCTACTATTACACTACCCCTTTGCTATGGAGGTTTGGGAGTTGGTATTCAAAGGATTAGGGATTCAATGGATTATGAGTAAGGAAATCACTTCCTTTATTCTAAGTTGGTCTGGGATTTTTTCCCATCCTTTAACTATTGAAATTTGGAACCAAGTTCCTCCTATTACATGCTAGTGCTTATGGAAAGAGAGGAACAATAGGATATTCAAGAACACTGAGATGCACCTAAAAGAGGTGTTTGGTATTGGTGTCTAGCTCATTGAGGAAAAGATCTATCTTTTCAAAGGGAAAACCCCAATCATAGGTCTGATTGAGTTGGATATAAACATGGATAAAGCTTGGGATTAGGTGTTAGATTCCAACTCTTATGACAACTCCAAAATTCTTGCCCAGAGAGCTACTATATGGAAACCTCCTGACAGGGGCTGGTATAAACTGAATTTTGATGGGGCTACTAAGGGAAACTCAAGCAAAGCAAGTATAGGAGGAGTGATTAGAGACCACAAGGGAAAATTGATGGTTGGTTATGCTGGGGGGATAGGATGCCACTCATCTATGATAGAGAAAGTTTGTGCACTATTAAAGGGATTACAAATAGTTGTTACCCTGGGGATAGATAACCTGCACATTGAAGGGGACTCCAAGTCCATTATTTAGGCTATTAATTGTGGTAGATTACTAGGATGGAACACTATGGATATTTTGCTTGATATTAGGTTCCTTGTGTCTAAACTAAAAGTTGATGTGTCTAGTCATATCTATAGAGAACGAAACCAAGTGGCGGATGCCCTAGCCAATTTTAGCACACATTGGAAATTGTCCAAATGTTGGCGGGACATAAGCATACTTCTGCCTAATATTCAGGGTATTATAGTTAAGGAACAAAGCCCTTACTTAACCCATGATGACAATACCGCACATGCTTAGCTAGTTATCTGGGGCAGCCACTTGCTTACTCTTTGGGCTTTGTGGTCTTATTGAAGTGATGAGATGGATGATGAGCTGTAGCAATGGGATGGATAAAAAGTGGACTTTTTCTAATAATAAGATGGAGCCTATTTTGAAAAAAGAAATCATGATTTTTTGTAGCAAGTACTGGAGGATTATTACTAATCTAGATCGTACTTGTCGTAATATCCTTATGAGGATCTACTTAAACTCTCAAATTTTCAAATTTGAGTTTTTTGATTTTGATGTGACTTGTAATTATGAGACTAAGCTTCTTTGTGGATTTTATTTTTCTTCTATTTTAGCTTCATTCCTTTTAGCTCCTTTCTACAGGTTAACTAAAGGTGGCCAACCCCTAAATACTATGGTTTTGGAGATATCTAATTATAGCCCCACGGCTATTCTGCCTAGAATTATGTGCTCCTACGATGTGGAAGGAAATCTTGCCTTGCCTATCATGTCCTTTTTTCTTAGCTGGTTATGCAATGTGATCCTAATTAATGGATACACTAAGATGGTTTTTGGGAATTATTATGCTCATGCGTGTGATTTTTCCATTGGATTGATTACCAAAATTTACCTTTCCCGGCTTAAATGCCTTATTGTGTGGGGATTTTTCCACCTTTCTAGTTTCTCTAACCTTCTTTGTTTGTAGAGTTCCTAGTCTTACAGTGTGTAGAGTGACATTATGGGAGGAGAAAGGGTGTGGATTGAACTGGATAATTGCAATGAATTTTGTAAAGACCCTCTAGTCTGGCACATTTGTGTTGAAGGTGGAATTGCTCCTATGATGGAGAGGCTTGTGATTCATGACCCTAATCTGTCGACCTAGTTTGTTAATTCATGGAAGAATCATCATGTTACCATTGGTGGCATCTCCTTCATGGTGGAGGAGGAAGTTATCACACAAGCTACGAGTCTCCAATGCACTAGAATGAAGCACCCTAAGTATTCTAAGACCCAGGACATTGATAGTATGAACAATTTTTTTGAGGAGGAGGCATCGGTGCACAACCAGTTTGGGTTTGAACGGGAGGCACTTCCGCAACTGTGGAACTAGGTGTGCCTTGCTCTTATAAAGTATATTACACTGGAAGGAAGGTACAAGACTTTTTACTACTACCATTTTCCCTTGTTAAATCATCTTAGGCATAAGGTTCTTATGAGCTATCTCTTCTACCTGCTTATGGACCTTGAAAATTTACTTGAAAAATGTATTGATTTGACTGCTGCTAACCCCAATGAACCTACTCCTCTGCCTCTCCATCAGGGCGTTATCCTAAGACTCTACCATTTCCACCTAGATTTATGCCCTTTGAAACCTATATCGGTTGTTTGTATTGAGGAAATTGAGCCCCCCACCATGCACAACTTGTCCCTGGCTGAATCTAAAGGTCCTATCAAAAAGAGTCACTTGGCCCCTGTTGAGAAACCAAAACCTATTACAAAAAAACATAAGGGTGTCAATGGTGCTGCCCAGACCAGTGCGACTGTTAGCTTGTGTGGTCTAAAATCTACCCCTGCTAAGAACCTTGGTAAGCCTGGTATGAAAAATAAAGGTAAGGAGGAGAAGGTGCCTCCTAATAAAGGAAATAATTTTGTGAGAAAGGATTCCTTGGGTGATATGGTGGTTGTAGAGACCCTGGTTATTGGTTGTGACGCCATCATTAGGTGCTCTGGTAGGCTGGCCAAAAACAAGAAAAAAGTGTAGATTAGGGATTTGGATACTAAAGAGCAGTTGTTTGACAACAAAGGTAGTGATGTGGAAGAGGTTTTGGGGGAGGAGGATGAGGAGAAAACTAGAGGTCCCTCCTCTGTTCCTGACAGTGGTTTACCTCAGAAGGAGGGTTCGACCACCCATTCGTCGGAGCCACTGGAGATTGAGCAAAATGATCCCATCTACACTACATGTAGCGAGGAGGAGATTGGTATGCTGAAAAATAGACTGGACATCCTAGACAAAAATCTCCTTGGGTTGACCCACTTCACAATCAAGATGATTCACTATGTCACCAGTAACCTATCAATTTCCATGAAGGATGAAATTTGGATAAAGAAGACTGAGGACCACCAGGAGTGGGTTTGTGATGATATGATTCAATTGTTGTCTAAGAATTGAGAGAAGGCCAGTTAGTATGTTGTTGGTTTGCTATTGGTCCATGTGTCTTGTTAGTCTCCGTCTAGGTTTAGTTAGGTGTTTTTTGGTGTGGTATTTTAGATAATGTTTTTTTTATCTAGACTTTTTGGCCCTTGTGGCTCTCTATGTAGGGTACAACACCCTATAAATGCTTCTTACATTATCAAAAACATTAAAATATTGTACTTCATTCCAAAGATGAGAAATATAATATACATCATTCATCACTGAATGAAAAAGAAAAGACAACCATTTAACATTCACCATTCTAAGAATCATTATCAATATATTGATATATGCCTTACTTATAAGGTATCAACATGAAAGAAAACATGGTTAATCTTGCTAACATCACATGTTTCACAATTCTAAAAATAAGTATTTGTTTTAACATCCACATTCATTCAAGGATAGGTTAAGATACACATTGATTTCACTAAGAATAGAGTAAAGAAGGTGCATAAGCACTCAATTCTTTCCAAAAACCATTGTTTGCAACAAAATTTATTTTCTACACACTTCCAATCTCACACATTAGAATATATTTGGCATCATTTTCAACAAAATATAGCAATTTACACTTTCTTAAAGCATACTAAGCCAACTTTTGAACTCTTCATATGCAACCATATCCAAGATGAAACATGCATTTATACATACATACTTACATCACTGGGAATCACATCACAAGGATACACAAGGGTCCATCTAGACACCAGTAAGCATCATACTAATCCATGATATATAATCCATGAGCCAAAAACCAATATCCATCTCACATAATCCATACCTCACACTTAGTGGTTTGATGGTGTTAGGCCACACACACATGGTGATACCATCCAAACAAGACCACAATGACCTATCTCTTGTTGAATAAGGTGGTTAGCCTTCAAGAGATAGTCATCACACATAGGTGGGTAGTGGGTCCTAGCTATGTAACAACCTCACATACCCCATCCTCAAAGTTCCCTACATCTACTTCCTTGTATACATTCAACCGAGTTCGACTCTCTTGTTCTCGATGAGGAATCACATTACAAAATAAGACCAAAATTTGAAAACAACAAATAGAAAACTAGTTTAGCCACCAAAGATCATAAATAATTTTCAAATAAAGATTCAATTTCAACAATAAAGCAATAAATGTGTGCAATTTCAACACTAAATCATATGTAACCATGAGGGATACATGCGAAAAAGATCACAAGGTGTGGCTAAACCATCACAAACAAGATAAATCATTTTTTTTCAGGTCCTCAAAATCAAAATAAAAGTAATCAATAACCAAAAGAAGATTCACAATCTTTGAAATGGCACAATACATAACTATGTGACTAAACTAGCCACCAAATGAGGAAGGAGGGAACAATGTCTAACTATCGCAATAGCCCCTCATGTGGTGTGGAGTGATCACACTAACCACATGGCATGGACTCACCAACTGGCCCATGCACTCCTTGGTTGCCCACATGGAATACGCACCTCGGTCACATCCTACATCACGTCTTAGCATGGCATGGGCATACGCTAGCCAGAGAAAGCACGTACTGGTTGTATTCCACATGGTAGTGTTTATGTGGCTCCATAGAAGTAGGCACACACAAAACACACCCCACATAGCGATACCTCACGGAGAAGGAACACACAGGTACTCACTATAGCCAAAGGTATACATGGCTAGGACATACCCATATGTCGACCGACCCAAACACTGTTGAGAGAAAACATGAGTGTCCCTCTACAAGTGTACAAGGCCCCATTATGCTCATCACACAAGTAGGCTATCATAACACAATCTCATAGTGCACCTTCACGCATCTATGCATGTGGCATCGTGTCCTCGAGTCCAACTCACTACCATCAGCAACACGACATCATCACTAGCACTATGTCGGAAGATTAGTGTGGTGTGGCATCATGTCTATGGCATCGTGGTAGAAAATGTGCGGATATGGGATATATAATGCATATATGAGTATAACAATATGGGGCTACTCGAGCTTCACCTCTCATATGGATGAGGTTGACTTGCTAATGCTAGCTCAACACCCTTGCAGGTGGCCAAGAATATACTAACAAACCAATGTCATTGTACTCAAAACTATGGGGATTAGGCTAGCACATATGGATCAAGTACCTTGATCCATCATAATGGGAAGTAATGAGTACTTTCCCCGCTATCTCACAGAGAAAATATGAACACTTTTTAAAGGCTATGAGAGCAGTGAGATCTTGACATGTGGATTGATCCACCAGCTAGTGAAATGGGTAAGACCTGTTGATGGGTGAGGGGTCATCTGATTTGGATGAATTCTATTGGCCGGAGATGAATGAGCAAAGAACTATTGAAATTCAAACTCAAGTATCTCAATGTGAGCCATTTGATCTACCATCTCATCAAAGGATTGATGGCTGATATTCAAAATCAACAAAGAGGCATGTGATAGCCATTTAGTTATGTAACCAGTAAGCATTACTAATATGCTCTTTGTGGGAGCGATCAAATTGATCTTTGTGTGTGTGGAGACTTAATTCCTGGTAATCATGAAGCATAATATGCATATTTCCATGCACGCTAATGAATTGCCACCATTAAATGCATGTGTTTTCTTTGGGCATTGATGGTTGTTTTCATCACGTCGATCGATAAATACAAGAGCAATGACTGCTAGTTTGAACATTTGCATTGAACAATTAGTAATTTTCTTAATTTGAGCTGAGTGAATAGTGTTTGATTGTAAGCTCGAGAAGTAGCCAAGCATCAAAATGAGTAAGTTTGCTAACATTAGAGTCCCAATTAGGAGGTCACCAAGGTTCAATGTGAAGAAAGAGTAGGATAGTGTCAATGAGTAGGAATGCAACATACCTAAACATGCTCTGACTACAGAGGAGAAGGTTCCTACCGATAAACCTTTGCTTGTCCCTATTAGGTGTAGTAGGAGGCTATTGCACAAAAGTTTTTCCACAGGGAAGATAGGAGAAAAGGGAAAAGAGCATGCCCTATTCACATCTAGAGTTTCTAGGAGGGTAAGGTATGGACGTGGTTCATACAAGCAACAAAATTCTCTAATTGCAATCACAGATAGAGTAGACACTGAAATTTAGTCTAAGCCTACGACTTCAATTTCTTCATAATTCGTATTTTCATAGTCATAATTAAATAATGTTAATTATTTAATTAATTATTTTTAACATTTATTCCTCTATTAATTGAATAAACCCAATTATTTAATTAATTCATATTATCTTTATTTAGTCCTGATTAATTAAATAAATGTTCTTTATTTAATTCTGTCACTAATTAACTTTATCCTCTCTTAAATTAAAAAAACTCTTATTTCATTTATCCTAATCATATTTCCAACTATAATTAAATAAATACTTTAATTATTTAATTATTCATTAATATTTTCTTCAATCAATTAAATAAATCTTATTTATTTAATTTAATCCTTAAATGTCGAATCTTGAATTAAATAATCATTGAATTCATAAAAGCCTATTTTGGATATATTCTTGTATATTTAGATTATTGTTTGAGTTATCTAATTATTCATTTCCACTTGACTCAAGATATATTTAAATCAGTCAGTCATCTCCTGATTTAATGTATAATTGTCTCTCACAAATAAACTCTCTATCTAAACTAGTCAATTATCTAGTTTTAATTCTTATGCATGTAGACATTTATTAATTAAATAACTTTATTTAATTAATTATTTTATGCGTGCATTCAAACAGATCATTTTCTTTATTCTATCTTTATCTTTTACATGCAATCATTATTCTTCTAATTTTTGAATACTTTCAACTAGAGATTAAATTATTATTTAATCTTGATCTCTATCTTTTAGGTTTTATCACTCACGTCACTACTGACACTAATATGTATGCGTATTGAATCTTTTAATCTCAGCCTGTCATTGGAAAACCCTGTTTTCTATAAAATGGCTTAATCTTCATCATTGTCACTCCTCCCAAAATATTCATGAGTTTGGAGCACTTGTTTAATAATCTTCGATACTTCGCTATTATCACATATATCAAGGCTATACTTGCACACATACTGAAAATCTGAGGGCAAGAATACTATTACAACGAAATGGACAAGGACAACAAAGGTTATTCATGGAACTATATTGATACTTGGTGAGATCTTTTCATTTATGCTTTCCTTTGTGCTTTGTTGTTTGGCTTTAGTTTACATTAGAGTTTATTGATTTTGAATTGCTTTAATCTTTCATTTTTTCATGATGTTACATTGGTGAACCCGACGTGAAGACACGTTCTTCGCAAATCTATAGAAGTTTTATTCAAGTTTTGTAGGTATCATACAGTCTGATGCATTTGATGCATGAAATGATGCAATTGACATTACGAGCCGCATCTGATGAATATAATGACACATCTGAAAAAATATGACACATCTGTGGATTTTCACGATGTAATCGACTAGTAAAATCTGCGATGCATATGCTGCTTTGCCCGACGCATCTAACTGGTGAAATTTCTTAGTTAAATTCCAAATTTAAAATTTTTCATTGTGTTTTTATTTTGACTAATTGCTAGTTTGTAGTGTGTGTTTTAAGGATTTAACATAGTGTTTATAGGACATAGCATAGAAGACAAGTTTTCAAAACTCTTTTTGCAGGATGAATGTCGCAGACAAATTGAAACTACTAATGAATTGTTTTGTAGGACATGTGTCTAAGACTATTTTGAAAGTCTATTTGAGTAGATTAAATAATTATCATTTGGGCTTAAAATTAACTACTTTCTATTGTGTTTGTTGTGAAAGAACAATCTGTTTATTACCTAATTCAGTAATAGAAGTATCCTCTCTCCTTATGCATTCATGCGATCCTAGGTGTAAGAGAAACTGTTACTGACTCTAGAAATTGGGCATGTCTTGGTGGGAAAAGGTACTCACCCCAAGACGACTCAAACCAGCAATGAATCTTTTTCACCAAGCTACTCTCGATCGGTATATAAATGTAAATCTTAAGGGAAATCCTAAGATTGTAGGTGTAGATTTGTAATGCAAAAAAGATCAATGTATCTTGCCTCACACATAGCCACCTAAACGAGTGCTCGTACTATGAGCCAATTTTTTTTTAGTTAAGCCAAAAACCTTCTATTTGCCGATGCAAGAGGTCGGACCTCTAAAGTCACCTCACATTTATACAGTTTTTAGTAGAGATTAAAAGTATGCCATGGGAGTTTCATGAGTACTGAAGCTTGGCTACAATAGAGAAGTGAGTGCCAAGGAGGGGAGCCAGTGGGGTCAAGCTTCTAATTATCCACTCTGAATAAGCGTAGTTGGGGAAACCCAAGTGAGAACTCAACAATTATTGTCACTGTAATCCTTAGGATTGTACTTGTTTTCTAGAATTATACATGTTCATGTTCGTCAAACTTGAAATACATTATTTTCTTATTATCTTTATTTGCCAAAATTTGATCACAAAACAAAGTCAGTTTACACTATCATTTATTGGAAAACCGCAACCGTTCATCAAAAAACTGCATCTATCAAAATTGAGTCCAATATGCATTTACCAGAAATTGAGTCACATTTTCTTACCAATGAGTCACATCTGTCAAAATAGATTGCATTTGCTTACTAGACTACCACATCTAATATATCGAGTCATGCATGTTAATTACCTCCATTACTAGAAAACCCACACTTGAAACTTTTTGTGATGCATCTGAATAGGTGAGTCGCATCTACAGTCTGGAACGATGCATATGCCTTGTCACAAACCCGGACTAGATTTCACCAGTACACAGTTAAAGTCACAAAACCCACATCTGATAAATATTGAGTCATAATTGATATAGTGAGTCACATCTGCTTGATATAGAACTGCATGTGTTTGATACTCAAGATTGAATTTACCAGTAAAACACATCTAACAATTCAAACCACAACTGTTAAATTTTTTGACGCATCTAATATCTAGCAATATATTTTCTTGATTACCAAAAACCTAGAATTCACTATCACAGACTAAAATTGAGTAGTATTACCAGTATCTGATTTATCCTTTTACATTGATTCTTGGACAAAAACTAGAAAGTTTGCTCAAAATTTTTATGATTGCATCCTTTAGGTATCATTCAGTGCATCCTAGTTGTAGATCTTACTTTCATCGTAGGATTCTTTATTTCCTTTAGATAGATCATCATTTGTAGATCTCAAGATATTAACCTTTCATGCTTTGGATGAACCCTCACTTCAATAAATGTTGTCATTGAACCTAGTCATCATATCTTTTGTCCTACACATGAGTCCTTCCAGCTCATTAGTCTAGTTTGGGAGCTCACCTTATCTTTTGGTCTAGTCCTATAAGGGTTCCTTGTCAAAACTAAATTGACACATGGGTTAAGCTTTAGCTAGTAGGTAACTTCATTTAGAATCTTCTGAAATTGATCACTTAGACTTTTTCATATTTAGACATTGTCATTCTAAGATAGCATCATTTTATATATTCCTTATTTGCAAGAAAATATCAAAAAAATAGCTGCATTCATTCCTTATTTGCAAGAAAATCCTGAAAGCACATACTAGATTCATATCATCCATAGACTTAGTTTTTGCATTACTTGCACTTTTAGCATGTCTTACATGGTTGAGACAAGATCTAAAAGGAAAGAAAGAGAAAAGATGGTTGATCCAAGTGATTTCATCAATTTGTTTTCAAACCCCTTTTCAGGGACATCTTCATTGAGACCTCACAAGACTTTGTTAAACAAATTTGTTACTAGAGACACACAAGGATGCATTGTAGTGGAAGACATAGATGATGTTGTATAGGACCTTGAGTTTTCCTCCTTTGTATATGACTATCTAGCAAATGATCCTCAACGATACTTAGCTAAGTTGCTAGTAGAGGGTGCCAAGTTACCTCTTGGATTTGACATCCGTACCCTACAAACTACATCTACCCAAGTGACAAACACTACCACTACTAGTGCTACTATACCTCAAGTGACTACCACTATACCATTTGGATTACCTACACAGAGTTCTCCAATGATACACACATCTCCATTTGGTATATCTAGCATGACACAGGGGCTAAATTTCACCATAGGGACATCATCGTCTAATACCTTTGGTCCTCTTATTGGGAACAAAAGATCTAAAACATCAGCTCCTATACCAAGTGTCAATGTCACTAGTACTATTCCACAAACAAAAACTATACCAAGTTTCAATGTTGCTAGTACCATACCATAGATTGGGGTCTCACAGACAGGAGGTATACCCTCCTTTCAATATGGAAATTGACCCATCACTTCACAAATTCCAAATCAAAATCCATTTTCATAGATTCTGAATCAAAATCCATTTTCACAAACCCCAAATCAAAATCCATTCTCACATATTTTAAATCAAAACCCATTCACTAACATTCCAAATCAAAATCCACTTTACATACCAAAACTTAACCAAAATCCATCACAAAACGTTGGATTCCAAAACACGTACATAGACCCAAACAATCCAACTAACACATCCTTAACTCAAGTTGACATCCTGTAGACACAAATGCACACCCTTCAAACATAGATGGATAACATGGCAGTGTCTAACAAGAGAACCGTTTCAGCAAAGGATTTATGCCCATTTCCCTTCAACAAATCATTATACATGACACCTTTCCCACATGGGTATGTTATACAAAACTTGCCCAAGTACAATGGAAAGCGAAATCTAGTCAAACACATAAGCGAATTTTCCATGATGTACATATATGTTGCATACGACCCCACCTATCTTATGAGACTCTTTCTGAGAAGTCTTATTGGGATTGCATTGGAATGGTTTTTGGGTCTCGAATATGGCATAAAATCATGGGGCAAATTAGCTGAAAATTTTATTGAACACTTCTCCTTTAACATCAACCATGAAATCAACATAGAAACCTTGTGTCATACTACACAAGATGAAGTAGAAACTTTTATCACCTTCTTCTAGAGGTGGAAAACTATAGCCAGTCAATGTCCTATCGAAATACCTGAGAAATAGGTCACTATCTTTCAGGAAAACCTCAACCCAAAATTGAGAAGTTACTTGAGAGTATATTGTTGCACATATTTTGTAGAACTAGTGGAAAAGGGGCTCATACGAGAAAAAGGTCTCATTGACAAAGGGGAACTTAAGACACCCAACATAAATCCAAATGTGCAAAACATCCCCAATGACATAAACAATTTTTGGTCTCAGAACAAAAACGTTACCAATGATGGGATAGTTGTTGCTAAAAATTTACAAGTAGGACTGATCATCACACTTAGAGGAAATAACCCCTCTACCAACACAATCAACGCCATCAACCAAACCCACAACACTACCCAAAACACCCAAAGGCCACAACAACAGAGAATATTTCCAAAACATGAGTTCACTCCCCTCGGGGAACCCATCAAGTCAGTCTTCAATCAATTGTTGCAACACAATCTCATATAGATTCAAGATCCAAGACAATACAACCTAGGGAAATTGAAACCATTTTGGTGGGATGACAATTCCTTTTGTGACTTCCATTGGACTAAAGGACATAGCCTAGAAAATTGTTGACAACTGAAAAACATCATACAAGACTTTGTCAAGAAAAAAACATCATACAAGACTTTGTCAAGAAAAAACTATTCAAGTTGGTGGACATAAATTGACATCTTCAAACACTAATCACAAGGTCTTTTCTAATCCATTACATGACCATGGGAAAGGGAAATCCCCTAGTTCAGGAAACAATACCAATATTTCCACCAATTATGCTAGTGTCAAGCATGATTATAGTGGTCCCATCATAAATCATATCTGAGCTACCAATGACTATGTCAATCCCATTACCATAAACAATACTCCTGAGTGTGTTGTCAACACTCATCAAACCAAGATCATTATCCAAGGTCCTTCATCTAAACAACCACCATAGACTTCCAAGTCATAGTATAACTTACTTGATTGGTTGGGGAAGACCCCAACCCAAATCTCCATCTTGGAACTATTGTGTATCTCACCTGATCATCAATCCATTCTAGACAAGGCTTTACAATGCATGACTATCCCCAACGATCTTTATGTCAATCATTTCTAGGAAATGGTAGGCTACCTGACCAATATCATGCCACCTTCTCTAAACAAGACTATACAACTGAAAAGACAAATCATAACAACCCTTTGAACCTAGAAGTCCTTGTTCATAAAACCAAAGTTAGATGAGTCTTGGTAGATGGAGTAGGGTTGAATCTTTGCACTTTAAAATTGGTTAAGGCATTAGGATTCTCAGAGGCACGTGTGGACACCACCAAAAGCATTGTCATTAAGGCTTATGATGATGAAGAATGAAAATCAAAGGGGGTTGTATCACTTCCTATCAGAATTGGTCCTACAGTTATGGAGACAAACTTCCAAGTCTTGGATCTTACCCTCCCATATAACCTTCTACTAGGAAGACCTTGGATTCATGCTATGAAGGCAGTCCCTTCCACGTATCATCAATATCTCAAATTTCCCTACAATGGTACTGAAATAACAATAGATGGTGACCCAGATCCATTCCAATATTGCACCAATCTACGAGAGATACCCCAACACAAAGTGCCTATAAACCAAGAAGCTTCATCATCCAATTCATCCCACTATCTTGATCCATCCACTCTTACCAAAACATCCACTTCACCATCACTACCTTCCACTCCTAAGGTCAAGATCCAATACAAGGGTTGTGGGGAATATCACATGAAGACATCTTATTGTGCTATCCATCTGGTTCCTCCTAAATCATACGGCTTACCCATAGTAGATAGGAGACAATTAGTGGTCACCATACACATCCCTCCCACAACAACCTTCACAAAATGGGGAGAATTAAGCAAAGAATCCATAAATGAAGATGATGTGACCTCCTAGTTATATAGAGAAAATAATGAAGAACCTCCTCCACTTGCTCAAATACCTACAAAACAATATGGAAAAGGTTTTTCCATAATGTAGAGCAAAGGATATAATGGACACAGTTTCTTATGTTTACATCAGAATGGGAGGACTAAACCTATCATTGTTTCTAAATGGACAAAAGGCTTAAGGCTTGGGTTTCAACTGCTCCAAATTGGCATTTCTAGTACCACATCACCTTTACTTGAGGAAGTAAGATCTTTTGAATATATTGAGACATCCAATGAACCATTTGATCAACCCTATTGTGTTTCCCCCGACTCTAACGAATACGAGTGGGATTCCCTATCCTCCAGATCCATCATGGACCTTGATAAAATGTTTGGAAAACTTGACCAAATTCTGAAATCCTCCCCAAATCCATTGAATTCCTGTCACCAAAGACTTTGAAAAAAGAGGAATGGTTTAAACATTACTATTGGGAATCTCTTGATCCTACCTCTTGGGAACCTAAAAAATTGACTTCAAATAACCACACCTTGGCATTAGGTCCACCTCAGAATAAACCTAGATCCAAGAAAAAGAGCAAAGAGGACTTGGTAAGAAACTTTTGTGACTATATGAACAACTCAACTTTTTCCTTGACCCCTTTGAACTTTGACAACTCTGATTATGAAATTCCTTTAGTTTATCCCTAGCTCATCGATTGGGATCAACAAGACACACCTGTATTAGACACTTTTGAGAACGACAAAGCAATTGTTGAGTTTATGGGACTACGAGAAGGCATACCTGGTGGTGATCATAAGGCTGGATTTACCATAGACTTGGATAACATGGCATATTTTGGGGAATTTTTTCAACCCTCCAATCACAAAAATAAGAAAAGCAATGACGAAAATAAAAATGATGAGTCTCTAGGTGAAAACTGAAAGACACCTTTAGACAATGAAAAAGAAAAAAATAAGGATGCATCTGAAGGTGAAAACCTCTATGAGGCACCTAAGGATGGAGGTTTGAAAATTCTCCCCATTGCTTAGGAAACGTCACCCATGCTAGTTGAAGAATCTATGGAAATCAACATAGGCATTGAAGAGAATCCTCGACTGGTCTATTTTGCAACATCATTGACATAAGTAAAGCAGCCAGAATTTCGCAACTTCTTCACACAAAGAAATATTAGTTTTGCATGGTCATATGCTGACATTCCTGGGCTAGATCTTGAACTTGTACTACATCATTTTCCTTTACAACTAGGAGAAAAAACCGTGAAACATAAATTGAGGAAAATACACCCATAGATTGCTTTACTAGTAAAGGAAGAATTGAAGAAACTATTGCACGTTGGCTTCATTATATCAATTGACTATGCAGATTGGATTTCTAATCTTGTACCAGTCACAAAACCAACAAGAGGCATATGCATCTATACAAATTTCTAAGATATCAACAAGGCTTGTCCTAAAGATGACTTCCCTCTACTGAACATTGACATGACTGTTGACTTAATAGCAGGATATGAGATGTTGTCACTTATGGATGGATTTTTAAGATATAATCAGATCATAATTGCAACTAAAGACCAACCTAAAATAGCTTTCACTTGTCCTTGGAGAACTTATTATTGGAATGTCATTCCTTTTGGATTCAAAAATGTTGGAGCAACCTATCAATGTGCTATGACAACTATTTTTTATGACCTCATACATACTCTCATGGAGGACTATGTAGATGATCTAATAGCTGAATCATTGACAAGAGATTATCATTTACAGGTCTTAGACAAGATTTTTCAAAGGCTAGAAGAGTATAATGTAAGGATAAATTTGAAGAAATGTGTGTTTGGCATGAAATCAAGAAAGCTTCTAGGATATATCATTTCTAGATGAGGCATTGAAGTGGATCCAACCGAAGTGAAAGCAATAATAGACATTCCTCCACTAGCTAATCTCATTCAGCTAAGGACACTACAAGTGAGACTGCAATCCATCAAAAGATTCATAGTGCAGTTAGCAGATAAGACACATCCCTTTCAACATTTACTTAGAAAAATAATACCCTTTGTATGGACAGGTAAGTTCCAAGAAGCTTTTCAACTAATTAAGGATTACCTACTCATACCACCAGTCTTAATGCCATCTATTGAGGGATGACCATTGATTCTCTACATCTCAGTAACTACCTCATCACTAGGAGCATTGCTTGCACAGAATGACAATGAGGGTCATTAAAGGGCGA
This sequence comes from Sequoia sempervirens, assembly GCA_007258455.2. Classification (NCBI taxonomy): domain Eukaryota; kingdom Viridiplantae; phylum Streptophyta; class Pinopsida; order Cupressales; family Cupressaceae; genus Sequoia; species Sequoia sempervirens. The sequence continues at coordinate 663,076,382 of VDFB02271358.1, forward strand.
TATACTATATAGTAGTTGCACTTTGGTAGGTTCTGAGATCAATTACAGTACCATTGAATGTTCATGTCTTGTAATAGTATTTTCTACTCAAAAACTTAGGCACTACATGCTAAACCACCAAATAATGTTGGTTGCAAAGATAGATCCTCTGAAATATCTTCTAAGAAAGAAGTATTAACAGGATGACTAGATAAATGGGTAATCGTACTCAGTGAGTATGATATCTAGTACATAGAGAGAAAAGCTATCAAAGGACAAGTCATTGTTGATTAGTTGGTCGATGCACCGATACAAGCCAATCACCCTTTAGTTGCAAATTTTCCTTATGAGTTTATATTCACTATTGACATGGGTACGACATGGAAACTATACTTTGATGGGTTCCATATGAATCATGGCTCAGGGGATGGTATATTGTTTATCACACCACAGGGTGATTCTATCCCTAAGTCATTCAAGATTGTTTTTCCATGTACCAACAATATAGTAGAATATGAGGCTCTTGTGACAGGATTACACATGGCCATCAAATGGAAGATCAAGAACCTATAGGTTTATGGTGACTCTCAGTTGGTAATTTGACAAGTAAATGATGAGTATGAAACTAAGGATGAAAATATTGCTCCCTACAAATGCATCACAAATAGTTTCAAAGAATATTTTGACAAGGTGGACATTCATCAAGTACCTTGTGTTCTAAATAGGGCAGCAAATGCCATGGGAACTATTGCTTCACTTTTGGACATACCTACCAACATGCCTAAATTTGAGTTTTTGGTAGAACAACTTTTGGTCCTACCTATGACATCCCAAATTCGGAGATGGTGTGTGAGATTTTATGTCCCAATTTCCCAGTGTATAAATACATCTATGACTACCTCCATGTCAAGATCATACCCCCTGACCTTTCCAACAACCAACGTAGGAAATTTCTCCATAAATCAGCCAAGTATAACATCATCAGAGAAACCCTTTATAGATGTGCGCTACACAATACCCTATTGCGATGTCTTGATATTGAAGAAGCACAAGAAACCTTGTGTAGGGTACATGAGGGTATATGTGGATCCCATTCTAGTGGTCCTCCATTAGCTAAGAAGATTATGAGACTAGGTTACTATTGGCCTACCATGGAAAAGGACTCATATGTCTGTCAAGAAATTTCATCAATGTCAGGTACGTAGAGACTTGATATATGCAATAGCAAAGGAGCTTCGTCCCATCACATCACCATGGCCCTTTTCCCAATGGGGACTCGATCTCATAGGTAAGATACATCCCACATCATCCAACGGCCATAAGTTCATCATTACTGCCACTGAGTATTTTACTAAGTGGATTGAGGCTATTCCCATGACCTACATCACTAGCACACAGATTTCTAAGTTTATTCTAAACTATATCATCTTTCAGTTTGGTGTCCCTCAATCCATAATCATAGATAATGGTTGTCCATTCAAGAACCAAGAATTCCATCATCTCTGTGAAGAGTTCCATATCCAACATCATTTTTCCACCACATATTACCCACAAGGTAATGACCAAGCTGAGGCATCTAATCTTAAGACTATCATCAAAATCCTCAAAAAGACTATCAATGATGCTGATCGTAATTGGCATTTATAGCTTAATCCAGCCTTAGGGGCTTATTACACAAGCATATGTACTCCCACTGGCACCACTACATATTCCTTATTATTTGGTTTTGAGGCCATCTTACCTATTGAGGTTGAGATTCCTTCCCTGAGGGTATCTTTGAAAGGGCATATTGATGATGAAGAGTACCATGTCTCAAGACTACATGAGTTATAATTCCTAGATGAATGAAGATAGAAGGCATTAGATCATCGCCAAGAATATCAAAGTCATCTTCATCGCAACTACAACATGAAAGTCTTGAATAAATTTTTTGACATTGGTGATTTGGTCTTAATGGAGAATCCCAAGAATCAAGCTGAAAGAGAAAAACTAGGAAAGTTTGAACCAAACTGGTTAGGACCCTACATTGTCATAGAAGCTTTTGGATCAAGAGAATATCAACTCTCTACTCCTAAAGGAGAACCATTGTTAGCACCTATCAATAGTCTTCATCTAAAGAAGTTCTACTCATAGCTTCTGAGAGCCTTGTCAAAAAATAAAAAAAATATTATCTAGGTGAAAACCTGGCAAACAAGTATCTTGGTAACATCAAAAAAATCAAAAAAATCAAGAAAATAGTAAAGAGAAATAAGTCTTCCAATAGTGAAAACCACTTCAGTGGAACTTTGGATAAGTACCATGGTGAAAACCTGGCAAACATGCACCATGTGTAGTCAACTCTACTCCTTTGTCTACTATAATTCTAATCTGACTTCCCTATACATACCATCTATATTTCTTATCTATACCATGTACATATAACATATCTTTCCCATCCATCGCTTGTACACACCATTCATAATAAATGGTTGTCTTTTCCATCACTTGGAACGATTGACATCAAGCACACTTAGTATCCCCAGCCCCATCCTATTCATAATCAATTGGTCTTATAATAAACTGGGGGCAAGCACTTGACTTACGTCATATTGATTCTTGCATTGATTGTTCTGAAGATGTAAAACCATCGAAAAAATCCAAACACATTACAAAATGTCCTAAAAAATCCCAAAAACATCAAAAAACTTCAAAAAGACAAAAATAAATAAAATCAAAACATGTCAAAAATCCAAAAATAGAGTTAGAGTCAGTCACACTTGTCAGTCTTTGTCATTTGTTGAACTATGTTTCCTCTACGACTAGACGTAGGAAAGGCCATCTACCGATGTGCCCTCAAGGAATTAGGTCATTCCTTTTAGGGTTTTTCGTATAAAATCATGACTCAATCCATTTGTCTATATGACAAGGTCATTGGTCATTTTTAAATACGAGGTCTCTACATGTATAACGTAGGCAAGGCCATCAATTGATGAGTCCCCAAGGCTGCACTAGGTCAGTCCATTAGGGTTTGTCACATTCACTATCACACATGTCTTATATTTGTAAATAAATCAAAGTTTTTTTCAGTCAATCTTGTCATCCAAAGTCTAGTCCAATTACGAGGTCTCTGCATGTATAACAGCAAGGCCATCAATCAATGAGCCCCCAAGGCTGCACTAGGTCATTCCTTTAGGGTTCGTCATCAAACATAGTCAATTTTCAGCACATCACATCAAGTTGTGGATCAAAAAAATGAACAAGTCAACAATCTCATCAAGTCAAATCAAACAAATTTCCAAAGCAACAAAAAAAAAATCAACTTGTGTCTACTACAGGATGTGTCCTTCCTAAAAATAGACATTATCAAAACATCAATCAACCTATGTCTTATACCAGATGAGTCCTTCCTGAATATAGACACTATCAAAAAAATCAACATAGCCTTACACAGGTTATCACATCAACGACATCAGACTCAACGTCTTATATGATACATGTATTTTTGAAACTAGGCTTTTGTCATGACTTATATAGATAATCACAAGATCAACACTAGACTCAAAGTATTATATGGTATGTGCCCTTCCTAAAATTAGGCTTTATCAATCAATTATCTTATCAATCAAAACAATCAAACAAATAGATCAAGTTTTGGAAAATAGATTACTGGATTTTGACTTTGTGGCTTATTTATCTTATCATTTCATTTGGCTTTAATTTGGAATCATATTACTAGCTTTCTCAAGGATGTCCCATGAAGGATTTAGAGAGGCAACGATGTAACAAATTTATGTTTTCTTTGACTATTGTTTGTTGACTGTGTTTTAAATGTGATTTTTGATTCATGTTACTAGTTTCCTTGAGGATGTCCCATGAAGGAATTAGAGGAGCAATGACGTCTCATGACCCATCTTTTATTTGTTTGTTGTCTATGGTTTGTCTTGACAAAAAAGACTAGGGCAACTATGCCCTTAGTATGAGTTAGGACATTCCTTGTCGGTGACTGTCTGTTGTTACCAGGTGGATGACCTTGCACACCTTGATCTATGTCATATCATGGTGTTTGTATCCATTTTTTTTAGTTACCTCCCAATGATTATTTAGTGCAAGGCCTTTTGTGGTTCAATGAAACATCAAAGATTGCTAATACTAACATCCATGTCTTTTATTATTTTTCATCTTCCTTTCACACTAACATTTCTTCTTACTTACATTATGATGGAGTCCTGTGACACACAAAATATAAAGCATCCTACATATGCATTCATGTTAGAAACATCATATAAATATCATATATTGTAAATCATACATATATGTTGCATTTAAAAAAGAAAAAAATATAGGCATCTATCATATCTAGGAAATCATGGCATAATAGGCATTCATCATCATAGATAACATAACAAAAGAATTGCATGTATATAACAATTGTAAATTTATGCATCACATTACATCCACCATCATCAAACGTATAGCATCACATGTAGATAGCATTGTAAATACATATATCACATTGCACCTCATAATCATCAACATTGAATCAATACATAACATCCATCGATATCATAGAAGTAAACACATGCATCATAATATATAATCAACATCACATCATAATCTACATAAAACATCATAATGTCGATAGGATCATCCAGAACATATGCATGTCATATAAACAATAGAATATCATATAGAACACATGCATAAATAAAAGACTGCATAATCATAATAGAATTGCATATCATAGGAATCACCACCAAAATCATATATATATATATATATCACTCAAAAAGTGTCACATCACAATGTCATAATGTATAGGTAAAACTAAAGACCATAGGCTTTATGATCAAAATACAATGTCTCATGAATAAATATCATAACAAGTCTCTACCCATAACTCCCACTAATCCCATGTAGAGAATGTGAAGGTGACTGATGACAAGATCTTGATGACCGATGTGTAGAAGGAGGCTTGTCGTATGGCCCAGTCTTGTGAGGTCCCATGACCCCATCTGTACTCTATGTCTTGCTCCATGACCTACTGCTATGTTCCTAAGAATAACTGGGAGCCTATCTCTCAGGAGGAACCTCTCCCTCATATAGGTCCCTATAGTAGGTAGCTCTCTCACCAGCTCTGACTAACTCCTGAGCAAAAGCTATAGCCAACCCACTGCAAAGAGCTATCAACTCTGTAACCCTTTACTCGGTCTCCTTTCTTTGAGCTATGACATGGTCTCTATCCATATAGGCTTTGTCTCTCTCCATCAGCAGTGAGTCCCACTCTGCCATCAATGCCCTCATCCTCTCCTCCAAAGACTCTACTTTGGCCCATAGATCTGCTACCTCCTGATCAACAAGACCTGTATCCTCCTATCGTGGCCGCTCTCTCCCATCATCATCCCAATCCTCCAAAATCCTATCTCGAAGCTCCCGCTCTTGATCATCCATCTCTGCATCCTCCCTAACCACTTCCTACTCTGCATGCTCCTTAGAAATGTCCTCCTCTGCTACATGTTCCTCTCCACTGGCCTCACCACCAACATCCTCCTCTCCTCCACCAACCTCAAGCATGGGCTCATCCTCGCCCTCTCCCTCCTCCTCCCAGATAGGTGAGAAATGTGGCCCTCATCCTTTATGACCACATCGACCCCTACCACCACCTCTATGACCTCCTCCTCTCCCATATCCATCATCACCTCTATCACGCCTACCTCAAGGTCCTATCCCACACCTCTCCACAAGTGCATCCTACACTGGATTAGTAAACGAAATAGACCTATGACTAGCCCACCGGGTATCATATGCAACTATCATGCCAAGATCAGCTGCTCCACCTTTCCATCCCCACTGACCCAGCTATAACACATCAATATCTACCTCAACTGTAATGGGAATCTCTAGTCCCCATAGTGTAACCTCCTTGGAAGATCGTGCATACTTTTCTTAACCTCAAGTCTCATCTTGAACCTCTCCAAACTATCTAAGGACTCTGTTTGGAAAATTCCTCTCAATAATATGTACATGTGAAACTGTCTGACCAATCAAATACTAATTCTGTCAATAGAACAAATGTCGATCCTCATCTAGCCATTATGGACAATCCATGTACAGTCTCCAGATGAACTACACCATAATGTCGATGGCGTGTCTATAATAAATTGTATCTCCTATGTGTGTTTGGGTGTTTTCCCCCGCATAATCGAAGGCATAAGGAGATCCCTACTCTAGCTCGACTATAATAGGTAGACAAAATATAGCAATGTATTCCCATGCCCATACCATCAGCAGCGTGGTCCCATAGCTCATGGACTATGCCTCTCTATAGGATATATCATGCAAATGAAAATATAACATGTCTAGTAAGCATGGGCCCCATGCATATATGACCCGTCTCTCTACCATACCCACTAGCATCTCCCCCCATCCTATAGGAAATCCATGACCTCGATGGTCAGGAAAAACTACCCCCCCAATCAATGTACATAACATATAATCTATCCTAGCATATCTACCACCTAGGACATTCCATCTAATCTCATAATGGTCTATGCCTAACTGTCTAATATCATCATGGGGGTAGTATCTACACATCTCACTGAAACACCTCCGTGTATCATACATAACTCAGGTACCCCTAATCAGAAACCTCAAAATCCTATATACATCCTCTAATGTAACAGTGGCCTCACCTATAGGAAAATGAAAAGAAGATCTCTCAGAGTGCCACTGCTCACAAAGAGCAGTCAACAAACCTTGGTTTGCCCAAATAGTGGGCATGTAGGTAACATGATGTAAACCTAGGTGCCAGAGGAACCATCTCTTCCCACTTCCCAGCTAATCCTGAAAGTCAAAATTTAAAGGTCTAGACTCCCTCATGTAAATAGGATCCAACACAACTTGCAAGGGTATAATACATACCTCATGTTAGCAAACAGACAACCTTTTATAGTCGATAATTTTAAAAAAAAAAAAATCCAGCCAAATGCATCTTTTTCTATCAAATGCATTGCAAAAACTCAAATGCATCATTAAATTTTGCAAATTCATTGTAAAACATCACATGCATCATGCCATCATGCAAATGTGTTTCAATTATGCAAATGCATCAAAACTCAAATCATGATTAGTCAGTTAGGCATATGCATCATGTTTCACACATGTGGTGCACAATAAACCAATCATAAAAACATGCAAATGTGTACCAAAATCACAAATGCGTGTAACCATATTTCATGTACTATTGTTCTTATCACATATGGTCTAAATCTATAGATTCAATGCATTAAGAAACAAATCCGATCATTTAAATTATATTCCTACGGTAGCCTAGACATGATTCTACAAAGGCAACATTCCAATGACAGATGTGTTGATTACATATTCATATGTGTTGATAAAAAAAGTGACACAAGACAAAAACTTGAAATAAATGCATAAAAATGTGTGAAATGAAAAAAATCAAAAGACGATGTCTGATTACTTACCGGGGGTCCAATGTCGATAGGTCATCTAAATGCCTGAATGTGATATCCGCAATGAGAAGTGTGAGCAACGAGTGAAATTTTTGCTAGAACTCCAGAGCATAAAATCACAATTTCCAAACTTGAGAGGTGAAAATAAATTGGCTTTCCACCCAATTTGTATTTATACCTAGGGTTTTTTGTGGCATTTTTCAAACCTTTTATACTGGATGCACTATTTTCCACATTTCGATGAACATTTGACCTATCAAACTTCATCAAAACTATTTTTTGTCTCCACCATTGAACTTCTAGCTATCAAATTGACTAATTGGGACTATTACAATTTTTTTGCAATTTCTCAAAAAATTGCAATTTTTCCGAGTAGACATACCTTTACCTATTTCTTACTGGGGCATGACTGGGGCATGTTTCTAATCGATTTTCTTCGAGACAACGTTGAAATGAAATTGTATCAAAGAGGGGAAAAATGTAGACACTGAAATTTGGTCTAAGCCTTCAACTTCAATTTCTTCATAATTCATATTTTCATAGTCATAATTAAATAATGTTAATTATTTAATTATTTTCTAAAAGTCCTTTCTCATCTATTAATTAAATAACTTTTAATTATTTAATTAATTAATTTTAACATTTATAAAAAGGGGCTTCTATTCATGGAAAAAAATTAACGATTGATAACCTTGTAAAAAGGGGCTTTCAGTTCCCTAATAGGTGCACCCTTTGTAAAATGGATGAAGAGACTATCTCTCATCTTTTCATCCATTGTCAATTTGCTTCCCAAGTTTGGAATTTTTTTTTCCATAAGCTAAACATACAATGGTTTCTCGACAGGGATATTCAAAAATTTGTTACCAATTGGAGGTGCCCCTCTAAACATCCTTTAATCAGGAAATTCTGGCAACTTATACCACCCCATATTTGCTGGTGTCTATGGAAAGAAAGGAACAATAGGATTTTCAGAGACAAAGAGAATATTGTGGATAGTGTACTGATAAACCTTAATAAATTCCTCTCAGACAACATTTATGTTTGTAAATGGAAGGTCCCTAGTTTCCCCCCAACGGGTTGGGACAATATTATTCCTAGAATTTGGAATCTACCTAGTTACTTTAACAAGTTTGACAACGCCAAGAAGATTTCCAAAAAGAATATGAAATGGAAAACTCCCAAACCACCCTACTGCAAGTTGAATTTTGATGGGGTGGCCAGAGCTGGAAAAGATGCTAGGGCTGGTATCATCAAAAACCATAATGGTTTTCTGGTTGCTACCTACTCAGGGAACTTAAAAGAACACACAGGTAATCAAGTGGAAAGCATGGCATTCCTTTGGGGCCTCAAGTTTGCACTATCAATCAGTGTCAAGTCCTTGGAAATTGAGGGTGACTCACAACTGATTGTTGAAGCCATGAAAGGCACAATGGTGGTTGGATGGTCAATTCAAGGAATAATAGAAGACATTCATTCTCTTCTTACTAGTCTTGAGGAGTTCACTCTTCATCATGTCTACAGGGAAGGAAATGTGGTTGCAGATAATTTGGAAATGGTGGGTCTTGATCAAGAAGGTATATGGTATTAGAGGAAGGAAGACTCTTTGCCCCTTCTACACTTTCACTTCTGAGAAGTGATCTTAGAGAAATTCATCATGGTTGCTAAAAAACTCTATCTTTTGGCACTGGTTTGGTGTTTACTAACTTTGGTTAGTGATGTTGGCAGGAATCTATATTTCAAAAACTAGTCGTTGTACGAGAATACTATTGGGAAGGATTTGCCACGTGTCACATACTTCCCTTGTTAGATCGCCCCCTAGATTTTTCATGATGACTTTGATGATCGACGGGGTCATTATTTTTTAAACCCCCTTGATTTTAGTAATAATCTCATCTGCCCTATGGATTTTATTCGATTATTTAGGTTGTACGGATTTATTATCACTCTCATGTTTTATTGCGCATTGGACCTCTAACACGAGGGAATGACTAGGCTTGCACTGGATATAGGGAGTGGAATTTATTACCTTCTTTTCGTAATTTACAAGTTACCTTTTGGTCATTATTTTCCTAAGGCCATTTCCAATTTAGGATGTTATCGCAGCTTCTCTGCTTTTCTCCATTGCATTTTTCCTTTCATTGTGTTGGTTTTTTGCTATATGCACATTGATGCCATGGGTGGTGATTGAATGCGAGTGGAGCCAGATAAATGTGATGAATGGAAGGCAGATGGAACTATCTGGCACATATGCAGGGAGGGTTGAATTTCCCAGTTTATGGAATGCATGTTTGGTCATGATGAGGGCCTCTCTGAGTAGTTCATCACCTCTTGGGATGCTAGAAGGGTTACGATGGGGAGAATTTCTTTTGAGATTAATGACGAGATGATCGCTAAGGCCATGGGTCTAGCTATGGATGGGTGTAAATGGAAGAAAACCACCAAAGTTGTTGACCAAACCGGTCTCAACCTTTTCTTCTAGGGTGATGAGAATCCTGTCAAGCTATGTGGGGGCTACGACCATGAGGCACTTCTAGAACCTTGGGACAAAGTTTGCTTGGTGATACTGAAATATTTCACTTTTGAGGGGAGGTATGGTGTGTATTATTACTACCATTTTAATTTCCTCAATTACTTCAGAAATAACCACAATATCTCCATTCCATTTTTTTCTTACATTCTCTTGAAAATATTATGCTTGATGTGGTTGAAGCCATGAACTCGAATAAGAATTTTACCATTCTCCACCAAGGGATTATGTCCATACTCTACCATTTCCACCTTTCCCTTTTCCCTCCTCATCCTATTATTGTTGAAGAGGCTTCGGTCTCTTCTACTCCTCTGTCTACTAGTATTATGGATACCCCTGGCCCTAGTAAGAAAAAATGTTTAAAAAACCTTGCCACGAAAGCCTCCCCCAAGAGACATCCCCTACCCAGGGGCCTGTGGTGAAGAAAAAGGACAAAAAAAGTATAGCTCTCACTCTAAAAACTAAATCAAAAGCCTCCAAGAAAACCAAATTTAGGCTTTAGCAAATTGACTTTGACATTGAGATCACCGAGGAGACTAGTACCCCTGGCAAGTCAAGTAGATTGGTCATCAAGCAAGAAAAAGACAAGAGTTTTAAGGAGGTGTTAGATTCTGACAATGGTGATGGGAGTGAGAGTAAGAGTAAGGAGGTAAATGATGTGGAGGAGGAGGCTCTTTTCGCTTTTGCAAGTAGTTCCTCCCATGTTTCAGAAAGCCTTAAAAGGGGTTACATGGGCCCTGCCAGTATTAGGATCAAGGAGGTCAAATCTAGGGCATCAAACATTGTTGAGGGAAAGACCCCCATGGAGGAAGCTTGTAGTAAATAGGATGCAGTCTAGGAGGAGGTCAACAACCTTAAATATAAAGTGGAGAGTTTGGAGAAAAGGTTGCAGGATGTTGCTCGGTTCGCACTGAAGATAATGCACAAGTCTGCCACCACTTTGTGTCTGTTGCAGAAGGACAAATCCATGGGAAATGTGGAGGAAGAAGCCATCAAAAAGGAACTTCTTAAGCTCCTTACTGAAGATTAGGCTACCATAACTTTAATTAAACCATGCTGTGGGAAGAAGAATTAGGCTCATGGGTGATTTGGTTTTTTGGCTGGTGTTGGCCTCAATGGCTATCATTTCTTTTTAATTTTACTAAACATAATGTTATTTTTTTCATGTTTCATTATAACTAGTATGACCCTTGGTGGTTCATGGTTAAGACTGCTCCTAATAATGGTTTCATGATGGACATTACTATTAGTATTAGTTTTTGTGTTTTGTTTTGGTGGTGGTTTTTATATGAACTGTTTAGGGTGATGGTTAGGTTTCTTGACCTTGTTGTTATTGTGTTGTTAATGTTGCTATGTTGTTGATGGTTTGTGGGGCCTTGTACTAAAGGGAGAACACCCTAGTTTTGCTAATTTTTATATCAAAAACATTTATTCCTCTATTAATTAAATAAACTCAATTATTTAATTAATTCATATTATCTTTATTTAGTCCTGATTAATTATATAAATGTTCTTTATTTAATTACTTCACTAATTAACTTTGTCATCTTTCTTAAATTAAATAAGTTCTTATTTAATTTATCCTAATCATATTTCTAACTATAATTAAATAAATACTTTAATTATTTAATTATTCATTAATATTTTCTTCAATCAATTAAATAAATCTTATTTATTTAATTTAATCCTTAAATGTCGAATCTTGAATTAAATAATTATTTAATTCATAAAAGCCTATTTTGGATATATTCTTCTATATTTACATAATTGTTTGAGTTATCTAATTATTCATTTCCACTTGACTCGAGATCTATTTAAATCAGTCAATCATCTCTTGATTTAATTTATGATTGTCTCTCACAAATAAACTCTTCGTCTAAACTAGTTAGATATCTAGTTTTAATTATTATGCATGTAGACATTTATTAATTAAATAACTTTATTTAATTAATTAATTTATGTGTGCATTCAAACATATCATTTTCTTTATTCTATCTTTATCTTTTACATGTAATCATTATTCTTCTAATTTTCAAATACTTTTAACTAGAGATTAAATTATTATTTAATCTTGATCTCTATCTTTTAGGTTTTATCACTCACATCACTACTAACACTAATATCAATGCATGCCAAATATTTTAATCTGAATCATTTGTCCATCTTTTAATCTTAGCCTGTCATTCGAAAACCCTATTTTCTATAAAATGGCTTAATCTTCATTGTCGCTCCTCCTGAAATCTAATGACTTTTCAAGAACTTGTTTAATAATCTTTGATACTTTTATATTATCACATATATCAAGGCTATACTTGCACACATACTAAAAAATCTGAGGGCAAGAATACTAGCACGACGAAATGGAGAAGAACAATAGAGGCTATTCATAGAACTAGGTATGTGCAGGATCATGATGGGCCAAAAAGTGGCAATATGATGGGTATGTGGCTGAAGACTATTTTTTAACCCAAAATTGATGAAACGAAAAGGGTTTTTAAAGGAGATTCTCAGCTTTCCACCAATATAAATTATTCTTTACTTTGAATTTAATAAGTAATTATTATTCATTTTCTATTCAAATTATGACTAAAGTCATGATTGATAGGTTGATTGAAAAACATTTATAGCTTTCAAACGGTATCACATTTTTTGAATCCAAAACATGTCACATTCTATGCTTGCATACTATAGGATTAAAAAAGAAAATTTAATTTCATGAAGTTTTGACCAAGTTAAGGTGGTTAGACATATGAGTTTTATATTTTTTAAAAGTTGTAATAAAAATTCATAATTAATTATTTACTTGGAAAAAATTACAAAAAATATGCATCACATCGAGGCATGAGTCCTCTACTTATGTCTAAAATTTATCATTTTATTGTGGTTAGGGTGGTCAAATAGACACCTACTTTTTATTTTTTCCTGAAATTTAAGTACCATGCATTGAAATTTCAAATTTTCACCAAATAGATTTTTTTTTTTTTTAAACATACCTAGTAGTTTAGAAACTACATTTAATTTGCTACAAATTCTATTCTTACACATTTTTGAAATAATATAGATAACTTATTCAAATTTTTACGTCAAGTTTCCTATTTCTGATTTTTCTGATTTTTTTGCAACTTAAGGGCCTGTTTTTTCCATGATGATCCTGCACATACCCAACTATATTGATGCTTGGTGAGATATTTTCATTTATGCTTTCCTTTGTGCTTTGTTGTTTAGCTTTAGTTTACATTAGAGTTTATTTCTTTTGAATTGCTTTAATCTTTCATGTTTTCATGATGTTACAAATAGTTATTCGGAGAGTGCTATAGAGAAGGACTCGAGCTATCAATGGTATCTTATGATGCAGACTCCAATTTCTACCCTAGGAAAGAAGGTGTTGTCAGTCACGCCAATATTTGTGCAAACTCCGAGTGGGCATGATGGCTCTCTGCCAGGAAGGCACAAGAACTAGAAAGGAGATGAATTTTCCTCTCTTGCTATTGCCACAATGTGGAGCAGGTGTGTATACCATGGCTCCAATGTTGTTGTTGGTCCTATGTAATGGAATTTCTTTTTGGGTTGTTGAATTTTTTTATGAAGATGAAATTATGTGTTGGCTATTCTCACATTCTGGCATTGGTGAGTTTTATGTTGAACGTGGAAAGTTGAAGTTGGCTTTTTTGATGACTATGCTAACTGTGGATGTGGGTTGATGGGTTACATTGATGGTTAATGGATACTTTTGGTGATATTTTCAAATTTTGATGGTTACACATTTTGCATCCCATTTTGGGAAAATGATTGTAGATTGTGTTCTAGGGGGAATTTTGAAATGAAATGAAAATTATTGTGAAATGATACATTTGAATGTAACTACAATTCGAGCCAGAAGCTTGTTTGCTCCTTGTGCTATAAAAGGAATTCATGGCTCATTTGCAAGGGATTTGGTGTTAAGTTTTGAGTCGGGCATATGTCTGGGTAGGAAACTGAGTATAGAAAGAAATTAATGAATAGAGTAGATGACTTGTTTTGGCTATAAGAAATGTATGTAGTGATCTTAAATGGTTTTATATTAATGACTGATATCAAAAAAAACCTATGATTCTAATGCATGTACTCTCCTTTTATAGGTAGTTGCAAGTTTTGAATGAAATATCAAGGATATCTTTGTTCATCTTCAAATATTTGTTTGAATGTGTGCCTTTGTTTCTACTTTGATTCAAGGAATCAATTAAAGTGCTTAAATAGAGACATAAATTTGTGATAATTTACAAAGGATTGGGTAAACAATCATGTCTTAGAAACTATGAGCTCCATGATGCAATGTATTGTGAGAGTTGTCCATTATTATTAGAATTAAATCATTTCTATATTACTAGTTGTTGTGTATGTGACTCTCATGCCCTATTTGACAAGACACTGGTCTATTTGTTAAATATTTACATCATAAGTCTATTAATTGTCTGTCTAGACACCGATTTGAAATTAGAATGCAAATTCATTATAAAATTCATCAATCATGAGGCATGTGTGTGAAGTATTTTGAAATAACCCTTGGTTCCTAGTGAGTGGGTCATAGTTTGCTCAAAGATAAGCCAATATTTCAGTAATTCATGTATATTTTCTCCTCATAGGAATTGATCTATAAATTAATGTGTTCTACAATGTATGAACCAAAATGAACATAGCAGGAAAACCCTCCTAGGTCCCACAGAGCTTGAAGTGTAGAAGATTTTAGTCTTTGACTAAATCTTGTTAGTTGGCCATTCATTTTAAGGTTCTTGAGTATAATAGTTAGCTAATCTTTAGAGATTCCTTAGGTGTACTAGAAAAACACCAACAAGTTCTAGGGATAAGTTGATGAGTTTGTGTTCAAGTGAAATTTACTATCTAGAAGATTCGATCAAGTTAAGGTTGAGTGTGCTTAATTGTTCTATGTGTTTTACATAGGTGTTGGCTGACCTTATGTTAAACACTACTCAAGAAACTTATGGAAGCATGTTGAGACTTATTTAGGTCTTCATTAAGTGTGTGTTTGGGTCACCCTCATTCTATTTCCACTGTAGAATGTTTTGACATCGACCTAATTTGAATTTGTAAATGTAAATGATGTGTGACCGACCTTGGATGAGTTTCAAGGTTGAAGATGGTATAAAGGAAAGATGAGATGTTTGTGAAAGTGGGAATGAAAAGAGAAAGATAGATGTGAGATAGATGTGAAACAATGTGTGTGTGATGTGAGTTTGAGAAGATCAGTATGAAATCTAATTATTGAGTTTCTAGAGGCAGTGAGATGAAGGTGTACTCTATCATTCAAGCATGTTTGCAAGTGTGTGAGCGAATTGTGGTGGAAATCTTAGTTGCATTGAGATAGTTTTCTCTTTGTAACTACTCTCTTCTATATTATTTGTAATTCTATGGAAATGAGCACTTCGAGTGGTTAACCCTTGTTTGATAGTGAATCATGTTCTAAATAGTAAGTCCTATTTTGGCAACGAACCTTCTCTAGCAATGATCCTTTGTATTTGGTTTTGATATTCTCTATATTGTGAGATAATCCTCATCGTGGTTTTTTCTTTATTGGGTTTCCCATGTAAATTTGTTGTTATTTTGTGCATGGTTAATTTTGGGTTTTCCACATTAGCAGAGTAAAGGATTTGTGAATGATAATTGGTCTAATATCTAGTGGAAGTTTTAAAGGTTAATTTTGCAACAACTGATTCACTCCCCCTCTCAATTTTCTTATTCAACAATTGGTATTAGAGCTTGGTTCCTTGGAGAAGAGCTTCACCTATTAAGGAAGGTCCATAATGCCGAGCAAGATCACTATTGAGTGTCCTAGGTTTGATGTGACTGACTATGCCTTTTGGAAGACAAAGATGGAAGGATATTTGGAATACTATGGATATGATGTTAAGAAAGATTATAAGGAAAATTTTATTATAAAGAATAGTATTTCACATTCCAAATTAATTATAGTCCAGAATCTGAAGACTACTGAAGAGGTATGGGATACATTAGAAAATATTAATGAAGGAGATGAAATGGTCAAAGGAGCAAAGTTGTAGAACTTGGAGGTGCAATTTGAAATCCTACGAATGTTTGAAGATGAGAACATTAAATCCTATGTATAGAGAGAAAATGAGCTAGTAGATGGAATGCAAGGACTTGGTGCTATAGTGGATGAATCCAAGATAGTAAATAATATTCTCATAACTCTCTATGATGCATATAGTGAAAAGGTGTCTGCTATTGCAGAATTTGTAGATTACAAAACTTATACTAAAGATTAGTTATTAGGTACTCTAACATCATATGAAATGATAAATCCTATCTTGAGAAATAGAACAAAGACAAAAAATGATTTTAGGGCTACAAGGGTTGAAGATCTAGATGAAGTGAACCTTAATGAAGTAGAAGCTAACTTTGTGAGAAGGATGAGAAAGGGCTCTGATAAGTATGAAGGTAAGTTACCTTTTAAATGTTTTAGTTGTGGATGAATTGGTCATTATGCTTTGAGATGTCTAGAAAGAGCTAAGAAGAATAAACATAGATTAAGCAAAGAAGAAAAAGGGAAGATGATTAAGAGAGAATATTATGTGAATGAAGATGCTGGTATTTCTGATGAAGAGTCTAATTATGGATATTTTGATGATAATGAATGCTTGTTCTTAGCTATAAAATATGAATCTAATTATGCTAATACTGAAAGACATGAGAATGAAAGTTCTCCAAAGAAAGTTGAAGATACTGTAATCTCTTCTCTTCATGATAAAAAAGTAAATAACTATTGGGTTGTTGATAGTGGTTGTTCACATCACATGACTGGTGATAAGAGTAATTTTGTTAAACTTGAAAATTATGATGGATTCTTAGTTAAGTTTGGATATGATACTAGTGCTAAGATTTGTGGGATAGGTTCAGTCAGTTTTGATGGAAAGCATAATAATGATGATGTGTACTATGTTAAGGGTTTAAGTCATAATCTCTTGAGTTTTGGATAGATGTGTAGGAAAGGATATAATCTTGTATTTGAGGATGAGAGATTTGAAATCAAGAAAGGATCTAGAATAGTGATTGGTGCTAGTAAGAAGTTTGAAGGAAATATTTATCAACTTAAGGGTGTTGATGGACATTGATTTATGTCTTAGATTAATGATAGTTGGTTATGGCACTGAAGGATGTGTCATATTAACTTTGATAATATGATAAGAATTAGTATTGTACAAGCTATGAGAGATTTATTGAGGATTACAAAGCTTGTTAATGTTATTTGCAAGGATTTCTAGTTTGGAAAGAAAGCTAGAAATTGCTTTAGGTCAAAGGAACAATCTAATACTAGACTACTAGATTTGATTCATACAAATATTTGTGGTCCTAAAATAGTGATAAGCCTACAAGGCTACAAGTATTTTATGCTTCTAGTTTATTATTACTCTAGATATACATGGGTTACTTTTCTCAGAGAGAAATATGATGCATTAGAAAGATTCAAGGCATCTAAGGCTATGGTTGAGAATGAAGCAAATTTGAGAATACAATGTTTGAGGTTTGAAAGAGGTGGAAAATTAACCTCCAATGAGTTTAATATGTTTTGTGAAGTTCATGGAATAAAAAGATAATTATTTTCTCCTAGAACTCCTCAGTAGAATGGAGTTGTTGAAAGAAAGAATAGAATGATTCAAGAAGTTGGTACAAAAATGATTATAGAGGCAGGCCTTCCAGAAGTTTACAAGAGAGAAGATATTCATACTACTATTTATGTTTTTTATCGAGTTCAAGAAAAAGCTAACAGTACTAAGACCCAATATGAGCTATTATATGGAAGAATTCCTACTGTCAAGTATTTCAAGGTATTTGGAAGCAAAGGTTATATCAAAAGAGATGAAGAAAATTTAGGGAAATATGATGCTAGATGTGATGAGGGTATCTTCCTTAGATACTCTACTAGAAGAAAAGCTTATAGATGTTTCGATAAAATACTAAGAAATATTGTAGAGAGCACACATGTCAAGGTGGATGAAGTGTTGAAGAATTCAATTGAAGTTAATGGATATGTATCTGATGAACCTAATTATAGAGAAGCAAAAGTTGTGGAAGGACAGGAAAAGAAGAATGAAGAAGAAGCTCTAGTGGTGTCCCCAAAGACACCTAAATATGTGAAAAAGAATCATTCAGAAAATCAAATCATTGGAGACAAGAGAAAATGAGTATTAACAAGAAGTTAAGTTGTTGCTGTCAAAATAAATTTTTGTTTACTTTTTGAAGTTGAACTGAAGTTGGTGAGTGAAACATGTAAACATGAGCATTGGATGAAAGAAATGGAAGAACTTATGTAGATTGAGAAGAATCAAACTTGGGAATTGGTACCTAGACCAATAGATAAAAACATAATTGGAATAAAATGGGTATTCAGAAACAAGTTGAATGAGAATGGAGAAGTGGTAAGAAATAAAGAAAGGCTTGTGTGTAAGCATTACTCACAAGTACAAGGTATATATTTTTAGGAAAACTTTTTCTCTGATGGAAAGGATGGAAGCTATCAAAATGTTTTTAACATTTGTTTCTCATAAATATTTTAAATTTTATCAAATGGATGTAAAGTCTACATTTTGGAATGGTGAGTTAGAATAAGTCTACATGGAACAATCAGAAGGATTTCAGTTGTCAGATCAACCAGATATGTCTGCAGATTAAAGAAAGCTTTATATGGATTGAAGCAGGCTCCTAGAGCTTGGTATGCAAGGTTGGATAGATATTTTATTCAACAAGGATTTAACAAAGGTAGGACATATAGTAATTTGTATTTCAAAATTAAAAATGACAAGATCTTGATAGTAGTTGTATATGTTGATGATATTATCCTTGGAGGAAATGAAACAATGTGCAAGATGTTTGTTAAAGATATGCAAAAATAATTTGAGATTTCTATGTTTGGTGAGATGAATTTATTTCTTGGGCTACAAATTAATCAAATAGAAAAAGGGTTTTTTATTTCACATTCAAAGTATGTAAAAGAAATGCTGAAGAAATTTGGGATGGATGGTTCCAAAATGGTATGCACTCCTATGGTGAGTGGCTAAAAATTGAGTAAAGATGATGATTCATCTAAGGTTGATCAAAGAAAATACAAATCTATGATTGGAGAACTATTGTATACAACTACTACTAGACTAGATATCATGCATGAAATTTTTCTTGTGGCTAGATTTCAAGAAGATCCTAAAGAAACACATGTTGCTGTTGTTAAGAGGATATTCAAATATTTGAATGGAACTCTTGATTATGGTTTGTGGTATCCTAGGGATACCAATTTTACACTAAGTGCTTATACAAATGTAGATTGGGAAAGTTGCGTTGATGACAAAAAAAGTACAAGTGGTGGTGCATTCTTTCTTGGTTGTAGATTGGTATCATGGTTGAGTAAAAAGCAAGATTCAATTTCCTTATCCATTGTAGAGGTTGAGTATATTTCTGCAACATACTGTTGCACACAGTTTTTGTGGATGAGATAGACATTGAAAGATATCAGAGTAATGTATGATGATCTCATTTCTATCTTTTGTGATAATACAAGTGTAATTAAAATTTTAAAGAATCCAGTGATGCACTCAAGGACAAAGAATATATCTATAAGGTATCACTTTTTGATAAAGAAGGTTGTAGAGAATGAAGTAAAGCTTGAGTATGTACCTCCAAAGGATTAGGTTGCTAACATATTTACTAAGGCTCTTCCTAAAGATACTTTTGAGTATCTCTGGGAGAAGTTAGGGGTTATTGCCCCTCCTCTCTTGAACTAGATACATATGAAGATGCATCAGTCCAGTGGGTCTATGGATCTATCTTTCTTTTGGACTAATGTTGGTGGCTACTTCTTAGGGGGAGTAGGTAGTATATTCTATTATCATTGTGAAGTTGGTTGGGTGTACTCCTAAGGGGGAGTATTTAGTACTTGTAAATGTTCTTAATGTCAAAGGGGAAAACAATGTAAAACATATTTTTCCTTTGCCACTGATGTCAAAGGGGGAGAAAGTATCATGTGAAAAATATTATTTACTTAGGTGGAGAAAGTGAAATCATTCTTGGGGATTGATGGTTTTTCATATCATGTGTTACCACCAATGAAAAAGGGGGAAGTTGTTGCAAGTATGAAGGTGTTGTCATTGATGTTAATTAGTTAATTGTTTTCTATTGTCATTAATGTCATGGAATTTGGTTATTGATTGTATATGTCGAGGATATTAAGTAAATTGTAATAAAGAAAGGTTGCATGTATTCAATGTTTTCATTGGGTTTTTTTGTCATGCTAGTGAGGATCTGAGGTATTTTTTATGGTTGTTGGAAGTTTCCATATCCATATTTTGGGTTTTTGGATTGTTATACAGTGTGAGTTATGTTCACTAGTTGTGAAATGTGCTTTACTGTGTACATAGTTGTGGTCCGGGAGAAATGTAGTTGCTTTGGATTTCTTCTTGTTTGGATTTTATGACTTGTAGTTCTAATGATAAGTTGATGAGGTTGTGTTCAGGTGACATTTATTATCTAGAATATTGGATTGAGTTAAAGTTGCATATGCTTAATTTTTCTATGTGTTTTACATAGGTGTTGGCTGACCTTGTGTTAAACACTACTCAAGAAAATTATGGAAGCGTGTTAGGAATTATTTAGGTCCTCATTAAGTGTCACCCTCATTCTATTTCCATCATAGAATGTTTTGGTGCCAACCTAATTTGAATTTGTAAATGCAAATGATGTGTGACCGACCTTGGATGAGTTTCAAGGTTGAAGATGATATAAATACAATATGAGATGTTTGTGAAAGTGGGAATGAAAAGAGAAAGATAAATGCGATATGGATCTAAAACTCTGTGTGTGTGTGTGTGATGCAAGTTTGAGAAAATCAATGCAAAATCTAATTGTTGAGTTTATTGAGGCATTGATTTGAAGGTGTACTCTATAATTCAAGCATGTCTACAAGTGTTTGAGAAAATTGTGGTGGAAATATCAGTTGCATTGAGATATTTTTCTCTTTGTAACTACTATCTTCTATCTTCTTTGTAATTTTGTGGTAGTGATCACTTTGGCTAGCTAACCCTTGTTGGATAGTGAATCTTATTCCAGACAGTAATTCATATTTTGGCAGTGAGCCTTCTCTAGAAATGAGCCTTTGTATTTGGTTTTGGTATTCTCTATATTGTGAGCTAGTCCTCACCATGGTTTTTCCCTCATTGGGTTTTCCATGAAAATCTAGTGTTATTGTGTGTATGGTTTTGCTTCTTTTAGTTTCTATTTTTTCACTTAATGATTAATCACATTAGTAGAGTAAAGGATTTGTGAATGATAATTGGTCTAACCTTTGGTGGAAGTTTTAAAGGTTATATTTGCTACAACTAGTTCATCCCCCTCTTAGTTTTCTTGTATGGGGTGAATGGGTCCTTGCTAGGGCTCTATAGAAATGGTTTTTGTGTTCTCTGCTCTTATGTCTAAACTCCCAAATTCCCAATTTTCACAGTTGGATAGTTAGAAATAAATCCTATAGGTGAGTTTCTATGAAATTGCAACAATGATGACAACAAATGCAACTTTGACAACTTCAAATTTTCTCTTCAATAGTTCTTCCACATAAATCTACAAACACAAATCAAGAGGTAATTTTTTTTGTTTTTGGTGATTGGGGGTTTTCCTTAGTCAAACCCCATTTTGGTAATTGAACCTTGAATTGAAATAATGAAACATGAAGGAATGATGAATGAAAAAATCAATGTCACAACTCACCAAACCCTTGAATGGAACTTGGAATTTATTTGCAACTAGCAGGAAATGGATTCAATAAATGTGGATCTTGATCTTGAAACTTCATTTGGAAAAATGCCTTGAATGCTTGAATGGATCATGAACACTACTACATCAACATATTAGCTCCAATAACATGCATGATGTAAGAATAATTTTACATGATAATAGGAGCTTGATTGCTGCAATAATTCTTCACTAAATCTTCTCTTGAATGCCTTGAAAATTCTCTTGATCTCATAAACTTGCTAGAGGAATGCTTACTTCAAAATTGCTAGGTGAAACATAGTCAAATTACCTTATATTTATATGTATGTAACATTAATTTTCAGAAATTCAAATAACACAAGATGGCATGTGAATATAGATTTTAAATCATTAAAATACCACCAAAAACATAATTCAAATTTAGGCCCTAGTCCTAAGTGTGGACCCATTCACCCATGGGAAAATGGGTCCTAGGTCACTTACCTAGGAAACACATTGCTCAATGAGAAGTGTTATGTTAAGACATTAATGAATTGTTGATGGTGTTTTTAGAACTGCAACAAATCAGAAAAAATATAAGTACTCTATCTTTCTTGAAAGGTAAATTTATATCTCTCATGAAAGGTAATCTTCTATCAACAAGCCTCAAGAAACAACCCTAAGGTCTCTAATGTCAGGCCTTGACAATGCAACAAACAGCTCAGTGATAATATGCAATTTGTTGGTAATCACAAGGGGCATTACAAATTAACAATTCTAGAAGCATACTTTATCATCAAATACAACAATGTGGTGATACTTTCAGTCCTAAAGCTAACCCATATTCAAAGAAAGATCAAAAGGATAAAGGGTTCAAGAGATATTCTAAACTAACACTTAAGATCAATCACAACTATGAAAAATGTTGCAAATGGAAAAATCCCCAATAAACCAGTCTCTACCTAATCAAGGACATGTCCACAACTACATAGAAATGGTGCAATCTTCTAAGGTGATCATAAGATTTTAAGACTATGAACATTCATCCACATACCCAATTACTAGCACAGTGTAAACAAGCATTCACAGTTGAGCTTAGCACAATATATGGTTCAGAATAACTTTACACAACAACTTACAGTCATTAAATTTCCAAAAGTACGAGTAGGAGATCAATCAAATATCATCTGTATTTCACCATCATTGCAAAATAACTGAAATCTAACATCTAACATTGAGAATCAAGAACAAGAAACCATACTTGACTGTTGAAGCTCAACACATTTTTTTCCAAATCAACAACTTAATTGCATTAACTTCAACAATTACATAACAGTCTTCCAACTCTCTCCTCTCCTATAACTACTTGTAACAAAACATAACTCCTAATTCTTGGAATCTAACTCAGCTTTCTAACCATATAACCCCTTACAAATGAGAAGGCACTAAACTTTTATAGATTTTACATTACAATTTCAATAGCTAGGATTAAATCAATCCAAGGGCTCAAATCAATCGTCTAAAAGCATCAAGAAGTTACATTAAGTTTGACGATTCTTGGTACATTGTCATCTAATTAGCATAATTTTGTTACTGCCAGGAGCAATGAGGAAAAAGTAATCTACCACCTCGATCTTCATAAAAAATATTATTGGGTGAAGAAAATAACTTCACATGTCCTCCCATATTTGAAACATATCCTCTAGCTATAGATAGGATGTGGCACACATTCTTATGCAGTGCCCACATTTAATATTTAAGGTTACACTTAATACTTAGTTGCAACCTTTTCTATATTTTTCTCTTGGCATGAATCCATATGCAGGTCCCCTTTTGATTTATTTAACCCTAAAAAAAAAATATCATCATTAATAGCTCACATGTGAAAATCCAATCCATGAAACATCAAAATCAATCCTAAAATAGTCCCTTGGAAAAATTAACTTTGTCATAAAATTTCAAAAAATTCTTAGGGAAATTCTAGCCATGAAGAATTTTTTAGAAGAATTTTACTTGGGGAAAATATGCCCATGAAGTATTTTTGAGAAGAATTTTACTTGGGGAAAATCCACCCATGAAGGATTTTTGAGAAGAATATTACTTGAGAAAAATCTTCCCATGAAATATTTTTGAGAAGAATTTTACTAGGGGAAAATCTACCCATGAAGGATTTTCTTGAAATCCATGATAGGTCGAAATCCCCTAAACCCCATAACATTTTACAAAGAAGGAATTTTCAGAAAGTTCAAAAAGCAACCTAGCCTAATTTTTCATTGTCCATCCATAGGTGCAAGAAATATTTACATATGATATCCAAAATTCACCTCAAATTTGGTTTTATGGGAATCCTTGAGGTCAAGGATTTCTCAAAATTTGGTTTTTAGGGGAAAAATCCACTGAGGGATTTTTGAGAAATATTTTTCTTTAGGGAAAATCCGCCAATGAGGGATTTCCGCAAAAGATTTTTCTTATGGGAAATCTACCTAGGAGGGATTTTTGAGAAGGATTTTACTTGAGGAAAATCCACCCATGAAGGATTTTCTCGAAATCTATGACTGCTCGAAATCCCTTAAACCCAATCTAACTTTAAAAAAGTTCAAAAAGCAACCCAACCTAATTTTTCATTCTCTATCCATGGGTGCAAAAAATATTTACATGTGACATTGAAAATTAACTTCAAAATCTCCATTTCCAAAATCCATAACAGGTGGATTTCTTTGAAACCCTTAAGATGCCTTAAAATATTTCCATCATCAAATCAAATTTGGACTTAACCCCAAAATAACCTCCCAAGAAGAGAAAAACTAAAATTTTTACAAAACCAAGATGTGGAGATGCAAAAGAAAAAAAAGTGGTTTCCCTTCCTTCAATGGGGCATGTGTGCAAAAATTGCACAACAAGAATGTTGGGTTTCCTCTTCAAAAATTGCAATTAATTAGGCTTGGATTTGAATTAAAGCAACCAATTAAGGAAAATTATCCTCAATTAATTAATAAATCCATAAATAAGTGTGAAAGTGTAAAGAGGTACACTCTACAACACTAAAACAAGGCACAATTAAGTCCATTTTATTAATAGGGCCCTAAACTTAATGTGAATATATATAAAATACATTTTACAACACTAAATTAAGGCATAATTTAGTTCATTTTAATATTTAATTCCCAAATTAAGTGTGAAAAAGGGATACTTTTTCCTACACTACACCTGAACAAAACCTACTTTTCCTATAATTGAAAACATTAGTCTATGAATAATACACATTCCACCTAACATTCAAAATTATCTTGCATGTGGTAATGCACTGATGTTGCAAATTCTACTAACTATTGTGGTTCACTCTTTTTCATTAGAAATACTCCTCTGACTTTTTCATAGCCTCTTTACAATATAAAACAAAATTTGATTCACTAGAGGAGCATACAATAGTGGAAAATCACCAAGTATTGAAGTATATTGATGAGTTTCAATTTTATACTGACATGTTTCATATGATCTAATCACCCAATTCATTCTTTGTTTATGTATTTTCTAGAAAATACTATCTCAATATTGCTTCACAACAGTAGTGATATACAGATTGCACGATTGAAACCCAAAAAAATGACAACTATTTATTTATAGAATACTACAAAACAATAATTGAAAGTGGCAGTAATAACATAGTAGATATGATTATATTCAAACTTAGATCAATAGTGACCTATCCAATGTTGTTCCAATATTCATATGAAGCACAAAATGACAAGTTGTGACACCTCGCCATGTGAACCCCAAAGAACAACAAAACACCACAATTTTTATTTTTTGAAAGTAGAACAATACATAAGATGAACATGAACATTTATTACATATAAAGTAATAGGGTATGTGCAGGATCATGATGGGCCAAAAAGGGCGATATGATAGGTTTTTGTAGGGTATGTGGTTGACGACTTTTTTTTACCCAAAATTGATGAAACGGAAATGGTTTTTAAAGGAGATTCTTAGCTTTCCACCAATATAAATTATGCTTTACTTTGAATTTAATAAATAATTATTATTTATTTTCTATTTGAATTACAACTAAAGTCTTGATTGATAGGTTGATTGAAAAACATCTATAGCTTTCAAACGGTATCACATTTTTTGAATCCGAAACATGTGTCAAATTCTATGCTTTGCATACTATTTTTTTTTATTCAAGGGGTAAACGCTTTTGACCGGAGCTATGAACCGGATACAACCATTCAACAATAACACCCCAAAGGGTTTGAACCTTGGTGGCAAGAACAACAATGCCACCTATAAACCATCACACCATGCCAATACCAGCAATGCTTTGCATACTATAGGATTAAAAAAAAAATGAATTTCATGAAGTTTTGACCAAGTTAAGGTGGTTAGACATATGAGTATTTTTATTTTTTAAAAGTTGTAATAAAAAAATCAGAATTAATTATTTACTTGGAAAAAAATTACAAAAAAATATGCATCACATCGAGACATGAGTCCTCTACTTATATCTAAAATATTATAAAAAAATATTATCATTTTATTGTGTTTAGGGTGGTCAGACAGACACCTACTTCTTATTTTTTCCCTAAAATTTAAGTACTACTGCATTGAAATTTCAAATTTTCACCAAATAGATTTGTTTTTTTAAAATAAACCTAGTAGTTTAGAAACTACATTCAATTTGATACAAATTCTATTCTTAAATATTTTTGAAATAATATAGATAACTTATTCAAACTTTTATATCAAGTTGCCTAACTCTGATTTTTTCTAAATTTGTTGCCACTTAAGGGCCTGTTTTTTCCATGATAATCCTACACATACCCAATATTAAAATTAAAATGACCATTACGTCCTCTTAGGTACATGAGATGACATCATGAAATCCTAAAACTAAAATCATAACATTGACGAATGAATCAAGATTACATAAAGATAACATACAACCATCCATGATCCAAAAAGATGAAAAAGATACAACATTTTATTAGTAGTTCAATATGACAATTATGGAGTATATTTCCACAAATAAAACATATCAGATAATGGCTACCACATAAGGTTTACAAAGGTAAAGTAATACATTATAGCCATTTCAGGAGTACATTACAACACTTCATGAGTACATTACATCACTTTAGGAGTACATATGCATCATGTCATGTAGAGGAAAAGATACATCACTCTAGGAGTTGTCATGACAACAATGAACCCCATTCCTCAACCAAAACAGTCAAATGAACTAATAGCAAGCGAGACTCCATGACAAGGATAACCACCATACAAGATAACAACCCATAGAATTTTCATCACATAGCCACAACAAAATAATGAAAATTCTAACAAAACCAAAATCCAATATTATAGATCAACACTAAATAACCATAAGAGGTACCAACAACAATAGGATCCAAAGCCTTCAAATGAAAATGCAACATCAACCAACAATAAATATCAAGGGAACCTTTCATTAACATCAATCAAGTTTCCATGAGGCATGTGTGCAACACTAAAAGATAGAACTTGGAGGCTTCAACAACAATCACCAAGAACCAATTGCCTCAACAACATCAACAATTCAAACAACACTCCCAGAGGCAACCAAACAAGGGAAAATAAATGGGCACTTTAGGAGAGTGTCATCGCATGGCCTTACATGGATTATCCAGCCAACCTATCACAAGGTACCACCTCCATCTATGGTTATCCAGGCTACCTATCTCAAGGTGACTGCTCCATAGGGTGACTCATGTGGGACCACTTACCTTTCATGAGAACAAGGCAATGATATTACCAACCAAGTCTTCGCATCCCATCCTTAGCCTATGAAAGCACTAACGGTATGGGCGAGGCTCATAATTAATCTTGTTTAGTGATTATTTACCCAAACCTACTAATTCATTAATTATATTATCACTTATTTAGGAAACTCTTCCATGGGTTACCCTAACAACCCCTTTGTGCACCGGACCCCCATGAAGAGCCACTCCCTATGGGTACCAAACCAAAATAAGCAAGGGGTGTACCTCATCTCACATAAAAAATCAAGGAGTACATATCACACAACATGCGAGGCAAGAACCATCTCAC
This sequence comes from Sequoia sempervirens, assembly GCA_007258455.2. Lineage (NCBI taxonomy): Eukaryota > Viridiplantae > Streptophyta > Pinopsida > Cupressales > Cupressaceae > Sequoia > Sequoia sempervirens. The sequence goes on from VDFB02271358.1 coordinate 663,104,174, forward strand.
AAACCCATTCCATATCACTGAAACAAGAACAAAGGAGGTACCAACCACAAAACTCAAAAATCAGAAATAGGATCAATGAATCACAAAGGTCCAACCAAGGAAAATCAATAAAATTCAAGTTTCTCCATTGCCTCTACAAACCTAAAAATACCAAAAATCCACAAACTCCCACTGAGGGTAATTTAAACACTTCGGGTTCCCAACCAACACGAAATATGACTACAAGAAAGCCACTACATAAAGCCCCTTGATTAGAATTAACACAAACATGGAGACTCACATCAAGGGACCCACAAAATGACTATAACTTCCACAATTGCAAAACGACAAGGGAGGAATAAAAGAGGCATTAACATAACGAGACCTTCAACCAAATTAATGCTAATTTAAACAACTCCATACAAATCAATCACAATAACCATGATCAAGCTTAAATTCCAAATCAAATCAATCATCAAAATTATTGATTATAAAATTAAGGATAAAACTATACAATATACCCATTTCATCAATATAAATAAACTTTCAATAAATATCAAATCATTGTCAATAATCATGTATAACTCAAACAAATAACACTTGAACTCTATAACCTAATAAAATTATGAAATGTTAGCTTAATGTATGAAACCATTTCAAGGATCATTGAAAGTGCTAACAACAATAGAAATATGAGATATATATATGTCCACCATGGTAATACATTATAATCCAAATAATAAACTAACATAATCAATAATGGTATGGTTTTGACAACACAACATTAAGATTTTGTCAATATATTGCCTAGGGCATCATTGTTCATGATTTACCCATGGTTTCTAGAATATACAAATAAGAAATCATTGTTCCTAGGATAATTCTATAAGATGTGAGGAATTAGATATTAAAATAATGTTAATTTAATTCTTAAACTAAAAGAAATATAAAAGAATTAAAAGAAATCACAAAATTAATACTATAAAATTAAAACACCAAATAAGAGAACATATAAGAAGTAAATATATACTTCATATTTTAATTTCCATTATATTAAAAGAAATCTCAAGTTAATATTTTTAACCTACCTTTCCATTTTAAATTTGATACAATAATTAATAATATTCTAAAAGCACATATATTTTCCTCTTAAACTAATAAATGTGAGGATTCTATATTTAAACCATGATATAATACAATTGTACTGGCATATGTACATATATATACATACCTACCATAATTTTAAAACCCTTACTTTCAAATCAATTAAGAAGTAATTAAGAATAGAGTCTTCATTCAAAGACAATATATATTTCTTTTAATTCAAATTATAAAATCAAGAGTCTAATATAATCAAGGCAGATCTACACATCTCCAAGTGTCCTCTATTCAAAATGCCTTTTGTTGTGCAGTTTTCGTACACACGCCCCGCTGAAAGCAGGGACCATCTTTTGTTTTTGCTTTTGTGTTTTTGGCCCTTTGATTTTGAGGATTTACTTGCCTTGGCATAAGCTTATAATGTTTATCTTTCTTGCCAAAGTGTTTCCCCTAAGTTGCATATTGAAAATCTTAAGTTCTGGGCGAAATCCAGGTTTTACACTGCCTTCGAGATTTTTCGCCCCATCCGGATTTTTCCAGATTTCATTCAAAGTTCGGCTCTATCTTCTTTATGCCATAGTTCAAAGATTTCTGGTCTTCACGGAATTCCACCTGGACCAGATTTTTCTGGAATTCTGTCTCCTTGTCGAATTCCTAGATTTGGTTTTGGTCTGTCATTTTATGAATGTTGATGCATTTGAGCCTAGGTCCTCAAATTTGTGATCTTCGATCAATTTGAGCAAGATCGTTGGAGAACATCGAAATCTAGGTTTTCCCTCAGTTTCAAGATTTTCCTGTGCTGGCGGATTCCCTGGTTTTCCTTGTCCTCTACGTTTTCCCAAGAATCCAGATTTTTTTCCTGTTTTGTAGATTTTCGCTTCCTCCGGATTTTCCCAAAATTCTCGTTGCCTCTGCATTTTCCAGAATTTATTGACTATTGTTTGTTTTCACCAGAATTCGCCTGGTCCGAATTTTCCCAAAAATCCCTTCTCGCCTAGATTCCACGGAGGGGTGAAAGTCCCGAACTGTGTAGAAATTTTGCATTAATGATTTTTCACGGGATTTCAATCTTTGCTCAGATTTTTTTGAATGATGAATATGTTAGGGGCTAATGTTGATCTTCATGTTATAATGGATATTATTAATGGTGGTTTTCCTGAGTGTAGGCTACATTTAATGGGGTCATCGTGGAAGCTCTGGAGGAGATTACTTCGACTAAGGGAGGATTTAAAGCATTTATCATTTCACCTGTGGCCGATCTGGATTGAGTTCAAGCATTTAATGCTAATTTGTTTCATTTTGAATTCTCCTTGGGCCGACTTGTTTGTGGCCATTTATTATTGTAAACATTATTTGGGCCGACCTGTTTTGTGGAAAATTGTTATTGTAAAATCTTATTGGGCCGACATGCTTTGGGGGTTCTCTATAATTTTGACATTTTGCCTCATTTGTAAGAGATAGATATATAGACAGATAGAGATAGTTTTCATACAAGAGCAAATTAGGGTAGAGGTTAGTCAATTTCTGAGCAAGTGTTGTAACAAAACATTGGAATTGTTGTTGAAATTTGGTGATTCAATATAATTGTAGACATTGTGATTTTCTGGTGATCTCTTTTGTGTTGACTTATCTTGCATGGTTATTATGCTTCTATCTTTCAAATTGCTCAAGGTTATTAGATATATGTTAGATTTAGATTTAGATTTGATTCAATGGTGTTTATAATGGTCTGATGCTTGAAGTGTTGCAACAATCCCTTGTCCATACTTTTTGCAGCTGGCTGATTGTTAGTTGTTTTGCAAAGTTAGCCTGAACTTTATATCCATTGCACGCTTAGTTCAATTGTGAAGTTAATTCATTTCAATTGCAATTGGGTTGTCTTGGATGAATGTTCATGATATGGAAATCTTTAATACCTTACAAGATTGCACTGTTTCTATAAGATTGTAGATTTATCTTGGTCAAGCAGGAATTAGTTTATGAGGGATTGGTCCATTTCAATTATTTCATCATTTGCATTGTTAATCTTAGGAGTATTTAAATTTAGGAATCTCTCTGAAACCCTAATATTTTGTTATTTCTTTATCATTTGAGTTAGATTTAGGGTTGAAGTATCATTACATTGCTAGATCTGATAAGTTAAAGATTCGGTATTTTCTTGTAGTAAGATCCCTTTGTGATTACCAACATTTTCACATATTATCTGAGTTGTTTATGCATTGTCAAGACCTGACATTAGAGACCTTGGGGTTATCTCTTGAGGCTTGCTGATAGAGATTTACCTTTCAAGAGAGATAGGATTTCATATTCTGTCTGAGTTGTTGTTGTGCAGAAAACATCATCAACCCCTTTCTTTTATAAAACATAATTAAATATTACTCTATAAATAAAATTTATCTCCTTAGATATTCAATAACTAATTCATAGTGATCTTATAAAATACTTCTAAAAGAGAATAACATTCAATAATATAAGAAAAGATAACCTAACACAATTTCATTACTCACATATTTTTAAATTAATTAATTATAACTAAATCAATATTTCACTTATTTGGTTTCTCGATTTCATTAACTGCAACATCAATTAATTATGTCAGAGATATTTTTATTTCTAGCACCATACTTTATATATATATAAGATATACCTTATTAATAGTAGATTGATTACTTCGCAAAGTAATATATCGAATCCTTTGATGGCAACATATATATATATATATATATATATATAATTTTAAGATGCAGCATAGACTGTAATTTGTGAGAATATACCATACGTATCTATATATACAAGACTATATTGTAGAACTCAGATTAAAGTAAGAAAAATAAACAATAACTTCATCATGACACATATATAGTCAGTCCATCATAGTGGTGCTTGGTATGAAATAAGGTTGTGCTATGGCATCTATATGCTACACATAATACGTTAATAGAGGAGGTAAATGCAATGCGCATGAGAAGGAGTAATGGAAATATTAAATACATTATGTAAAGGGGAGTGGGCACTTATTGCAACTTATAAAGCACCCAAAATAACCTACATCCTATAATCTCAAGATGTAGTCCGTTCTTCGATATACCAAACTTGTGTCACGACCCAACAAATATCTAAGACTCATAATGTGCACCGAATGCAAACATGACAATTTCAATTGTAAATCACAATCTCGAGCACTAAGGTAAACACAGGGCAAGGCAATGAATGTTAGACAAGGGAGTGTATATCGAGTTCTAAAGGTAGAGTCTCAAATTTACATACATATCCCTTAAATCAAATCTTAGCTAAGAGACAAATGATACCAAAATGAGGGGCGCACCAATGCATAATGGAGGAGAATGTAGAATAGGTATGCTAGTTGCAAGTGCATTGGCAGAATTGCATGTGATGGAGGGAACATAGACAAGGCATGTGAACTATTTGACAAAATGCCCCAAAGAAATGTCATCTCATGGAATGAAATGCAACAATTGCAGAATGTGCACAAAAATGGATTTTAGGAAGCTCTCAAAATATTTGAATTAATGAAGCACTCTACAACACATCCTAACATTGCAAGCTTTGCTTGTGTTCTAGGTGTGTGTAGTTATGCAGGTTTGGTGGATGAGGGATGCACATACTTCACACACCAGCAACCCCAAGATACAACGCATGCAGAGTGTGGGTGCATAGACAAGGCGAGTGAGCTGTTTGAAAAAATGCCTCAAAGAAACGTGTTCTCTGAGAGTGCAATGATTGCAGGGGATGCAAAATGGGCTAGTTAAAAAGGCTTAAGAAACTTTCAAGCAAATGCAACTGGTAGGGACGCCAAAAGAAAACTTCCTATTATATTCAAGAGCTGCAGTTGAGGCACATTGGCAATGGAGTCAGAGAGGTTATTATTTAAACCACTACAACCTATTTTCATGGACTGCAAATGTGACAGGTTGTCAACATAATTAGGAAGGATGATTAAACTTATACACTCTCTAGAGTCTAAATACTTCAGCTGTGATAAGTTGCGAATGGTATAAGGGACATTTAATGTTTCATTCAACCAACTGCAAACCAAGCACTATGCACAATAGGGGTGATCAAACTGCAAGGAATGGATACCATATATGAATGGAATCCCCAACTTTATTTACTTACATCAAGATGTAGCTCAATACAAGGCATCAAAAGCAAATCATAGGGCATATTTTTATTAAAACCCAAGTATGTAAAGACTATCAATAGCTAAAGAGAGGAGGAGCACAACTGCGACGCTGGGTAGGGAACTGATTTCGGCCAAGGAAATAGTAGAGTTCTAGATAAACATCTATAGTTTCTAAGTATGTAAGCTTCCACAAATTGTGACAAATTCTACAGGGAAAATATTCTGATACCCCAAAAACAATCACTATTACTTAGTCAAACAAATTTAGGGAGAGGGAGAGAGTTGAAGGGCATCAACTGAAAAATATGAATACAGCATGAACAAAGCACCTCGACTCCTCAATAGATTCCAACTAGATCCAGAAACATCACATTAAGAGTTATTATCCATTTAAGAATACATACCTGAAAATGGTGTTCTTGGAGCTTTTATTCCAAACTGGCACCCATGGACCTACTGGATTTCTATTCCCTTATATGCAAAGACTTGGCATAACTCCTTCATACTCTATTGTTGAGGAGAAGAATTGTTTAACTTTGTCTATGATATATTTACCAGACCACCTCTCCTTCTTTTTCAAAAACTGATGCCCCAGGAATCCCTTATTTTTTTCTATGTAAAGCATATCTATCTTTTTTTTAAAAAGGTATCTCATTCCTTTCCCCAAAAGAAGAACCATGTAAAGGGCATGGAACAATGTGGATGCAAGGACCAGGCACGTGGAGAGAAGGAGAGAATGTTTGAAGCAAGGTTGAGATAAAGGTAAGGATAGGTGTAGAGCTTAAAAAGATTAATATATACATATAAATTAATTTAGCTGAAAGGAAGATTCTTTAAAAGTATATATATATATATATATATATTAGTTCATTTATTATTTGGAATGTTATTAATTTATATATATATAAACATATTAATAATATTAAATATGTTTCTTTTGTTGCTTGAATATAAATATTAAATTTCAACTTTATTCTTCACTTAACCAGAAGGCTTAGCATTACTTGTTTACTCCTATAATATAGACATAAATATATTTAAATAATTTGCATGTAAAAGTATTGAAACTTCAGATAATTAAATAACTTAAGCATTTGTTTATCCAATTTTATCTTATTTCCATTTTCTTACATATTACACGTGAAAACTTGATTTCTCTCCACTATTTACTTGGATGGAGTCTATGTAATAAATAAATTAACTAACCTAAATATTGAATGCTTAAAAGAAAGGGCATAAACCCTATTTCCTGACAAAAAAACACAAGTAAATTTTTGCTTAGGAAATTTCAATGAATTTTAACTAATTAAATATATATCTCTCTCAATTTACATGTATATATAAGCTAAATTTTTTTAAGCGGTAATAAAGTAATAATGATGAAGGTGATTACACTTCTAAGTGAAAAAATAAAATAACGGAATAGGTAATATGGATCAACACCACTTAGATTACTCTCCCATTAATTAATTAAAACTAATGATAATAATAATATTTAGTTTTATTTGTTTCTTATTGTTAAATATTTTAATCTCGTTGTTTAAATTAATAATCAAAATACATATAACATCTTTTCATAGTTCATTTAATTATTATTTTACCCCCCCCCCTAAATAACTAAGTCACCTTCTAATCAATTTAATTTAATTAAATTGATTAATCAACGTTAGTTATATTATTACTTTATCTTAAAATTTCAAAAAGCAATTTGAACAATGTAATACTGAATGGAAATAGACAACGCAATTTAACCAAATGAACTTACTCAAAATCCAAGACATACGAAATGGAGGGACACTACATCCTCCCCCCTTGGCATTGACTTACTCCTAGAAGTTGCACAAAGGCATAAACACACACAATCATATGCATAACGACACAACAAACTAACAAATGAACCAAATATTTAAAGCAACATAAATTAAACCACTAACTCATTTGATTACAAAATCCAACAAAAATTTCCAATGAAATATGTATAATTTGATGTATTGTTGGGTGCTTGTAAAATTTGATGTGTAATTTTCAAATTTTTAAAAGTTTATCCTCGACGTTCATCGAAATTTTGATGAACCTGGGTCTCATCGAAATTTTGACTAGCAGTTTTGTCAAAATTTCGACAAACATGAAAAATAAGAAAAAATCAAATTGTGGCTGACATAAAGAAAAGTGAGTTCATTGATTTATTGCGACAGTGTTTTGCTATACTTGCGAATTTTCTCTACTTGAGATAGTTTGTGGAGAACTTTGAGAAGAAAAATTAGAAAAAAATGAAAAAATTGTTGGCAAGTTAAAGGAAAATTTGTCTTTTTGTAGAATTCAGTTATGAATCAGATTTGTAGTTCTCAGGTTTGAAAATCATATTTTAAAGCAACATGTCATCAAATTTTATTTTTAGAGGTTTAGGGTTTTGAGAATTTCATAGCCAGATTTTGTTGTGTGGAATCACCATAAGATCACTGCCAAGGAACAGCATTGTAATGATTGTAATTATGTGATCCATAACTCTATTGGTCATGTGGCACAGTTGTGCCCGACCCAAGTTTAATGTGGCTATGTTGTGATAGAAATGGAGGCACTCATATAATGTAGTTAATTCAGGTTGTATAATGTAGGTGTCAATCATCATTGGGTGCATTCAAGTTGTCTCAAGTTTAACATGTTACGATGTAATTATAGCATGATCCAAGAGTGAATACCTCTTGCTGCAATAAAGAGCCTATAACTTTGGTTGATATGTAGAGTAGTTGTGTTATATCAATTATGTAGTGCATTCAAGCACAACCCATGTTTAATGGGCTATTCTAGAGAGTGATCAAGATTCTCTAAACCTTATTAATGTTACTTAAAAGTGTATAGCTTAAAATACAAACCAAGTTTGTTACATACTTGAATGCAATCTTGGGTTACTGCAAACTATAATAATGTGATATGCTAATAACCATTATGGAAAGTATTAAAGAAAGACCCATGCTATATAGGATACATTTCCCTGATCAGGTTTACATACCTTAATGATCAAACACAAGCTTCCCACACACTCTAGGATACAATCCAAGATCATACCACAACCCTATCAAGACAACTAATTTTATGACCCAAGATTTAAGGTTGTTTTTTAATACCAATAGAAGCATTAGTAAGAGCATGATTAGGGTACAAACCCTAGGCCTTCGTAGAAACATAAACAATAACTCTAGCGGATTAGTGAGGCTGCAATACCAAAAAAGATTGAGACATTGTAGCTAATAAAAAAATCTTGCAATCTAAAGATTGTAGCCAATAACAAGCACACTATGTAGCTTAGTGACATTTGTAAATGCAATCTACGGTAAGAAGAATGACAGTCACTTGAGATGTGACAGTCAAAAAGAGGTTGAGCAGTGACAAGATAATAAAGCTCAAACCTTGCATAGTAATGTGGAGATTTTAAGAGTGAGTTTCCTTACCCCCTTGCTAACCTTAAGGGTTTTTCAAATGATTTTGGTAGTGTTAGACAAGGCAAATGCAATTAGGGAATGACTGTCCAAATGAAGTAATAGTGGTAATCATAGATTCAATGTTTCTTCTTAGCCATTAATGTATAATGGAGGTAGTGGATTGCATGTTTTAGTAGTGTTTGGAGACTCATCAAAGATGGGAGAATAGTGAATAATACCTTGTGGAATGTGAAGTAGTTTCAATAAGGTTGAAGGATCTTAAGATCTACAATACCATGAAACAATGAGCCCTTTGTAGTAAGTAGGTAGTCTATAGGACATAGTTTGATTTTATAGAAGGATGCTCATGAAAGGAATCTTCAAGTGATAGTGAGTGAGCTATTTGAGATTGCAGCTGAGGGTGAAATACCCAGTCTTAAAGAAAGTTAGCAAAGCAATAAATGTGCAAGAAAATTAAATCGTACACAACAAACAATTCAAAATGTTATCTTGCATAATGCCTTGAGTTTGAAGAAAAAAATCTCATTGTATCTTGATGAAAGTGGTGACCTTAATGGTCAATCACTGGCAACCATGATTTTAAAACATGTTATTGTGCTTATGGAGGCAACATTTTAAGCAAGGTAGTGAGTGGTGGTTTGGAACAATGCAGGTATGAAGGACTTGCTGCATACTATGCTAGCTTAGGCAGCGTTCTTAGAAGAGATTGAAGGTGGATTATGGAACTCAAGGGTTCCATAAGGATTAAAAAAAGAATGAGATCTATTTAAAAGTCATGGTCATGAAGATATTAAATATGTCACATGCAAAACCTAGTAGTTGGAGTAATGAATACAGTGCCAAAGAGGATAGTGTGCTAGGGTAGATTTAGGAGATCTCCACATTATCTAATTACAGGGAAATACATCATTTATTTATTTTTTTAATTAAAATAAATCATTCTAAACCCTATATAGGATACATTGATACTTCAAAAAAACCTCTGAAGGAATTTGAGATTATGCAAATATATGTCAAGTAAATACCTAGATTACAAATAGTAGCGAGAACAATGTAAGATTTGTTGAGCAGAGTAGGAATGAGATAAGCAACAATGAATCCTATACCTCATTTCACGCAGATCTCCTCACTCTTCTCTGTCATTCTTTACTAAAACACTTCTCCATTTTGGCGGTCTATGCTTGAAAATAATGTTTTGACGAAGGTTTTAGAGTATGTTTATTAAAATGAAAACTCCATTCTGGTGGGCTACACCTGAAAATAAGATTTTGACAAAAGTTTTAGGGTATGTTTATTAAAGTTTTAGAGTAAATATTTTGGTAGACTATGTTCTTGATTCCTTAAATGATTTATTCAAATGGATTGTGACTAAATAAATGACTAAGTATTTAGTCATTTTTATTTGTGTGACTAAATTTTTTTTAATCAACGACCAAACTAGTAATTTATTTACTCATTTATAGCCGAGTTGCAAAAAATGAGTAGAATTTAGTCATTTTTAGTTGTTGTGACTAAAATGTTTAGTCACCTAGTCATTTATTTTCCAAATTCTACTAGTGTGTGCTTCCTTGTGCGATTAGGGCTCTCTCAATGTTGAGGGCCCTAGGGATAAGCTCGTCATAAGAAGTGACACATTGCATCTTTAACTAAAAGGATAAATCTGTATTGACATTAGCAATGATGATTCTGACTTGTTTCTCCTTAGGAATGGGTCAGTTGTTCTTACTAGCTCACTACCTCCATTATTGTAGGAAGTTTTGATTAAGTTCAATATTTTTATTTTAGGAGTCTAACGATTATAAATCATAGTAAAATAAGAATTTAATAATTTTTGGAATTATCATTTTAAAGTGTTTTCTGGGGTCATTAATTTCAGACTATCTTCTCTTTTGCAGGGGTGGTTGCATGCCAATTTTTTTGGGTGTAAAATATCAAAATTATTAGATTTTGTTACCTGTCTAAGAATAAAAATTATTGGAGTGTGAGTTTGATATTTTTTTAAGATCTAAATAGTCAGGCTTGGTAAATAAAAATCATGTTAGATAATATTAGCCTAGAACAAAATGAAGAGACACTTGATAGATTGTGGGCTAGATTGTGGGCTAGATTGAAAAGAAAGGGTGATGGGAAATGCTATTGTCCTTGCAATAATTGCAAGGGCTTAAAGACGAGATTACTTTTAATCACAACAGTTGAGAAACATTTTAGGCAACATGGTTCCATTGAAGGGGGGCATCATTATCGTCCATTAGTAAGTTGTTCATTATATGTGTTTATATTGATTGAGTTTGTAAATGTTTATATCGTTTTAACATTATATATATATATATATATAAAATCACTTGATCATGATTATGGTTTATTTGTGTCTATCATTATTATAAAGGTGGGGCACCCTAGGGCACATGATATGGATTATCATGACTCGAAGAATGTGGTTTTGCAAGTGAATGAACATGGAGCTGTGAATATCGAAGATGAAGTTAATGATCCTATGTAAGAAGATGATCATGCACCAGAAAACACGGTTGAAGATGATGGTACATATACATTGATCCATGACACATTTAGTGGCAGAGTTGATCATGATGATTGAGATGACTTTAATGATATTCATGATTTACCTATACTTGAGAAGGCATACGAGCCCCTTTATGAAGGCTTCCAAACAACTCTTCTCTCTATTGTATTATTGTTGTTGAACTTGAAGGTTATGAATGGTTTATCAAACATAGCAATCTCACGGATGTTAAGGTATGCCATATATGTCATATTTTTTCATCTACTTTAATTGTTGTTAGTTCATCACTAGTAAATAAAGGATGAAATATGTACCATTAATATTCTTTATATTAACAAACTATTTTTTGTTGTAGATTGATTGGTGAATTTTTGTTACCACCATCAAATGTTTTACCTTGCTCATACCAAGATTTATTTGGCATTATGAAAGATATCAAAATGGAGTATCAAGCAATAGATGCATGTCCCAATGATCATATTATATATCATAAACAACATGAATTTACAACAGAATGCCCGAAATGTCATATCAATAGATATCAAATAGATCAACTAACAAAAAATGTGTCTCGCAAGGTTCTTCATTATATTCCCATTATTCCACGTATGCAACGATTATTTAGGTGTGAAATCTTAGCGCAATTTATGGATTACCATGCACAAAATAGAAGTGGAGATGAAATTCTTTGAATTCTTGTGGATGGTTCTACATTTAGGGATATGGAGGAAAAATGGCCACACTTTAAAGAAGAACCTCATAATCTCAGGATTTCATTGGGAGCGAACAGTGTCAATCCATTTGGAGAGCTAAGATCTATTTACTCGGTGTGGCCTATTTTTGTTATCAACAATAGCATTCCTCCATGGATTTCAATAAAGAGGGAGCACATAATGTTGTCAATGATTGTTCCAGGTACTTTTTTACATCAATTTTCTTTAACATAGTAGCATCTCATTTGTCTTATTTGTTGCATAATGACATATTTTTTTCATTCAATAGTCATGTACATTAATTTTTATATATTGCAGTAAAATGGTTATAATAATTATGCAATGTTTATGTTCATTCAACTAGGTAAGTACAAAGTTAAAGATATGAATGTATATATCGATCCTCTTATTGAATAGTTACTAAAGTTATGGAATGGCGTCACTATGTATGATGTCTCTAGACCAATAGGACAAAGACAATTTCAATTCCATGCAATGTTTGTATGGACAATTCATGATGCCCCAAGGCTAACACATTTTTGTGGTGTGTTATAATGTTCAACTACACTTTAACAATATTTAATTTTATGAAGTGGATATCATGCATGTTTTTAAAATAATCTATTCATTATATATAATTCTAAAAATTGACATATTTAATCCAATTATATATGATCTTGCAGGGCTTCAAACAAAGGGAAAATTTGCATGTCCAATTTGTGGTCCAAAGATGAAATCTCATCGTTCAACAAGTTTAGGAAAGCAGGTGTTTGATGAGTATAGGCACTTCCTCCATAGAAATCATAAGTATCCAATTCTTGAAAAACTTGTTTTCAATAGAGAAGAAGAGACTACATCAAAACCTGAGGCTGTACCTCGCTTATGGAAGTTGGAATATAATAGAATTAATTGTCAAGGTTATACATCGAATCAAATTGTTTATCTATCATATATGATATGTTTTAAATTTATATTTTTATATTGTGTTATGTTTACTCATGTTGTAATTGACAATGATTTTTGTTTTTAATTTGTTTAACTTATATGCTTCATGAAAGTCGTCAAGGCATTAATGGCCGGCTTCCACAGGGACTGAAAAGTTATCCCAGACAATTTAGTAGGTTGTCCTACTATGAGCAGCTACAAATTGTGCATTTGTTTGATACAATGCATATCAGAAAGAATATAATAGAAACGTTATGGAAAATATTGGACGAAAGGCATGACAAAGAAAAAATTGTCAAAATTTGTAGTGACATTCAGGAAGCCAATCATGCAATGAAAAATTTCATTCAATTAAATAGCGATGGAGACAAAATTAATATAAGTTCCCTTCCTTGGTTACTAACGGAGTAGCAAAGAAATGCTATAAAATAAGTCATACGAAAAATTTGATTTCCCACAGGATTTGCTGCGAACATAAACAATATAATAATAAAGAAAGGTGAATTTGGGTCAAGGATGAAAAGGCATGATTGACATACCTTCATTAAGGTAATTATTCTGGTATATTATATACACTTGTATAATGCATGTACTTTTCAGTGTACTATGTTTACTACTTTTGGAAAAATAATGAAAAGATCATTTTATAATTGTTGCAATACGTTCTACCTCTATCTCTCCCAGACAACTTCGACAACAATGTCAAGAAAGTTATATATGATCTTGAAAAATACATGAGATAAGTAGTGATATTTGTTTAATTCATTGTATACATCTTATAATTTCCATTTTTTTTACTTGTTATGTAATATACTATATATTTTTGTTAAATCTCATTAATATATTTGCACCTTGAATCACTTGTAGATAGTTGTCATCTAAATAAATCCATAATGAAGA
>VDFB02271358.1:663118013-663266155 GCA_007258455.2 Sequoia sempervirens
GGAAATGGGGGAGAGGAGAAGATAGCTCAATAGATGGGGGAAGAGGGAGTGACATAGATAATAGGAGATATAGAGAGATAAAGAGTGACAGGGAGAGATATATCAATCGCCCTCCCTATATCTCTATCTATTCATCCTTATCTCTTTATCTCTCTACCTCTCTCTATCTCTTTGTCTCCCTTTCTATTTGTATGTTTGTCATTATCTCCCTCTCTCTCTATATTTTCTTCCCTATATTTATCTTTGTCTCCTTAAGTGTGTAATGGGTTCGTTGAAGAGGTCTTAAAGGAGAATTATCATATCTTTAATCAAATGGCATGATACTTTGAGCATAACTCCCCAGGGACACATGCCATCCTTGGATTGTTGACATTAAAATAATCAAGAATTTAGTTTCTCTCTCTGTATTAATATATATTACTATTATATTAATTATATTTTGTATTATATAAAATATACTTATTATTAATTATTAATTATAATAATTTTATACACATTTAATAGTACATTTAAAGAATATAATATATAATTATAATAAGTTGAATAATTATATTATTTATTATGTAAAATATAGCTAATATATACTTAACTATATTGTAGAATATTAAAACCTAGCTAAATGGCACCAAAATTTTCAATTTAATTAACATACTATAAAACCTAACAAAACCAAGTTGTACCTCGTCAAATTGGAGAAGTGAAAGGTCAATACTAGTGCCCAGGAAGAGTTTGGATTAGTGAAGACAAGGTCAATGCCAGTGCCGAGGAAGAGTTTGGAGTTAAAACAAGGTTAATACCAGCGCCAACGAAGAGTTTGGAGGAGTGAAAACAAGGTCAATATCAACGCTGAGGAAGAGTTTGGAGGAGTGAAAACAAGGTCAATACCAGTGCCAAGGATGAGGTTGAGGGAACTCGGGGAAAATCAACGACCAAGGGGCAATGATTACTATAAGTTTGGCACCCCCATTCTCTTTAACCTACAATTTTCATGCCTAGTTTCCAAAGATCTTCTCGTACATTAGCACCCCGATTCTCGTAAAATGGTATAAGATAAGACAAAAAATAAAATAGCTTAGTCTTCACATTTTTATCGACCAACCTCAAGTCTTGGAAAAACTCCCATAATCTACCCACATCTTGGTTGAGGTCTAGGATTTCATCACACATGGCCTTCATCGCATGAGTCTAAAGCAATTATAGATTTAGCCCAAGTATATGCTAGGCTAAGGTAGATCTAATGAATGGAAATAGAGGCATACAATTCTTCTTTAATACCTCCACCACAAACATATGCAAGTTGTTGGTCATTTTTATGGTAAGCAGGTTGATCTTCTAATCTACCTATGGAATTGCCAATTCCAATAAAGGGCAGCTCGAAGGGCCTGGACCAACTGACGAGGATTTTAAAGACCTACACTACTTTGGGCTTTGCAAGACCTGGGAGGGTGATCCCTTAATGCGTTTACAACCTCTACACCATTATTATAAACAACATTAACAACAACAAATAATCTCATTTAATAGTTCAACATAATAGGATAATATCGAATAAACTTGGTTGTTCATCAATAATATCAACTATTTGGAGCATGAGATAACCACAACAACATTTCACAAGATAAGATAGTCATTGATTTGTAATTTGTAGCAAGCTCTAGGTAAAGGCAAAGCACCGAACCATATGAATAAGTACAACTTAGATCAGTGCCATATATCCATCGGAGGAGTCAAATTTATAAGCATCTAAGGGTTTATGACAGATTTAACACATAACATATAAGATCCTTGATAACATTGCTTTACAATCTCATCAATATTTATTCTAACCCAATACTACTTATCAAATCCTTATACAAAACATATCCACCTACAATACTACTTATCAAATCCTTATACAAAACATTCAAGCATACAACCCGGTTACCTTATTTTTGAGGGTTTTGTAGTCCAAACATGATATAAAGGGGCTCTTACACTTTTTGTGATTACTGTAGTTTGTGTAAGAAGCTCCATGGATACTGTTGTAATTGTAGGATGCATGAATAAGGCATAGGATGAGAAATAAAGAAGGTATAGTTTTTGTCCTCAAGATTTTTGTGAAGAAAAGCATGTAAATGAGAGCTTCAAGCCTAGGTTTCAACAAAATATGTATGGGAGATCTGATTTTATGAATGTTTATCCATGTGCAGACCTAATGGGTTGTTTCTGAACACTACATATAAATGATATACATACACACACACACACATATATATGTATGTATGTATGTATGTATGTATATGTATTTTTAAATGTAAATGTAAATGCAATTACTGGATGCTCTCCTAGAACAATAAATGCAACATATCATTAAAGAAATCTATATCTATTTATATAAATGTGTATTTCTAAATGCAAGTGTAAATGCAAAGAGCATATGGTTTTGTAGTGTTATAGATACAACATATCCATAAATTAATGTAATTGAAATTCTAAAGTCTTCAACACACATAATATGAAATTGATCAAACTATTAAACTACATGAGAAATAAATGAAAACAGTAAATGCATATGTATGTGTATTTGTAAATGTATGTGTAAAATAAATAAGAATAATGAAAATTATAAAAGAATACAAGGGGAGACCAGTGCCTTATTGGGTATATGGAGTCTAATGAATATCTACAAATGTGGATTTCAATAATGGAAATAATTCAAACTGTTAGGCATAGAAATTGTTTACAACTTGTGTAAACATGTAAGTGAATAATTGACAAAATCTTCTTGAGATAGAATGGAAATTCTAGTAATGTGATTATTCTTATTAATACAAGTATCACTTCCCAATTGTTGTGATTGATTAAAAGATTTTAATCCCTACTTTAGAGAACCAAATAACCAGATCACACATATATAGAAAATGTACAATGATAAAACTGAGTATAAAATTGTTATATCAATTTAAACAATAGAGAAGCATCAAAATGGAGACAATCAAATAACTGCATAAATTTAACAAACAACTGATACCAAAATCTTAATCCGCAACTTAGATATATTCATTTACTCCATCAAAATGCATACATCTGAGTCTTTGTATATCAAAATTCATTGTCTGCTACAAATGACCTATATGCCATATGTTTGGTGTCTGTATCTTGGCTCTCTTCAACACTTAGTTCTCTAGGAGGGAAGTTGTAATCTTGAGTTTTTAGTTCTCTAGGGGGGCTAAACAGAACCTAAACTATATATCTATCAGTTAATGTGAACACTTAGTGACCAATTAATAATCTTTATTTTAATTTTCTTTAAAACATTATTTACTAACACTCGTTTCTAATACAAAAACATTAATGTGTAAATGTATTCCTAGTTTAATATATTTATATATCTGTATGAATTTTTAAAATTATAATGGAAAAAGGGTTTGAATCTTTTAAGTTGACTCTAGTAACAACTACTTGGACTAACACAAGAAGGTGATAATCTTAAACTAACATAGTCGAAATAATTTCCAAGTACCCTCTAACCAACTTAACCAACTTACATTTTATTCATTCCTTAATTAGAAAGTTGTTTTAAAATAGCTATAGCAATTATATAAACATAACCCATATATACATATATTTAAAACACACATTTTATAAACAAGTTTCTCCTTATATATATAAATAAATAAATTCATTTTAAACATATCTGTTGTTATTACAATTAAGTATATCTGACAACATTTCATAATCTAAATGACATCAGCGTATGAACACAACACATACACACATATATATAAATATTCTCAAAGCATTCGCCCAAAGGTCCTCTATACCTAAATGCACCCATAATTTCAAGTTCAGGCATTCGATGGCAACGCATATATATATATATATATATATATATATATATATATATATATATATATATATATATATATATATATATATCCACAAAATAGCATGCACAAAGGACTCAAAAGGGGAGGGAGGACGCGCTCAAACCAAGCGTAAAACATAAACTAAATCATCAACTCTTAACGCAATGCTTAGCAACGAGAAGTGGACCACAGATGAAATCCGTGTGTCTTTTTATGGTCAATGCTTTTCATCGATTTATAACAAATGCGTACACAGACATTATATACAATATACCAATCAAAACGTAGGGAAGTTATTTAAATTTTAAACTTCCTATTAAGCTCAAGCGCTGCGGCTGAGACAGGTTGACAATGGAATCAGAGAGATTATTTAAACCTCTACAACATTCTATTTTCAAGTACTGCAGACGTGACAGGTTGCCAACAGTAATAGGGAGGCTGTTTAAACTTATACACTCTCTAAAGCCTAAATATTATAATTTTATTAATAATAAATATAAAACTTATTATTTTACATACTATTAAAAAAAATTAAACACGCTTAAAAAAATCGAGAAACCTGCCTTTTTAATTTATTGATGTTAAATATTACAAGGTACTATGTAAACATGTACCTATCAGGCTTCTGCAGATTTTCTACTATGTTAACGGCCAAGTTTTAGAATATTTCAGATCTGTTCCAGGATTCCCACTTCTATCAAAATCAGAATTATGAAAATCAATTTTCCAGTTTATTTCAGGTTCTAAATGCTACATACTTGTGAGTGTATATAGTAGATTTCTGATCATCAATTCCAGATATTATAAATGTTTATAAATTCATATTTAGAATATATGTTATGCATACATCATGCCCTAGAATGCATGGCCTGATGATGGTAGTGGTACATCAATCCTCAGTTATGGTGTATGCAATTATGAAAGCAATATTAGCATAAATTCAGACAATAATGCCCAAAGGATTCAAGGCATGGCAATATATATATATATATATATATATATATATATATATATATATATATATATATATATATATATATATATATATATATATATATATACATATACATATACAAATACAAATACATACACGCATACATACATCCGAACCATTTCACAATTTACAAAAATGCTGCATTTTTATGGCATCTGAATGTGTAATTACTAGAGCTGTGTCTGGTTGTCTAGTGTAACATAGTGTCTATTGCAGTTTTATCCAAGCAACCCACCTAATACTCCTTTTTCCACACTTTCTAAGCTCGGCAAAGAGTTAATAGATCAAAGCAGAGACCATCTTACTTCACAGAGTACAACTCTCTATGTTTCAATAGTCCATATAGATTCATGACTTGATGAACAGTCAAATTCTCTTAGTCTCATCCAACACGAATTGACAAATAAGGAACTTTGAATAAAAATTGGAAGCGCACAAAATGAGATGAAACAACCATTAGACAATCACACTTTTAGGGAGCATTTAAGTTAACAGTGAGTAAGATGACCAACATCAAAAATGGAGTTGAATGTCCGCAATAACTTTTGCTGGGTAACATAAAGGCTGTCCTCGAACATAAATTCCTAAAGTGACAAGCTTGAACCTAAATACAGATAGTTAATATTTAAGATAAAATAGCAATAGCTTGATTCATACAACTGGGATTGAAGGAAATAGTTTCTTGCACAACAAGAAGAGAACTTTGCTTCAAGGAACAAGCAGTGCAACATAATATGCAAAAATGAGAAGGAAGAGGAAATTTTCCAACAATCTCACCTGAGGAATGACAAAGAAAGACTCCTTTGGACGGTGTACAAGGGCAACCAACCTGTCTGCATCAGGTGCAACTATCTTAAAAGCAAGATGCTTCAAAATCTCCCTCATAGGTGCTCCTAGTACCACTGATCGCAGTGATGCATTTTTTGTCATTAATTGAGTCCGACGCTCTTAGGTAAGAGACTCGCTGGACCTTCATCTGATGGAAGTTTTGCCAAATCAAGCTTTAGAGTAAGCTGAAAGCCTTCTTCTGGAGTGTCAACAATCTGCACCGCAACGCCATATGTTCCTTTCACAGCTTATCGTCAAATTCAACAAAATGGAAATCCAGCTCTACAGGTCTTTCCAACGATTTCATGCGATTTTGCAGAATCTGGAGAAGAAAGCGCGAGTGCGTCTCAAGCAGAATCATCTCAACAAAAACAGCAACACGAATTTATTTGAAATATTTTAAAAGGAGGCTCCGTTGTTATTGTTTCACGCGAGGTCTTGGATAGATCCTCCAGGCAGCAAGCACCAGGCACCGGCTATTTAGTGGCCTCAATAATCGCCTTTCATTCGTTTCAGTTCCACTTCCTAACTCGTGTGCCAGCATTCCCTCCTCAAAAGAAATTGTCGTCTCGTGGAATTCCCCTTTGCAGGATATCCTCTGAATCCCTTATGACCAAAAGGCTTAAGAAACTTTCAAGCAAATACAAAAGACAGCTGTCACCAAAACTCCTTCTCCTCCCCTTTTACTCCACGCTTGTCACGAATGCAACTAAATAAACAGTGAGAAGGCACGTGGGCTCTTGAATATTTGCCCTTTTCTTTTTATTACTTTTCAACATTTAAAATTAATAAATTTTATATTTAGAACCAATAACCATCCCCCATTAAGAAACATTTCAAAAAAAGAGATTTATATCTAAAATGGGCCTCCATGGGAAAAACATGGAAACTCAAAAAATTAAAAAAAACCTACCCCTTTAGCGTTAAGATCATTTTATTTATTTATTTTTAATTTTATTTAATTTAATTTTATTATTATTATTATTATTATTATTTTGAAAAAGAAATATAAAATTAAAGAGTAATCCATATTCATAAATAAATATTAATTCAATTACATATTTCTTATTATTATTTTCCCTTGAAGAAAGGAAGGAGAATAATAATTTAAGGAGAGACTATATATATATATATATATATATATAAAGGAATTACTAGTGTTATGTGGCCTTTATCCTTACATTTATTCCCCTCTTTCTTAAGAGTATGGAAGAATATTCCCCTCTTTCTTTTGAGGAGTCTTTTCACCTAAGAATCTCTATGATGGCTTTTAAATGTTAAGGGGTCCTTTCACGTGGTACGTAGAAGAATTGTTCCCAATGCAAAGATCGATTTCCTCATACCCCGAATGAATATTATTGAAGGCATCTAGTATGGATTTGTGTAACAAAAGGACTTGAAATTTGACAAAATAAGTGGTTGTGTTGAAGATAAACGGAATTGTAATGAGGCTCTTCATACAATTTAAATTAAACAAGTATAGTGTGGAATACGAATATGTACATATATTTATTTATATATATAAGTAAACTATATCATCAATTAAAAGATAATGTATGGGGAATAGTAATATAGGATTTACATATCCTTTATGTCATTCAATTAAAAACCCATACAAAGTTTTTTCAAGTCTTATCTCTAATTCACCCTACTCCCATTTTGATCAACTAGGTACTTGTTTTCCTTCAACTGGGTAATCAAGACAAATGTTTCAATTTATGTACGTTAGCAATGAAAATCAAAAGCATCCACAACCGATCCTCAAATTGAGAGCATAGAACAATGAGGGGAAATAATCAAATAAAAGACATTAATAAACCACTTACTCACACGACGTGAAGAACCAAAAGCAGAGGGGTACTACACACAAAGCTACTCACTTCATTCACTAATCAACATATATTTTCACAACATTTTCATAAAAAGGCCAAAATTTTACACTTCAATTTTCAAGAAAAACACAACTCATTTCTCCATAACACAACATCAGAACACAGTATCACAATTATACACTATCAACCAAATAAAACTAAAGGAGTGCACAAGCACCAATCAAAGTCTTAAGGTATTTGTTACATCAAAAGCTTCCAACGCAAAGGTGAATACTCGCTACCAACTAGAGGACACTCTTCTGGGTCCTCATATGAGCCATTAACTACCTTCAAGGAAGCGGAGGGTTGTGTATGAAGGCTTTCCTTCTCTTCCTTAGTCAAAATAGGTGTGTTATGTCCACACCCTAACGGAAAATCCCGAATAGCAGACAGTTTGTTCACTTTAACTGTGTGTCCCATCTCTTCGATCTTCTTCCCTTTTTCCATCTTGAGCTGAGAGAGGGTCTTGACCAAGGTCTCATTATTAGTCTTGGCCAAGGTCTCGTTATTAGAACTACAAGGTGGAGCTTCCGATGTGGGGTTTTCTTTCATGACCACACCCCTTTTTGTAGCCTTCACTGCCTTTCCTTTCCTCTTTCTAGCCTTCGACCTTCCCATCCCTACACACATACTGGGGTAATCGTTAGACTCTAATCAAATTTAAAGTCCCAACTAATCCTAAAATAATATACATTGACACACACTCATCACATTCACATGTTACTCAATTGTCCATAATGCATTTCCCTAGTAGGAAGAATATCGGTGCATTGTGCACTACTCTGAGGGTCCTATTCTTTCCACCAGTTTTCTACACCATTGGACTGACACCCCTACGAAACAAAATCAATTTTATAAATGAGGATGACACAAAAGGACATACCCTCGAGAGTTTGAGCAACTAGGTCAACGTAATTGGGTGCATACTGCCTAGTGTACAAACCTTTGCTATGATACAAAGTTGTGACGCCCTGTCGTATGAACTCCAAAGGACAACAAAACATTGCAAATTTTTTCTTTTGAAAGTAGAATAATACATAAGATGAACATAAAAATATATTACATATAAAGCAATAATACAATTACAATGACCATTACGTCCTCTGGGGTACACGAAACAACATCACAAAATCCTAAAACTAAAATCATAACCTTAATAAATGAATCAAGATTACATAAAGATAACATACAACCATCCATGATCCAAAACAATGAAAAACATACATACAAAATTTTATTAATAGTTCAATATGACAATTGTGGAGTATATTTCCACAGATACAACATATCAGATAACAACTACCACATAAGGTTTACAAAGGTAAAGTAATACATTATAGTCATTTCAGGAGTACATTACAACACTTCAAGAGTATGTTACATCACTTTAGGAGTACATTACATCACTTCAGGAGTACGTATGCATCATGTCATGTAGAGGAAAAGATACATCAATGAAGAATAAGGTACAAATTGAAGAGTAGTCTTCAACCAAGTGAAGCTCTGGAAACTCTGTATCTGCTTCTGTATCACCAACATAGCCTGGGGACCCAATGGGGTGCATAGCATGTTCCACTTGACTACGTGGACCTGAAAGACCACCCCTGTCCTAAGATTTGACAAGAAAGATCCCCATTCCTCAACCAGAACAATCAAATGAACTAATAGCAAGCCAACCTCCATGACAAGGCTAACCACCATACAAGATAACAACCCATAGCATTGCCATCACATAGCCACAACAAAATAATGAAAATTCTAACAAAACCAAAAGCCAGTATTATAGATCAACACTAAATAACCATAAGAGGTGCTAATAATAATAGGATCCAAAGCATTCAAATGAAAACACAACATCAACCAACAATAAATATCAAGGGCACCTTTCATTAACATCAATCAAGTTTCCATGAGGCATGTGTGCAACACTAAAAGATAGAACATGGAGGCTTCAACAACAATCACCAAGAACTAATTGCCTCAACAACATCAATAATTCAAACAACACTCCCAGAGGCAACCAAACAAGGGAAAATAAATGGGCACTATAGGAGAGTGGCATCACATTGCCTTACATGGATTAGCCAACCAACCTATCACAACTTGTACTGCCTCCATCTATGGTTATCCAGACTGCCTATCTCAACGCGACTACTCCATAGAGTGACTCATGCGGGACCACTTACCTTTCATGAGGACAAGACAGTGATCTTACCAACCAGGTCTTCTCATCCCACCCTTAGCCTGTGAAAGCACTAACGGTATGGGTGAGGCTCATAATTAATCTTGTTTAGTGATTATCTACCCAAACCTACTAGTTCATTAATTATATTATCACTTGTTTAGGAAACTCTTCCATGGGTTACCCTAACAACCCCTTTGTGTGTCATACCCCCATGAAGAGCTACTCCCTATGGGTACCAAACCAAAACACGCAAGGGGTGTGCCTCATCTCACATAAAAAAATCAAGGAGTACATATCACACAACATGCAAGGCAAGAACCATCTTGCAAACCCATTCCATATCACTGAAACAAGAACAAAGGAGGTACCACCCACAAAAATCAAACATCAGAAATAGGATCAATGAATCACAAAGGTCTAACGAAGAAAAATCAATAAAATTCAATTTTCTCCATTGCCTTTGGAAGCCTAAAAATACTGAAAATCCACAAACTCCCACTGAGGGTAATTTAAACACTTTGGGTTCCCAACCAGCACAAAATATGACTACAAGAAAGTCATTGCATAAAGTCCCCTCGATTAGAATTAACAAAAACATGCAAACTCACATCAAGGGACCCACAAAATGACTATATAACTTCCACAATCTCAAAATGACAAGAGAGGAATAAAAGAGGCAATAACACAACAAGACCTTCAACTGAATTAATGCTAATATAAACAACTCCATACAAATCAATCGCAATAATCATGATCAACCTTAAATTCCAAATCAAATCAATCATCAAAATTATTGATTATAAAATTAAGGATACAACTATACAATATACCCATTTCATCAATATAAATAAACTTTCAATAAATATCAAATCATTATCAATAATCATGTATAACTCAAACAAATAACACTTGAACTCTATAACTTAATAAAATTATGAATGTTAGCTTAATGTATGAAACCATTTCAAGGATCATTGAAAGTGCTAACAACAATAGAAAGATGATATATATATATATATATATATGTCCACCATGGTAATACATTATAATCTAAATAATAAACTAACATAATCAATAATGGTATGGTTTTGACAACACAACATTAAGATTTTGTCAATATATTGCCTAGGGCATCATTGTTCCTAATTTACCCATGGTTTCTAGAATATACAAATAAGAGAATCATTGTTCCTAGGATAATTCTATAAGATGTGAGGAATTAGATATTAAAATAATGTTTATTAAAACATTAAACTAAAAGAAATCACAAAATTAATACTATAAAATTAAAACACCAAATAAGAGAACATATAAGAAGAAGTAAATATATACTTCATATTTTAATTTCCATTATATTAAAATAAATCTCAAGTTAATATTTTTAACCTACCTTTACATTTTGAATTAGATACAATAATTAATAATATTCTAAAAGCGCATATATTTTCCTCTTAAACTAATAAATGTGAGGATTCTATATTTAAATCATGATATAATACAATTGTACTTGCATATGTACATATATATACATACCTACCATAATTTTAAAACCCTTACTTTCGAATCAACTAAGAACAGAGTCTTCATTCAAAGACCATATATATTTCTTTTAATTCAAATTATAAAATCAAGAGTCTAGGCAAATCTACACATCTCCAAGTGTCCTATATTCAAAATACCTTTCTTTTATAAAACATAATTAAATATTACTCTATAAATAAAGTTTATCTCCGTAGATATGCAATAACTAATTCATAGTGATCTTATAAAATACTTTTGAAAAAGAATAACATTCAATAATATAAGGAGAGATAACCTAACACAATTTAATTACTCACATACTTTTAAATTATTTAATTATAACTAAATCAATATTTCACTTATTTGGTTTTCCGATTTCACTAACTGCAACATCAATTAATTTTGTCAGAGATACTTTTATATCTAACACCATACTTTATATATATAAGATATACCTTATTAATAGTAGGCTGATTACTTTGCAAAGTAATATATTGAATCCTTTGGTAAATATATATATATATATATATATATATATATATATATATATATATATATATATATATATATATATATATATATATATATATATATATATATATATATATAAATATAAATAATTTCAAGATGCAGCATAGACTTAAATTTGTGAGAATTAAGCTAATTAACATGGTGAGTACTTGAGGTGTAACACTCAGCATGATGTTGGTTGAACAACTCTGCAAGGACCTAACTCAATTTAGACCACAAGTTAAGAACGGGCATAGTTAGGTGCGCCAAAACCTATTGCACTCCATACCTTAAGGTCTAAGTGGGGGCATGGATTTCGTAATTTTCTGAGCATTAGTTGGATAGTTAGGTTATCATGATAGAGCAATAATGATTAATCCACTTTGATTTTAAATACTAAGATGTGAGGTGCACATTTTCTAAAAAGGAAATTTTGGAATGCATTATTGATTACTCTTAGATAGAATATTTTCATAGCATCTTCTTATCTAATCATTTCCTTGATATTGATTATCCCAAAAACATTTAATAAAGATGTTAATGGAGATGTGATATTGAGCTTTGTTCAAATATAATGTTGCCAATATAGAAATCTAATATACGTATCTCATTCTTCTTCTTCTTTTTTCTTCAACTCTTGTACATTAGCTTTAAGAAAATTATGCTAAGAAAATTAAAATAAAGTATGTATATATATATATAAACTAAAATATTTTAAAATAGAAATAACTTTATTTAATTTCTTATTTATTTATTTTTAAAAGGAAAGAATTAATGGTATATTCCTACGTGTTAAAATTCACCATGAAAGAAAAGCTTCTTTTTACTAGGTATAAATCTAAAGGAAATAAATGAGAAGTTTAAGGGAATATAAATTGAAATAAAAGAAACTAGGGAAGTCACTTACAAAAGAAGACTAAAAGTAAGGAAACCGTCCATAATAAATCTCTGTTTAAAAAGATTCTCCCCAATTATCACTCATATTTGAACCCTTATATTCTTTTAGTATCACTCGTATTTGAACCCTTATATTCTTTTAGAAAGATATATTAAGATGATTATTTTCATTCTTACCTTTTGGTTGACTCTTTTTTTTCATCAAAACTTAACCTTTGCGATAATTAATGGCCACATTTTAGCTTCTTCTAAATGACAGTATAGTTGTTTGAGATAAATGGTTTGTACAATGGAAGTGGTGCCGTTAAGTTTTGTGGGGTTAAGTTCAAAGTGATGGTAAACCGAATAAAATAGGCTACATCATTAACACTTTTATTAATAACTCAATAATCATCTAATAAAAAGAATAATAATAATGTTTAAACATTATTAACAAATATTATACTAGCATAAGGGTCAATTTATCTCTATTTTTATTTTATGTGACAGTTGATGGGTGCAAATAATATTAGTATTATTTTGGTCAAGTGGGGAGTAAACTATATATTTATTTATTTTATCTAACACTGGGTGCCTAAGCCATTAACTCTCAGCAATAATAATATTCAGAAGGCACAACCACTGTAATGAAAATCTTCACTTATTTATTCCATACATATCTGCTATTAAAAAGTTGTGCAGATTTATAGTTCTTCTTCTAAATTTCAACTTATTGTTTTACTGTTGAAATACGGGTGTCTCAATAAATGGCACATCTACTTTTGACTGAAATTAACAGGTTATTGCGTGAGCGAAGCTGAAACCATGCCTAGAGATGGCATGAGGATGAGTGGACCCCTATCAACGTCTCAATTAAATTTTCTCTGCTAACCTTATTCAATGCTGCTATACGTTTTCTAACTCGAATTTCAAAGCGTCTATTTAGGTTTGAAACCCCTCTCTCTTTCTTCCTTTTGTTTTCTAATGTGGAATGGAATTCATGCTGTACAAATTTCCTTGCAAGAAATATTATAAGGAATGGCGCACATGCATTACAATCTCCTTGATTTGCATTTGCATCCTTGTTTTTTTTCTTTTTGTTTTGTTTTATCTTTGTACAATTAAAGGATCGTATTTTGAATTTTATAGCCACCTATCCTCCTTGTCATATCATACTAGGCCTGCAAAGAATGCATCAAGCATGTGTGGTTAACTCCACCACCACAGGTTGATTTGTGACAGCCACAAAAGTATTTAAAGCTGGAAAAACCATCCTACCGAAGTCATGTCCTTGATTTTACTGCTGGTGTTACTACCAACTTGGTGCCTATGTTCCTTTATGCTGCCAACCAAATTTAAAATGATTACTGGCATTCCTCTTAATTGCAAGCGTCACTATTATTATATGATATGCCAGAATAAGGAACATGGTAAGCTTGATCGTGTGCATCACCTTATTTATAGTTTCAGCTATAATATCGACCCAACTAACTAATAGTTTAAGCTTCTTCCAATGAGTGAGCCAAACTCACTGCTGTGATAGCTTCGTAGTGCAAGCATTTGGTATTTACTTTATGATCGCTATGGTTTGTTTCCCTTTCTTTTTCTATTACTACAGGTTCAAATGCATCATTTTATTTACTGGCTGAAGCTTATTATTTACTCTCTTAAGGCTTTAAATTTTCATTTTATATATATTGACCAAATTATTTGCCAGATTGATCTATTTAAAATATTATAAGCATGTATCTTTTCTATTGTCCATTCTGTTACAGATCTGTGCTGAACAACAACAACCGGAAAGAAATAAGAGAAATTTCTTTTCATTTCCGTTTTATACTGTTGAAATGTATATATAATTATTTATTTGTTTTGCTGTTTACACAACAAGTAATACGCAATATTATGCTGAAGACTGATGGGCAACCATATGGCAACAAATGTTTATTTTATTATTATATATTTTTGGTATGAGTTTAGAAAAAACATTATAGATTTAAAAGGAGGGTCTCGGCTCCTTCCATGAGCGGCTTCCATGGGAGGTGTTGCTGCAGTGTGCCTGGTAAACTTTTTAACATGACCGGCGGCGCTGGCGCGACACGCCCTACGGTACCACGGGACGGGGGGAGACTAGAACTCGTGACCAGCAGAGCCGCAACGGAATTACTTAGCCAACCGAGCTAGGGCTCCCGCCCTTTAAACTGGGTTTTGGGTATTTCTTTTAAATTTTAATAATATAGTTTTTTTTAACTATATATAACACTTGTACAGAGAGAGGTATCATGTATATAATTTAAAACATATTATATATTTACAATATAAAATACATTCTGTATTATATTATGATTAAAATATAAATTTCGTTCTTATTTTATATTTTGTGAGAAGATATATGTATATAAATAAAATGATTCATGAAAAAGAACATCTTTATGTTCTTACATTTATTAAATTAATTCTACCTTCAAATACACAATATATTCTCATTCCATCACAAGAAGAAATATAGTTGAGTTCATATAGTATTTTTTTTCTCTTCACATACGAATGTAAGTAACTCCTTATTTCAAACACTTCTTTTTGCACAAGCGCATAAACTACTTTTTCTATTATTAATACAAAATGAAACACACTTCTTTTTGCACAAGCGCATAAACTAATTTTTCTATTATTAATACAAAATAAAACACAAATAGATTGGTACAATATCTCATTCCTTTACAACAAACATCTTTCC
Organism: Sequoia sempervirens; assembly: GCA_007258455.2. Classification (NCBI taxonomy): domain Eukaryota; kingdom Viridiplantae; phylum Streptophyta; class Pinopsida; order Cupressales; family Cupressaceae; genus Sequoia; species Sequoia sempervirens. The sequence goes on from VDFB02271358.1 coordinate 663,133,384, forward strand.
TTGTCCTATACATTTCTTGAGTGCAAGTTTTATAGAGTATCCTTTTCTTTTTATCCATAGCAACAAGATACAAACTCCATTATGTGAACTTTCCATATTGCAAATCATATGAAAAATAAATAAATAAATAGAACAAATAACATGCCACCGATTAAGACTTGCTCTTTTCCAGATTTCTCTTCTAAAACACAATACTAACTTTCACTATGACAACAATATTTAAGAATACCATGAATACACACAAATGAATAAGGCTTGCTCTCCACCCTACAGTAATGGTGTCATGGAGCCTTGTGGGCTCTGGCCATACCCCCGAGCAAGAAATTTACTTTAGCTCCATGATGATAAATGGAGTATTTTCTCATTTTTACAAGAGATAAACTAACATAGCACAAATTTCATGCATTTAGATTCTCTACTTTCTAATTTCAGCCATGAACCATACACTATGTCACCTTCTTACAACCAATAACAAAGGTAAATGGAATATAGGAATAACTTATCTCTTTTCTTTTAGGTGAATGGATTGAAATCTTTTGTCCATCTTTCCTCCCCATGCCAAACTATCTTGATCACTATCTTCCCAAAGAGGTGAACTTCTCTCTTCTCCTCATTCTTTCTACCATCTCCACTAGAGTTCTCCAAGAGGAGAAGTGGGTAACACCCCACTCATTCTTCCTCTCCAAAATATATAGAAGTTTCAACTTGTAACCTTTGGATGGGGAGGTGTGGAGTATACCTACCTCCATCAATGAGAGTCTTTTCCTTATTGAAGAAGAAACATGCACTTGGACAACCCCTCCAACTTTTCATCCCATACTCTCTTCAAAACTCGTCACTCTCCATAATGAGGACTTTCTAGGGGTCAAATCATGTCCTAGGGGCACTATTGTATGCCTACTTGACCCCTACACCCATGGTATAGACCCTAGAGAGTTTATTTTTGCATCCCAACCAAGGAAATTGACCAACAACCCTCTTTAAAGACCCATTTAAGGACCTATCCGAATTTCAACTTGGATAATAGTTTCCAAACCTACTTACGACTTACTTGGCACACAAAAAAATACCCTCTCAACCCAAAATATAAATCATCGCTTTTATATCAACCTTTACCACCTTACTCTATCAACTTGTTAACTTTATTTCCTTCTAAGCCTCAAAAGGGGGTCAAATTCATCACCTCAAGAAGATGTCTTTTGATCTACTTAATGGTCTTCCCTTCCCGTAATTACTCTTCCCTTCTTGCACATTACCAATGAAACAATAAGCAACAATTGTATATCACATAATTAATCTGATAGCTGAAATAAGATTTAATTTTACAACATTTCCTTTACAATTTACAATTCCTAACTGCTTCACGATAGCATAAGTAAAATGTTAGAATGACAAGCAAGAATATTATCAGATAATCACACTATTTGTCATCCACAATACGCATTACCATATATTTAGAAAGACAAAAAAAAAATTAGAGCTTTACTAATCTCATGCAAGTGGGGCTTTACAATATACAAGACTATATTATAGAACTCGGATTAAAGTAAGAAAAAGAAATAATAACTTAGTGATGACACATATATAGTCAGTCCATCGTAGTGGTGCTTAGTATGAAATAAGGATGCGCTATGGCATCTATATGCTACACATAATACGTTAAGAGAGGAGGTAAATGCAATGCGCATGAGGAGGAGTAATGAAAATCTTAAATACATTATGTAAAGGGGAGTGGGCACTTATTGCAACTTATAAAGCACCCAAAATAACCTACATCCTATAATCTCAACATGCAGCCCATTCTTCGATATACCAAACTTGTGTCATAACCCAACAGCTATCTAAGACTCATAATGTGCACCGTATGCAAACATGACGATTTCAATTGTAAATCACAATCTCAAACACTAAGGTAAACGCAGGGCAAGGAAATGAATGCTAAACAAGGGATTGTATATAGAGTTCTAAAGGCAGAGTCTCAAATTTACATGCATATCCCTCAAATCGAATCTCAGCTAAGAGACAACCGATACCAAAATGAGGGGCACACCAATGCATAATGGAGGAGAATGCAGAATAGGTATGCTAGCTGCAAGTGCGTTGGCAAACATGCATGCGATGGAGGGAACATAGACAAGGCATGTGAACTGTTTGACAAAATGCCCCAAAGAAATGTCATCTCATGGAATGAAATGCAACGATTGTAGAATGTGTGCAAAAATGGATTTTGCAAGGAAGCTCTCAAAATATTTGAATTAATGAAGCACTCTGCAACACATCCTAACATTGCAAGCTTTGCTTGTGTTCTAGGTGTGTGCAGTTATGCAGGTTTGGTGGATGAGGGATGCACATACTTCACACACCAGCAGCCCCAAGATACAACGCATGTAGAGTGTGGGCGCATAGACAAGGTGTGTGAGTTGTTTGACAAAATTCCTCAAAGAAACGTGATCTCCGAGAGTGCAACGATTGCAAGGGACGTAGAATGGGTTAGTTAAAAAGGCTTAAGAAACTAGCCGACATGGGCAGCATAGTTGGTTAAGGGCTTTTGGTTCGTCCCATATAGGTCCCGAGGTTGACCTCGAGGCTCGGGCTTATCCGATCCATGTGGTTTGCGGGTGATTGCACGGATCCCAGGGGGACTAGTCTCGCCCCATCTCGCCCCATTGGCTCCCCAACTTGGCAGCAAAAATAAGCCCAAGGCAAGGACTAGTGGGAATCACTGGGCTGGGTTGTGGGGATACCTCCTGGAATTAGAAAAAAAAAAAAAGCTTAAGAAACTTTCAAGCAAATGCAACTGGCAGGGACGCCAAAAGAAAACTTCCTATTATATTCAAGAGTTGCAGCTGAGGCAGGTTGACAATGGAGTCAGAGAGGTTATTATTTAAACCACTACAACCTTCTATTTTCATGGACTGTAAATGTGACAGGTTGTCAACGGAATCAGGAAGGCTGATTAAACTTATACACTCTTTAGAGTCTAAATACTTCAGCTGTGATAAGTTGTGAATGGTATAAGGGACATTTATTGTTTCATTCAACCAACTGCAGACCAAGCACTATGCACAACAGGGGTGATCAAACTGCAAGGAATGGATACCATATATGAATGGAATCCCCAACTTTATTTACTTACATCAAGATGCAACTCAATACAAGGCATCAAAAGAAAATCATAGGGCAGATTTTTATTAAAACCCAAGCATGCAAAGACTCGAAATAGCTAAAGAGAGGAGCACAACAACGACGCTAGGTAGGGAAATAATTTCGGCCAAGGAAATGGTAGAGTTCCAGATAAACATATAAAGTTTCTAAGTATGTAAGCTTCCAAAAATCGTGCCAAATTCTATAGGGAAAATATTTCGATGCCCTAGAAACAATCACTATTACTCAGTCAAGCAAATTTAGGGTGAGGGAGAGAGTTAAAGGGCATCAACTGAAAAAGACGAATATGGCATGAACGAAGCGCCTCGACTCTTCAACAGATTCCAACTAGATCTAGAAACATCACATTAAGAGTCATTATCCATTTAAGAATACATACCTGAAAATGGTGTTCTTGGAGCTTATATTCCAAACTAGCACCGATGGACCTACTAGATTTCTATTCCCTTATATGCGGAGACTTGGCATAACTCCTTCATACTCTATCGCTGAGGAGAAGAATCGTTTAACTTTGTCTATGATCTATTTACCAGAACACGTCTCCTTTTTCAAAAATTTATGCCCCAGGAATCCCTTATTTTTTTTCTATGTAAAGTATATCTATCTGTTTTTTTTAAAAAGGTACCTCGTTCCTTTCCCCGAAAGGCAGAGTTTCCCCAAAAGAAGAACCACGTAAAGGGCATGAAATAATGTGGATGCAAGGACCAGGCACATGGAGAGAAGGAGAGAATGTTTGAAGCAAGGTGGAGATAAAGATAAGGACAGGTGTCAAGCTTAAAAAGACTAATATATACATATAAATTAATTTAGCTGAAAGGAATATTCTTTAATAGTATATATATATATATATATATATATATATATATATATATATATATATATATATTAGTTCATTTATTATTTAGAATGTTATTAATTTATATATATAAACATCTTAATAATACAAATTAATAATATTAAATATGTTTCTTTTGTTACTTGAATATAAATATTAAATTTCAACTTTATTCTTCACTTAACTAAGGCTTAGCATTATTTGTTTACTACTATAATATAGACATAAATATATTTAAATAATTTGCATGCAAAAGTATTCAAACTTCAAATAATTAAATAACTTAAGCATTTATTTATTCCAATTTATCTTATTTCCATTTTCTTACATATTACACCTTATTCAAGTGAAAACTTGATTTCTCTCCACTATTTACTTGGATGGAGTCTATGTAATAAATAACTTAACTAACCTAAATATTGAAGGCTTAAAAGAAAAGGAATAAACCCTATTTCCGAACAAAAAAACACAAGTAAATTTTTGGTTAGGAAATTTCAATGAATTTTAACTAATTAAATATATATATCTCTCAATTTACCTATATATATAAGCTAATTTTTCTTTAAGCGGTAATAAAGTAATAATGATGAAGGTGATTACTCTTCCAAGTGAAATAAAAAAATAACGGAATAGGTAATATGGATCAACACCACTTAGATTACTCTCTCATTAATTAATTAAAACTAATGATAATAATAATATTTAGCTTTATTTGTTTATTTATCGTTAAATATTTTAATCTCATTGTTCAAATTAATAATCAAATACAAATAACATCTTTTCATAATTCATTTAATTATTATTTTACCCCCCCTAAATAACTAAGTCACCTTGTAATCAATTTAATTTAATTTAATTTATTAATCAAGATTAGTTATATTATTACTTTATCTTAAAATTTCAAAAATCAATTTTAACAATGTAATACTAAACAAAAATAGAAAACGCAATTTAACCAAACAAACTTACTCAAAATCCAAGACGAACGAAATGGAGGGACACTACATACTCCCCCCCTTGGCATCAACTTACTCCTAGAAGTCGCACAAAGGCATAAACGCACACAATCATATGCATAACGACACAATGAACTAACAACTGAACCAAATATTTAAAGAAACATCAATTAAATAATTAAGATTAATTGACTCAAAACAAAATGTTGCCAAAATGGAAATGGGGTCGCAAACAGACGATGTCATCAAACATAAAGATAGGGTGACAGACTAGGACAAGGAAGTTCCTTGTCAACTCTATTTTCAACTTCATATCCATTGGGATTTATGAGGCTCGCCCTATCCTGATAGTGTAGGTGGAATTGAGGCTTGGGTACCTACAATCCTCAATAAAAGAAAACATTGTGTATACATATATCTAATAACAACCACACCATGAAAGGAAATCACAATGTAGTAGGGCGCTCATGAGTGAGTGATACTACACTGTCCCTCTCACCAGACCACAAGCAACAACTACATCATCCAACACAACTCTAATAATCAATTCATTTTGTAACAATCAGCTACTCAACAATCAGAAAATAATCACATAACGATCATAACCATGAATCTATATCATGTACTGTATCAGAAATAGATCACTGCTTGACATTATAAGTATTTACCTCTAAAGATCCTAATTATGTTACCTTTATTATTGAGTTTCTGAAGTCAACTTACTTGGAAATCACATAATAAGGTGGAAACATAACACATTAGTACCAGTCATTAAGCTGATTCTTTATCCTCGATGTGCAACATAACTATCCACACAAGCACATATTTTTTTTAAGCATCATCATTTACACACAAAGCTATTCACTTCATTCACTAATCAACATATATTTTCACAACATTTTCATAAAAAGGAAAAAAAAATACATTTCATTTTTCAAGAAAAACACAACTCATTTCTCCATAACACAACATTTGAACATAGTATCACAATTATACACTGTCAATCAAATAAAACTAAAGGAGTGCACAAGCACCAATCAAATTCTTAAGGTATTTGTTACATTAAGAGCTTCCAACGCAAAGGTGACTACTCGCTACCAACTAGAGGACACTCTTCTTGGTCCTCATCTGAGTCCATAACCACCTTCAAGGAAGTGAAGGGTTGTGTATGAAGGATTTCCTTCTCTTCCTTTGTCAAAATAGGTGTGTTATGTCCACAACCTAACGACCAATCCCAGATAGTGGACGGTTTCTTCACTTTAAGTGTGTGTCCTGGCTCTTTGATCTTCTTCCCTTTTTCCATCCTGAACCGAGAGAGGGTCTGGGCCAAGGTCTCATTATCAGAACTAGAAAGTGGAGCTTCTGATGTGGGGTTTTCTTTCATGACCACACCCCTTTTTGTAGCCTTCATTGCCTTTCCCTTCCTCTTTCTGGCCTTCGATCTTCCCATCCCTGCACACAAACTGGGGTAATCATTAGAATCTAATCAAATTTAAATTCACAACTAATCCTAAAATAATATACATTAAAACACACTCATCACATTCACATGCTACTCAAATGTCCACAATGCATTTCCCCAGTAGGAAGAATATCGGTGCATTGCACACTACACCGAGGGTCCTATTCTTTCCACTAGTTTCCTACACCATTAGACTGACACCTCTATAGAACAAACTCAATTTGCTAAGTGAGGATGACACAAAAGAACGACATACCCTCGAGAGTTCGAGCAACTAGGTCGACATAATTGGGCTCATAGTGCCCAGTATATGAACCTTTACTCTAACACCAAGCTTTGACGCCCTGCCGTGTGAACCCCAAAGGACAATAAAACACCGCAATTTTTTTTTTTGAAAGTAGAACAATACATAAGATGAACATGAACATATATTACATATAAAGCAATAATACAATTACAATGACCATTACATCCTCTGGGGTACATGAGACGACATCATGAAATCCTAAAACTAAAATCATAACCTTGACAAACGAATTAAGATTACATAAGGTAACATACAACCATCCATGATCTAAAAAGATGAAAAAGATACATACAAAATTTTATTAATAGTTCAATATGACAATTGTGGAGTATATTTCCACATATACAACATATTAGAGAATGGCTACCACATAAGGTAGACTTACAAAGGATTAGAGAATGACTACCACATAAGGTAGACTTACAAAGGTAAAGTAATACATTATAGTCATTTCAGGAGTACATTACAATGCTTCAAGAGTATGTTACATCACTTCAGGAGTACATTACATCACTTCAGGAGTACATATGCATCCTATCATGTAGAGGAAAAGATGCATCAAATAAAAAAACATACATTAACGAAGAATAAGGTACAAATTGAAGAGTAGTCTTCACACAAGTGAAGCTCTAGAAACTCTGTATCTTCTTCTTCATCATGAACACAACTTGGGAACCCAATGGGGTGCATAGCACATTCCACCCGACTGTGTGGACCCAAAATACCACCCCCCATGCTAGGAGTTTACAAGGAATATCCCCATTCCTTAACCAGAATAGTGAAATGAACTAATAGCAAGCCAGACTCCATGACAAGGATAAACGCCATATAAAATAACAACCCATAGAATTTCCATCACATAGCCACAACAAAATAATGAAAATTCTAACAAAACCAAAAGCCAATATTATAGATCAATACTAAATAATCATAAGAGGTTCCAACAACAATAGGATCCAAATCCTTCAAATGAAAATGCAACATCAACCAACAATAAATATCAAGGGCCCCTTTCATTAACATCAATAAAGTTTCCATGAGGCATATGTGCAACACTAAAAGATAGAACTTGGAGGCTTCAACAACAATCACCAATAACCAATTGCCTCAACAACATCAACAATTCAAACAACACTCCCAGAGGCAACCAAACAAGGGAAAATAAATGGGAAATGTAGGAGAGTGTCATCGCATGGCCTTACAATGATTAGCCAGACAACCTATCACAAGCTACCACCTCCATCTATGGTTATCCAGGCTGCCTATCTCAAGGCGATCGCTCCATAGGGTGACTCATGTGGGACCACTTACCTTTCGTGAGGACAAGGCAGTGATCTTACCAACCAAGTCTTCCCATCCCATCCTTAGCCTATGAAAGCACTAATAGTATGGGTGAGGCTCATAATTAATCTTTTTTAGTGATTATCTACCCAAACCTACTAGTTCATTAATTATATTATCACTTGTTTAGGAAAATCTTCCATGGGTTACACTAACAACCTCTTTGTGTGTTGAACCCCCATGAAGAGCCACTCCCTATGAGTAACAAACCAAAACACACAAGGTGTGTACCTCATCTCACATAAAAAATCAAAGAGTACATATCACACAACATGCAAGGTAAGAACCATCTCGCAAACCCATTCCATATCACTGAAATAAGAACAAAGGAGGTACCACCCACAAAACTCAAAAATTAGAAATAGGATCAATGAATCACAAAGGTCCAACCAAGAAAAATCAATAAAATTCAAGTTTCTCCATTGCCTCTCAAAGCCTAAAAATGCCAAAAATCCACAAACTCCCACTAAGGGTAATTTAAACACTTTGGGTTCCAAACCAACATGAAATATGACTACAAGAAAGTCACTGCATAAAGTCCCCTTGATCAAAATTAACATAAGCATGCAAACTCACATCAAGGGACCCATAAAATGACTACATAACTCCCACAATCACAAAACGACAAGAGAGGAATAAAAGAGGCAATAACATAATGAGACCTTCAACTGAATTAATGCTAATATAAACAACTCCATACAAATCAATCGCAATATTATGTATCAACCTTAAATTCCAAATCAAATCAATCATCAAAATTATTGATTATAAAATTAAGGATAAAACTATACAATATACCCATTTCATCAATATAAATAAACTTTCAATAGATATCACATCATTTTCAATAATCATGTATAACTCAAAAAAATAACACTTGAACTATATAACTTAATGAAATTATGAAATGTTAGCTTAATGTATGAAACCATTTCAAGGATATCACATCATTTTCAATAATCATGTATAACTCAAAAAAATAACACTTGAACTATATAACTTAATGAAATTATGAAATGTTAGCTTAATGTATGAAACCATTTCAAGGATCATTGAAAGTGCTAACAACAATAGAAAGATGATATATATATATATATATATATATATATATATATATATATATATGTCCACCACGGTAATACATTATAATCCAAATAATAAACTAACATAATCAATAATGGTATGGTTTTGACAACAACACAATATTAAGACTTTGTTAATATATTGCCTAGGGCATCATTGTTCCTAATTTACCCATGGTTTCTAGAATATACAAATAAGAGAATCATTGATCCTAGGATAATTCTATAAGTTATCCTATAAGATGTGAGGAATTAGATATTAAAATAGTGTTTATTAAATTCTTAAACTAAAAGAAATATAAAAGAATTAAAAGAAATCACAAAATTAATACTATAAAATTAAAACACCAAATAAGAGAACATATAAGAAGAAGTAAATATATACTTCATATTTTAATTTCCATTATATTAAAAGAAATCTCAAGTTAATATTTTTAACCTACCTTTCCATTTTAAATTAGATACAATAATTAGTAATATTCTAAAAGCACATATATTTTCCGCTTAAACTAATAAATGTGAGGATTCTATATTTAAACTATGATATAATACAATTGTACTTGCATATGTACATATATATACACATAAGTATTTTCTTTTAACTTACTCTAATTTATTCAGTTCATTAACTAATTATCTACCTACGAAAACAACCAAATAGGATGTGACATTCATATGTGCGTTGAAACCTATTTACATTTTACCTCTAAGAATTCAAGTCTCAATGAACTGATTAATAATAGTTATAATTTGTCATCTAAATGAGATATATGTACTTATATTTTAATACGCCTTCATACATATATATATACAATAAATTGATGCCTATACATGTATTTACATAACACAGCATGTAATAAATAAAAATACTCTATAGAAAGTAATGCTATTAGATGTACAAAATTCAGTGAATAATGAGATTTCCAAATTCCCATTCAACATCATATAAACATAATTAAATAAATGAGAAGAAAAATCCTACCCACAATGTTTTTACTACAAACTATTTTCAAAGATATAAATATTCTCTTAACAAAATACACATATTATATAAATATTTTCACTTCCTAAACAAAAGACTATTTATCTAGCAGAGATATAAAGCAAATCCTTCCATCAATGTAATATAGATAAGTCACTACTCTCATAACTTAGCCTCAAATTAATATTTTCTTTAAAATTTACATACCTACCATAATTTTAAAACCCTTACTTTCGAATCAACTAAGAAGTAATTAAGAACAAAGTCTTCATTCAAAGACCATATATATTTCTTTTAATTCAAATTATAAAATCAAGAGTCTAATATAATCAAGGCGAATCTACACATCTCCAAGTGTCCTATATTCAAAATACCTTCCTTTTATAAAACATAATTAAAGATTACTCTATAAATAAAATTTATCTCCTTAGATATTCAATAACTAATTCATAGTGATCTTATAAAATACTTCTCAAAGAGAATAACATTCAATAATATAAGCAAAGATAACCTAACACAATTTAATTACTCACATACTTTTAAATTATTTAATTATAACAAAATCAATATTTCACTTATTTGGTTTCCCGATTTCACTAACTACAACATCAATTAATTCCCTCAGAGATATTTTCATTTCTAGTTCACCATTCTTTATATATATAAGATATACCTTATTAATAGTAGACTGATTACTTTGCAAAGTAATATATCAAATCCTTTGGTGGCAGCATATATATATATATTTATAATTTCAAGATGCATTATAGACTATAATTTGTGAGAATATACCATACATATCTATATATACAAGACTATATTATAGAACTCGGAATAAAGTAAGAAAAAGAAATAATAACTTAGTGATGACACATATATAGTCAATCCATCATAGTGGTGCTTGGTATGAAATAAGGCTGCGCTATGGCATCTATATGCTACGCATAATACGTTAAGAGAGGTGGTAAATGCAATACGCATGAGAAGGAGTAATACAAATTATAAATACATTATGTAAAGGGTAGTAGGCACTTATTGCAACTAATAAAGTACCCAAAATAACCTACATCCTATAATCTCAACATGCAGCCCATTCTTCGATATACCAAACTTGCGTCACGATCCAACAGCTATCTGAGACTCATAATATGCATCGAATGCAAACATGACAATTTCAATTGTAAATCACAATCTCCAGCAGTAAGGTAAACGCAGGGCAAGGGAATGAATGCTAAACAAAGGGAGTGTATATCGAGTTCTAAAGGTAGAGTCTCAAATTTACATGCATATCCCTCAAATCGAATCTCAGCTAAGAGACAACCGATACCAAAACAAGGGGCACACCAATGCATAATGGAGGAGAATGCAGAACAGGTATGCTAGCTACAAGTGTGTTGGCAGACATTCATGCGATGGAGGGAACATAGACAAGGCATGTGAACTATTTGAAAAAATTCCCCAAAGAAATGTCATCTCATGGTATGAAATGCAACGATTGCAGAATGTGCGCAAAAATGGATTCTGCAAGGAAGCTCTCAAAATTTTTGAATTAATGAACTACTCTGCAACACATCCTAACATTGCAAGCTTTGCTTGTGTTCTAGGTGCGTGTAGTTATGCAAGTTTGGTGGATGAGGGTTGCACATACTTCACACACCAGCAACCCCAAGATACAACGCATGTAGAGTGTGGGCGCACAGACGGGGTATGTCAGTTGTTTGACAAAATGCCTCAAAGAAACATGATCTCCGAGAGTGCAACGATTATAGGGGACTCTGAATGGGTTAGTTAAAGAGGCTTAAGAAACATTCAAGCAAATGCAACTGGCAGGGACGCCAAAAGAAAAATTCCTATTATATTCAAGAGTTGCGACTGAGGCAGGTTGACAATGGAGTCAGAGAGGTTATTATTTAAACCGCTACAACCTTCTATTTTCATGGACTGCAAATGTGACAGGTTGCCAACAGAATTAGGAAGGCTGATTAAACTTATACACTCTCTAGAGTCTAAATACTTCAGCTGTGATAAGTTGCGAATGGTATAAGGGACATTTATTGTTTCATTCAACCAACTACAGACCAAGCACTATGCACAACAGGGGCGATCAAACTGCAAGGAATGGATACCATATATGAATGGAATCCCCAGCTTTATTTACTTACATCAAGATGCAGCTCAAAACAAGGCATCAAAAGCAAATCATAGGGCAGATTTTTATTAAAACCAAAGCATGCAAAGACTAGCAATAGCTAAAGAGAGGAGGAGCACAACAGCGACGCTGGGTAGGGAAATAATTTCGGCCAAGGAAATGGTAGAGTTCCAGATAAACATCTAAAGCTTCTAAGTATGTAAGCTTCCACAAATCGTGCCAAATTCTACAGGGAAAATATTTCGATACCCCAGAAACAATCACTATTACTCAGTCAAGAAAATTTAGGGAGAGGGAGAGAGTTGAAGGGCATCAACCGAAAAAGATGAATATGGCATGAATGAAGCACCTCGACTCTTCAACAGATTCCAACCAGATCCAGAAACATCACATTAAGAGTCATTATCCGTTTAAGAATACATACCTGAAAATGGTGTTCTTGCAGCTTTTATTCCAAAATGGCACCGATGGACCTACTGGATTTCTATTCCCTTATATGCAGAGACTTGGCATAACTCCTTCATACTCTATCGCTGAGGAGAGGAATCATTTAACTTTGTCTATGATCTGTTTACCAGACCACCTCTCCTTTTTCAAAAACTGATGCCCCAGGAATCCCTTATTTTTTTTCTATGTAAAGCATATCTATCTTTTTTTTGAAAAAGGTACCTCGTTCTGTTCCCCAAAATGAAAAGTTTCCCCGGAAGAAGAACCACGTAAAGGGCATGCAACAATGTGGATGCAAGGACTAGGCACGTGGAGAGGAGGAGAGAATGTTTGAAGCAAGGTGGAGATAAAGATAAGGAGAGGTGTCAAGCTTAAAAAGACTAATATATACATATAAATTAATTTAGCTAAAAGGAAGATTCTTTAAAAGTGTATATATATATATATATATATATATAAATAATAGTTCATTTATTATTTGGAATGTTATATATATATATATATATAAACATATTAATAATACAAATTAATAATATTAAATATGTTTCTTTTGTTGCTTGAATATAAATATTAAATTTCAACTTTATTTTTCACTTAATCAAAAGGCTTAGCATTACTTGTTTATTTGTATAATATAGACATAAATATATTTAAATCATTTTCATGCAAAAGTATTCAAACTTCAGACAATTAAATAACTTAAGCATTTGTTTATCCAGTTTATCTTATTTCCATTTTCTTACATATTACACCTGATTCAAGTGAAAACTTGATTTCTCTCCATTATTTAGTTGGATGGAGTCTATGTAATAAATAACTTAACTAACCTAAATCTTGAAGGCTTAAAAGAAAGGGCATAAACCCTATTTCCTGACAAAAGAACACAAGTAAATTTTTGCTTAGGAAATTTCAACTAATTTTAAATAATTAAATATATATATATACATATTTCAATACCTGTATATATAAGCTAATTTTTTTTAAAGCGGTAATAAAGGAATAATGATGAAGGTGATTACACTTCCAAGTGAAATAACAAAATAACGGAATAGGTAATATGGATCAACACCACTTAAATTACTCTCCCATTAATTAATTAAAACTAATGATAATAATAATATCTTTTCATAATTCATTTAATTATTAATTTACCCCCCCTAAATAACTAAGTCACCTTGTAATCAATTTAATTTAATTAAATTGATTAATCAAGGTTATTATGTTATTACTTTATCTTAAAATTTTAAAAAGCAATTTTAACAATGTAATACTAAACAGAAATAGACAACACAATTTAACCAAACAAACTTACTCAAAATCGAAGACAGCCGAAACAGAGGGACACTACACAAATCTTGTCCATTTTGTATCTAAAAGTTTAGATCTCTCTATTTATAGATTTACAAGAAATTTCAAACCTTATTCTTCCTCAAAGAAGGATGTCTTCTTTATTTTTCTACTACAATAGATGAAAGTTTCCTTGGCCCTTTAGGGAAGTTCACTACAAATTTATCAAATTTTGTATTGAGGATCTAAGATGTACATTAGTTTCATGAAGCCCCATAAGTGTAAGCTTTTGGTCATCCCTGTCAAACTGTAAATCCCTTAATGAAGTGATTCTAATGCAAAGAAAATATTCGCTTCTGTAGGAACTTCGACCCCAAATGAATTAAATCATTTCTTTAAGGTACACGTTTCATGATAAATATTGTCCCAAGTCAACCAAAGCTTGTGTGACCATTTCATTTGAGGAAAGTAAAGTCAACCAAATATGGTGACTCTCGTGTTGTGTATGCACAATGCCACAATACCCTTCACTATATTTGGGTGGAGAAGGTTTAGATATTATCTCATAAAAATATAGAAGCTCTCATAAAAAGGTACTTTCTTGTTGAGTGAAATGTGGAATATCACCTGGGGAAATTCTATTAATCGACAACAAGATCCCAAGCAATATTAAGTTAAGAAATTGAAATCAAATGAAGAAAGTTAATCAATAAACTTAGTCATCTTTGCTAATTGTATTACAACATCAAATGAAGTATTAAATCTCATATAAATAGCAATACTCACTGATTGAAGGAGCTTGTCGACGAGGAGCTTAAAAAAATATATTTTATAGTTATTTTGTGCCTACACATTGAAAAAAAAAAGCAAACATCTTCTAGTATAAAATGTATGATGAGTGTTAGGAAAAAAGATAAACATTATGTATGAAGGAAGTAGATGTGAATCAGAGGATTTATATGCAACATTCCATAGAGTGGGGAAATTTCTCAATGAAGAAATGAATGAATATGATACATAAACTTACACATCATGGAAATAGTGATTGTACTATGTCAGTAATATTTTTGTTGGGTAAACCATACAAAATGAATACAATTACAAAAAATATATTGAAAGTTTCAGTATAGAAGGTTGTGCATTAACAATTATGTAACTAATTTTAGTATAATGAGAGACAATGTAGTTGATCTTCCTCCCTCTTTCTAATAATGGTATATCAGTTGTTTTTCATTTGGGAATAGTGGTCAAAGGAGAATGGTGGTTCTCTTTAAAGATCATTTATTCATTTGACCCTAGACATAGTTGTAAAAGTCAACCCTTGTCTTTTGACTTTACCAATATCAATTGTTGCTTTTTTAAGGGTCAGCCCTTGAGATTTATGTGTGGTAATAGCCCATGCCATGGATAGAAATTTTTTCCTATGATTACCAAAAGATATGTGTGTTATAGGTACACTTTTTGGGTCATTTGGGTTCCATGGTGTGTCATTGTAGTCATCGAAGTGCGCCACTAGGTATGAAGGTAAATCTGGTGGGTTAGAGGTAGTTGGATAAACAATTTATAGTATCTCTCCAAGAGACCCATTCACAAGATTTGTTTGAATCCATAAGTTTTTTGTTAACACAACTCATTGGAATCTACATAGTAGGACCTCTTTTATAAGTTCTTTAGTATCATTATCAGTACTTGATTTCATATGTGTTTGTATCACAACATTAAGTGCAATAGGAAGATTGAGCATTTTGAGTATTTTTTGTTATGTAGCCCTACTAAATCATTAGCAGAAAACAAGTACATTTATTGGTCAAAATTTGTTTGTTCATCATTTGATAGATGTTTGTTTGTGTGACTCATTAGTAATTCACATTCTTCCTTAACTGGTTTGGCATTATGCATATTTTGTAATGTGTGACAAAAGGAAATTTGGGTCTAGGAGTCACCTTGTTGTGAAAAATTATTTGCAAAGTAACAATTTAGTGAATTATTCCCATAGGAATATAGTATTTGAGTGGGATGCATAGATTTTTTTATCCATAATAGGGGGATTTTTGCCACGTCACCTACAAGAATTATAGATTTACCACCAAAACACATATGTTGGTTACAGGGGAAAGCTTCATGCAATCTACTATCTATTTTTTATAGTAATTCCAGTCCAATAAAGATCATTTCATCAACTAACAAGTATTTAACTTCATGTCTTGTTGAAACAATGTCAATGATTGTCCTTTTAATGGTTGTATTTCTTTAATTGGAACTTTTAGGGTTGAATGTATTGTTGAGGCATTTATATTGATTGTAGCAATCCTTATGGGAGCAAGAACAAGGAGGGGGTTATAATTTTGTGATGATAAATTCTAGATTGTGTGTCTTATACTATGAATCAAATATGATTTTCCTATACCTGATGTTCATTGCGTTATCATATGTAATGGTTGGTTCAAGTAAATTTTGTTATAGTTTTATTTAATAATAGTAAGTGCAATTTCCTATTTTATAGATAATGGGTAAGGTGGGTCACCCAACTTAAATGTGGATTGGTCATTTTGTTGTGACAATCTGTTTGTGTGTATAAAGTGTTTTTCACCTTCATGTAAATGGGGAGGAATAGTATGTGTATCCCATTTATTGTTGTCAAAATCATGTTTACCAAGCATTTCAAGGGTATTTACATTTACGTGACTAGAAAGACCGATTTGTGATAATAATTCGCATTCATGCAGTTGCAATGTAGTTTGTGCATCTATTGTACTATCAATTTTGTCACCTTCTTGGCTAGCTTCCATATCTATGATGTGGTCGACATGCCAAACAGAGTATTGGTTAAGATTCATTTCCATCAAATGTGCAACAATATCATCTTTAATAGTGAGGCCAATATTTGTGGCTATATCACAAAAATTATTGTATAAAAGTATCTCACTCCAACAAAATGTCTCATAATCTTCTTAATCCTCATTTGGAACACTATAAAATTGAGGAAATACGTTTATGATTTCTTTGTGTTTCCTATGTCTCCACTTGCACCATTTTTGAAAGGATGAAAAAGAGAATGATTGGGCAGAGTTAATCAATTTAATTGTTTTTATATCAACAAGTTATTGCATATAGGAATGTAGATAGTATAATGGTAATGTATCTCCATCTATATTTCTTTTGGCTCGATGAAATGATTTCCAACCAACATTTAGTGTGAAAATTGAGTGATTGCAAACAACAAGAGGCAATTTTTGTAGCATATGGAAAGTTTCTTGGGCACCTATATCATGGTTTGCAACAGTCTCTTTCATAAAAAAATATACGTTTCTAGAGCATAGTCGGCTTGTGCTTGATCTCTATATATCCATATTAGCCTGTCAATAAAACTCCTAGAGTTTCTTTCTGCCTTAGCTACATATTTGGTGATGTATTTGAGGACAAGCATTTTTTAAACTACATGCTATTAATTCTCTCGAGTTAGTGCAGGATCATCGTGGGTCCAAACTAGGCCCCTAAGTGGCAATGAAAATTCAAAAAAAAAAAGTTAGGCAACTTGACATAAAAATGTGTATAGGTTATTAACATAATTTGAAAAATATGTAAGAAAAAAATTTATAGCAAATTGAATGTAGTTTCTAAGCTACTAGTCCTTTTGTGGAAAAAAGTAAATCTATTTTGTGAAAATTTAAAATTTCAATGTAGTAGTACTAACTTTTAAGGAAAAAATATAAAGCAGGTGTATGTCTCACCAACCTAAGTACAAGAAAAAATAATATATATTTTTTTGAAACTTTCAATATAAGTAGAGGACACATGCCTATATGTGCCACATTTGTTTTTGTAATTATTTTCATGTAAATAATTAGTTATGATTTTTTTATTATCTAACATTTCAAAATTATTAAAATGTGTTTGTCTGACCACCATAACTTGGCCAAAAATTTATGAAATTCAATTTTTTTATCCTCTAGTATAAGAAGTATAGAATGTGACATTGAATTTTTTAGATTTGAAAAAATGTGAAATAGTTTGAAAATTATAAAAACCTTTTAGTCATCCTACCAATCAAGACTTTAGTCATAATGTATGTAGAAAATCAATAACAATTATCTATTAAATTCAAAATAAGGTGCACGTTATATTGGTGGAAAGATGACATTTTTTTAATAAACCCTTTTCGTTTCATCAAATTCAAATAAAACATATATTGTCAGCCACAAGGTCAGACTTTGGAAAACTAAGGAAAGTTTGTAAACATTTTTTTTTTGTTGACTTTCTAGGTATGACACCCCAAGCCAAATCTCGAGGCAAATCCCGAGCCTACTGATTTTGTCAGAAAAATAGATATCTTTTACAAATGGATATTTGTTGCATCCAATATTTATAATATTTTTTATTTTTATTAATAATACATAATATATTAATATATACCATATACTAATATTATATATATTATATATTAAATGTTATGTATTATATATTATATATTATATATATTATATTTTATTATATTCTCTATTATATTATATTATATATTATATTATATACTACATATATTTTATATAATATATACTAAATAGTATATATTATATAGTACATATATCAAATATTATATTATACTATATTATATATTATATATTACATTATAATATATATAGTGAGATAGAGAGAGTGGGGTGAGAGATAGAGTTATCTAGGTACCTGATGAGAGGGATGGAGGGAGGAAGAGACTTGAGAGGGAGAAGGAGAGGTAGAGGGAGAGGGTGAGGGAGAGAGAGAGAGAGATGGATAGATCTAGATACTGATCTAGGTAGGGTGGGAGGGAGAGACCTTTGAGAGAGATAATTATCTAGGAAGTGTGGGAGGGATGGATGGAGGGAGAGAGATTAGAGAGAGAGGGAGTGAGAGAGAGAGTAATCTAGGTAGGGTGAGAGGAAGAGATCCAAGAGAGAGGGAGAGAAATTTATCTAGGATAGGGTGGGAGAGAGACCTAATAGAGAGGGGTTTGGGAGGGACAACGAGAGTGACAAAAATGAGAGAGGGACTGAGAGAGAGTTGTTTAGGTAGTGTGAGAGGGATAGACAGAGTGAGAGACCCAAGAGAGAGAAAGAGATGGTGGGAGGGATATATGGAGGGAGAGACATGAGAGAGAGGGGGTGATAGTGATAGAGGGAGGGAGATACCTAAGAGAGAGGGGGATTTATCTAGTTAGGGTGAGAGGGAGAGACCTGAGAGAGATTGTAGTGCCCCTCCGTTCTCACCATGGATGTGCAGATAGTTTGGTTTTGTAACTTGGAGATGAAGGTAAAACAATAGGGATATTTAAATGTATGTGCTAGTGATGCTGAGCAGTTGATGTTGTATATTATGAATTTATGGACTATGTGTGAAGGTTAAGATAGGACTTATTATATATGTTTAAGCATATGTTTATCATGATGTGTGTGTGTGTGTGTTCATATATTACCATTACTAGGATGCATGCTATGGCCATATTGATGTGATGGGAGTGCTTAGGTTGCCTTTAGGGTTTTCACTTGGTTCTAATATATTATTCTTGTGATGACATGTCATTATGATTTTGATTATGATTATCTTTATTATCATGAAGAAATATTGACTTGTGTTCAAGTGTTGTGATTGCAGATGAGACACGAGCTTCTATTAGTGCTTTAGTGAGTATGATGTATATTGTCATGTTATTATTGTTATGCAAAGATTTATTTGGATAGTTGGGTGATGCAATAGTATGTTGTTAGGTTAGGAGGAAAGAGCAACATCGTACCATTGGATGTATGGGGGACATACAAGAATGAGATATGATTTCTAGAATAGTTGGGTGATGCAATAGTATGTTCTAATATATTATTATTGTGATGACATGTCATTATGATTTTGATTATGATTATCTTTATTGTCATGAAGAAGTATTAACTTGTGTTCAAGTGTTATGGTTGCAAATGAGACACGAGCTTTTGTTAGTGCTTTAGTGAGTATGATGTATATTGTCATGTTATTATTGCTATGTAGAGATTTATTTGGATAGTTGGGTGATGCAATAGTACGTTGTTAGTTTAGGAGGAAAGAGGGGCATCGTACCATTGGATGTATGGAGGACATACAAGAATGAGATATGATTGCTAGAGTTCCTTTCCTAGTACTTCAACTATTATGCGCATGTGCTCTAACTTGTATGTTTGAGTGAACAGGTACTAGGCTACTTCTCCACCTGAATTAGAAAGTTTGAGCATGCCTCTAATCTTAATGACAATTAAGGAGATAACATATAGGCCCATGTTATACCCTAACCCTAGCCATTTTCCCCAATTAGGGATAATTGATTCAGTGTGTGACCACCTTTCTAGGTTGTCATGGGGCAATGTCTGATCTCTTTTACCCTATGGTTGGAGTGTTGCACTTGTGTGAATGTTTCTGTTGGGTTATGTGATTGTGTAACTCCAATGTCAAGCTTTGAGTATGGATTCAGTTCAAATGGTGCTAATTCCTTTGGTAATCCAAGTTAGTCACTGTTGTGATCATTCTCATTATTTACGTTTTGATGTGAATGTCTCCTTTCAGTAAGAAGTTATTTTGTGGTTTATGCTTGGTCTCTAATTATGACCTATTTAAGTGAAGTTAGCTTCTAGGTCAGTTATGTTGTTGGTAACTATAGTTGTCATGTGGGTGTTAAAGTATGATTTAATCTTATTATATATATATATATATATATATGTATATATTGCTATGGTTATTCTTCGATGTGAGTGAATATTGGTTATTAATATTATTATGATTATATGTGTATTATGTTTTATGAAAATAAGGTTATAAATATTAACATATTCTAATGTTATTTATTAAATATTAATATATTTATTAGTAAATATTTAAATATTAATATGTAAGCATATATGTTATATTTGTGTTTTGATTTAGTATTTTGGTCCAAAGTGGCTATTTTTAAGGAGGTTCTTTTATCTTTTATAATGTTTTGAATTTATTTGGTGGGAAGCCCTAAACAAATGAGTTAATTATGTGAGTTAATTTGATTATTTATTTTATTTTAATTATTTCATTAGTGGGATGAGGATAGGTGTTTTAATTTAATATTTTAATATTTTATTTTGTGAGAGGATTTTATTTCCCTATTTTATTTTAGAAAAGAAGAGTCTTTTGGGGAAAAAGAAAGAAAGTTACATTATTTTTTGTTTTTCTTTCTTTTTTTGAATTTAATTAGTTTTATTTATGAGAAAAATTGGGAAATTGGAATTTCAATTTTTTTTGTGCATGAAATATAGAGGATTTGGAAGATATTTTTTGGGGGGGTTTGAGAATGGAGAGAAAATGGAGAGATTTTACATGGTTTTAAAGTAATTTTTAAAGGTTTTTAGGAAATTTTGAGTGGTTTTGAATGAAAATTTGGAGGAGAGTGATTTGGAATTCAATAATGATTTGAGGGGAATGAATTTTCTATTAGATTGTGTGGAATCTTATTTTTATCATGCTTTGGATTAAAGATTCGGGTTTGGAAAGCTTCTTCAATTTTTAGCGTCTTGCATGCAAATTTTTCATGTTTTGAGGTAGATTTTGTACTTAATTTATAATTTGTGTTTTAAATTCATAGATATCTATATGGATGTTATATAATATTTTATTTTAATGTTTTTAAGTGTTTCTTTCAAGTTATGAAATACTTTTATATGTTGGGTTTTCTCATTTTGATGTTTGACTATAATTGAGTATGTCGAAAAGAGGCTTTTTAAGGAGTCATTTATTGTTTTGAATTTTGTAAATTTCTAAGTCATTTCTGATCAATTCCACTCATGTTGTTGAGTTGTTGAGTTTCAATTCTAAAATGGGTTTTTAACTTATTTGTATTTGAAGTTGATTCGATTGTTTTATAACTGTTTTATGGCTAACAAACTTGACTACTATCAAGAGAAATCAAAGTTGGCTATCATGTTATAAGATTATGCAAATGATGTAATTTGTTTCATTGTATGTGTTGTGGTATAATGATCAAATTTTGGGTTTCCTAGATCCATTTGTGTTATGTGTAGGACCTCTAGAAGTATCTAAAAGTCTTTGCGATTTTTAGTTGATTCTTGTATTGGGTAGTCTCCTTTGGATGTTTAGTGTTAGCCACTTGTTGTTTCTATTTCTTGCTTATTTTTTGGTCCTAGTGTTGTCTCCTAGCATGGAGGGAGTGGGCCTCAGGGTTCCACATGGTAGGGTATTTTCCAACCATCCATTGGGGTTTAGGTGGTGTAGTTCATGTGCAACATGGAGTCTTTCCTTCCACTTCATTCCGGAGCTGGTTTTATAATGTAGATGATATTTCTAAGAAAATTGTGTCCAATATATATATATACCCTTCAAATGAATGTATCTTGTACATTGTAACATTCTTGTAAAGGAAAGGTAAATGAGATGATGTAATCTTGAACATATATTTATTGTTGTTTATTATGTAATGGAAAGGTTAACATAGGAATGTTGTATTTATGATGCACATAAACTTAATTTAGTAGTATATGTGATATATCTTTATGTACCTATTTCATCTCATTAATTAGGATTAGGTTTATATTGGCATATTGTTATATGAGGTTTAATTATAATTAAATTATGTTATCATATGTAATTTGATGTATGAGATTTAATTTACATTCAAAAAAATTGACTAGATGGGTTCTTAGTGTATCATATGTATTTCTATAGGTTTAGTTAGTGTAGACATGTCATAGTAGTGACGTTAGGGGACCATGGTGGATAGGTGTGTAAGTGGGCTACGATTAATGTTACTTTTAGGTCATAATGTGATTATGATATGATGTTAATGTAATGATGTTATCCATGTTAGTTTTTTGAGTTGTATTAGTTAGTTTCACTTTAGTTTCAAAGAAAAAATTATTGGCTTGATGTTTGTGGTCTTTTGTGTTAATCCACTAGGTCCCTTAGCAGGGCAAATTACATAGATAGGTAGATTTGAGGGATAGATGTATGGAGCACCCTAAGGGAGAGAGAGAGGAGGTGGGAGAGAGGGGGTTGGAGTGAGAGAAAGTTGCCTAGGTACCTAGTGAGAGGGATAGAGGGATGGAGAGACTAGAGAGAGAGAGACTTGAAAGGGAGAGGAAAAAAGACTTGAGAGGAGAGAGAGACCTAAGAGAGAGACTTGAGAGGGAGATATAGATTTATCTAGTTGGTATTGGAGGGAGATACACGAGAGAGGGATAGAGGGTTGGAGGGAGAGGGAGAGAGGGGGTTGGAGTGCGAGTGAAAATTTTATAGGTAGGGTGGGAGGGATAGGAGGGAGAGACCCAATTGAGAGAGAGAGAGAGAGAGAGGGAGAGAAAGAAAGTGGGAGAGAGATAGAGAGAGCTATCTAGGTAGGGTGGGAGGGAGAAACCAAAGAGAGAGACCTGAGAGGGAGAGAGAGAGGGTGGGAGGGATAAAGGGTGTGAGAGACCTAAGAGAGAGAGGGTGGGAGAGATAGAGGGAGAGAGAGACTTGAGAGAGAGGGGGTAGGATGGATAGAGGGAGGGAGAGACTTGAGAGAGAGGGTGATTTATTTAGTTAGGATGGGAAGGATAGACATGTGTGAGAGAGAGAGAGTTATCTAGGTAGGGTAGGAGGGAGAAACTAGAGAAAGATAGAGAGAGACCTAAGAGGGAGAGAGACAAACCTAAGAGATAGAGAGACTTGAGAGGGAGAGAGAGAGAGTTATCTAGTTAGGGTGGGAGGGAGAGACCTAAGAGAGGGGGAGGGAGTAGGAGGGATATTTGGTGGGAGAGACCTGAGAGAGAGGGAGAGAGAGGGAGTGGGAGAAATGTGAGAGAGGGAGTGGGAGAGACCTAAGAGATAGACCTGAGAGGGAGACTTGAAAGGGAGAGAGAGTTATCTAGTTAGGGTGGGAGGGAGAGACCTGAGGGAGAGAGTCATCTAGGTAGGGTGTGATGAGAGCCATTCATGTTCCATTTTATACCATATTTTAGCCTTTTTCCTATACCATTAACCCATTTTCATATTCTATTTACATATATTATCATACCATTTTACCACATTTTGCTACATATGGTTGATATAAATAAGTAATATTGAATTTAGTTTTTAGATAAAATAAGTGAATAACAAATATTAGATTTTATTTACATATATTTGTGATCATTATGTTGAGAAAATAATTTCAGTAGCATATCAACAAAGGTGGAGATAATAGACTTCATGTCGCCTTCACAACAACAAATAATTTTAGCTATTAATTTAATTTTAAATAATTTTTATTGTGCTAACAAAAAAAATTATTTCTATACTCATACGACACTAAATAACATGTATTATTTGTTGTTGTAACTAATATAATTGTGATGAACAAAGGCCAAAATAATAGCTATTTTTATGGCACAAAAAGTTCCTATTTTATGGCTAGTTTTATTCCAACCCACAAGCCATAAATAATGCCATAAGAGATGGTATGATAATAGGAGAAAATGTTATAAAATAGGGATAAAAAATGTAATAGGTGGTGTGAAAAAGCATATGAATAATATTGGAAAAAAAGAAAAGAAAAGCAATGTGATATATTTGTTACACACCTCATTTATGCCTTATTAATTATATAAGGAAATATAATATCATTACAGGGGGACACATTATTATGCTGGAAAAATGGTATAGCGTGAATATGTAATTGTAGCAATGTAACAACAAAAGGAAGGCTTGAGGTAGCGGATAAATAAATATTGTAATATGTTTTGTTGGAATAAATACGTGATGCTTCTAATCTAAGTTTGTAGTAGTGTTTTAATAACCCCATAGAAGGAGAGGAGGGCCCACTCTCAAAAAATGGCAGTGAATTTATTTTATGTTTTTTTATTTTAATTTATTTTTAATTTCATTTCATTTATAAATTGTAGTGTTTTGAATCAATTTTATTTAGGATTTAAATATAATGGTTTGTAATGATTTAGAATTTGTTGTCATTCTAATAATTCTTAGTTGTTTAAAATTATATTTTTATCATAGAGTTTCTATAGTAATTTCCATCAATGCTATTAGTTTCATTTCATCTACACTCGCCTCATTACCTGCAACTCTTGCACATACAACCACTACACCTTTTGCAAGTTTATGCCCTCGAATTGACACTTAGACCAGACTAAATTTAGTTGTTAAACATTAAATATTTATATTATCAACCCTTATTTTGGCCTATCATTTTGGCAATGTTACCAAGGAAAGGTTTTAAAGGTGTGTTAGCTTGGTGAGTTGAGTTAGGACCAATGCATTAGGAATAAAGCTCATGCAATTTTCAACCTTTCCTAGGTGAGTAATCTTAATTTGTGTTGTTTTAAATCATATAGATGCATGGTTAGAGTTTGTAGGTAGATCTTAGAAGAAAAAATATGTAAGGCCCTGCTTGGTAAGGCAACCTCCTTCCCCACATAGAAGTCCTATCCATATTAATCATGGTTGTCCCTTGCACTTAAGTGGATTTAAAAGTTGCATAGTACTTGATTTGTTTGGTTATCCTTTTATTTTATTTCCATAACCTATTCTTTTCTTTATATGTAAATAGAAATTTTTAATTAGGAGCTCAAGGTATGGGAAAGAAAGTTATTTCATTAAAGCACATAGGGTCATACACCCCAGTTTAGTAGGATCTCATCTAGTCCCCAAAAGCTTATTGTTTTTAGTGCATTTTCTAGGAAGTGTTCATGAATGAGTGATGCATTCCTAGCCTTATTATTTGAATATTTAAATCGGTGCCTATAAGAGTAAAGGAAATTATTTTATGTTTGAAGAGATTCAACATACAAATACTCATGATCCATTGATAGTACTTCTAATGTCAAGTTAAATATTTTATATTTTATTTTAATTATTTTCCCTTTTCTTAGGCACTCTTTCTTTCATGCATGCTAAATTCAAGTAAGGGTTATTTCTCATCATAATTAAAGTTTCTAGTTGAATCCTATCTGAATACCTCTACTTTTCATATGTTTAATTGTTAATGTATAATTCTTAGGAAAACATGTTATGTGTTAGTTCAAATTTGACTATAGGCTCTTCTATTATATTCTCTTTTACTAGTGGTTCAAAAGAAACCTCTATTTCAAAACCATGTGTTTTATTTATAATAATCAAATTATTAAAGTAAATAATAAATAACATTTGATCTATATATATTATACATATAGACTATATTGACGAGTATATATACAAAAAATAAGGGGATATATATATTCTTTCAAAGAGAAAGAATATAATTGAATTTCATAATAAATATATATACATGTTACATTTATATAAATATTGGATATTTAATTGAAAATACATATCTATTTATATTTCTTTAAATCAAAATGTATTTATGCATATTTAATAATACATGGTTAAAAAATTAAATTGAATATATATATATATATATATATATATATATATATATATATATATATATATATATATATATATATATATATATATATATATATATAACATATTTTACAATATACCTTTGGCTGCCTTTTCCCTCTAACAAATTAAGAAAAAAAAATCAACAGCAGCAACATTTAAATAATAACAATAAAAAAAATGCTATATTCAAGAAACCCTCCAGTTGTTGTCTGTGTATGTAGCAGTGGTTCTTTTATTTATTGGGACTTTAATATGGATTTGTTGCTTGTATTTCATAGCAGCAATCAAAATAAAATGCAATAAATAAATTTAAAATAAAATGGAGAGATCTTTTGATTGCAGCAAACAAGTAAAGCGTGTATTCTCTTCAATCACTCTTCCTTCATATAGAAAATATATACAGCAATATCTAGAATAAATGCTGAAAGTTTGAAGCATTGACTGGGCATGATAAATCATAATGTTTTGGTGCATCTTCCACCCATCGCTCCAATTAATCACAGAATGGCGTGCCATATCAAGCTTTTAAGTTATAGTTGTTGAATAGCCAAGCAGTCACTTCAGGAATAAATGAGTAGTGATGAATGTCCTCTTTGATAAGCTACTAATGTGGTAATGGAAGGATAAGAAAGACTAAAAGTTAAAAAAAATATTGCCTGTGCCATATGTGACAAAGCATTAACTTAATGAATGATTTTATAGTAAAAAATCTCTGCTCAACTACACATTCACACATGCAAGAGATTGGGAGCATCACATCAATGAGGAAACTGCAAGTTTATCTCTTAAAACATCACGCCATAATTTTTGAGTAAAGGATTTCTAAAGAGGTCATTATGAAAGAGTATGGGTGAGGGGATTTTATGGGGAAGAGAGCAAGAGACATTGGGTAAAAGATGAAGAGACAAATGAATTAATGTAGGAATTTAGGAGTTTGGTGTCTAGGGATGCCAAAATCCTTAATTACTAAATGTTAGACCAATCGTGCATTACCGGGAGATGGTGTCTCTACTATAGGAGGAAAATTTCGATGGTGAATAGGAAAATAACACTTCCACTTGCATAATCAAGGACTGCCTATTCATATAGGCCTACACCTTAGATTGGGCAAAAAAAAAAGAGGGGATTCCAGGGGAAGGCACTGGGGTATATACCAGTGGCATTGGAGAATTTGTTTGCTTTTTTCAAAAAGTGAATAGCTCATTGTGAAATGAAATGAAATGAAATGAAATATTTTAATAACGTCCACGAGGCCACAGCAGCCTATGGGACCCAGGAACAGCACAAGACCACCACCGAAAAGAGAAGACCCTAAACAGCCTGAGATCTTCGCTCGAGATTAGCTCTACGACAGTGAATTTTGATGATGTAATTTGCAGATTTGACCAACCTTTCCTCCTCAAACAAGGTATTTAAGTTGTCCACTTGTAAGATGTCCCCATAAGTGACCCGAATATCTTTGTATGCTGAGCACTCCATAACAAAGTGCCACTCTGTCTCCACTAATCCCATGTCGCAAAAACGACATATTCTTTCTTCCCACTCTTCTTTAGGAACCATCCATCTGCCCGTCTCACATCTAAGACGATGTGAGCTAGTTCGGAGTTGAGCTATCAACATCTTTGCTCTCCATTTAATATTTGCTCCTATATATGCCTTTTCATCATGGTCCCCCTTAGGATTGAATTCTTTGATATAATAGTCTTTTTTTCGCCCTGATTGTTTTGTCCATAAAGCTTTTTTGAATTTTTGTTTCACATATTTTTTTATTTCTTCATTTGAACTTGGACAATCTTGCATATTCACACCCCACTTTTCCATCCATTTTTTGTTTTGTTTCATCCATGTATTCCTTCTTCTATCCAACTTTTCTTTTACGATTAGCTTAGGCCACCGATGGTCGTCCATGTTTTGAACCTTTTGAAGGTAACATAGTAACCGAATCATCGCGAAAGCCTCCAAGGGAAAGGTGCCTGACTCCGCTAGTAAAATCTCATAAGGTATCGTGGTTTTGAGTTTAAGGCTGCTAACAATTAGATGCTTTTGAATTCTTTCCACTTGCCTCCATTTCTGATCTGACATGCTGCTGCCCCAAATTTCGCACCCATATAGAACCACCGGGGTCACAAGTAAGCCAAACAACGTTCTCTTGGTTTTCCAATCCCATAGCTCAGCATTTCTACATCTGTTTTGTAGAGAGTAGAGCGCTTTCCAGCCTCCTTGGATCCTTTTTGCTCTACAAGTTTCCCAACTGAGCTTATAGTGAAAATCTAGCCCAAGGTATTTGTATTCATCTACAATTTCCAGCGGATTGCCCTCAAAGATAAAGCTAATTTGTTGTTTTTTCCTTCTCAGAGAGAATATCATAATTTTGGTTTTACTAGTATTCACTTGCATCCCAACTTCCTGACAAAATGATTCAAGAGCTTTCAAATGTTTTCTTAACTCATGTGCTGTTTTAGCAATCAAAATGAGATCATCGGCATACAAGAGCAATTTTATTACATAATTGGCCAACTGAATACCTTCCCCACCAACTTTGTCTATCCACTCTTCCAACTTGTCAATGTAAAGCCCGAATAGCGTTGGGGAAAGCGGGCAGCCTTGCTTGACTCCAATGTCACTGCCAAAGCACTCCGACATACCTTCATTAGTTCTGATTTTAGCTCTGACCTGCTCATACAGCCTATGAACAGCCGCCCTAAGAGCCCTTGGGACTCCCAGTTCCTCCATTCTATTCCACAACTTGCCCCGTGGCACTGTGTCAAAGGCTTTTTTGAAGTCAACAAAGCAGCAAAAAGCCTCCTCCCCTTGAACGTTCCAAATTTTTTCAATCAAAAATCTAAGTGTAATACCATGATCGATAGTGGAATGTTTTGGTCTAAAACCAGCCTACCCTTCAGCTCTTTTGCCCTCTTTCTCAGCCCAACTACTAATTCTACGCTCAATCATGCTTCCAAAAAGTTTTCCAAGAAGCGGATTAATCATAATAGTGCGGTAATTTGATGGGTTATTAGTGTCCCCACTTTTGTATAGGGGAACCACAACACTAGTAGTCCACCCTTCCGGAAAGCCCTCTTGAATAACCCTATTGAAAAAGCCCTTGATGCAAGGCGCAAGGACCTCAATGCCCCATTTTAAGAAATCAGCTTGCAGCCCATCAATATAGGAAGAACCCAATGTAGGAAGGGGCTAATATTCTAGAGTACTTGGGGGGTGGGGAAAAGCACCTTTTTCATGTTTTAGCCCAACTATAAACCTTTGTGAAGTAGACTTCCTAAAGATGGATGGTTATCATTTTTTGATATACATATCATCAACGTTCTCTTAGGTGGGGGCTTGGCGAATGGATTAAGAAGAAAAAGTAAATAAATAAAGGTGGGTGGGGTCTTGCAAAAGAAATGATTGGAACTCTGCAAATCTCACCTGATGAAATCATGTACCACATAACATAAGCCCTTTCGCAGCCAAAGTGGATACTCTCAACAGGCATTGAAAATCTACAGGCAAGTTTTTCTATAGCTTAAATCACCACCCACATAATGGCCAGTATGTTCCCACCTTCAGTTTTATATGAAATTATTCTTCCATTATAGTAAAATCTTCAATATAATGTCATATGTTGGTTGGCTAGTTTTATGTGTTCTGCAATCAATTAAAATATTTTTACGTTTCTATAGAGCTTATGTGCTGTGGTAATTTATATTCTTGTCTTTTCTTTTCTTATTTAATGGTCATTAGTGAGATTTGATCTTATTTGGTATTATTGGTTAAACACTCATGGCCCCTCGTTTCACTCTCTTGATGTAGAGTTGGTACTGGAGTTTTATACCCAAATATATATATATATATATATATATATATATATATATATATATATATATATATATATATATATATATATATATATATATATATATATATATATATATATATATATATATATATCCATAAATAAACTATTTAGTTGCCATTAAATTAGTATACAAACACAACCTTGATTAGGTAATCATCCTATTTATTCTTTTCTTCTTAGGATTCTAGAGATAATATACATCCACTTCTCTAGTGAATATTTTATATTTATCCTAGAATTTTATTTTTTTATATATCAAATCAAATAGTCCCTCTGATGTTATGGTGGCAGTCAAGCTGATAACTTTGTCTGCTGCAAATAGTTTTCACTTTGGTTTTATTTGAGTAGCATTCTCAAGTTGAGAATTGGGTGCTATGTATCCTTAATAATGCAAAATAGTGTTGTTTAGAAAAGTCACATATTAACTTATAAAATAAAAGTAGTATAAAAATGACAAAGATGCTATCTTCTCTTCTGTGGAACAAATCACATAGACTGTATGCTTATATTGACTCAGATAATTATACTGGTTTAAGATGGGAAGTGGGGCATTATTGTAATGGGTTTGTTTTATAATTTATTATTTTTAATGCTTGTCTTCATAGATCAACTGCCACTTGTTTGTAAAGATGACATATCCTTTAAGGCTGATTTTCCTCTAGAAGATATCCTCTGTTGGGAATTACATGACTTTTCTTCTACATGCACAATGATTTGTTTTGATATTAACTATGTTTTTATTTTTCTACTGTACATTTTAGTTTTCAAGTTTGACTAAATTTTGCTAGTTACAGATTTAGACTTCTGAAATTTGTCCATTAATAGAGATATCTGTGATATGATTATTAGTCCCTGCCTTTATAAGCAGGAGACTAATGTTTTCGATTGACCAAAATGCAATTTTAATTGTGTCTTGGGAACCGAGCGCGGGCTATGAAACATCGTTAATTGTGTCTTGGGAACCGAGTGCGGGCTATGAAACAACGTTAATACAATTTTTTGTTTTTTTGTTTATTTTCCTGAAAAAAAAATTATAGTTTATCTTGCCCTGGATTGGCGAGTGCCTAATTTCCTGGGGATTTAATTTTTTTTGCATTAATTTTAAACAGTCTGTCCAATCATCGGGAGAGGGTGAAATATTACGATTCTATCCCTAAGTTTTTGTCTGGTTTTTCAAGAAGGGCACGTGGACCTGGTACTGGGCATGTGGCATGATAATGCTTTCACTGGTGATTAGGGTTTTAGCAATGTTTTCCATGTTTGCAGTGTTCGCATGCAAGGGGAGACGTGGCTGGCCTACAATACATTCATTGCAAGCATTCCACTTGGGCTGATTTTACACTTGAGTCATAAATACAAAGCAAAGAACAACCTCTGAGGTTTCCCTTGCTCGGGTTTCATTTTGTGTTATTAGGTTGCTACCGCTAGCTATTGAGCATAATCTCTGTTGGTTTGTGTGTTGTTTTCATATTTTGCATTGACATTTCTATTTTCTATTTGTTACAGGATTTGGTACGATATGGGTAGCAAGGGTAATGATGGGATTTTGCAAGCCATGTGGGTTGTTCTGGGCACGAAAATGTTAGAAATTAAAATAATCCCAGCTCTTCACCTTGCAAAAAATGATGTTACGACTGCTATTAACATAATTTTTGAGTCGCCCAATTTTTAGAATAGAGAAAAAATTAATGTTTAACACACGACTTCTGACTACGCTGCTAGGGTTTCAAGCACAAAGAGCAGCCCATATGGAGCTATGGTGAACTCAGATGGTTGGTGCTTGGAAAGCGATATAGATGGCAATGGGAAGGGGATTCCTCCAGCTCGCCTCGATCTCAAAGGCATTGGCCATGGCAGTAAGCATGACCATTGCTGGGGATCTTCAACATCGTCTTTCACTCCATTTGGTTCTTCGAAACGGCTTTCCCTTGATGTGGATATGGATTTTGTGGATAGGTCGGTCTTTTCTCTTTTTAACATAATTTTCAAGGGTTTCAAGTTGGAAGCAACTATTTGATGGCATGGGCTTCTCCTCCTACACTAGACATGGCACCAATAATTAGCACAGTATTCCTTATTCTAGTATATGTTGCAATATAAATAGGAGGTTCTATATTTTTGTTGATACGAACATTTTTGCTTGCAACATTGGGCCTTTTGACGTCACAAAAACTCTTTTTGAGTATTCTTTTATTGTATTTTTCATGCTCCCCATGCCCTTCTTTGATAGGACACCGGTTGGTCGGATCTTGAATAGGGTTTGTGAGACTTTCCCTCTCTAAAACTGCAAATGGTCATTCTATTACTTTCTAAATTGTTTAGAATATACAATTATAGACTGCTTTCCACTGTTAGATAAATTTGATTACAGATTGGTATATTATTTGTAACTTTTCTTCGAATATCATTTGAAGAAATGGAAGGGTTTTACTCTGATTGACTGATATATATATTCACTTGTGCAGCTTGTAGTAAGTGGCTGATGACTGACTACTAATTCAAATCATGTTTGCAGGCATCAACTGATCAATCTGTATTAGATTTAGAAATTGTTGCTAGATTGGGTTGGTTTTCCTTCTCAATAATTCAGCTTTTAGGGATTGTAGCAGTTATGTCAGGGGTAGCATGGCAGTTATCTATTATATTTATACCTATGACTGCAATCTGCATATGGTATCAGGTAATTGTCCTGCTTCTTTGTGTCTCTCATGACTGTTTTATAGTTAATTATATAAGGTTGTCCCTTCCTCTGTTCTTTTGTATCATTTTGTCATTTCTTCTATAGTATTACAATTGAGATGATGCTAAGGAAAGCACTAATTGACTTCAAGATTTTTTGCTTGCTTGCTAACTAGTATACATGTTGTAGATCCCATGATATTTTGCATCCTCATACTTTTTCGGAGTTAAATATAACCAACACATACTTTTAGTTGTAAAATATGTAAAATTTCTCATCACAACATAAAATCTTCCTCAAGTTACCACTCCAATGCAAACACAAACATTGTTCGAGCTCTGCAAAATGAAGAGAGTTATTTGCATCTGGAAAAGTCATAAATGTTCCAAGTCACTGAATTCAAGTCAAAATTGTGGCTGCTTTGAAGCCCATGATATATTCTAAATGTTACCCTTTGATATAGCACTCCCACTTTGAAGCCCTTTCATAGTGTTCAAAAATAACATGGCGTTGAGAGAATGTGACTTAGCAATGGTAATGTTGAGTGAGGTGGCATGATGAGTAAGAAAGTTGATCATATTTTGACAAGATGACAAATTGAATGTATTTCTTTCATAGTTTTGAGAGTTGACTGGTCATTTTATAGGTATGTTTCAGGTGCTTTTATTTTAGATGCTTTGTTCTATATGGATTTATTCAATCTATGAGCTCTTTTTAAAGTATTGTTGTCATTCTTTGGAGCAACTTTTTAAAGTATTGTTCTCATTCTTCAGAGTAAAGTTATTCTAAAAGTTCATCATGGTTAGCATAATACGTGTTCATTTTGTCTTCATCAAAATAACTACTAATTTGCTAAAATCTAAAATGAAAATATTATTGACCGAATATATACTAGAGCCAACTATGTGTTGATGCTAAATCCAACTATGTGTTGATGTCTAGTATCAATTGACATGGCACCACTCAATGCCATAAGTGCTATTTGTTGCTTGAGATTGTTATAGGCTCTCATTCTAGGACAAACTTGGGAGGCATAATGTGTAATAGCTGTCTCACAATTATGAGGTGCAAGATGTGTTTGTTTTGACTTTGTATGGATAATATTTCCCCCTTTTAAGAGGCCTTTGGCCCCAAAAATGTTAATGTTTTCTAAGTGTAAGAATTTTTTCCACTTCTCCTTGGTGTACCACTTTTCTTTCTTGGGTTTTTGTCCTTTGGTTGCAATCTATCCAAGCTCTTGTGGCCCTCATTTGGCTACTTTCACCCACTTTTGTAGGATTATATCCTCCTCTAAGTCCCCATGTGCATCCTCCTCCAAGTCTTCAATGAAAGGAAATATTTGTCTCTTATCTTCCTCATCTAGCATGAGAAGCTCATAAAAATGTAAGTTCTCACACTGTAGCATATCCATCCATATGCCAGGAAAATGGCTCAGGCCTGAACTGTTTGAATAAGTCATGAATCTAGGACCAAACATCCTGAGCTATGGTATAAAACCAGAAGAGATGTTTGAGAGACTCTTGATGCCCACAAAAAAGGAATTGAAGATTAGGAATGCCCAAATGGGACAATTTGGAATCAATAGGGAGGCCTTTAAATAGCAAACACCATGTAAAGTGAGCAAATTTGGGCTTCGACACTGCCAACCATATGGTGTGAAACTTGCATTGCCGGACTGACATGGGTGACTCAAATGCCACTTTGATTCAAAGTGGGCATAGTGGTGCTTGAAAAATCCTAAAAGAGCCATCTCCAATGGAAATTGAATGATCAAATTCTTGACAAAAGTTTTTCACATTTCATTACTAGACCCCATTTAATAATTATTAATAATAGTTTGCAAGCTTTGACAATGCATAGTTGAAGTCATAATTTTCTTCTAATCTAAATTGATATAGACTTTTCTTGTTGTAAATCTAAACACTTGAGTGACAATGAGTAGACTCATTTTTCACAACACATTTTGAATGTATTTCTAGAGTTTTTTGTCAGTGGGATACTGATAATTCCATGCTTTTCTTAGGCAACATAGCTATATGAAAATTTGTAACAAGAAATAGAATTCAGTTATTTCATTCTTTTATGTCCCTCCAATATCAATAAAATCTCTAAGCAATTAATTTTCACCCTATTACTCACAATGTAGAAGGAAAAAATACATCTTTGAGTGAGTGGATTATGTTCATCTTAGATATTTTTCAAGTTACCTAGGCAAAATAAGAAGCATAAAATATTCAGGTCTTTCTAATCGGAGAAAATTCCTTGTTTGTATTTTTTTGATGGAAAATGAATTGTGATTAACACATTGTAAATTGATAATATAGGAATAAGTGAAAATTTTATTCTGAATAGAAGATACAATATACATACTATTGACCCTAGATCTAGCCTGACTTAACATTTTTAGGTTCATCGGGAAGTTGCCAATCCATGGTGAAGCTAATAGCAAAGTTGCTTTGTATCGTGAAAGGCTTCAATTATTGCAATAGAGGCTTGCTTGTGATAATGGAGGTGTTAGATGTCCTAAAGATTATTATAACCCATACCACAACCTTGTGATCTTTCAATGCTTGAATGATACCCATATTTCTTCTTTAGTGCACACTTTAACTAGAAATGTATTTTTATATTCCTTATCAACTTCCAAATTTTAAGGTGATTTCTCACCTATTGAATTTGACACTTTCTTCAAATTTCCAATCTCGTTAGTGAGAAACAATCTTTCTAATTGAACCTTTTCTTTTGGTATTGTATTCGTCTTCAAATTCATGATCCCTTCATCTATTTTTGTTTCAGAAGTTGCACACATTATTTGAAACAGAGGGGATGGGTGCTAGCTCTACTTAAAACCTGCTTAGTCTTGAATGTGAAA
Organism: Sequoia sempervirens; assembly: GCA_007258455.2. Taxonomy (NCBI): domain Eukaryota; kingdom Viridiplantae; phylum Streptophyta; class Pinopsida; order Cupressales; family Cupressaceae; genus Sequoia; species Sequoia sempervirens. Next base: position 663,169,204 of record VDFB02271358.1, read on the forward strand.
TATTCTTTCAGAGCATAAGCTTAATATTAAAATCCTTAAAATCCTCGATCAGATCCTGTATTTGATTATGATAAATTGCTGATCTCTTTTCATTGTAGGAATATTCTTCTTTTACCTATTTAATTAGGAGCTCCAAATCTCCGAGTACTAGCAATTACTTAACTTTATTTTTATGTGCAAGGAGTTTACATATCTGAGCTCCATATTTCCCTGCATTATTTGTGCAAGTGAGCTGAAGTTGAAAGGCAGTCAGTAATAATTATCCTTTTGGGTGAATTAACACTACTCCAACACCACATCCCTGCTTTGACAATCTACCCATTTTGTTTTATTCATCAGTATAGTTATCTTTGGTAAGATGCACTGTAGGATTTTCCTTGATGGGGCCCATTTTTTGATCTCTAGAACATTAATATCAAGCATTGATGAATGCATGGACTAGAGACTACCAGCATCATCTTTTCTTGGATGTTCTAGTTCCTCATATAAACAAGGATGGATCGGTAGTAACCCTTGGGAAAAACTGTCTGGTGCATAAATTAAAGTGTACTTGAATTCAAGCTATACATGGTTTTGCAAGTAGCTAGGTGGCATTGCACAATGAAGTTTACGTGCCTTGTCTCTGCTACCATATTTTGCATATAACAAAAATCCCATTTTGCAAATGTAACATTAGTTAAAGACTTTGACATCTACCCTTGTAACATTCCCTTGTAAATATTCAGCTATAGATTTAGCCAGGCTATTTCCAGTCCTTTTGTTTAATCATGACATTTATGTACACTATAGTTTTTCCATGTTTATAAATAAAATGTTCTCATGTTATCTGACTTTACAAAATGGTTGTGTATATTCTTTTTATTTATCTTGAAACATCATTTCTTGACTTTGTGTTTCTCAATTTGATGTATTTATGTTAATTTCATCCTACATATGTTATAGCTCTCAAGATGTCCCATACACTTTCCTTTATTGAATTAAATGACTGATTTCTTATTTACATTCTTTGCTGATACTATTTAAGTTATGATTTTTGTTCTTTCTTTCTTTTTGGAAATCAAATATATACAGTTTTATATATCCAATGCCCACCTCTTGGATATGCATATGCTTCTTTCAGTTAAATAATGCTCCTAACTGAGTAAGATGCTAATTAGTTAAGTGAGGATGGATGGTTAGTCTATAATTTGGACTCATAAGCAGGCGTTATGGCCATAGAGCAAGAAAGAAACAACTTTTTTCACCCACAAGCCTGCACACAAGATTGACAATGGTATTCTATTTTTTTTGGGCCTAATGGATTGGCCTTTGCTTTTGCAGGATTACCATCAATCATAACGTCTACTTTGCAAGGTTGCATTACGCTTCTCCCACATTTACATCAGCCATGAACAACCTGGTTCCTGTGGTAACATTTTTTATGGCTATTACCTTCAGGTAAATAATTCATGCTTAATGAAGCTTTTGGTTCCTAAGGAATTCATGTTTACTTCAATCATAGATTTGTATTGTGATCCATTTCCTGCCTAACTGTATGTTTTCCTCACTTTCACTCATCTTGCTCCAAACTAGAGGCTGTCAATATTACTTAGATGGGAGGGCAAGCAAAAATTCCATGAAATTTTATCAGCTTTTGTGGTGCAACCATCATGACATTGTACAAAGGGCCTCTGGTGTCCAATTTGTTTTCTTCAAGCCACCTTGGGTGGAATAGCTTACTTCAAATCCCAAATCTTGTATCACAAAATATGAAAGTGAGTCCTTTGCTTCTTCTAGGCAGTTGTGTTCTTTGGTCCTCATGGATTATTATGCAGGTAATGATTCTGACCTTTATCCATAGTTATTCTCGTATATATTCAATATGAACAATTTTTTTGGAATCATACCTTAAATTCAAATCTTGTCATCTAAGATCATTTTGTCTGGTTTTCCATTTCAGTTTTGCTATACCGGGTGCCCCATTATTCCTAGCAGTTGACTAAAATGCCATTTTTTCCATTGATTTTTGCTGACCTTCAGGTAGAGACTGCAAGGCTTTATCCAACACAAATGTCAATTACATCATTAATGTGTTTTCTGGAAACAATACAGTCCACCATTGCAACATTCATATTTCAGCATGATCTTGCAGTTTGGAAAGTATCTTGAACTCCTCAGTGTAACTTACACTATAAGTCCACATAAAATGAAAAGACAAAAGTCCTGCTTTTCCTATAATAGTGTCGTGTACAATTTACTTACATTCATCTAGTAGATATATATTGTGTGCTCTTGATTAGAACAATTGTCAAACAACTCTTTTGCTTGCAGGGGATTGTATGCTCAGGGATAACATTCTATTTGTCCACTTGGTTCATTCATAAGAAAGGCCATGTTTTTATGTCAATGTTCAATCCTTTGGTGACAGTTATTGTGGCACTGCTTGGAGCCATAATTCTCCATGAAAGTCTTCATGTGGGAAGGTTTGTATGTTATAAACTTGCTTGGATTGAATTGAAGGCTTCCCCATATAGTAATTAATGGCTTCAAGCAAATTCACGGTCAACAAATTCAGCTCCACAAGAATTCCATCTATTTTATCTGGTGGATCAAAAGATGCTATAAGGCTTTGGAACATTAGAATGAGCAAGGTAATTTGTAATATTTGAGGGGGTCTTGGCCCAATCATGGATATTGATTTCAGCTAAGATGGGAAGAATTTTGTATCCTCCTATGATATTTCTCAGACAAATACCAGTGAAAACTGAAAAGTCTATTATTGTTTGGGATTTTCGAACCCAAGTTCCTTTATCAAAACAAGTATGTTAACGTTATGTTTGTGCTTTTTGCATATTCAGTCTATTAAATATCTACAAGTTTTATGTTGATTTTATGGTGGAAATTTTGACTTGTCCTCTTTACAAACATAGAAATAGAAAGACAACATAGTATTTTATTATATTTTGTTTCAATGTTGTTGGAATTTGGAAATTATAGATTAAAATGTTCAAATATTCTTAAGGAGATTTGTGGTTACTGCATCCTGAAATATTTTGTGCTTCACAAAAATCCACCTTCATCATGCTTTGATGGACTGGTAGGGAGGGTGCTAGCAAAGACCATTGAGTTTGGCTTTACACCTGCCAATTGCATTTTCTTGAAAGCTTCTAAAGCTTTTTCAATAAATAATTTTTGTGCATATCCTGCAATCATTGCAATCCACGAGACTGTTAGTTGAGAATTTTTTCAACTTAAATACAAATTGATTTTTATCTTATACTCTTCTCTCTACTCTTTCCACCTTCAAACAACCCTGCTCACGACAGGGACTCTAGCTCACATAGAGTGCTTGTTCTGTAAAATATTTCTTTATTCAAAAAATAAACATGGATAGCATTCTTGGGAAAATCATAGGAATGTATTTATTTTGCAAAAGATTTCATTTCCCTTGTAATTGAGTTGGTAATTTAAACTACCTACTAATATGCACAAATATTTCCTTAATGACTTGATGGACTAGCTAGACCAGTGAGATCTTTTCTTAGATCATTGATTTAATTGAATTGTTTAATTTAATTTTTGTATTTGAACTGTCTGAGTATTTTGCTTGTAATACTATGGAAGCAACTGTGCATCTACTTTAGATACATTTATTTGTTTTAATGTTCCAATTGTAATGAGGTCATTTAAATGAAAATAAATAAATAAATAAATAAAACTTACTCTTTTATTTAAGTTATAGTCCATTTTTTATGTGATCTTGATCATATCCGTGATATTTAATTCGTGAGTTAATCAATTTAAATGTATATATAAGCTTTGCATATTTGATGATCAAGATGTCTTATAGCCAAATTGTTGTTTTAAGCAAGCTAGTGAGTTGTGTTGCACAAAAACAAATGCTCGCATGTGTTTGAGTTTCTTGCCAAACTATTTTTGGGTTTTATTCTTCGTTATTTCCCCTTTCCAAAACATATTAAATTTTTAATTTTGGATAAGGGACATAAAAGTTATGATTGTTTCAACGCTTCCTTTTTTGGCTGCAATGAATGGATTTAATGCTAGGAATGAATTTATATGATGTAATTACTCTTATTACTTTGCTTTGTTTTATTATTACAAAAGCATATGTGTTAGAAGTATCCATAGTTTACTTCTTCCAATGAGTTATAATTGACTATAGAATGTGTTGAAATTCTCTTTCCGACCATGCATGCACAAAGTAAAGCTGAATTACGGAAAAACTACTTAGTTGTGAAGAAGGGTTGTGTGTATCATCCTTTTTGTTTTAGAAGAATTCTCGGATGATCCCATATGTGTGCCTAGTCATAATATTTGACCTTGAATTATTGTTCCCATTTCCTTTTTAGTATAGTCTAGTGACATTGAGGATATGATTGAATGGTTGTTAGACTATTGTGGAAGTTGAGCTTAGATGATATATATTATTATTGGCCGACCAAACAAGTGTTGGTTCAAGTCCATGTTGAACTACAGTTCCTCTGTGAATTATATACGTAGGCAAGGCTGTCAGAGACGAGCCCCCAAGGAATTAGGTTTGGCCCCTAGGGTTTGTGTTATTTTCATTACTTTGAGTTGATATTGATTTAATGTATTTGGTTAGCTTATGGCTTGATTGTGACTTCAGTTTATGAATGTGTTGGTTGAATTATTTAAGTTTGTCTTGATGATTTAATTTTCATTTCCCCATTTAAAAACCCACTTAGGATTGTGTAATAAATTTGGTTGTCCAACTAAATATATTAATCTTTAATTGGTCAAATTTGTATGCTTCCTTGTAGTGCCTTCTTGGGTAGCAGCCTTTTGTGAGTTTTGCAAGCGTTCTTGAGAAAAATTTGATAGTCGTGTTTTGTCCTTAACTGTATTTTTGAGTGTTAAATTTAGGGCATTACAAAATCATTTATATTCACACCTGTTGTTATGAGTCAATTGATAGGTAAAGAAGTAATTTTGAAGAAACAAGACAAAAAACCATAAAAATGTTGCATTTTCAAGGTAGTTCTAGCAAGGGACATTGCCCCTTGACCTCATTGGGGGCTTCTGTCCCCAAACGCTCGTTTCAATTTTTTTTTTAAAAAGAAGAAATTAATGGGGAATCATGCTAACACAAAGTTATGTTTTTATACCCCCTTTACCTAAAGAATGCAACTTAGCTTATCATGATCTTCCATTACCATTGTCACAAGAATTTACAAATCTTATTCCTATAATTGAGAAATAAAAAATCATTGATGAAGTCTTAGACCTGGACAATGGATTTTTGACAATGAACTAATAGATGAAGATTTGAAAATTTGTTGTTCTAATTGTTGCAGGGAGGAAGATAAAAGTGCAAGCCAAGTTGTTCAAGAAAATGAAGGCATGTTGAAGGAGCTACAATATATAAGTGAGACTCAACAAAAAAAGGTAGAAGTGAGAATATCTTCTTTATAAACCAAGGAAAACTACACATATCAAATCAGGTAGATCATGGTATGCTTAATGATTTTAAAATATCTTATAATTTTATTGAATTAGAAAGGCAATATTTTTGTTCACAAAATGCTTCTCCACTTAACATTTTTTGTGAATGGGAACAATCTCCATCTTATCAAAAATTTCATAATAAATGCTCACAACAACCACAACACCCATCATTACCATCTCCATTATACCCATCCTACTTAATCCCACCCACTCAATGACCACAACAAATTTTATCATTTTCATTATCCCATTTATATCACCAACCATCCACTTCAACATATCCACCAAGGGAAACTACAATGACTAATAAAACATTACATAATAAGATGGTTCAAACTATATATAATAATGAGATTTCAATGACCCCTTTACATTCTATCAATGTGCTTGAAACTGGTGAATCATAAGTGCAATCTATTAATAAAACTAAAGGATGTGATTTTGGTTTAATTGAATTAGAAGAACAATATGATCAATTAAAAGATAATCAATTTAGTTCTTCATATCTAATTAACGAATCACAAATTTTAGAAAGAATTCACACACATAAAGAAACACGTCAATTTGAGTCTAATTTTATCATTGAACTCATAAATGTGTGTGTTGAAATTTATCATGTGCTAAGAGGTGTTATATTAATCATTGAAGAAATGTGTGATGAAAGCCTACAATATCCATAATTTAATTCTTCTATACTCAAACATATAGATCTTTGGAGGGCTATGGTCAAAATGCATATTCCTCACACTTATTGATTTAGGCACATGAATAATTGATTTTATGATTAAGCACAACTAGTTGGGTTTGAATGCATTAATGACCATACCATAAATTCCATGAAGGATGATTTTTCATTTAACATGGATCAAGGTATTATTAGAAATGACACATTATTTCTTGATTCTTTTGATTATCCTAATAACCTCATGATTTAACAGTATGAAATTAAATTGGGGGCGAATCCTTTGAATTTTGGAAATATTTGGTTGATTGTTGATCAATCCTTCATTGATTATTTCTTTGGTGCTTCTAATACAACCATGTGTGTGAGTTTTGGACAAAAACAAGGTATGCATTCTTGTGTTAATTGTAATTGATTTTATATTGTGTCTACACAAAAGTTCATTGTAATAGTATAATTTATTCATCCATTTTTTAATCATGTATTTATTTTAATAACTCTACCCTCCATTTTCTAATAAATAAATCAATCATAATGGTGGAGTTATTAAATGGTTGATATTACATTATTATACTTGATATGCTTGGTCATGAGAATATGGTTAAAGGTTTCTTGGTGACCCAACACTTTTGCATTAGTACCAATTGATGATGCTTCTCTACTCCAAACACACATTTTCTCACCCTTTCTAGTTGTGTGGTGAACATCAAGTTTCTTTTGTGATTTTCTCTTGGAGATCACAAGAGAATTCTCGGGTAAATTGTTCAACATTCATCAATAAAAGTTCTATTTTGCATCATCCTTGATGCTAGATCATGTGGAATGTGAGACCGACTAGTGATACTTGATAGTATGCTACTTTATTATTTTGGATAGATAGTGTGATTTTTGTATTGACTATTGGCATTGTGTTTTGATGTAGACTAATGCTTTATGAAACTATTCATGTTATGATGTTTTGAAATTAGACCTTTTATTTGATTTCATATTATGATGATATGAATGTAAGAACTCATATTGGATATTATTGATGATTATGGATGCTTAAGTAGAATTAATGAAATTATGAATTTTGAATTATTGTTATTGTATGAAAAAATGAATAAATGTTATTAAGAGAATTCAATGATGATGAATTTATGTTACTATTGTAACTATGAATTGGTTTTCTAATGTGACTTAATTGTGATGGAAATTGTATGATGTGAATATATATGTTTCATTTGCTTTGGCTATATGATTTCATTGGACATATTAGTGTGTAAAATTGAGTGTGCAAGTACAAATTCCACGGCCAATGGAATTGGAGGTCTTCAAGGAACTTGATGTGATAAACTCTGTGAATACCGACTATAGTCCATAGGGACTATAATATTAATGTGATGTAAATTTTGTAAAGTGGTTTGAGACTTAATGTTATTTTTATTAAATAGTTTTCTTTTGAGTTTTTAAGTTGTGTTTAATTTGTAAAGTTGTATTTGAGGGTATTTTGGAACCTTTTTTTTTTAATTGAGCTAAAAGGGTTGGACAAAGGTTATTTTATGCTTTTTCTATTTTTAAAAAACCCCTAATGTGTTAACCCAAGGGTTTGACACTTAATTCAAGTTATATCTGGAACTAAAATCAAGATATGACCTCTCAAAAAAGCCTAGCTTTAAGGGTGAAAAATTTGGATTTGAAGTGGGTTTTAAATGGATCAATTTCAATCAGATTCTCATTTATCTTTAATTTTTTAAAGAAAGTGTTGTTTTGGGAAACAAATTTTGGAGACTTTTTTTTATCTCTTTCTTTTTGGATAGTTGAGGGGTTGGTTTTCTTTCAGAATTTGGTAAAAAAAAAATTGTTTTGGTTTTTGGAAGAAGTTTTTTTGGGGAAAGAAGATTTTGGAGGAAAAGCTACATGGGAGGATGCCTCCTAGTTGAGGGCACTATACCCTCATCTCTTTTATGACTTCTAGGAGGAATTTCATTCCTAGGGGGAGGATGTGAGACCCACCAGTGATACTTGATACTATGCTACTTTATTATTTTGGATAGATAGAGTGATTTGTGTATTGACTATTGACATTGTGTTTTGATGTAGACTAATGCTTTATGACGCTATTCATGTTACGATGTTTTGACATTAGACCTTGTATCTGATTTCATATTATGATGATGTGAATGTAAGACCTCATATTGGATATTATTGATGATTATGGATGCTTAAATAGAATTAATGAAATTATGAATTTTGAATTATTGCTACAATATGAAAAATTGAATAAATGTTATTAGGAGAATTCAATGATGATGAATTTATGTTACTATTGTAACTGTGAGTTTCTTTTCTAATATGACTTAATTGTGATGGAAATTGCATGATGTGATACATGTTTCATTTGCTTTGACTATATGATTTCATTGGACATATTAATGTGTGAAATTGAGTGTGTAGGTACAAATTCCATGGCCAATAGAATTGGAGGTCTTCAAGGAACCCAATGTGATAAACCCTATGAATGCTGACTATAGTCCATAGGGACTATAATATTAATGTGATGTAAATTATGTAAAATGGTTTGAGACTTAATGTTATTTTTATTATATAGTTTTCTTTTGAGTGTTTAAGTAGTGTTTAATTTGTAAAGTTGTATTTGAGGGTATTTTGGAACTTTTTTTTTTAATTGAGCCAAAAGGGTTGGAAAAAGGTTATTTTATGCTTTTTCTATTTTTTAAAAACACCTAGGGTGTTAACCCAAGGGTTTGACACTTAATTCAAGTTATATCTTGAACAAAAATCAAGATATGACCTCTCAAAAAAGCCTAGCTTTAAGGGTGAAAATTTTGGATTTGAAGTGGGTTTTAAATGGATCAATTTCAATCAAATTCTCATTTATCTTGAATTCTTTAAAGCAAGTGTTGTTTTAGGAAACAAATTTTGGAGAATTCTATTTATCTCTTTCCTTTTGGATTGTTGAGGGGTTGGTTTTCTTTTGGAATTTGGTAAATTTTTTTGTTCTGGTTTTTGGAAGAAATTTTTTAGTGAAAGAAGAGTCTAGAGGAATAGGTTAGGCGCTTCCACATATTTCTTCTTGGAAAGTGTAAGAGGTTGGTTTTAATCCCTTTGTATTTATTTTTGGTTAATCTACTATTTTCTAAAAAGACTGTGAGTATTCTTTTGAAGTATTATTATATTTTTATATGTTTTTTTTTTTAAAATTATGTTGAGTTGTATGGGGATGACTCTCTTAGATTTTGAGAGCTTCCCAAGTATGGGGTTGAGAGAGGATGAACCTCCAATGAGGAAAACTCCAACCTTTGAGAAAGTGGATATTTGGGTATGAGTACCCACATTAATGGAGTGTGGGGTTTTTGTGTATGAGTACCCAGGTTATTTTATAGAGTTGGATGGATGGATAAATGGAGAGAAGAGGTGATTCTATATATGATCTATATATATATATATATATATATATATATTTGTTTCCCCATTGGGTAGTGATGTCTCCTAAGTCTCCCCCTTTCTTGAATCTTTGATAAATTTCTATGTGAATGTGAATCCCTTGGTTTAGGTGTCATTGTATGTGTATGAGTGTTTTCAATGTTGTTGCATGTTTGAGAATGTGTGAACTTTGGTTCCTTTGATGGCCTCCAAGCTCGGGGGTGACTAGTTTTCTAGTCTAAGGTTGGGTGGTGAGCACCCCATTGGCTTCAGAAGAAACTTGTGTTATGTGTAGGTTCTATAGATTTTTGAAGAGAGCTCATAGTTTTGAAGAAGTTTTGAAAAGGGACTATTTATGTTCTATTGTAAAATTTATGGTAAACTACCATGTTAGACAAATTGTAAAAGACATGTTTGACTACTATGTAAATTTTGTGGTAATGCAACGGTAGTGGAAATGTCCATTTTATCATTTTTTTTTAAATGGTGGATGTAATTGTTGTGTTTCACATTGTTTTAATTTCATTTTTTATAGATGATGAATTATTAGTATGTTGTGCTTTTAAAAGAGAAATGAGTTTTTTTTATAGCATTTGTATGTAATATAGGTTTGCATTTGTAGATCTGTAAGCTGACATGTGAAAGTATAGTTCTACCATAATGTATTCAATGAAAAATTCATTCTATTTCTTCTCTGAATCTATTAAGATAAAATAGTATCTATCATTTGACACTTGTGACCAAAGAACATAAAGATAAAATTAGACATAAATTTTTTGGAGCTTCTATTAATTACACAAATTTTGTATAGACAAATTGTCTCCAATTATACCAGTGAAAGGTTTAGCCAAAAAAAAAGGGAAATGCATGCTCTATTTTGTTTAAATCCTATTGTGGTTGTTTTTGGTCATAAAATAATAGATTGTAATGCCCCACCAAGGAATCCTAGAGGACAACACTAACAATGCCACAATAATGGATTTTTTTTTTTTAAATGAAATAACAATAGATTACATAACATATTAATTTAAACCTAGGTCCTCTAAGGTTCCTTAACTGTGCTACTCACAAAACTATTAATCAAGGTAGCCAGAATTCATTTCATTAACTTATCAAATGACATGAGTTATTTAACATGCAAAGTTCATTCAAAAAAACCACATTAAATGCTTCTACATTATTTAATTTTGTAACATGTCAATTGGTAATCCACATTAAATAAAAATAATTCTAACCAACTAACATATGCAAGATACATCACTGACAATATTCATTACAAGAGAGTAAATCAATATCTGATTACACCATTACAATATTTACAACAATGCTTCCTTGAGTACATGTGGGAAGAATACATCAAATTACAATAAGAGGTACAACTAATATACAAGGGTGATCCCACAATAGTGGTTTACACTTTTTGGCCTAACTGGACACTGATATTTTTTTTTAACACAATCTCCACATTCGGGCACCTATAGCGATTAAACCGTAAAGAATTTGAAGATGATGCAAACTAGAGTCTTGTCATATTTTGTTTGTAGATTCTAAAAATATTTTTTTCAATTTTTTTGGAATCAGATTTCACTTCTTTTTCCATCTCCCACGAAAATTGGTTGTTTTCAAAAAACAGCATTTTTAAAAAGTGACGCACACCGTATAATGCATAACTTTTTTTCCTTGAAAGATAAAATTCCAATTCTTTCAAATTTAGATTTGTAGCTCCGATATCTAGTGCTTCCACTTAATTAGATAGTTTTTTATTGAATATTTTTCTTTAATCAAGTTTTAAAGTCAAATCAATTACAATTCAGACATAACACGACCGTATAACGCATAACTTTCACTGTATGTATCAAAATTCTTTTTTTTTTTTTTTGTTGGATTAAGGACTCCAATATCTGGTGCACTCATATTTTTCAATTTTTTTTTTGATAATCTTCTATTTTTCCACTTGTGCAGAACAGAGAGTTTTGTTTTCAGTGAAAAACCTATATTTAATAAAACTTATAAAACAGATAGATAATATAATCAAAACATACTAAAATTATATTCGTTGGATAGCTCGTTTTGAGGGGAACCCGATACTAGTTGGGTTTTTGAGATCTTCTCCATTTTCATTCTAAAATTGAGCTTCGAAACGCAAAATTTTCAACAATTTTGGTGCCTTAGGAACCAAGGATGAAAAAAGAGGGGTTCGGCCGAACAAGTGTTCGGCCGAACATCTTGGAAGGGTTCGATCGAACTAGGGTTCGACCGAACCCATGTTCGGCTGAATCACCAACACATACAATTAAAAAAAGCAATTAAATGAATGTGTTTTTTGTTTTAGCCATACTAAATGGGTTCGGCCGAACCTAGGTTCGGCCGAACCCACTCTAGTATGATTTTTTAATAGGGGATTTAGTTGGTTCGGCCGAACCATGGGTTCGGCCGAACTCTAAGGTTCAACCGAACCAACTAAATGGTTTGGTCGAACCTTAGGGTTCGGCCGAACCCATTTGATATGAGGAATGGGAAAATTTTGAAATTTCCTTCCTCTTCAAAAGTGTAAACCACTTATGTGGCTTCACCCACAATCCAATACATATACATAAAAGGGTTCCTTCATAAACATGAATTGAAATCCATAGTGCACTGAACAACCTCCATGCACACGAACATGCAGCAAGAATACCCAATGGAGGAAAAAGCACTAGCCGCCTGACCATATGAAACCCTGAGGTCCACCCCCCGTGCTAGGAAATAACACAAGGATCCACATCATACAGACAATCAAGAAGACAATAGGCTAACATAAACAAGGGCTATACATGACTCCAACACAACATTGCTCACAATACCAACATCACACACAACACTTACATCACTTCCAGAGGCACACACACACACAATAGAAGGAGAAAAAATAAAACTAGGGAATGCTAGATTCCAATAGGAAGGAGTTTCATCACATATCTTGATATGGGTTGTCTTGGAAGATCTTCCTAGGTCCCAAGCCCCATCCTAGGTTGTCCTGACAGCTTCTCCCGATCCCTGGCCCCATACAAACTCATGCAGAACCAACATACCTTTCATGAGGACAAGACAATTGGTCTTTCCATTCCAATCCTTCCCATCTCATCTCAAACCTAAATGAGCACTCGAGCCATGAGTGAGGCATATCATTATCTTGATTAATGTGAAATCTACCCATCCCCCTAATTCCTTATTAAGGTTATCATTGGATTAAGAAACTCTCCAATGGGTTGTCTTGGACACCACTTTTGGTTTTGTCCCCCATTGAGAACCACTCCCCCTACTTGCAACTAGTAAACCCCCACACATCAAGCAAGACATCTACCATCTTGCATACTTAACATAATTCACATGAATCCATACACAATGCAAGGCATTGACTTAACATAATCACAAGAATCCATATAGAGTTCAAGGAATTGACCTTCTTGCACACTTAACATAATCATAAGAATCAATACACTGTGCAAGGCATTTCCCATCTTGTACACAACACAAAAAATTTCCAAGCCACTTCCAAAATGAAACCATCATAAGAAAAAACCATACTTACAAAAATACTCCCTCCCAAGCCTCTAGAAACCAAGATACTAAACACACTTTTCAATCACACAGAACCTTACACAAACTTACACAGATGACACCTAACTTTCGAACAATTATGCAAGCACTTAATCCAATAATTCAAGGCATACAAAAAACTAATCATATCATTATGATCATGAATATATTCCCCTAAATAAGGCGTTATTCACTACAAATAATTACATTTAAAAAACAACTACAACATTAGCTACACAACCTTAATGACAATATTTTACATGGAAATAACTATCAGTTATGAAAAAATCAATTTGCTTAACTAAGTAATTAACAAAGAGTAATCTAATTCATTTAACAATTAATCAAAATATTTTTTAATTAAATAATAGTTCTTCATCGACTTCCACCCACTTGGGTGAGACAATAATGAATCCCTATGATTATCCCATCATGCCAAAGAAGAGGTTAACACAAAATTTGAATAAAAACATTTCAACTTAACCTATATCCTAAGTATAAATCATTTTTGACTAGAGGTTATTGATTCATCTCAAGGAGGACCAACTAACAAAATGGAGTAGCTAAACTAATTTAATTAACTAGCAAAGATGGATGATAAAACATGCACTTAATTAGTCAACAATGAGGTTATGCTTGATAACAAAATTAATTCCAATTGGAAGCATTCTATAACCTCCCTTTGGTTAGAGATCTATCTCAAACTATAAATATGCATGACTCTACCCTTTACAAATAGACTAAAAGAACCTTATGCATTCTTCTTAAAGTGTTAACTAAGCTATTAATAAAAATTTATGAAAACTATCTACCATTAATTCAACTTGGTAATACCCACTCCTATTAATTAATTGATCAACCAAAAATATTTCATACTCACCTTTTCGCTAATCAAGAAAACCTACAGAGAGCATAATTCATTAGTAATTCCCTACATATTAAAATAACTCCTTCGCATTCATTTCATAATTATTCATAATTGTCATACAAGGTTTTTCCTAAAATCAGAAGGAATGCAATCTTAAATGATTGTGAAGGATTGAGAGGTTATTAAGAGGTAATCATCCCATGTAATGGAAATAAAATAATCTCCAATAATAGACTCTAATATATTAGACCCCAATAAGAACATATATCTCCATAAACTTAAAATGTAATCTTCAAATCCATTCATTAAATATTATGACCTAAAAACTAATCTAGAGAAATCAAGAGTATTGCAATTTCTAAAATGATATATGAGTATAAGTCCTCTATACATAGCTATGGGTGACTAACCAAATTGCACAATGATATGCAAAATATTCTATTGCAATGGAATTTAGACTTACATCACATTTCTAACCTTAAATGTACTTGTACTAGAGAGTTAACAATGATTAACCCTATTTCTTGTTTACTTTCCATGACTAGTATCAAGATTGCAAGAAAAACCCTATAAATTATATTTGGAAACTATAACAAAATATTCTAATTAATTAACTTACACAGTAATGTTTCAATTCAACTATAAAAAGAACAATCCATATTCATCTACAAATAAACTAATAGAGAATAATCATTTACCGCTAATCTAAGAAAAAGTTAGAATAATTAAACTATTCACTAGTCTTTTGAGCTCATTAATTAAACCAAGGAGATAATTGATAAAAAAACTATTAATATTTATCCCATTGAATATTATCAAAAACATTATACATAAATTAATTGGCTAAGAGGTATTCATTGTGCATTAGACTGAAAAATTAATTTAAAATCAACTCCTAAAATTCAATACTAACAATTTGAAACCCTGGGAGGATTCAACAAATTGAGCAGAGGATATAATCACATTAATGGCTCGCAAGGGAAATGATATTTAGACTCGTTCTAGCTTGGTCAAGAAGTTTGATATTAAAGGAAAGTATTAATTGAATAGTCCTTGTGTTTGAGTTGGCTGAGAATGCTAAAGATGTGGTTGCAACTGGATAAAGAAAAACATAGCCTCCTTTAAAAGACATCAATCTTATAGCAAGGTTTTGAAACTAAAACATCAAAGTGAAAACACCATAAGACTTAATCTAATATGTAGTGTCCCTCTAGTTGTTGCACTTTGTTTCAGTTTGTTTTGTCAATTGTTGATAGTTGTTTTTGTTGTTATTGATACTATGTTGGTTTTATACTGTGTTGATGATACATTAGATACATTGTTGATCATCTGATTATGTTTGTGTGGAAACATTATGATAAACATTATGTGTGTTATGGTTTTATGTTGTTTCAAAGCATAAGAGTGTTTATGATAATGTATCTTAAATTTTTTTTGATGTAGTATTGTATGTTAGTTGTGGTGAAGGAGACAGTGTAGCAGAATTCACTCATGAGTACCTTTCTATGTTGTGACTCTCTTTCACGGTGTGATTATTGGTTTATACAGATATGTTTAATAGTGTTGTTTGATGCAGTTTGCAAGTCCAATACTAGGCATCGACTCCACCTGTTTGTCAAGTTTGAGCGTGTCATGACCTAAGGGAAACATGTTGTTTCAAAGATAATGTCAGGTCCTTCTTAAGCCATTGTTCCCTTATAGGACGATTATCTGTGTTATCACCCATTGTTGTTTGTTGTTTGGTTTCATCGTGTCATTCATGTTTTTGTCATGTTTGGAAATTAATTGATTAATTAGTAAATGGTTTATTAATTAATTTTTTTAATGTAATTTTATTTAAATGTTAGATTAAAATAATGGTGTTTATGATTTGATTTATTAAATTGAAATAAATAAAATATTTATTTAATTAAATAAATGTTTGAAAATAAGATATGTTAAAAGAGTTTGTTTTCAACATGTTATAAATATTGATTTGGAGTTAGAATATTGATTGGGAGTTAGAATATTGATTGGGAGTTAGAATTTTGATCTAGAGTTAGAAATTGTGATCTTAAGTAAATTGCTTAAGTTGGAACTCATTGATCAATCTTGATTGCATGCTAATTTTTAGTTAAGTGTTGTGACTTAGAGTTAATTGAAAATGAATTAAAAGCTTTACTTGTGCAAATATCTTTCACGACAATTTTTTTGGAAAGCTTCTAGCACAACAATTTTTTGGAAAAAGTTACTTTACTGTATTTTTGTTTCAAAAGCTTTGTGGAAATGGATTTGGAAGAATTTTTATGATCTGATTGTGGTTGGACTGAAGATTGCGGTATACAAAGTTATTGAATTTTCAGAACTCTTCTGCAAATCTTTGTTGAACAAGCAAAATTTAACAGGTTCCCTTCTTTTCCGTTTAAATTGAATCTTACAAATAAAATTTTGAAGATTATGTTTGAATATAGCTGGCTCTAGAAAAACATGTTTATGCTTGACTGTGAAAAATAAACATAGCCAAACCTGTACATGCAACAGAGAAACAATTAGGGAAAGTTTTCAAATTTAGAAGAAAACTTGTGCCTGTAAATGCATTTCTTGCAATAATATAATGTTTCTAGTAAATTATTTTGTGTGAGTGCCTATAAATGTGTGTACAATACTCCTTCCGTTGAGACCTATTGTGATTCCAGTAGACTTTCTTTAATTTCATTGAACGCAAAAGAGGAGACTATGTGATTGTTTGTGGAAGCACATTTCGGGTATGCTTGTTTCTGTAAATTCGTTTTGTCATGTTATTTGTTTGGCTAAAGCATATTTTTTTATCATAGATTCGATATGTATATATATATATATTGTTTGATTCGTTGTATAAGCACCTTTGTCTTGGCTAATTTGTTGTATATATATATACATGCATATATGTGAATCGAAGTTTACATGGTGTTATAGTCGCTGCCTAGATTTTATATTGTAAGATGCAAATTTCTTAATGTTGTTGTTTGTAAATGAATAAGACTGCATATCGATCTTTTCTGGCATATAATCGGTGTGTAATTTTTAGATCAGATATATTCATTAAGGATTGAATTCGTTTGTTTGCTAATTATGTAGTTTTCTATGAGTGCTCTTCTTGATAGTCATCGTTTCCTTTCTTTATGACTCTATTTCTTCCATAGAATATTGATGCTTCTTGCCAAGGCTAATTCCCCTCTTACTTACAGATTTGATATTTCCATTTATGAATATTCGATCTGCTTTCTTTACTCTACCTGAGGAATCGTCTGTATAATATTTGACTTTGTAAATCTGGTTATTGTTTGGTTTAATAGAAAACCTCCCTATACTAGTGCCATTTAGTCCTTACCATTGGGCTTGAGCTATTTAATTGATACCCATTAGAAATCATGATTTTAAATCTCTGCTTGATGTATCTTCTTAAGGTCGATGGTAGTCCCCACAATTACCACATGCTGAAGTAGTGGCCTACGTAATATGTACTAGCACTTGCACTCCAATGAGGTGCAATACTTACGCCGATAGGCTAAGCCCACATTATTTACAGCTGTGAAAAGTAGTGGACGGTGTGAAGAAAGCAATGATCTATCTCACCTATCCCTCTCTACCTCTCCCTCCCTCTCTCTCCCCTTCTCTCTCCCCCTTTCTCTCTTTGTCCATCTCTCTTTCTCTCTATATCACATATCCCTATCTACCTATCCCTCCCTCCAATTTTGGGATGCATGTCGCTGCCAAGCTTGCCGGTACCGCCAAGGGTAACATTGGGAGTCGCAAACGTTTGGCTCGTCTACTTCAATAGCCGCTTGTTGGCCATGTCCGAGCATGATAACCCGTACGCCATCCACATCACGGAAGACGGAGACCTACAATTAAGCAAACCGCAGTTCGTGGGGTTCCCGCCGGCGTCAAACTGGGGGAAATGCCGGTGGGGTTCCCCTACATAGAATAGCCTATCGGCTAAAAATGAGTCCTTGATCATTTTTAGACCCTCCAACTGATTTCTTTTAGACTTTATTGTTTTATGAGCCCAAAATACGATGTGATGGTTAGTTGATATTAGTGCGGTCTGTGAGGACATGGTTTATAATCTTACTATGTTTTCATTTATATGGTCTTCGGTATAGCCGACCTCATACTTTTTCCTAGCGTCGTCTCGTTCAATGACTTAGATTTCGTTTATAGGTCTATATATATAGTGTTCGATACTTTCTCTTCTTCCTTATATCGTTGTTGATGGATATATCGTTGTTGATAAACCATCAATTTCTGCCTCCACATAACGGTATCTATAGATTTATGCATATATCCATAATTGTGCCTCAAGTCATTATTTGGCAAACAATCCAAAAGGAAATCTGTTTCATACTCTCGTGTATTTAAGTTGCATGTCTATAAATGTTGTCCCAATTCCGTAAGACGCAGCCCATAATTGCTCACATCTTTATTTGCTCACGAGAATAAATCTTCATTGAAAGTATCCTCTTATAAGAATCCCCTCCATGATACCTCATCATGTGTGTAAGGGTGCTATGTTATTCTATCTTGCCTCAACTTATGCGTCAATGCCAAATCATCCTATCCTAGCTTCTTGTTAAATCTAATTTTAGATAAGTTAACTACAGTCGATTGTTATCCTACCCCATGCAATGCATGCACATGGATCTTATTGTTTAGAGATTATAAATATATATTTATATGCTGACCTGAACCACAAGTTGACCAGTTTAACTGGCTTTAATTCTTAAAATAATGTTTTAAAAGATTACGACTATAAATTTGTGAACTAATGAGTTATTACTTGAAACTAATCTTTTATTGTTAATTCGATGTCAAGGAAAGCTTTTTATGGAAGAATATATTTTGTTTGAGTGGTTTAAATGTTTAGCTTAAATGCAATAGAATTTGAATATTTATTTTAATTGAATAGCTAACTATGATAGATAAATGAGATTTATTGTATGCACTTGAAATTATTAAAATAAATAGAATTTATATTTCAGTTGAGAGATAACAAAGAATTAGAATTGAAAGCTATTAAATTCTTCTAGTAATGTTGCCACTAATGGAATTAATTGGAACTCTCTTTAGTTGTGAAATTGATAAGTATTGTTACTTGGATTCCAAATGTCTATCATGGTCAAGGTTTATTGGTTGAATTATTGAATGTGGTTTTCTTTTAGAATTATGTTATAAATGGAACTAGTATATATATATATATATATATATATATATATATATATATATATATATATATATATATATATATGTACTTGAATTGATAGGCTCTTTTATGGTTGGTTAGTAAATGTAAATAATTCATATCATTCTTAAAAAAGAATGAATATAGTTTTATTTTATTTAAAATAGAATAAAGATATAAGATATTTAATTATATCAAAGAATTATCTTTTGTGAATTTTTAGTTCATGATGACTTAATGGTTATTTATGTTGAGCAATGATGAAATGGTTATAATTTAAGAGTGTCCTTTTGTGTTTATGAGGTTTTAGATCTTCCAGAGGCTAGGAAAAGAAGCTTGTATTGCAAAGCTTTTTATACTTGTACTCTGATGTTCTAAATTGCAATGATTTAAATTAAGATTTAACCATGCATGGGTTATTTGTTACCTTGATGGTATTTTGAGTGTTAAAGGATTTGTGTCATGATTGAGATGTATTCATTCATGGTTTTGGTTAATGTGCATGATGGTTATCCTTTGTAATTGATATTGAATTATGTTATTAGAAAGAGTGGCTTTCGATAAGGGCTAGAACCCTAAGAGGTAGCCAGGGTAACCTATCAAAAGTTTATCATTTAGTGAAAACCTTAATAAATGTACTTGGGGTTGGGTGGTGTTTATTAATTAATTTAGATAATTGGAATGCCTCACCTAGTGCCTTAGTGCTTGTATAGATTAAGGATGGGTTGAGATGGTCTGGAATGGCATGATCATCTACTTTTTCTTCTTGAAAGGTAGTTTGATACCACATGAGTTTGTTTAGGGGCTAGGAATTGGTAGAGATTGCTAGGGTAACTCAGTATGAGGATTGGTAATCTAGGAAGATTCACTAGGGTAACCTATAATAAACTATGTGATGACACTCTTTTCCTAATGCATGTTATGTGGTATCTTGTGCAGAGTTACCCTTGTTTATGTTATTGCCTCTGGAAGCTTTGTTTATAATTTTTGGTTTTGATATCGTTATGTTGTAATAAATGTCAAGCCATGTGATGTTATGTTCTATCTTCATATTTTTTTATCTTTGTGGACTTGATATTATCTCCTAGTATAGAGGGAGTGGACCTTAGGGTACCACACGGTTGGGAGGAATGTGCAATATCCTCTATTGGCTGCCCTTCTAGGTGTTGCAGTGCGATGATGATATTGTTCTTGTGACAGGTTTCTGACTATACAATATTTTTGATGTTGGACGTTGAGTGTGCTCATGAATGAGGTTGACAAAAATGATATGTTCTTCATCCATATTGTATACACTCTTGATGTGCAAGAGTGAACTTAATGCAAAGATATTATGTTGATATGAGATCTATCACATTCCCATATGATGTAACTTCCAAATGTCACTTGACTACATTATGTATATATGAATTATCCTTATGTTTTATGTTATTGGTTTAGTGATGTGATGATCTTACTTGTAATTTTTTAGTAGCATTTTCATGGTATCTTAAGAACATATTTGTAGATTTTTCTTAAGTACTTATGTTTTAATCGAATGACTTTAAAAAAAAAAATTGTTCGATTATTTTGTTACTTTATGTGTTGTTCTTTGGGTTCCCTGGTAGGGCATTACAAGAGAGATCAATGTTAAAGCTTAAACATTGAGTTACCTAGATTGATTACATTACTAGTAAGAAGTAGAGGATGGATTCCATTCAACACTAGCATATATCACTCAAATTAATAAGCTATATTCATAAGCAAATCAGTCGGTACTAAACATACCTTTGTGAGCTCCTTCCTTAGTCTATGGTGTCCTTGCTTTGGTTTTACTTCTATATCTCCTCCTTCCCTGCATCTCCTCCTTTACCTTCTTTTCTTTAATAAGTTAAAACTTAATCTAAATCTTATACAACTTGAAATGCATAATGCAATTTAGTTAGTTGGGCTTAGAACCCTTATTATTGAGGCGAGCAACGGAAATGCATGTAGGATAGAGCATAAAAGTAACATAATTAATGATCAAATTCCAGGATTGATAACATACATTCTAATTGTGAATTCCTAAAAACAACATGCCTCACATATTCCTAAGAGATCTGTTGAGAAGACTTCATTATCTTACACAGGAGTTGCAATAAGGGAAAGAAAGTAAACAAATAGTATGATTTTCCAAACTTCCTTGACTATTTTGGAAGTTATAGGATGTGGCTTGATAATACATCTATACTAACATATATATACAGGGTTTTATGTAAGGTTAAGACCTTGGAAAATATGCATGCAAATTGCACAAGTAATGTGAATTGGTATTTTATGCATCATATAGCACAACATAGACAAACACTAGGCATATATCAGATATAATATGTTTTGTAATAGACAAAAATAATTTGAAAGTCAAGTAAACAAAGTTTAGTATCGAAGGTAAACCCTATGAAACATGTTTCATACCTTTGTATCATTCAAAACTGGATAGAAGTAGAATTACTAAGAAAACTGTTGATTCACCATGCCTCCACCTAAACATCTTTTCCTTCTACCTCTCGAGTTGTTCACCATTTCCCTAATGATCAAAGCCCACCTCCTTGGTAGATTGATGGTCAATTCACTTAGTGAGTATAATTGTTTGTGCCATTGTTAGAAAATACATGATGAATCATTTTACTTCAATGTAGTCTAGGTAGCGATGATTGCATTGCTAATAGACTTCTTCCCTAGCCTTCTAAGATGTGAAAAGTTATTGAAGAGAAATCATACATTTCCAATCTTTTCAAGAAGGAGAAGAATTTGTAAGAAGAAAAGTAATGGTTGATGAGAATTCCAACCAAAAAATTATAATTAAGACTTAATTTATTAAATCAATGGTTCAAACAATTAAAAGTATCTTGTTTAAAAATCATAACCATATAATATGATGGGTATTCAATTTTTACACAAACGGGTAAAACTGCTTACCCAATATTTACACACACTTCATAATTAATTAATTAATTAATTGAACTATATAATATTTTGTTTGTTTACCAATATATTATCATTTATTAATTATGCATTATGATTTAATTTATTATTGACTATAATTATTTATTTATATGTATATATATTTATATTTATTTTATTTTAATATTACATTACAAATTCATTTTATTATAAACTATGATTACTTATAAATGTATTGATATTTATCTATCAAAGTACCCTTTTACTCAATAATTCATTTTAATGCATAAAATAATCAAAATCATTTATCAATTAAATAAACCAAATGTCAAGATAGTAACTTGACCACCAACCAAGGTCAAAAACAAACTTCAAACAATGCCAACTGACCACAAACAAGGTAACAAATCGAATACTCATCCTCTTCAAGGATGATAGCTAGGGTAGGGGGGACCAAGTGCTATCTCCAGTCAACTATTCCATTGGGTTTCAAGGCACACTTAGACCTACCAATTCAGGTGGAGTCAATTCCTAGTACCTACAACCTACAACATACAAAATAGTAGTATACAAAATGGTCGTGCATGTACATATCCATATAACAGTCACACCATGAATGGGAATGAGAGCGTCATAATGTACTCACAAGTGAGTGATGTGACACTATCCCTTTCACCCAAACACATTAGTAAGAACATTACCAAGTAATCACATCAACTCATAACAATTAGTTACATAACAATCAAGATAAGAACATTCACAAGATAATCACATAATAGACATAATCAAGTAGTCAAATAGTGCTCATGATAGGGTTAGTCCTATCCTTACTTTCACACATAGTCCATCATTAGCACATAGTTTTAAATCCCTCTATTATTAGTACTTGTCGTAGGCAATACTATTGCAATGAGTTTTATTTTTCTTAGTTAACTAGTTATTAAGAAGTTAGCTTTCAACCAATAAAAAACAATAATTTTTTTTGAAAAAAATAAAATTGAATTTTGTAAAGTTAACTTGCAAAATATTTAATTTTATAGATTACAAAAATTATTTATTGTGAATATGATTGGTTTAAAATTTGTGGGTGTTATTGACATTTTAAGGAAAAATGAAAAAGAACTATAAAATTAAAGCCATCTCTTTGTTCACTCAGACATAGTTTAGTTCTTCAAAGAAAGTTTGATTTAAATGTTGACTATGAATGCTACTATATTTTTAGTAAAGATGGTCATAGAAGAGAGGCATTTATATATACCCCTAATACTATAATATTGAGATAAGATGAATAAACTTGAGAGAACTATGTGACAAAGGATTAATACAATAAGGATAAAATGATATTCCTTCAATTACTATGTGTGCACATCTATATAATTTTATAAATATTATACAAAAATAATTTATTAATAAGTAATTCATAGAGCAATTAGGGATCATATAGGACTAAATTTTCTTCAAGTGAGGCACAAGAATATGCTATTAGTATAATAGGTGTTTAGCCATCATTTTATAACACACATTCAAACTATAGCTAACATTTTTTTCCATCATTGGGACCCCCTCAAGTTCTTTGTATGCTACTTAGTAAGCATGGTTTAGAAAATCATGTTTATAGAAATAAATCATTGGTGTACATAAAAGGTAGATGAGTTAATCTTAAAGGAAATTCCAATGGCCACAAATGTTAGGCTTGTAAAAGAGGAAAATGATCATTTTAAACCTATATTACATTGAATACGAGCTAGGTTGTAAAATGCTAATAGGAGAATAAAATTTAGAATCAACAAATTATATTCAAAATTTTAACTAGTACAAAGAAAGGGACTTGGAACTAAAGGATGGAGATCATTTCCCAAGATGTTATCACAATGCATGGACATCCATATAATGCATTATAGTCCTTCTCATGCATTTTCATCCCATTCTTAACCCCTCATACATAAAACTTACAAAAACAAAGTGTTCACTAGATTTTGAATTCACCTACATAACAAATTTATTTACTTATATCTCTACTAATAATTTTACTATGCATATTTTACAATATTACACTTAATTGCTAGTGTTTTTTTTTGTTTTTATCTGACTTTTGTACTTGTAAAAGTACAAGGAAAATCAATTGTTTTAGTATACTAACTTTTGATTTTGAAATAAACCATATTCCACCATAATCATTTTAACATTCTACCATGTTTAACGTTATAATAAATAAAAGTATCTATTTATTTTTTATGTAATTTTTAATTTGATTTTTTTAAATTTATTATTTTCTTAATATTAAATATTAAATATTTATATATTTATTTTATTGTGTTTTAAATTTGTATCTCTATATTAAAATATTTATCTAGATAGATTGATAACACAAATAGATAAGACAAATTAAAAAATAATAAAATTTCTCTTAGTGTAAATAATATAAATGAGATGGAATGTAATGATGAAATGGAGGAGGAACAAGATAGCCTAGTAATAAATTAAATAATAATAATAGTAATAATTAAAATTATAAATTTAAATTCATACATTGAACTAAAATTAATAATTATTAAGATTAATTTGTCATATAATAATTATGTCAAGTTTCTATTAATATATTAACATTTAGAATATTATTATTATTTATGTTTAATAACTTTAATGATAATTAATAGATTTATTTTTTTATTATTTCACATAAATTATATTATACATATTGTTAGTTAACAAAAATATTATATAAATTTTATGTTTAATAATTATTATTTAATTCTTTCTTATAATTGTATTATATAATAATTTCATTTTATTAATTTTATTTAATATAAAATAATTTAAAATTTTATTATTTAAATTTATATTATATAATCAATAAATATTATTTAATATAATATAATAAATTTAAAATATATTATACATATTATTATGAAGCATAATTATTAGAATATTTAATATTTATATAATTATCATTTTTTCTTTTAATAATATTATACTAACATTTGATTTGATTTCATTTTGGTTGATATTTATAATATCTTTATAATATTAAAAAATTTAATATATAATTGTTTTTTAAGATAACTGATTTTTATATAATATAGTTAAGCTAAGTTAATAATTATTAATATTAATATAAATGCATGTAGCTATTATGTTAATACTATAATTAACAATTTACTTGTAACATTTAATTTTATTCACTTTATCAAAACTTACCATTTTTTTTATTAAATTTAAAATACTATAATTAAAAGGCAAGTACTAGCCACTAGTGGAACTTGTTTTACCTTATCTCCAAGTTCTAAAACCAACTACCTACACATCTACAGTGAGAATGGAGGGGCACTACACAGATCCATTGTTTTTAAAGAAAATAAAAATAAAAAGACAGTAGATATTAGAAGAAAACTGAAGTTGAGAGGCCAAATAAATAAAAATTAATATATAAGAACCAAAAGTATCTTTTATTGCATACTTGTACATCAAAAATAGCTACAACAAATTATCTTAAACTCATGTCTATGTGTAGTTTTTGTTTTTTTGAATTCCTTTACCATGCTCGCCATACAAAAAAAAATAAGGAACATTATTGTAAACACACAAATTCAAATGGAAAATAGTTTTCAAGATCTGTTAATATGTATGCTACTACAATCTTCAAACTTCATGAATTTTCTTGGCGGCGTTGCCCTACACAGAGGTAAAATGACCAAAAAATTATTGTAAAAAAAATCCCCTGATTAGAAACACCCGGCGCCAAGTTTCATCCTGTAATGGAAATCTACAATAAACCAAAAAAACGAAAGCAAGGAAAAAGTAATTTTGGTTGGAAAATACAGAGCTGTGCTCTCCGATCTTCACCCATGGTCGCCGCCTCAAACCCTCTTATATTTGTTTCTGTTTTGGTTGAATCAAAGCAAAAAAAGAAGAATACATATGCAAAGGAGATTAGGGCAGTTTTGAACGAATGCACGACAAAACATGTCAAAAGAATAAATTGAGATATAGCGGCATAGCCTCTCCAAAATACAAAAAAATCTACCTTACTTAATCCTGCGTATCTAGACTTAAATGCTCTTCTATTAAAATGATGGGAGAATCGATTCCTTTTCCCCTTGTTTCAAGTATTATTAACTTTACCTTTTCTTTTTAAAAAGCAAAGAGGATAGGATTTTGGGAGTTAGGTTTTATATAAATAAATTATATTAGAACGAATGAAGATATGATGTTTTATATATTATATATTGATTATTAATTATTATTTGTTTAACCATTGGTTTATATATAGAGAGAGAGAGAATGGGTTAATAAAGCATTTTTTTAAAATATGTTCTTTTTTAGAAAATAAAAATATGATAAAAGATCTATACAATAAATAATTATGGAAACTAGTAGTTTTAAGGTATTGGAAATTATTATTTTGATATATGTAATATTGTATAATATAAAATATGTGTGAAATAATTATTAAGATATTTTGGTCAATTAATTTTAATTTGTATATTTCAAGATTAAGAGCAAGGTATATTTTGTAATGTTTATTTTGTTTTGTTTTCGTTAAAAATTAGTAATTTTAAATGATTAGATAAACTTTGTAAGTTTGTCGTGGTTCAAAGATAAATCCAATTACGAGTTTAGACATTACTTTTTAAATGGGTGCGATAATAATATTATTAATGTTAGAAAATTTACATTACTATTATAGCTTTTTTGTGGGTGTTGAATGTGAAGTTAGTGTTAATATGAAACTTAGAGTAAAATTTGATGAGTCATTTCATTCTTAGAAGTTTTATAATATTAGATGTAGTTCTATAGTAAATTTGACATCATAATCCTCACATCCTCTCTCTCAGATGACATGTATAATTTTTAGGGCATGACATGGAAGATAGTATGCAACTTTCTCTATAAGATCAATGAATCCTATAGTACTATGTTCTTGAGCTACACATCTAGAGAAAACTTCAAGACATGAACAAGGAACTTGAACACATTATAATGAAGATCATCACAATCCATCATAGAGATGAGTATCCAACTACCTAAAGTTGTATGGACACATTTGACAAGTTTTGAGACTACAATTAGTCTTTCACTACACAAACTTGTCTTTGGTAAGGAAGTTATATTATTTGCAACTACTGCTTTTCATACAACTTTGGAAATGGTTATGGATATCTCTCATGCTTAAAAGGAAAGGATATCATAGTTTCATGAGATTTTGATATGATTTGTTTTAAATTGGTCATCATAAACAATGTTTCTTCCAAGGATTGTAACCATTGAGAGTAATTCTTTCAACCAAGTGAGTGGGCATGTATTCTAAAGTTCTACAGGCTAATTTTTCAGGAAAAGTGGAATGAGCTAAATGACATCAAGATTTTTTGTAGCAATGGTGCTATGAACTATTCATGGTCAATCTTAATGAATGTATCTTTCTTGCTGGTCATCATTGAAATTTCTACATGCAACTCAGTTTCAACAATGAATTTTTGTGGGTTCATAGAAGGAACTGAAGTTTTGGATGGTGTCACTTCAATATTCATGTAAGGGTTTCCTTCTCTTTGGTCATTATATGCATGTTATCTAAAAAAATGAAAAAAAAAAAATTCTAACAATGAAAACCTCTGAGCATTATTCAACAACTACAATTTGAATACCAGATTCTAGTGAATTATAGTTGAATAAAATTCATAGTGGTGAAAATTGTTTTTATAGCACCACTATGCAGTAAGTGATTGAAAAATGGCTTGTCAACAGTCACTTGTCATTATCAAAATTGAAAAAAGAAAAAAAATCATGGGCTAATAATTTTGTAGGTATACTCTATTGCTTCAATGGTTGTCTGAGTTCCTCCTAACACCTCTTCTGGCTCACTTGTGCTCTAGATTTTTATGGTCAATATGTCATTGATCACCTATAGCAAGAGTTACACATTCAGCTGAGGTGTTAACAACAATTCAAAGAGAATCTAATACCATCAGTATGTTCTATAATGCTTCAGTCTTGTGGAGATATTTCACGTGTGGTGTGGTTGTAGTCCTTGTCACAAATTTTAGCTCCTTCCTTGCTAGAGATTCATAGTTGTTGAGTTACTTTGGCTACCAAAACTTGGTATAAATGGATAAGAAAGTTGGTAAAACAGTCAATTTTATTTTTCCTTGTTTTATCTCTTAAATTTATTAATATTTATTATTAGATTAATCATATTAAGCAACATGTCACACCAACCCTCTCCTTGTTTCTTGAGGGCAGTCAAGCCTTTAAGTTGGGGGAGGTTCATCATCCTTATTACCTAGCATTTTGTCCATTATTTTATTCTACCTTAATCATCTCATCATAGCATCCATTATTTTCACCCTTCATAATCATTCATATTGTCTATCATTTTATCCATCTTTCAGATAGCTCATGAAGGTGGAGATAGTTTTTCATGATACTTCCTATATATAGTATTTCGAGAAATAATGCTATGAAAAAATGACAAAAATAGAAAATTTGAAAAATGAAAAATGAAGGAAAGATAAAAGGTTGTATGAGGTATGAATATTGAAAAAATAAAAATGAAAAGAAAATTGGTAAACAAAAGAAAATACATGAAACTTGCTATGACGAGGAGTGATAGAAAAATTGAAGGAAAATGTGATTAACCATGAGTTGTAATAGTCAAGGGTGAAGAAGGCACAAGTCATAAATACAAAGGCTACCAGTTCAAATCAAAACCTATCATAAATAAAGATTGCATGAGGACGTGCAATATGCTAAGTTGGGGAGAATGATGAGAGTCATTCATGTTCCATTGTATAACATATTTTATCCTTTTTCCTATACCATTTAACCCATTTTTATATACCACTTTCATACATTATCATACCATTTTACCACCTTTTGTTGCATATGGTTGAATATAAATAAGTAATATTTAATTTAGTTTTTAGATAAAATAAGTGAATAACAAATATTAGATTGTGTTTACTTATATTTTCTATCATTATGTTGAGAAAATAAATTTAGAAGAATATCTGCAAAGGTGGAGATAATAGACTTCATGTCACCTTCACAACAATAAACAATTTCAACTATTAATTTAATTTTAAAGAATTGTTTATTGTGCTAACAACAAATAGTATATTTTTATACTCATATGACACTAAATAGCATGTATTATTTATTGTTGTAACTAATATAATTGTGGTGAATGGAGGCCAAAAGAATAGCTATTTTTATGGCTAGTTTTATTCCAACCCACAAGCCATAAATAATGCAATAAGAGATGGCATGAGAATAGGAGAAAATGTTATAAAATAGGGCTACAAAATTGTAATAGATGGTGTGGAAAAGCATATGAATAATATTGGAAAAAAAAGATAAGAAAACTAATGTGAGAAATGGAAGGAAGGGTGTGAGAATAGGAAATAGGTTAGATATTTATTATACGCCTTGTTTGTGCCTTATTCATTATATAAAGTAATGTAATAGCATTAAAGAGGAGCACTTTAGTATGCTGGAAAATGGTACAATGTGAATATGTAATAGCAATAATGTAACAGTAAAAGGAAGGCTTGAGGTAGCACATAAGTAAAGATTGCAATATGTTTTGCTAGAATAAATACATGATGATTTTGATTTGAGTTCGTAGTAGTATTTTAATCACCTCATGAAAGGAGGGGAGGGCACACTCTCACAAAATGACGATGAATTTATTCTATGTTTTTATATTTTAATTTAGTTTTAATTTAGTTTCATTTATAAATTGTTGTGTGTTGAATCAATTTTATTTAGGATTTAAATATAATGGTTTGTAATAATTTAGAATTTGTTGTCATTCTAATAATTCGTAGTTGTTTAAAATTATATTTTTATCCTATAGTTTCTATAGTAATTTCTATTAATGTTTTTAGTTGTATTTAATCTACACTTACCTCACTACCAGCAAGCCTTGTGCATACAAGCACTACACCTTTGACAAACTATGCCCCTAGATTGACACTTAGACCAAACTAAATTTAGTTGTTAAACATTAAATGTTTTTATTATCTACCTAGTTTTGGTCTATCATGGTGCCTAAAGGAGAGATCTAAGAGAAAGAGGGGGGTGGGATGGATAGAAGGAGGGAGAGACCTTAGAGAGAGGGAGAGAGGGGGATGGAGTGAGAGAGAGTTGTGTAGGAAGGGTGGGAGAGATAGAGGGAGCATAAGACATGAGAGAGAGGGGGGAGGGAGGGAGGGTGAGAGAGAGAGAGTGAGCTAAGAGAGCTAAGAGGGAGAGAGACTTGAGAGAGAGGGAGAGAGAGTTATCTAGTTAGGGTGGGAGGGACCTAAGAGAGAGAGAGAGAGAGAGTCAAACAGATAGATAAACAAATAGATAAATAAATAGAGAGTTATTTAGGTAGGATGCCCAAGGGAGAGACCTAAGATAGAGGGAGGGGGAGATAGGGGGTGGGAGAGAGGGGGAAAGAGTGAGAGAGGGAGTTGTGTATTTATGGTTGGAAGGATATATAGAGAGATACTTGAGAGAGAGAGAGAGAGAGAGTTATCTAAGTAGGGTGCCAGAGGGAGAGACCTAAGAGAGAGGGGGAGATAAAGGGAGTGGGAGAGAGATAGAGATATTTATCTAGGTGGGGTGGGAGGGAGAAACTAAATAGATATCTAAGAGGGAGAGAGAGTATGGGAGGGATAGAGGGTGTGAGAGACCCAAGAGAGAGAGGGTGGAAGGGATAGAGGGAGAAAGATACTTGAGAGAGAGGGGTTTGGGAGGGATAGAGAGAGGGAGAAATCTGAGAGAGAGGAGTTATCTAGTTAGGGTGGGAGGGATAAACATGAGAGAGAGAGAGCTATCTAGGTAGGGTAGGAGGGAGAAACTAGAGAAAGAGAGACCTAAGATGGATGGAGAATTAGAGGGAGGGAGAGAGAGAGTTATACATTTAGGGTGGGAGAGAGAGACCTAAGAGGGAGAGGGACTTGAAGGGGAGAGAGAGTAATCTAGTTAGGGTGGGAGGGAGAGACCTAAGAGAGATTCTCATCTAGGTAGGGTGCTCAAGGGTGAGACCTATCGATGGCGATGTCACTTGCAACAATAATGCAAATAAAATCCTCACCGAAAAATTGTGAAGAACCTATCTTTACTTGAAATAATGAACCAGGGTAACCTAAGGTGTCCTTGTTATATCGAAATGGTTGACTTAGCTTAATCCCAAGGCTTAGATAGTCAGGTATTGACCATATACTAGGTTCACTTTAGGGTATGATGTGATAATGTTGTTAATATCAAGGAGTCTATGGTTAATCAAAATCATAACCATTTGATACTAGCTTTCCAATTCAATCATAAAATAATATCATGGAATCAAAATATTTACAATATTTCATGAAAATCAACAAATTTTTCTATGAATTAAGTATATTTAGGTTTAAGCATTCAAAAATTTCATAGAAAATAAAATATTTTCAATAAATTTCCATCCACTTATCTATTTTTGAAACATTTTCAAGGATTTAAATATCTAATCTAAATAAAGCATAAAAAATTTACTAAAAAGTAAAATTTCTTTCAGTTATTCTCCACACATTCCCAAAGAGTTAATCAAATCAAAGAAAACTATTATATACTTCACCAAATTGCTTCATAGCTACATACAAAATGGTGCAAGCTTTTAAACAAGGGGGTTTTAGTTTGGACATTAAGTAGGTTTTGTATGCACCCTTAAATAGTGCAACACACAGTCTTGTTTAGTTGAACTAACAAAACTAACTACAAAAATATATGAGATAGGTAGATATCAAATTGGCTTCAATATTGATTAAATTCTATGTGCATACAAGTTTTTAGTTCGAAATGATTCAAAAAATAGGAAAAAAGAACAACACTTACAGAGGTTTTGGCTCTTCCAACATCCACAAATTTTGAACTTAACTTAAAAAGAAGTATCCTCTAGCCTTTTATAGAAGTAAGAAACATGTAGCATAAGAAAAATACATGAGAAGAAATCCAAGGGACGAATCATATCAAGGCACGTGGAAAGTGGTGATTGGTAAGAGAATTACAAACGAAGTCCTTCAAGTTTTTTATCTTCTTATTATCGCTAGGATAATAACTTGAATCAGGATAATGTGTAGGAGTTTTCCCATATATTTAGAATGATTGCTTCATCATCCTTTTCTTACACTTTTGTTCTACCTCGAGCTTTCTACTCTTGAGAATGAGCTTCCTCGAAGGTTGGCACTTTTTGTCACGATATGTGAAATACTGGGATCCCTGGTATTCTGGTGGATTCAAGCCCCTCTACATATAACTTCCTGGAATATGCAACTTGATCTGGATATGATTTTATCTATGATTCAAATTTTCTTGACCATCCATACCCGAACTCTACATCACAATCTGCTTCTTTTGCAATCACAAGTTCCACTCATTTTTAAATTCCTTTTAATTTTTTTATAAAAAAACTCATGTTTATAAAACCATCATTAAATTGTTATCATATAAATCCATCATAAATAACATTCTTTTCAAAAAGTCACATATTCTTGCACAATTATCTTTTATATATCACATTACCAGACTATTGGACTTCTTGGATAACCTTAAAATTTAAAACTTTTCTTAGCATCACTACCTGATACCCAGAACCCAATATTCAACTTTACCCATGATATTCCCAGACTCTGGTTTTACCAGAACTTCTATCTTTACCGAACCTTGACTATCAAATTGAAACACTTTGCTCAACATTTATATTACCTTTTTCCTTTCTAACATTCCTAGTTCCCAAATTATCTAGTACCCAAAACACTTTACTTTATGAAGTTCTCTTTTAATATTAAATATTTCTCTTTTCTCTTCAATTTTGGTGATGTTCTCAACTAGCTAGCACCTGCCATAAGCATTAGTTTTTACTTGGGGTCCCCAAGTATTATAGTCTTGGGGCATGTTGGGAGACCACACAACAACTTGCAACTAATAAAACTAAATTTAAACCAAAACTTGATATTAAATCACCAATTGTAAATTATAATTTATTCATATTTTAAAACAATAACTCTTTACCTTTACCTAGATTTTGACATAAAAATAGTAAAATTCCTCCAGAAATATCCATGTACGTTCTTTGATTAATTCTAGTTTTTGGAACTCGGTGAAAAAAATATGTTCATTGACATTGAACTACATAATATGGTAATCCTCCAAAGCCAACCACAGATAAAGCCTTACTACTAGTCAAGCGCCCATAGCCCCAACAAGGTTATCTCCATAATTCCCCCAAACATAGCTCTACTACCAGCTAGGCGTCTATAGCCTCGATAGAGATATTTAGATAGCCTAAAGAGTTGATATTCTCTTCTTCTTCTTTTATATATCTCTTTTGATATTTCATTGATAGCTCATTTCAGCTTGCAAGAAATGAAGCCCGCTATTAGGTTGGGAATTATAGTGGTAGTGAAGGTTACCTTTTTATTTTTCATTCAATGTAAATCCCTTCATCATCTCACTACTTCCCAAAATCTCATTTAATAATTCTCTATTGGTGTGTATTCTCGGGTATACTTTACCACTTTTATGCCAAATTCTAGCTAACTGCAACTCACTATATGTTAGAAGATATGCATAAATTAAAATTTAGCAACAAACAATTTAATCACCAAATTTAAATATAAATTTAGAACCATTAGTTACCACCCTTCTCTAGTCAAATTTTATGGAAACTACTAAATACTTGGATAGAAATTCCGATTTGACGGTGCTGCACCACATTAATGGATAAAAAATTGCATGATGATAGTTAAACACAATCAAATTATTTTGCATTAAATTCACATGGCTCAATGCATAAATATTATCTCTTTCAAATTTCCTAGGTGATGGCGTGTGCTGCCTCACCGACTTAATTTTCCTTTCTACTTCGCACACATGGGCACCTTCATGATTAATACATCTTCAATAAAACAATGAAATGACCACCATTAATTTCAAAATCTTTAACTTGCTTGATTCACAATCTTCATATTGGACAAATTTGAAGTAAATTATCACCAATTGTGTGTAAAAATTAATTTTATTTAACATTCCACTTTGGAGAAACTCATATGGTTTCCACCTTACAATTTCCAAGAGTTCAATCCAAGCAACTATGTACTATAACTTCCTCACGGTTTTCTATAAATTATGCACTTCTCTCGAATTATTCACACTTTTTGATTTTCCTTTTGTTTTATTTGCATTTTTTGTTGCTTTCTAGTGCTTGCTTGCTTCTAGGTAATGGATACTCTAATTTTCTTGACCTTCTTTCACCACTAGAATGTTTTCTTGGGTCGTATCATGACTCAAAGACTTGAAAAGGATTTCTTCATTTAGAATACCAATTTTACTGTGTCAAACTTGAGATTAGTCCTTGGGGAAAAATATGTAGAATCCAGAGGCTACTACCAGTTCTATTCTAACTTTTCTTCTCGCTTTGTAGCATCACTCCTAGATATTGGGCTTCTTGTTGAAGATTTTCACTCTACTATGAATTTAATAGTGCAACTTGAATATTTGGAGAGTCTAGATATTATTCTATTTGTTGCACATCTGACCATTGGGATTCCTTCCATGGATGGTATTCCATGGTTCTTGGAACAGGGGGAAGTGGTTCCACTTTGTCCTTTTATTACTAACCTTCATATTTCTGACTTTGAAGCTCACGGAGAAATTTCCTATGTAGGGTATTTAGCCCTATTGGACAAGGCATCCTAGATTGACTGAATGGATACTCCTATCTCCAACTCAGCTACCTTTTTTTTTTTTTTTGGATCTTTTTGTAGCAAGAATTTTGATACTTCCATGTAGATACGTGACACACACACACATATTTAGCTTTGTTGTACATTTTAAAGCGTGTATTTACTATGTATGGTTTTATCATTTTACATTTCACAACACAATGTTACAAATGTTTGAATTAACTCTCATGTGTATGATAATTTAAGCATAATACACTAATGCAAAGGGTTGAACAGAAAAGAAAGAAAACAAAACAAAAGTAAAGAAATAAAAAAAAAAAACCCTAACAAAAGAAAACTAACCCTGACTAACCATGACTAACCCTGACTAACCCTGACTAATCTCACAAACGACTAACCCTAACAAAACAATTTATTTTAATTTCAATGACTATTTCCATTGTTGTGTTATTATGAATTACAACAAGTTTATCCTTGAACTCACTCAAATAAATTTCAAATGTCCTACTATAGCAATGAATTCTTTTAAATTTTCTACGTTTAACAAACATAAATTCAAAGGTGTACTTACCAATGACTTGTCTCATATGTATGAAAATAACATCATTAAAGGTTGATCACACATAGTTCCTCTGACTGAGCAACACTCTACCTTCTTTTAGCCTTGGTTCATGGTTTTCTTCTTTACTCTATTCAATTCCATGAACAGTTGCATCCATTTTTTGATTTTCTTCTCCTCCAAAATTTTTTGTGTCTTCGCTTTGAACTTTGTTAGACCAAGCAATATCACAATTTATTTTATTACAGAGAGTAAAAACTTGATACTCTGTATCTTGTATAAAATTAGGAAAATTTCCTTTTTTAGCTTATGAATTTTCACTATGGAATGAAAAACGTGCATCTCCTACGCAATTTTCCTGCTCCTCCTCTTCACTTGTGTTTTCCACTTATAAAGATAATGATGACTCACCTAGATGCAATGAGTGCTAAGTGGACCATTCGATATCATGAGAAATGGGTTCTTGTTGAACCACTACTCATGAAACATGGGTCAATGAGTTTGACTCGAAACTACACGGTTGAATCATGATAGCAATATCATAATTTGACACGCTGTGGAAAAATACCTCCTACTTATCAATTGATGAGCTAAAGGGCTCTATTATGAATGGTTCATAAGGCACAACACTTGCTGAAGGTTTTGCAAATGGGGTAACAACTCAAGCGGGCTTAACCTTGGAGAAAACTCCCTGGTTAAGCGCGCTTGAGCTGGAGCAGTCTGGGATGGGTGACCTCCCGGGATGGACCGTGCTTCACCTCTGTGAGCATCACCTAAATGCAATGAGTGCTAAGTGGACCATTCGATATCATGAGAGATGGGTTCTTGTTGAACCACTACTCATGAAACATGGGTCAATGAGTTTGACTCAAACTACACGGTTGAATCCTGATAGCAATATCATAATTTGACACACTGTGGAAAAATACCTCCTACTTATCAATTGATGAGCTAAAGGGGCTCTATTATGAATGGTTCATAAGGCACAACACTTGCTGAAGGTTTTGCAAATGGGGTAACAACTCAAGCGGGCTTAACCTTGGAGAAAACTCCCTGGTTAAGCGCGCTTGAGCTGGAGCAATACTGGGATGGGTGACCTCCCGGGACGGACCAGTGCTTCACCTCTGTGAGCATCACCTAGATGCAATGAGTGCTAAGTGGACCATTCGATATCATGAGAGATGGGTTCTTGTTGAACCATACTCATGAAACATGGGTCAATGAGTTTGACTCGAAACTACACGGTTGAATCCTGATAGCAATATCATAATTTGACATCGCTGTGGAAAAATACCTCCTACTTATCAATTGATGAGCTAAAGGGGCTCTATTATGAATGGTTCATAAGGCACAACACTTGCTGAAGGTTTTGCAAATGGGGTAACAACTCAAGCGGGCTTAACCTTGGAGAAAACTCCCTGGTTAAGCGCGCTTGAGCTGGAGTAGTACTGGGATGGGTGACCTCTCGGGATGGACCAGTGCTTCACCTCTGTGAGCATCACCTAGATGCAATGAGTGCTAAGTGGACCATTCGATATCATGAGAGACGAGTTCTTGTTGAGCCACTACTCATGAAACATGGGTCAATGAGTTTGACTTGAAACTACACGGTTGAATCCTGATAGCAATATCATAATGATGACTCATCGATGCCATTTCCTCATTTTTGTGCGATGTTTCTGAATCTCATCATTCTCACCTATCTTCTTGTAAAACATTAGGATTTTCTTTATAACAATTACAGTTATCAAATTATTTAGATATATCAGTTAAATTTTTTAACATTTTCAATTCCACTAGGGTTATACTCTTTTCTCATTAACTGAACTTTTCTTCTAATAGTTAAAACTTCTTTTGTTAATGGAATCACCTTACACATAGCCAAAATTACCCTAGTTAAAAAATTTCACAATCAAGTTCACCGTGATCAGTTGTATCATGAATTCTACACTTGATGACTCTACCAAAAGTGAATAAACTCAATGGATGTAATTGCTGGTTAATAATTTTCTAGAGTTTTTCAACTTCCATTTTGAAATACCAGCTTGCACTAGACTTTCACTTTACAAGCTACCTTTTAAACTTGGAACCAATAAAAATTCCACACTACCCTCCTAGCACCAGTTCATGTTGATGACAATGTCACTTGTAGCAATAGTGTAGATAAAATCCTCACAAGAAAACTGTGAAGAACCTATCTTTACTTGAAAGACTGAACTAGGGAAAACTAAGGTGTCCTTGTTATAGGAAAAGTTTGACTTAGCTTAATACCAAGGCTCTGATAGTTAGATATTGACCATACTAGGGTCACTTGTGGGTATGATGTGATATTGATATTAATATCAAGGGGTCTATGGTTAATCATAATCATAAGCATTTAGTACCAGGTTTCCAATTCAATCATAAAATAATATCATGAAATCAAAAGATTTACAATAATACTTCATGAACATCAAAAAAGAATTCTATCACTTAAGTAGATTTAGCTTTAAGCATTCAACAATTTCATATAAAATGAAATATTTTCAAAACATTTCCATCCATTCATCTATTTTTGAAACATTTTTAGAGATTTAAACATCTAATCTAAAATAAAGCATAAAAATACTAAAGTAAAATTTCTCTTGGTTATTCTCCACGCATGCCCCAAGAGTTAATCAAATCAAATAAAACTACTTTATACTTCACCAAATTGCTTCACAGCTACATACAAAATGGTGCAAGATTTTAAAGAAAGGGGTTTTAGTTTGGACATCGAGTAGGTTTTGTATGCACCCTTAAACAACACAACACACAGTCTTATTTGGATGAATTAACAAAACCAACTACAAAAATACATGAGATAGGTAACTATCCAATTTGCTTTGATATTTATTAAATTATATGTGCATACAAGTTTCTAGTCTAGAATGATTCATAAAATAGGAAAAAAGAACAAAACTTAGAGAAGTTTTGGCTCTTCCAACATCCATAAATTATGAACTTAACTTAAAAGGAAGTATTCCCTGACCTTTTATAGAAGTAAGACACAAGTAGGATAAGATAAATACATGAGAGGAAATCCAAGGAATAAATCATATCAAGGCATGTGGAATGTGGTGATTGGTAAGAGAATTGTAAATGAAGTCAACGAAGGTCAACCTTCATCTGCACGTTGAGGTCCTTCATGTTTTTCATCTTCTTATTATCACCAGGATAATAAATTGAATCACGATAGTGTGTAGGAGCTTTCACATATATTTAGAATGATTTCTTAATCATTCTATTCCTACACTTTTGTTCTACCTCAAGCTTTCTACTCTCGAGAATGAGCTTCCTCGAAAGTTGGCACTTTTTGTTGCCATATGTGAAATACTGAGATCCCTAGTATTCCAGTGGATTCAAGCCCCTCTACATATAACTTCCCAAAATATGTAGCTCGACATAGATATGATTCTATCTGTGATTCAAATTTTCTTGACCATCCATACCTGAACTCTACATCGCAATCTACTTCTCTTGCAATCATAAATTCCACTCATTAAATCCCTTTAAAAAAAAAAATTTATAAAAAAAAACTCATGTAAATAAAACCATCATGAAATTGTTATCATATAAATCCATCATAAATAACACACTTTTTGAAAAGTCACAAATTATTGCACAATTATCTTTTATATATCAGGTTATTGAACTATCAAACTTCTTGGATAACCATAATTTTTTTAAAAAAAAATAGCATTGTTATCGGGTACGCAAAAATTAGTATTCATCTTTACCAATGATATTCCAAAACTTTGGTTTTACCAAAACTTCCATCTTTACCAAACCTTGACTATCAAACCAAAACACTTTGCTCAACATTTATATTACCTTTTTCATTTCTCACATTCCTATTTCCCGATATCTAGTACCTGAAACACTTTGCTTTATGAAGTACTCTTTTTATATTAAATATTTCTCTTTGCTCTTCAATTCTGGTGATCTTCTCAACTAGCCAACACTTGCCATAAGTGTTATTTTTCACTTGGGGTCCCCAAGTCTTACATTCTTGGGGCGTGTTGTGAGACCACACAATAAGACCTAAGAGAGAGAGAGGGGGTGGGAGGGATAAAGGAAGGGAGAGACCTGAGAGAGAGAGAGAGAGGGTGGGGTTGGAGTGAGAGAGTTTTGTAGGTAGGGTGGGAGGGATCGATGGAGGGAAAGACCTAAGAGAGAGATATAGAGAGAGAGACTTGAGGGGGAGAGAGACTTGAGATGGAGAGAGAGAGTTATCTAGTTAGGGTGGGAGGGATAGACCTAAGATAGAGAGAGTTATCTAGGTAGGGTGGCCAAGGGAGAGACTAGAGAGAGAGAGATAGGGTGGGAGGGATAGAGGGAGGGAGAGACATGAGATAGAGGGAGGGAGAGAGAGGGAGTGGGAGAGAGGGGGTTGGAGTGAGAGATAGTTGTGTAGGTAGGGTGGGAGGGATAAAGGGAGGGAGAAACCTTAGAGAGAGAGAGAGAGAGACAAAGAGACATAGAGAGAGACATATAGAGAGAGGGATGAGAGAGACAGTTATCTAATTAGGTTGAGAGAGACCTTAGAGAGAGAAATCTTAGAAGGAGAGAGACTTGAGAGGAAAAGATAATTATCTAGTTAGGGTGGGAGAGAGAGACATATAAACAAACAAATAGAGAGAGAGAGAGAGAGTTATCTAGGTATAGTGCCCAAGGGAGATACCTAAGAGAGAGAGGTCCACCTGGGAGGGAGAGAGGGAGGCAGATACCTAAGAGATAAGGATGGAGGGAGGAGTGGGAGAGAGGGGGTTGGAGTGAGAGAGAGAGAGAGTTGTGTAGGTAGGGTGGGAGGGATAGAGGGAGGGAGAGAGTTGAAAGAGAGAGAAATACATGAGAGGTAAATGGAGAGTGAGAGAGACTTGAGAGATAGAGAGACTTGAGAGGGAGAGAGAGAGGGAGTTATCTAGTTAGGGTGGGAGGGAGCAACCTAAGAGAGAGAGAGAGAGAGAGAGAGAGAGAGAGAGAGAGAGAGAGAGAGTTATCTAGGTAGGGGAGAGAAAATAGAGAGAGACCCAAGAGGGAGGGAGAGAGAGAGAGGGAGAGAGAGAGTTATCTAGTTAGAGTGGGATGGATAGAGGGAGGGAGAGATAAGAGAAAGTTATCTAGGTAGGATGTCTGAGGGATAGACCTGAGAGAGAGACAAAGTGGGTGGGAGGGATAAAGGAATGGAGAAACCTAAGAGAGAGGGGGAGAAAGGGAGTGGGAGAGAGGGGGTTGGAGTGAGAGCGATACATTAGAGGGAGAGAGAGACATAGGAGAGAGAGAGAGAGAGAGAGAGAGAGAGAGAGAGAGAGTTGATAGGGAGAGAGAGTTGTGTAGGTAAGGTGGGAGGGATAGAGGAAGGGAGAGACCAAAGAGAGACAAGAGAGAGTATACTATATATAATATATAGTAAATAATATTTAATATATAATTTATATATTATATAGTATAAAATATATATTATATAATATATATATCATAATATAATATATTATTTATTATTAATATATAATATATATTTATTATATGTTAATAATACGTATTGTTTATTTTATGTATTCTTTGAAAACTAGGGTAAATAGATATCCATTATTTATTGTATAAGTACTAAAACTTCCCCTATGCATACAATATAATATACAATATAATTTATATACTATATAGTAAATTGTATATATAGTATATAATATGTAATAAATAATATATATAATATATAATATATAATATATCCTAATATATATAATATACTATGTATTATTAATATATAATACATTTATTATATATTAATAATACATAATTTTATGATTTTGTTTTCAAGGAAATATAACGGATATTCTTTTAGAATGGATATCCGTTCTAGAAATTATATATAAAACAAAAAGGGGACCATTTTGAACATTCCAACGGTCCCCGCATTCTTTTTGTCATGTGAAATCCCATGTCTTCTATTTTTAACAAACAAAATTCAGCTTTTACAAGAT
Source organism: Sequoia sempervirens (assembly GCA_007258455.2). Classification (NCBI taxonomy): domain Eukaryota; kingdom Viridiplantae; phylum Streptophyta; class Pinopsida; order Cupressales; family Cupressaceae; genus Sequoia; species Sequoia sempervirens. The sequence continues at coordinate 663,210,609 of VDFB02271358.1, forward strand.
TCTTTTTCATAATCTTCAACATTACAGTCATTTGTGTGCTCTTTCTGTTTGTACGATGGGGAGCAATAATTATCGTAAGAGAAAAGGAAAGAGAAAGCTAACATCCTATCAAATTGAAGCATATAGAGAAAAAGATAGAAGAATTCATAGGAAAGGAAGATGAGGTATGCCAAATACTCAAGCTAAGGCTTCTTCTCAACCCCCAAATATTAATTCGAATGAAGATGAAATATAAATTGAAAATATTGATCATATTGAAATTGAAAATGAAAATATTAAAACTGATATAGAAAATGTTGAAATTGGTACTAAAAATGTAAAAATATATATATATTTTTTATAAAAGTGGCAAGCCGCTAAACTTTTATTAAAATAAAAGAAAATTACATAGGCCAAAGTTTTGAATTTACATAACCAAGCTCCCAAAGAACGAAGCTTACAAATCAAAAAAGTGAGAGAGACGAGCTCCCCACAAGCAGGATTTAACTAGAAGATTAACTAAATAGAAGATTAACCATTTCAATCCACACATGGAAAAAAGACAATACAAAAACATTACCATGCAAGGGGGTGAAAAATCCAACACCCTTACCACCCACAAAATTGAAATACCATATATTCAAAGAAAGGCTGAAAAAATCGAATGCATTGCAGATGTACTATCAACCCAGAGAGAATGAACCATCAAAATTATTAGAAAGGTAACCATTACCTGACTTTGAAAAGAAAAATTCCATAGAAAACATCAAAGGAGATAATAGAGGTGAAAAAAAACCCTTTCCAACCATGACAAACTCATGTGCCACTTTCCGGAAAAGAAGCCATATTTTTGGGAGGAGGGAAGAAGGGTATAGAATGTGGTTCATGTAATGTAGTGGAGAAGTCACCGAGAAAACACATGAGAACATCCATCAATTAAACTATGTGCCATTGCACTTACGAGAGAGGAAATATCAGTGTCCTTGAGTAAATTCTGGTGGCACAAGATACCTCCCACAATATTAGAACCATCTAACAATCATACCCTTCCAACACTGGTTGAAGCTTCGAGAGGGGACACACACGGGGGAGAAGATATGTAGTTGTAAGAAACTTTACCATTTCTAAACACCAAAGAATATCCATGAGGTTAGATAAAAATAAATATGCAATTTCATTTGGTAGTGCCATTGGACGTGAAACTCTAGCCAGTCCCAACCAAGCATAGTAAAAATTGCATCCACCACCTGGTTGCATTCGACTGCAAAGGACCTCTTCAGCTTGTCCACCGAGAATGTTCGAAATACCTCATGGGTATGAAGACTCTGAAAGTGGCATCCATCATTACCATACAAAATAAAACATGAAAAATATGCTTCTCAAACTGTGTTATTAATAGAACCAAACAAGCCCACAAAGTGTGCGAAGGGGGTAGCCGCACAAATACATTAAAATCATATTCATCCTGGAGAATTAAATTCATTTGTACTAAGTAGAGGCAAGGGTGGCTGGCAACCTGAATTAAAATCCCAAAGCATACCAGCCTTTAGGAAGAAAATCTAGATGTCATAGCGAGAAAAAACCAATGCAAGCCTTATCAAATCAAATACAAAAACTGTCACTTCAAAAATATTTTAGTAATTAGTGCCCCCATCTAGTGGGGCCGTCAAAAAAGAATTCCCCAACTAATAGTAATATGAAACCATCTTACATAGCCAATCAATGGATAAAGAAGAATTTAAAAAAGACTCTAAATGAACCTATTCCCAGAACTAACCACTAAATGTCGTAAAACATCATATGCAACACAAGAAGCTGTCATGAAATCCAAACAAGGAACAAACCTTTTAAATTTTTTCTTTAATATCTGTCGCCATCCCAATAATCCTTATCCATCTTGGGGAGGAAGTCCCTCACGGGCGGACAAGAATGATGAAGGATAAAAATTGATTACATGACATAATATCTTCATTTTTTAGTTTAAATTCATTCCTTTAGAATCAACTCCGAACCAGATGAAGTACAATACACTTGTCAATATAAAAAATTTACCAACACAAAAAGCAGGAGACCAATTCTTTATCATGATAAAAGAAAGGAGCATTCATGCCCAAATATTCCTTGTAAACAATAGACTCATCAATTTCCCTATTGGCCAAAGAGTCAACAAACAAATTAGCCTCCCTATAACAATGCATTAAATGAAAGGAATTTTTTTTTAATAGAAGTTAAATGTGCAATAAAAGATAATTTAAATGCCATGATTCTAATCTTTTATTAGTTAGAGCCGACATGACCATGATTGAATCCCCTTCAATTACAATTTGGGGGATGGAAAATTTCATTTCCAGTTCTAGACCAATCCTCAAAGAATTGAAATATGCCACATTATTTGTACCCTCTTCTAAAGATTTGCACACATCACCAACAAAATTACCTTGTTAATCCCTTAAAATTGCTGCAACTCCATATTTCCTAGGGTTTCCCAAAGAAGCCCCATCAAAATTCACTTTTATGGAGTCCCATAGAGGTAGGGACCATTTGACCAATTTCTTATCAACCTTGGGACCCATATTCTGTGCAGAACCAGATTTAGGAAGCTTGAGAAGGGGGCAATTTTTTAAGATGAACGAATCCTAGGAAGAGAAAGATTTTCTTTCCTGTGCATTTTTGTAAATGCTTGTCATTGTTACTTCTGAAATAAATATTTTAATTTCCTAAATCACTTGATTTAGGTCCAATACTCTTTTCCTGAATATGCAGTTGTTTCTTTCTAGCCAAAGGTTCCAAATGACAATAGAAGGGAAAATTTCCCAAATGCAAGAAAACATAGAGCTTGAATATAAAGTAGGTCGGCTTAGGAAATATTTCATAATAGAGTTATGGAGAGGGCTCACCCAACCAAGCTTTCTCATCAGCCAAGTCCAGGACTAATGAGAAAAAAAAAAAAACTAATGAGGAGGTGATTTGTTCATTCATATGCCTTTTTGTACATGACATAGGGAAATAAAGGGACTATTCCCAATGTGTCGAGTCTCATACCTGTCAAAATCCTAACTTTATAGCAATCCATGCCAAAGCACCTACCTTGGGAAGCACATCAGAACCCTAACAAAGTTTAAAAGGCTGAGGGGTTGGATTATTTGAACCAGTTAGAGAGTTATAACCATCTTTAACATTATAATTACCCGATTTAGCTTTGATCCATATAATTTCATCCTATTTGTTTGACAAGAAATTTTTTCTTTCCCTAATTTTAGACCAGAGGGATTCTTGTTAGGGTTAGAAAGGCGGATATCTAACAATTAAATGTAGATTTAATTAATAAATAGAGAAACTAAAACACACACACAGAATAAATCATAACACAAAAATTTAACATGGTTCACCCAATCCAGGCTACATCCACCAAACTGTAGCCATCCAATACTTTTATTATCTAGTGTAAAACTTATTACAATCTTGCAAATAATCGCGTTTTTCATAATACTGTAATACCCATCCGAACCCCTTTTTAACAAGCTTAGAAGCTTCTAGATTTTGGGTTCTACAAAATCAGATTTTTCCTTTTTCGTTGATTTTTCCCTTTTTCGTGATGACGAAAAGTAGGAGGAAAAATTTTCTCGGAGGCTACCGCCCCCCACCCCCGCCCAGGGCCCGGCTCGGCCCCGAACCCCGATAAGGATACATGTCAAGGTGTACAGTATACCATGGGCTATACAGTATAACATGATCAGTCGCCACATACCAACAATCTCCCACTTGGAGACTGATCCTGGATGACATTGCTACAATTACAACTCCCATTGGAAATAAGTACCTTAGACCCTGCTGCTCTGTTATACTTGAATTCAACCTTGAAGGCTAACCGAAGCTGAAGAGGAGTTCAATTTCTCCCTTGTCACTGCCTGCGCAAACATATCTACTGGATTGACATTTATATGTAACTTGTCCAGCTTAACCTATCCATCCTCCAACACCTACCGAATGAAATGATATCTCAATTGTATGTGTTTTGTTTTAGAATGCAAGGCATAATTCTTTGCAAGATGTATAGCACTCTTGCTGTCTGTAAACAAGTAATTTCTAGCCTGTTGTTTTCCCAACTCGTCCATGAAAAATTCCGGCCATATTATCTCCTTTGTTGCCTCTGTTGCAGCAACATACTCTGCCTCTATGGCAGATAAAGCAACCACCTTTTGCAATTGAGAAATCCAACTCACTGTTGTCCCACAAACTGTAAAAACATAACTTGTGGTACTCCGCCTGGTATCTATATCCGCTACCAAATCTGAGCCAACATAGCCTTGTAAATCAATATTAGATCCCCCAAAACATAAACATTTATTGGATCTACCTCTCAAGTACCTGAGAATCCATTTTACCACATTCCAATGCTCAACTCCGGGATGACTCAAATACCTGCTAACAACTCCTACGACATGTGCAATATCTAGTATTGTGCATACCATGGCATACATTAAACTGCCTATAGCTGAAGCATATGGTACCTTGGACATTTTTTCTTCCTCCTCTTGTGTCTTTGGACACATATCCTTAGTCAATTTAACATTACTAGGCAAAGGTGTGCTAACAGCTTTTGCATTCTCCATATGAAATTTCTGCAACACCTTTTCAACATAATTAGCTTGAGATAAAAATAATTGTCTGCTTTTCCTATCTCTATGAATTTTCATACCAAGGATTTGTTTTGCTGCCCCCAAATCCTTCATAGCAAAAGATTTTGCTAACTATTGTTTTAGCTCACTTATGTGATCCATGTTAGACCCTGCTACAAGCATGTCATCAACATATAAACATAAAATAATGTAGCTTTCATTATCCAACCTCTTAAAATAAACACAATGGTCAGAATTACACCAACTGTAGCCTTGCTCAGCCATAAAACTATCAAATTTCAAGTACCATTGTCGAGGTGCTTGCTTCATGCCATATAAACTTTTCTTCAATCTGCACACTAGTTTCTCCTTATCTTTGACCTCAAATCTTTGTGGCTGGTCCATATATATTTCCTCTTCCAAATCACCATGGAGAAATTTGGTTTTAACATCAAGTTGTTCTAAATGCTAATCTTCAGTAGCCACAATACTCAAAACAATATGAATAGAAGTCATTTTAACAACTGGAGAAAAAATCTCATCAAAATCAATACCATTTTTCTATGCAAATCCCTTTACAACTAATATGGCTTTAAATATTTTCTTACCTCCATCCTCCTCTTTCAGCCTATAAACCCATTTGTTTGGTAAAGCCTTTTTACCTGAAGGCAACTTGTATAATTCTCAAGTCTGGTTTTTCAGCAAGGAGTCCATTTCTTCTTCCATTCCATGCTCCCACTGAACCTCGGTATCCACCTGCATAGCTTCATCACAATATTCTGGTTCACCAACATCAGTTAACAAAATAGTATACAAAGAGGGAGATAATATTTCTAGAGGTCTACTTATCCTTGAAGATCGTCTAACATGAGTTTGTGGTATTTGTTGTTGTTGTTGTTGTCTAACATGAGGAACCATTGAAACATCATTGTTTGGAATATCATCCAACACTACATAATCATTTTCTTTATTCTCATGCTGCAGCAAAAGATCTCTATACAACACTTTCTCATTGAATATGACATCCCTGCTTCTCACAATTTTTTTATTTTCAAAATCTCAAAGCCTATAACCAAATTCGTTAATGTCATATCCAACAAATACACATTTCTTTGATTTTGCATCAAGTTTGGTTCTATTTTCAAAATCTACATGTGCAAATGCTTCACAACCGAAGGTTTTGAGAAAAGAATAACTCACCTTCTTACCTTTCCATGCTTCCTCTGGAATACCACAACCCAAAGGATTAGAGGGACCTCTATTAATTAAATAAACAGTAGTGTTTACAGTCTTTGCCCACATTTTTAAAGGCAACCCAGTATGCAATCTCATAGTCTGTGCACACTCCATTATTGTTCTATTCATGCGCTCAGCCACTCCATTTTCCTGTGGAGTCCTTGGAACCGTTTTCTGCCTACAAATACCATTAGAGGAACAATAATCTTCAAACTCTTTGCTGCAATACTCACTGCCATTATCAGATCTGAGACATTTTAGCCTTTTACCTGTCTCATTCTCAACCAAGCTTCTCCATTTTTTAAAAGTTTCAAATGCATCAGATTTCCATCTAAGGAAATAAATCCATACCTTCCTAGTTGCATCATTAATGAATGTAACATAATACAGAGAGCCACCAAGAGAAGATACCTAAGCTGGTCCCCATACATCCGTATGCACAAACTCCAATTTCTTATCTTTCTTTTGCTTCCCATCGTTGAGAAAACTTACTCTCTTTTGTTTTCCATACACACAACTTTCACAAAAATCCATATTAACACATTTTAGACTTGGTAAAACATTATTTGAATGAAGTACTTTCATACCTTTTGCACTCATATGCCCAAGTTTATTATGCCACAGTGTTGATTCAAAGTCCACAACAACTGTATAATCTTCTACCTGCTGAACTGCAACAATTGTTCCTGAACATTGACCCTTTTCTATAAAAATTAAAGTAGAAGGAACAGTATGACCTGTACAAAGATATAAGGTGCCTACTTTCACACCTTTTGCTACCACTAAGGCACCCTTTGTGACCTTCCAATTTTTATCACTAAATGTAACAACACAACCTTCATCATCTAGTTGCCCTGCTGAAATTAAATTTCTACTTAACTTTGGAACATGCCTTACCTCATGTAGTAGCCAATGATTCCCATTCTGCAACTTAATCTTGATTCTTCCCTTTCCAACAATCTGATAGGGTTCGTTATCTCCTAAATAAACCAGCCCAAAATCCCCTTGGACATAATCAAGAAAATAACTTCTATGGGGGGTAGCATGAAATGAAGCCCCTGAATCTAACACCCAAGAATCATCAACATTATCAAGGGAAAGAATCAAAACATCCTCATCAGATTTATTACTTACCACATTTTCCTCTTTACTTCCTTCCTTTTTATCTCCTTTATTTTTCCGAGACCAACAATCTTTCTTCAGATGACCCAACTTACCACAGTAAAAGCAATCCCTCTTGTCTCTAGATTGAGACCTTTTGTCCTTTGATTTTCCTCATGACTTCCCACAATTTCCATAATTGTTTCCTCTCTCCTTTGTTCTGCCCCTACTTTCTGCATTCAAAACACGCAGCCTAATGTGGATGTTCCACTTGAGCTTTCCCTATGATTTTCCTCGCTCAAAATAACACCAACAACATCATCAAATTTCAATGTATTCGAACCAGAAACAGCTAATACCGATTACCAAGCTATTCCAGCTTTTAGGCAAAGAACACAAAATCAAAAGAGCCCTAACTTCTTCATCAAAGTTTACTTTTACAGAAGTTAATTGACTGGTGACCGTATTAAACTCATTTAAATGATCAGTAATTGACCCACCTTCTACCATTTTCATATTAAATAAATGCTTCATAAGAAATACCTTATTCAAAGTGGAAGGCTTTCCATATAACTTCGCCAGGGTTTCCATCAACTGTTGAGTTGTCTTTGTTGTTGTAATATTGAATGCCACCGATTGTGCCAGGCATAAACGAATACTACCAAGAGCCTTTATATCCAAAATTTCTCAGTCCTCATCAGACATTGCTGCGGGTTTCTTGGTTTTCCCTTCCAATGGCCACCATAAATCCTTCTGATAGAAATAGTCCTCCATCTGCATCTTCCATAACTGATAGTTTTGCCTATTAAACTTTTCAACCTTCTTACCCCCATCTGCCATTGCTCCCACTCAACCATGAGACCTTCCTACAAATGATAATCAAAACACAACCCGCTCTGATACCACTTGTTAGGGTTAGAAAGGAAGATATCTAACAATTAAATGCAGATTTAATTAATAAACAAAGAAACTAAAACACACACACAAAATAAATCATAACACAAAAATTTAATGTGGTTCACCCAATTTGGGCTACATCCACCAAACTACAGCCATCCAATACTTTTATTATCCAGTGTAAAACTTTTTACAATCTTGTGAATAATCACATTTTTCATCATATTGTAATACCCATCCGAACCCTTTTTTAACAAGCTTAGAAGCTTCCAGATTTTGGGTTCTACAAAATCGAATTTTTCCTTTTTCGTTGAGGAAAATTTTTCTTGGGGCTGCCGCCCCCCAACCCCCGCCCGAGGCCCGGCCCGGTCTCGGACCCCAGAAAGGATACGTGTCAGGGTGTACAGTATACCATGGGCTATACAATATAGCATGATTAGTCACCACATATCAACAATTCTTTCATTAGTGTTGGAATGACAAGAAAATCAAATTATTTCCATTCTATACTTGTTGAGGATCCCTAATATCAAAAACCAAGTAATCTTTGACCTTATTACTGTAGAGGGTTTTGAGAACAGTTTTAATTTGACCCCAATTACTGAGATATTTGAGAGGCATGTGACCATTCCATGCATCCTCCTAGCAAAGAGTGTTTTCTCCATTATTTATTAACCAAGAAAGTTGTGGAAGGATAATTGATCTACAAGAATAAATAAAATTCCATATTTTTGAGCTAGGAGGGAGATCTCTTCATGTAAAAATCCTTTCTCTATCCAAGGACTCAAGATATTTGTGTCTCATGATTTGAAACCATTTATTTTTAGGTTTTGTGTATATTTTCTATAATATTTTAGCACCTAAAGCTTTATTTTGCAAGAAGAGATATCTCAAATATGCTCCCCCTTTCATTTTAGAACTACATATTGAATCCCAAGCCACCAATGGAAATTTCCTTTTTATGTAACATTCTCAACCTATAAGAAATCTCTAAAAACTTTTTACAAAGCCAAAACCTTACCTTAAGGGAGTTTTAGTATTGACTATTGCACAAGCGGTTGTCGTTGCACCAAAATATCAACCTATTAATTCTTAATACAACTGTCAAAGTTAATGAATCCATAGGATGCTTAAGCCATGTCACGAACCCAAGTGTTGTGCTACACAACACAAGGAGACCAAGGGAGCACACCTTGCAACAATCCTCCCAATGCAAGTGAGGGGTTTGAACCCAGACCCGGGATCTGATACCAATCGTTGCATAGATAGTTGCCATTGCACCAAAAGATCGACCTATTAATGCACAATACAACCACCAAAGTTAATGAATCTATTGAGAAAATGTGTCACAACCTTGCAATTACATAATTTTATGTTGATACATAAGGTACTATTCATTTGGTGACAACACGGGATGCAAGGGGTCTCCCCCCACGAGGGGTTTGAGGGGATCATCCCCCAGCTAAGGGTTCAGGGACAACATGCCCCCGAAACCTAAATTTTATTTATATTTTATTATTGTAAATCTGGACTGTTCCTCATTATGTCCTTGATTTTATGGTAAATATTTTATTAGCTTCCTTAGAAGGAAACCCTATTTTATGAAGGCATTGTATTACAACTATGTATTGTGATGTATTTTGAGAGTCTAATAATGGTCATGTTGTATCTAGAACTTTGGTTGTTAATACTCCTATGAGAAGCTTTCTCTGCAATAATATTGTAATCTTTGTGATTTCTAAATAATATATTTGGCATCTTTTGGAGTGTGGGGTTTTCAACCTCAAAGGGTTTTCTCCATGCAAATCACTGTCTTTTGGTATGCATGATATTTATGTTTATTTTTGTTTAAGTTTCTGAAACTGTTAAATATATGTAAAATTTTTGCATTATTCTCCTCTCAAGATTAGTGTAGGAAGTTGTTCCACTGTCTTAGCTTCCTTACAAAATCCATGGGAGGTGGTTAAACCATGTCACAAACCTGAGTGTTACATTGCACAACACAAGGAGACCAAGGGCACACACCTTTTAACACTGACAACAAATGAGTTAGAAGAGAATGCAAGACTGATTTAAGCATTACCAATTTTCCAACAAAGGAGGGCCATTTGGATCTCTAGAGTAAGATTCTATTGGATGCAGAAGAAACTAGCTTATCCCAAAAATTATTATTCTCTTTCCTTGAAAAAAAGGTAATTCCCAAGTATTTACAAGGATGGGAATCACATTGAAAGCCCCAAAATTTTATAATCCAATTTCTAACTAGTGGTTTTACATTGTGAAAGAATATTTTAGATTTCTCTATATTGAATGATTGGCCCAAGAATGAGCAATAATCAAATAGTACCTTATTTATCACTTTTTCTTTAGCCATACTTTCTTGTCCAGAAAGGAGAGTGTCATCTAAAAAGAGAGAGTGAGAAATTGGCAAAGGGAATGACCTGACAGAGATTCCTTTACACAACCTTGTGGACCATGCAAAAATAATAGATCTACTCGATCCCTCAGCCATTAAAATGGAGGGGGAAAGACAAAGGTGATCACCTTGTATTACCCCTTGAGTAGGAGAAAAATATCCATACAAAGATCCATTAGCAATTATTGATATTATAGCACTTGAAAGACAAGAAATGATCTATTTACACTACCTATGACAAAAACCAAGTTTTTTTTAGAATGGATATTAAAAAATCCCAATCAACCCTATCGTAGGCCTTCATAATGTTGAGTTTTCATACAACAGTTGGGATTTATCCAACATAATTGAATGCAATACATCATGTTCCAATATTGCACCTTCTGGGATGTCCTTACCAAGCATAAAACCACCTTGCTCATTTGAGATAATGGATGGGAGTAACTTTGCTAGCCTTATGGCTATTTCTTTAGTAATTTTTTTGTAAATTGTGTTGCATAAAGCAATAGTTCTAAAGTCTTGGAAAGAAGAAAGATCGGGTCTTTTTGGGATAAGGGAAACAAGAGTGGAATTTAGTTCTTTTAAAAAAATTCTATTTCTTCTTGATTCTTCCAAGGTAATCTTCAAAGAATGTACTTACCCACAAATTACCAACATTTTTTAAAGAACAATACCATAAAACCATCTAGGCTAGGAGTCTTCTCCGCTGCCATTGAGAATACCACATTTTTTACTCCTTCCAAAAAAAATTTAACATAAAATACTTATTCTACTCTTCAGTAATTAATGCAGTAATGTTGTTTATGACCACATTATCAACTAAGGATTTGTATTTATTTTTTGATGCCAATTTTTTTTTTTTAAAAGGACTACTTCAACACTAATGTCATTTTCCATTAGAAGTGTATCCCAAAAGAGGATTGAATGGAGACAATAATATTTGATTTCCTCTTGATTTTTGTAGAGACATTTTTTTTTTTTGAATTTTTATCCCCTTCTTTGAGGTAGATTTCCCTCTATTTTTCCTCCAATAACATTCCTCCCTTGCAAGAATCTCATCCAGCTCAGCTTTTAGCTTTTTCTCCTTTTCATACATAAGGTCATCCATACCATTTTTAATTACAACTTCATAGACATTGGATAATTCCTGCTCAACCCTAATTTTTTCAGAAAAAAATGTTCTTAAAATGATTTCTATTTCAATATTTAATTCTATCCTTAAGAAATTAAACCTTTTGCAAAGTTGATACATTTTGGAGCCTTCTATAAAAGGACAATTAGACCACCAAGTTTCAAAAAGAGGGATAAAATCCAGGTCTTTGAGCCACATTTCTTCAAATTTAAAATAGACTTTTCTTATCAATCTATCTTCAAAAATAGTTAAAGAGATAGGGAAGTGGTCTGACCCTACCAATGTATGAATGATTGAAGAAAAGTCCCATGAAGAATTTAGCCAAGTTTCAGAAAGTAAAAAATAGTCCAATATCTCTGTGATATGAGAAAAATCCTTGAACCTATTTGACCATGTAAAATTTCCATTTTTCAGAGAGCAATTATGCAGTTTATTGCTAATGACAAATTTAGTGAAATCTTCCATTACTTTGGTGGAAGGGATAATGCCTCCAAATTTTTTTTAGGCATTTCAAATAGTGTTAAAATCACCCACAAAGATCTTATACTCATTTTTGAAAGAATTTGAGACTGAGGAGAGTTGTCTCCATATTTCTTTCTTGCCAGATGTTGAGCAAGGCCCATAAATGTTAAAAAGCAAGAAAGAATTGTTTGTTTTCAAGAACTTGACTAAGGTTCCAATCTAGTTATCTTTAGCCTCAGGAAACTCCACCATTGTACTACACTTATTCCATAGGATCACAAAACCCCCAAGGCCCCATGAGCTAGGGATTTAATCATACCCCAATTCATCCATGAATCAAAGACTTTTGATGCTAGTTGAACTAACAATTTCATTTCTTGAAAAACCACAATATCTAAAAGAGTACCCAGATTTGACACTTAATTGTCTTTTTTTAGGGGTGTTTAAGCCCCTAAAATTCCATGATAGGAACCTCATTTTTCTTGAGGAGATATTTTGTCTCTCCTTGGTCGTAAATTATTTTCTAAGGCTTTGCACTCCACAACCGAAATAGGCTAACTAGTTTGAGGAATTTACCCTAGACCAACCATTCCTCTAGATTTTTTAGAGGCTGATCTACTTTTTTTCAAGTGTTGTTTGGATCCTTGAAACAATTTCCATATTAGTTTTCTCACTATTTGATTTCCTACCAATTTTCCTTTGGGAGAAATCAAAGCCTTAGCTTCAAAATCTATTTGCAAAATTGGGGTATAGGAGAGATGAGACAAGGGAGGGGAAATGATATTTTATTGAGCCAAGGGGTCTTCTTTTTCAAGTAAAATTTTCCCTTTGGAATTTGATTGCGAAATAGGGAGATGAGAAGTCATATTTTCTATGTCGCCCTCACCAAGAATCTCATCTGCCACCTCCTTAATGAATTCCTCACCAATTTTATCAATTACTTCATTAACAAAATTCATCAATTTATGATCCTCTGACATTCCATTTAGAAAATATTCAAAGCGAGAAATGTTATTTATAGGGAAGGCTTCATTTTTAGTAGTAGTGAATGAATTATCCAAATTTAAAGTTGGAAAAGGAACCTCAACCACCTCCTGATTTGTGTTGACTTGTTGAAATAAAGAAGTAGGAGGGGGAAAATGAGGATTATAGTTACAAGAAGGAAAAATAGCCCCCAGGTCATCAACAAGAGTGGAGAAATCTGCCAGGTCTGCCCATGAAAATATATTTGAATCCACTAAAATGTTTCCCTCTTTCTAGGAAGAGGAGTCACAGTTTATTATTTAGCGTCATTCTCCTTTATAGGAGAGGATTTTTATAGACCCAGGGAGAGAGTTAGGGTTATTCACTAGATCCAAAAACCAAAGAGTGGGTATCCCATTTACAATTTTGAATTTAATTTTTAAAAAATCTCCAAAATGTGAAACATTTATTTTCATAGAGGAGGTCTCGAGATATTATGCAGGAAGATGTAGCAAGGTTAGGCATACTGGCAGCACAGAGACATCTTAAGAATGTTCATTGAAAGATTGGCTTGCTAGTCAAAACCCCCCCAAGAAAAACTATCACACTAGAAGGGACCCTTCTTAAAAATATTGCTCTCAATAGTATGGTTCTTGAAGAGAATTAAAAAGGAAAAATTTGAGACAACTATGAGATCAAAAAAATCATACTAGTTTTCCTTCACCCAAGTGCATATTTCTGTCAAAAGCTTATCTTCCCCCTAATATGGAAAAACATTCCATTTTTCTCAAAATCTGAGACATGATTCTCTAAGTTTAAAGTTATTTTTAGGACTCACTTCCAACATGACTCCTAATAGGATGAGAATCCTTCATTTTGCATGAGCTTCTCCTTATCAGACTATAGAAAACCCCCATCCTAGTTATGAGGGGAGATTTCTTCCAAAGGTTGATGACCAAATCTATCTTCTCCAATGAATTGAGGTCTAGTATGGTTGAAACCCCTATATTTTAATGGCTTATAACTCCAATTTTCCTTGTTCAAGGACCTAGGGTTTTCCAAACCCATATCTTCTATAAAGAAAGGTAGCATGGGGGTCCCAAGAATATTCATAATGCCTATAGGCCCTCTGATTCCTTGAAAGAACTTTAGAAAAGCCACCTTGCATAGAAGATTTAGCTTTCTCCAAGAAAATTCTTGTGTTAGAGTAGGGAGTATTGTGAGAATGTTGAGGAGGTGCCACTTTGTGAAAAGTGGATTTAGGGTTTTCAAAACCATGGCTCATTATTTTGAAATTTTAACGATGTTGAGAAGGGATAACCGAAGTCTTCAAAATACCACGATTTTTCCAAGGGGTCATGCCATTTCCATTCTCATACCCTTGTGAGGGTCTAAAGTTTCTAGATGGAAAGGGGGGCCACTCCTTGTCTACTTCATCTACCCAGTGGACATGATTTTTCTTAGAATATGGGGGATACGACATTGCTTTACTTCATCTTGATCAATTATGAAAATTACTAATTGATTATCTTCCACCAAAAGGTCAAAAATACAAAATAATATGAAAATCAAAATATTAATAACATTGAAAATATTGAAATCAGATGCATTAGATAGATTCAAGCATTCAAAAATTTAGTTGAAAATGAAGTAAATTTTAGGATAAAATGCTTATGGCCTAAAAGAGGTGGTGAATTCACTTCCCATGGGGTGAATTCACAATAGCGTGTCTCACTTTTTTCCCAAGATGGACATTTACATCAATATTTTTAACGAAATCTTTGTCTTCTGAGACCTACAACGGCTAAACCATTAAGAATTTCAAGATGATACAAACTAGTGATTTGTGCCAATTTCTATGTAGATTCTAATTTTTTTTTTTTTAAATTCCTAAATAAATCATGAATCTTTCAACATCTCCTTTAATAACTAGTTTTGAACAAAAAAACAACATTTTGAAAAGTAATGTTTATTTCGTAAAACATAACTTTTTTTTTGTAAAGGATAAAATTCTAATTTTTGAAAAGTAGATTCTCAACATCAATACTGAGGGAATGGATTTTTTTTTTCATAATTTTTGGAGTCATTGTAACTATAATTTGGACATATGTGTGTTTCGTATAACATAACTTGTTATATATATGTCAAAATTCAACCTTTTTTTTTTTGGTGAAACAAGAATATAAATACAAAGGGAATGGATAGTTTTTAAAATTTGTTTACAATGTTTTACTATTTTTTAACCTTTGTAGAATGAAGAGCTTGATGTTTGGAGAAAAACCTATGTTCAATAAAAATTAAAAATTAAATACATGATAAAATGAAAACATATCAAAAGTATACTTGTTGGAAAGCTTATTTCGAGGGCTACAATCTTGCAAATTATAATTTCTAAATGAAGTTATCTAATCCCTCAAAAGGTAAAGAAAAAGTGTTTTTTTCTAGCATTTTGATAGGTGTGAAGGAGAATCCATTGTTGGTATGATTTAATAGTAGAGGCGTTATATCCAAGGGGGTTTGATATAAGGGGGTCTTGTCTATCCCTCTTCAATTAAAACCTTTAGATGGAACCTCTCAAGGATTAAATCATTAGTTTTTATAAAAAAATGATTTCAATCAAAAATTAGCATGTCCCAAAAGTGAAACACACTATTGTGGCAACACCCCATGAGTTTAATATATTCTGTGAAGTGCATGGAATAAAAATATAGTTATATTATTTGAGAACTCAACAAAATGGTGTTGGAATAGGTGCCTCAATTCTTACTGGCATGTAACTCCTGAAGGGAAAAGTCGCTATGAGATTATTGATGTCTGGCTAACTAGCTATTCTGAATCCTTTGAAATGTTCAAGTCACCAAGACAATGGTGTTGTCTTGTCAACTAGAGTTATCACTGTGACTTGAAGTACTCGTTGTGACCCTTTGCCAAGTGGAGACCTTTGGTTGATAGATTTTTCTTATCGGGTGTCTTCGGTGAGACTCCTAGTGACTTGAGTCATTGGAGTAACACAAGACTTTGGTATGAAGTCTTAGCAACTTGGAGAGTCTCGCCGATCGAAAATGTTCCTTGGGGTAACATGATGTATTCACTGTGATGTCTTGGAAAAAGAAAAATGTCTCATTGACTGGTGAACACTTCGGAACAACATGAAGGCTCGGTGGGATGTCTTGGTGAGAGCGGTAAGTCTTGCTGATGAGGTTCCTTTTGGCATGACTTGAAGACTTCGGTATGAAGTCTTGGAGAACTACGGTAGTCTTGTCGATGAGGAAAATCGGTATGAGTCTTGCCATCGACAAGACTACCGATAGGAATGAAATGGATATCGATGGATTCGATATGACTCATGGCATTTGCTATATCGTCTTGCCGAATGTTGGAACCTATGTCGATATCAATTGCTGGTTGTGTTGGCATCGGGGAGTCATGGTTAGTGTCTCACCAACATTCCAACATAGGTTGAACGCCCTTGACTGTTTGACTTTCCTATGTGGCATCTCATGGACCAATCAAAGGAAGAAAAATTCAAATGGTTGGCGGTTGGATTTTTGCAATAGTTGCAACACTGGAGCTGAACTACATGCAAGGAAAAATCTACAATGGGTAATGGTGGATAAGGATGAACAAAAGATAAAAATCAGAATGTGATAAGATTTAAGGGATCGATTCTGATTTTGAAATGATCAGATTGTTGAGAGCATTTCTGAAAGAGATTGAACAATGAATGAAGCTACTGTGAACTGATACCAGAGAGTTGTATCTCCGCATTGTATGTAATTATTTGTTACTGTAATACAAAGAGATTCAGCTTGGTGTGGTGGGTTTTTTCTTGAAAGGGTTTTCCCATTTAATTCTATTGTTCATTGTCTTTGTATATTATCTTTGTTTCTATATTTATCTTTCATGTGTGTCTTAATTAGATAGTAATTTGGAAATTAAAAGTATTGTATGCATTCTTCCCTATGGTTTTGACATTAGGAAAGTTGCTTCCGCACCTCTGCTTTTCTTACAAGTGGTATCAGAGCTTGGACATTTGTGTTTATCCTTTTGATTACAGATTAAGATGGTGAGCACATTCAGAAAGATGGAAATAGAGAAGTTCAATGGTAGCAATTTTGAGTTGTGGAAACTCAAAATGGAAGATCTGTTAGTGGATTGTGATCTATGGCTTGTTGTGTCTGGAACGATGCCTCAAGGCATGAAGCAAGAGGATTGGGACCTTGCAGATAGAAAGTCTAAGGGTCTGATAAGGTTCTTTTTGGCAGAATCTATTCTTCTGAATGTTCATGAAGAAAAGACTGCATCTTCCTTGTGGAAAAGACTGGCATCTATTTATCAAGGCAAGTCCTTGGTGAACAAATTGTTCTTGAGGAAGAAGTTGTACTCTTTGAGAATGCAAGAGGGAGGATCTGTTGCTGATCACTTGAATGCTTTCAACATGCTGATTGCACAGTTAACATCTATTGGTGTGAAGATTGAAGAAGAAGATCATTATATGCTCTTATTGTGTTCTTTTCCAAATTCTTGGGATCACCTGGTGATGGCTATTGGGAGTACGACATCCACTTTCAAGATGGAAGATGTTGTTGCTTCTTTGTTGTCAGAATAGATAAGAAGTAAATCTTCTGTGATGGCAAAGGAGGCTTTGGCTGTTAGAGGTAGATCAAAAGAAAAAGGAAAGAAGAAGGACAAGAAGTTCATATCGAAATCAGAAGGGAGATCAAAGTCTCCTGGCAAGAAGTCCAAGGTGAATAAAACCTGGTCATGTCCAAAAGGATTGCAATGACAATGATTCTTCTTGATGCAGACACCTTCATTGCATTGGCTTATGATGATGATTGAGTACATGAAGAGACTGGTTCACGAAGTGATACAATAGTGGAGAGGTGTTGGCAAGTGATTCATAAATTGTTTGGAAGAGTCAGAAGAGTCTGTTCATCACAAGTAAAAAAATCAATCAGTGTTAGGCAACAGGAATAAGTTATCTATTATTTCTATTTCTAAAATTACAAACTTTTAAAATAATAAAATCGTGATGTCCACCAATACTATAACTTGGTCAAAACTTCATGAAATTTAATTTTTCTTTTTTAATCCTATATATGTGAAGCATAGAATGTGACGATGTTTTGGATTCAAGAAATGTGATACCGCTTTGAAAGTTATAGATGTTTTCAATTAGCCTATTGATCGGACTTTAGTTGTAATTCTAATAGAAAATGAATAATAATTATTTATTAAATTTAAATTAAATCATAATTTATATTGGTGCAAAGATGAGAATCTCCTCTAAAAACCCTTTTCGTTTCATCAATTTCAGGTAAAAAAAAAGTTGTCAGCCACATACCCTACAAATACCCATAATATTGCCACTTTTTGGCCCATCATGATCCTGCACATACCCTTCCCTGATGGAATAGTGAAGGGAATCAATGATGTGATGCATATACTAGGTCTGGCTCATAATTTACTTTCTGTAAGTAAGTTGAATGATATTGGAGTGCATGTCACGTTCTCTAGAAATGGTTGCAAGATGACTAGAGGCTCTATGGTGCTAGCAAGGGATGCTCATATTGGTACCTTGTATAAGCTAGATGCACAAGCTATTCAATGCAATAGTGTCTCTGTGAAGTCACAGAAAGCTACTCATGGAGGAAAAGAGGGAAACATTCTTGATGGTGTAAACTCCATGGAGGTTAAACTTCCAACAGAAAAGACTATGCTCTGGCATCATAGGCTTGGCCACATTGGTGAGAAAGGTTTAAAAACCTTGAAGAATAAAAACCTGGTAGAAGGGCTTGATTGTAACCTTGAATTCAAGTTTTGTGAACATTGTATATATGGTAAACAACACCATGTTTCATTTTATTTTAGTCCTCACAAATCTTTTGGTTTCCTTGATTATGTACATTCTAATGTGTTTGGTCCAGTGAATGTTTCTTCTTTATCTAAATCAAGATACTATGTGTCATTATTGATGATTATTCAAGAAGAGCATTTGTATATTTTCTGAAAATTAAATCAGAAGTGTTCAGTCGGTTTAAGGAATTTAAAAACCTTGTAGAAAATCAAACTGGTAGGAAAATAAAATGTTTAAGAACTGACAATGGCGGTGAGTTTTGTTTAGATGAATTTGAAAGGTACTGTAAAGATCATGGGATTAAAAGACATAAGACTAAACCTTGCACTCCACAACAAAATGGAGTTGCTAAAAGGTTCAACAAGAAAGTAATGGAAAGAGCACAAAGTATGTTGAGCAGTGTTGGCTTGGAGGAGAAGTTCTGGGCTGAAGCAATCTCTACAACAGGTTACTTGGTAAATCTTTCTCCTAACTCTACTCTTGTTGAGAAGATGCCTTTGGAAGCATGGTCTGAAAAGAAGCCCTCTCTGAGACATATTCGTGTCTTTGGCTGTGAGGCATATGCATATGTGCCGTTTGAAAAAAGATCTAAGTTGGAAAACAAAGTTGTATTTAGTGTATTTTTATTGGCTATAGTGCTGGCATAAAAGGATACAAGCTTTGGAATCCTGAGACTGATAAGGTTTTGTATAGCAGAAGCATTATCTTTTGTGAGCTGAAGCCTTCTACACTGGATCCATAGTAAGAGAAGAAATCAGAAAATAAAAAGGATGTACCAGATATTCCTCTGACACCAGATAAAGAGGAATTGAAAAATCAAAATGTACCTGATATTGAGGAAGGCTCAAGTAGCTCTGAAAGTTCTAAAGAAGATGAAGAACCACCTCATCCTTAGCCTATGAGGAGGTCAACTCATGAAATAAAGCAACTTGAAAGGTATGATTTTTCTTTGATAGAGTCTACTTGTGCCTATGCTTTAATTTCTAGCACTGATGAACCTAGGACTATGAAAGAGGCATTTAAAATGTCTGATTCAAAATCTTGGTTGGAAGCCATGAATGAAGAAATAGCATCATTAGAAAAGAATGATACCTGGAGTTTAGTGCCATTGCCTAAAGGCAGAAAAGCAGTGGATTGCAAATGGGTATTTAAAAAGAAAATTGGTCTAGATGGCAGTGTAGAAAAATATAAAGCGAGACTGGTTGCAAAAGGTTATTCCTAGGTAGAGGGAATTGATTATGGAGAAATCTTTTCTCTTGTAGCTAAGCTGGCATCTATTAGATTTCTTTTGTCACTTGCAGTAGCGTGTGATTTAGAGATTGAACAGATGGATGTGAAGACAACGTTTCTTCATGGTGATCTTGAAGAAGAGATTTATATGTCCCAGCCAAAGCACTTTGTGGAAAAAGGTGAAGAAAGACTAGTTTGCAAGTTGAAGAAATCTCTATATGGTTTAAAATAGTCTCCTAGAATGTGGTACCAACAATTTGACACTTTTGTTTTGTCATTGAGATTTGTAAGATCAAAATGTGATCATTGTGTATATTACAAAGCTGAAAGTGATCAAGTTCTTATTATTGCTCTCTATGTTGATGATATGTTGTTCATAGGCAATAGTAGGATAATGATTTCTGATCTTAAGTCTCAGTTGTTTGCAAAGTTTGAAATGAAAGATCTTGGTGCAGCAAGGTATATTCTGGGAATGGAAATAACCAGGGATAGGAAGGATAGAAAACTTTGGCTCAGTCAGAGCAAGTATATCAAGACTGTTCTAGAGAGATTTTGTATGACTGATTGCAAATAGCTAGTTGTCCCAGTTATGCAGGGAATGAAGCTATCTGTTGAGGATTGTCCAAAATCTCCTACTAAGATGGAGGACATGACCAGTGTGTCATATGCTAGTGCGGTTGGCAGTCTAATGTATGCAATGGTCTGTACAAGGACAGACATTGCCCAAGTAGTGGGAGTTCTTAGTCGTTTTATGGCTAATCCTAGAAGGATACATTGGGATGCTATGAAGAGAGTGTTTAGATATCTGAAGGGCACTTTAGACGATGCTTTACAGTGTTACCATGGAAACTTGGTTGAATCACAAAGGACTCTTAGCATTCAAAGTTATGTGGATTCTGATTGGGTAGGGGACACAGATAGTAGGAGATCCACTAGTGGATATATTTTCATGATGAATGGTGGTGCAGTGAGTTGGATGAGCAAGCGGCAGGCTATAGTCACTTTGTCCACTACATAGGCATAATACATGGTAGCTACACATGCCTATAAAGAAGCAATTTGGTTAAAACATTTGTGTTCTAACATTTGTTTTGATGCAGGAAAAATTATTATTTACTGTGACAATTAGAGTGCTATATGTTTGGTGAAAAATACTACTTTCCATGCCAGGACGAAACATATAGATATACAGTATCACTTTGTACAAGATATGGTGGAGGATGGGAAGGTCTCTTTGGAGAAATTGGATACTCTAGAGAATGTTGCAAATGCATTGACGAAGCCTGTGAGCACAGACAAGTACAGGTGGTGTTCCAATTCGATGGGCCTCTTGGACCATGAATTTCAATAGTTTGATTATGCTCTGGAGGTGTCAGTAAGATCTTCATTAAGTGTGAGATTGTTGGAATAGGTGCCTCAATTCTTACTAGCATGTAACTCCTGAAGGGAAAAGTCATTGTGACATTATTGATGTCTGGCCAACTAGCTGTTCTGAGTCCTTTGAAATGTTCAAATCACCAAGACAATGCTGATGTCTTGCCGAATGGAGTTATCGCTGTGACTTGAAGTACTCGTTGTGACCCTTTGCTGAGTGGAGACCTCTGGCCAATAGATTGTTCTTATCGAGTGTCTTCGATGAGATTCCTAGTGACTAGAGTCATCAGAGTAACACAAGACTTTGGTATGACGTCTTAGCGACTTGGAGACTCTCACCGATAGAAAATATTCCTTAGGGTTACATGATGTATTCACTGTGATGTCTTGGTGAAAGAAAAATATCTCGCTAACTAGTGAACACTTCGGAACAACATGAAAGCTTAGTGGGATGTCTTGGCGAGAGTGGTAAGTCTTGCTAACGAGGTTTCCTTTCGGCATGACTTGAAGACTTCGGTATGAAGTCTTGGTGAACTGTGGTAGTCTTGTTGATGGCAAGGTAAAGGTCATTGTGACTCATGAGCATTGGTATGAGTCTTGCCGATGAGGAAACTCTTGCTGATAGGAATGAAATGGATATTGGTGGATTCGGTATGACTCATGGCGTTCGCTATATCATCTTTCCGACTGTTGGAACCTACATTGATATCTATTGCTAGCTATGTTGGCACTGGGGAGACATGGTTTGTGTCTCACCGACATGCCAACATAGGTTGAACACCCTTGACCGTTTGAATTTCCTATGTGGCATCTCATGGACCAATCAGAGGAAGCAAAATTTAAATGGTTGGCAGTTGGATTTTTGCAACAGTTGAGACGCTGGAGCTGAATTGAATGCAAGGAAAAATCTACAATGGAATGGAAACTTTCTATGATGGGTAATGGCAGATAAGGTTGAACAGAAGATAAAAACTAGAATGTGATAAGATTTAAGGGATCGATTCTGAGTTTGAAATGATCGGATTGTTGAGAGAATTTCTGAAAGAGATTGAACAGTGTATGAAGCTACTGTGAACTAATACCAGAGAGTTGTATCTCTGGATTGTATGTAATTTTTTGTTATTGTAATACAAAGAGATTCAGCTTGGTGTGGTAGGTTTTTTCCTAAAAGGGTTTTCCCATGTAAATCTGTTGTTCATTGTCTTTGTATATTATCTCTATTTCTGTAAATCTTTCATGTGTGTCTTAATTATATTGTAATTTGGAAATTAAAAGTATTGTATGCATTCTTCCCTATGGTTTTGATGTTAGGAAAGTTGCTTCCACACCTCTGATTTCCTTAAAAATGGAGTTGTTGAAAGGAAGAATAGCACAATTCAAGAGGCTACTAGATCAATGATTACTAAGGCTAGTTTACTATAATTTTATTGGAGAGAAGCTATTCGCACTACTATTTATGTATTCAATCAAGTTCTAGCAAGATTAAATAGTACAAAGACCACCTATGAGCTATAGTGTGAAAGAATTCCTACTATTAAGTATTTCAAGGTATTTGGAAGAAAATGTTATATTAGAAGGGATGGTGAAAATTTAGGAAAGTTTGATGCAAGAAGTGATGAAGGCTTTTTTCTTGGATACTCTACTAGAAGCAAGGCTTACAGATATTTCAAAAAAATACTAAGGAAGATTGTAGAAAGCACAAATGTGAAGGTTGATGAAGCAATGAAGAATTTAATTGATTTTGTTGGATATGTATTTGATGAAACTGATTGAATAGGAATTGAAAAAATTGTGGAAGAATGGGAGAAGGATGAGCAAGAGAAGTAAAATGAAGAAGAATAAAAAAGAAGAATCTCTAGTAGTGTCACCTAAGACACCTAGATATGTGCAAAAGAATCATTCAAAAAATCAGATTATTGGAGACAAGACAAAAGAAGTATTGACAAGAAGCATATCTAATGTTGGTGAAGTAAATCTGTGTTACTTTCTATGAGTGAACCGAAGATTATAAGTGAAGCATGTAAAGATGAGAATTTGATGAAAGCTTTGAAGGAAGAACTTATGCAGATTTAAAGGAATCAAACTTGGGAATTGGTCCCAAGATCGACAGACAAAAAAATTATTGGATCAAAGTGGGTATTCAGAAATAAGTTGAATGAGAATGGAGAAGTGGTCAGAAAAAAAAGCAAGGCTTGTGTGTAAAGGTTACCCACAAGTAGAAGGCATAGATTTTCAGGAGACTTTTTCTCTAGTGGCAAGAATGGAATCCATCAAAATTTTCTTGTCATTTGTTACTCATAAAGATTTCAAATTCCATCAGATGGATGTCAAGTCTACATTTTTTGAATGGTGAGTTAGAAGAAGAGGTCTACATGGAACAACCAAAAGTATTTAAGTTGATAGATCAACCAAATATGATCTGCAGATTGAATAAAGCTTTATATGGATTGAAGCAAGATCCTAGAGCTTGGTATGCAAGGTTAGGTAAGTACTTGATTTAGCAAGGTTTCAACAAAGGTACAATGCATAGTAACCTTTACTTTAAAGTTGAAAGTGACAAAATATTGATTGTGGTTGTATATGTTGATGACATTATTCTTGGAGGAAATGAAACTATGTGTAAGATGTTTGCGGAAGAGATGCAAAAAGAATTTGAAATATCTATGTTTGGAGAGATGAATTTCTTTCTTGGGTTTTAAATTAATCAAAAAGAGAAAGAAATCTTTATTTCATATTCTAAGTATGCAACAAATATTTTGAAGAAGTTTGGGATGGAAGTTTCCAAACTAGTATGCACTCCTATGGTGACTGGTTGCAAATTAGGTAAAGATGATGTTTCAGCTAAGGCTGATCGAAGCAGGTATAGACCTATGATTGGTGGGCTATTATATTTGAATGTTACTAGACCAAATATCATGCATGTTGTATGTCTTGTGGCTAGATTTCAAGAAGATCCTAAAGAAACACATGTTGTTGTTAAAATAATATTCAGATATTTGAATGGTACTCCGAATTATGGCTTTTTGTATCCTAGAGATACCAAATTTACACTAAGTTCTTATACAAATGCAGATTGGGCTAGATGTGTAGATGAAAAAAAAAAGTACAAGTGGTGGTGTGTTCTTTCTTGGTTGTAGATTGGTGGCATGGTTGAGTAAAAAATGAGATTTAGTTTCCCTATCTACTATTGAAGCTAAGTATGTTGTTGTTGCATCTTGTTGTACACAAGTTTTCTGGATGAAACAGGCATTGAAAGATACCACAGGTGTGTATGATGATCCTATTTCTATCTTCTATGATAACACAAGTGCAATTAACATTTCAAAGAACCCAATGATGCACTTGAGGAAAAATAATATATCTATCAAGTATCATTTCATGAGAGAGAAGGTTGTGGGGAATGAAGTAAAGCTTGAGTATGTCCTTACAAAGGATCATGTTGCTGATATATTTATGAAGGCTCTCTCTAAAGATACTTTTGAGTATCTCCGAGATAAGTTAGGGGTCATTACCACTCCTTTCTTGAACTAGATTCATATGGAGATGCATCAGTCTGGTGGTTCTAGAGATCTAATTTTCTTCTATACTAATTTTTTGGTGGCTACCTCTCAAGGGGAGCAGGTAGTGTCATGTGTTGTCATTGTATGAGTATTTTTTTTAATGTCAAAGGAGAAATCAATGTAAAACATCTTTTTCCTTTGCAATTAATGTCAAAGGGGGAGATGAGAGAGATGTGAAAAGGAAAAAGAGAATGAGAGGAAGAGGAAGAGTATCATGTGGAAAATATTATCTAGTACGGGGGAGAAACAAAAAGAAAAATCATGAGAAGAGTGTTCAAAGCTAGTATGTTGTCTTTGATGGTTTTTCACTTCATGGGTTGCCATCAATGACAAAGGGGGAGATTGTTTCAAGTATGAAGAAGTTGTTGCAAGGTGTTTTCATTGATGTCAACTAGTCAATTGGTTATCCATTGGTTGTTGTTGTCATTAATGTCATGGATGTAGGTTGTTGGTTGTATATGTCAAGGATATTGAGAAAATTGTATTGAAGGAAGATTGTAGGTGTTCAGTGATTGCTTTGGGTTTTTCTCTAGGATTTTATTTTATACACGTGAGTGGTTTAGATATGTTGATCATGGTTGTTGGAAGCTACTATATCTATATTTTTGGTTTATGATTCATTAGTGCAAGTTATGTTCACCAATTGTGAATTTTGGTTTTGTGTGTATCTAACTGAGGTTTAGGAGAAATTTTGTTGGTCTAGATTTCTCTTTGGTTAATTTTTATGACTTATGGTTCTAGATTTAAGTTGTTATGATCATATTGAAGATAATTTCGATATCTAGAAGGATCGTGCTTAATTATTCTATGTGCTTTACACTAGTTTTTCAGACCTTGTGTTAAACACTACCTTCAAAATTGATGAAGTGTGTTGGAACCTATTTGGGTCCTCATCAAGCATGTTTTTTGGTTTCCCTCATTCTAATTCCACCCTAAGATGTTTTAGCACTGACCTAATTTTAATTTAATGATGGATGGCCATGTTATGATCATATTAAAGATAATTTCTATATCTGGAAGGATTGTGCTTAATTATTCTGTGTTGTACACTGCTTTTTCCAACCTTGTGTTAAACACTACCTCCAAAATTGATGAAGCATGTTGGGACCTATTTGGGTCCTCATCAAGCATGCGTTTGGTTTCCCTCATTCTAATTCCACCCTAGGATGTTTTAGCACTAACCTAATTTGAATTTAATGATGGAAGGCCGACTTTGGATATGTTTCAAAGTTAAAAACGGTATATAAATACATGATGAGTTAGTGGTGAAAGCATAACAAAGAGATAAGTGAAAATAAATAGTGTAGATAGATGTGAAGTAGATGTGAATGAAGTGAATGTATGTAATGTGATTGTGGTAGATTAGTGGGATGTCTAGATTTTGAATTTCTAGATGTAGTGAGTTGAAGGTGGACTTTATCATTCATGCATGTCTGCAAGTTGTTGAGTAAATTATGGTGGATTTCTTTGTTGCATTGAGATTGTCTTCTCTCTATAACATATCTCTTATATCTTCTCTATATCTCTGTGGTAGTGATCCATTTAGGTGGTTAGCCATGTTGGACAGTGAGTCCTAATCTAGACAGCAAGCCCTTGTTTTGGCAGTGAACCTTTTTTCTCAGGCAGTGGGCCTCTTTGTAATTGGTTTTGATATTCTCTATAGCGCGAGTTAATCCTAACCATGGTTTTTACCTCATTGAGTTTTCCACATAAATTTTGTTTTCTATGTTTGTGTGATGGTTTTTAGTTTCACATTTACACTTAATTTTTAATCATTTTAGAAAAGTTAAGAATTATGATTGATCTAAGTTCTGGTGAATGTTATCAAAGTGAAATTTTCTACAACTGATTCAACCCCCCCTCTCAGTTGTCTTGTTCAAAAAAAGCTGGAGGGATTGAGAGAGGGAAGCAGAGATGTAGAGAAAGTTAGAATGACATAAGTAGAGAGGGAAGCAAAGAGGTAGATAGAGGGAAGGAGGGAGGACAAGAGCAGTGAAATAGAAGTAGAGATGGAAGGATAAAGTGAGAGAGAGTGGGGAGAGGGAGGGAGTGAGTTAGTGAGGGATAGGAAGATAGGGGTAGGTGATATAGTGACAAGTAGAGAGGGAAGGAGGAAGGGGAAGATATTGATAGAGGGAGAGAGGAAGAGATAGGGAGGGAGAGAGGGAGAGAGATAGAGGTGAGATAGAGAGAATTAGAAAGGGAAGGAGAGAAGGAGAGAGAGAGATGGGAGAGAAGGAGGAAGGGGTAGAAATGGATAGGTGATATATAGAGAATTAAAGAGGGGAGGAGAGAGTGAGAGGGGAGAGAGAAGGTGGGAGGGAGGGAGTGAGTGGTAGAGAGGGATGGGTGAGATAGAGAGAAGTAGAGAGGGGAGGTGGGAAGGATGAAGTAAGAGAGAGATGGGGATGAAGGAGGAAGTGGATAGATTGAGAGAGATGGAGATATGGAAGGAGGTAGAGAGAGAGAGAGGTGGAAGGGAGAGAGAAGGAGAAATAATTAGAAAGGGAAGGAGGGAGAGGGAGGGTGAGAGAGAAAGAGAGATACACGGATATGATGGAGAGGTAGATAGGTAGTTATTGAGGGGGGAGAGAGAGAGAGTCAAATAAAGAGAGGCAGATAAAGGGATGATAAAGGGATGGAGATAGTGAGAGAGAGAGAGGTCTAGAGTGTAAGGGAGGAGATAGAGAGATCTTGAATTAGAGAGAGAGAAATGCGATTTGAGAGAGAAAGTAGATACAAAGGTAAACAATACCATGATCATGTTATTCAAATTTTGTGAATACATTCAAATAATGCATGCTCATGCATTCAAAGAACATGAGCATATTTCATTATAATCACAAATAAAGAGAGGCAGATAAAGGGATGATAAAGGGATGGAGATAGTGAGAGAGAGAGAGGTCTAGAGTGTAAGGGATATACAAAGTGAGATAGAGACATAAATATTATAGATCTTGCTAATTACTAAAATTTGACATCCTAATTACTAAAATTTTATCTATTGATTACTGAATTTTAACTATCTAAAAAATTAGAGAAATGCTTTATAACTCCTAGAAATTTGAAACCATTCTCAAACATCCTAAAAATACATACATGAAATATAACTGAAATTATAAGAAAGTAAATTTCCACATATACTTAAATTTTATTTCATTTATATAGTTTCGCCTAACAAGAAAGAGAAATACAAAGAAAATTTTCCAAAGTAAACAATACCATGATCATGTTATAACACACTCAAATTTTGTGAATACATTCAAATAATGTGAGTGTGTTATAACATGCTCATTCTTTTTTAATGCATTCAAAGAACATGAGCATATTTCATTATAATACACTCAAATTTTCTATTTTATGGGACAAAAAAGTGGAGTTGCCACTTTTTGGTCCCTCATCTTGGTGCACATGCCCTATGCATATCAAAATCAATTTTAGAATGGCAACATAATTTTTAGTAAGATCAATCATATAAATGTTGTGGTATAGAGTTGTTTAATGGCCATCGATATAAAATTTAGTTTCATGATATGAAAGTGTTTGGGCTCATTAGTTTTTGTTATCAATAAATTTTTTAATAGATACAATGTCTTACAATTTATCTCTCCATATTTTAGAACAACATGCTTGTGTGCTTATTTTGGTTTCAAAACTAGTATTTCATCTTCTTGTTGTCCAATGGATGTTCTTCTAGTTTCTCCTTTCCCACATGCAGAAAATTCCATGCAAGTCACCAAAAATAATTCAAAACTTTTTTTGAGTAATTCACAACCTATCTATTTTATGAACACTAGGCCTATGTATGAACATAAGAATGTAGTGATATATATATTAGAGGACCCCAAAAAGTAGCATGCATAACAAAATCATGCATTCATTTACTAGCTAACAATAGAATTATTTTAGAAAATAAAATAAAATAAATAAATGATGAGGGTCACATATAAATTCTAAAAATAAAACTCATTGCAACCATTTCAAGTGACTTACCTCAAGATTATTCATAAATTATGTCATGACCAAAAATAATCTCCCTACAACAAAAAAAATTGTATCACAAGGTTTAATATTAAAATCCAAGCATATAGATTATGACAATAATTTATGACCTATAAATTCTATATATATATAGAAAGAAATGTATAAATTAAAATTAACCCACATTCAAAAAATTCATAACGAAGTGACGACAAAATGTATTCAATATTTTGAATGAAAATAAATAAGGTTAAAATTTCCTTACCTTCTATTTGGGACGTATTGAGGACCTCCATGACTGCTTTCAAACCCAATTGACCTAAAAGAAATCATAGGCCCAAAATTAAAGAAATAAATCCCACCATTTTTATTTTACTCAAAATAAAATAAACTATAGAAGTTTCTTACCATAACATGTGGAAAAGTTTAAACATTTTGTGCAAGTGGCCCAGTACATGTTTCTTTTTGGAACCATTGAGGGAAAAAGATGTTAGAACACAATGACATATGAGAGAGGGGTGAATGAGTATATCCTACAAACTTATCCAATTCATTTAGAAAAAAAAAACCTGGACTACTGCTTCAAATAGATAAAGCATTCAAGGTGCAAACACACAACCACAACACTAGATTTATGTGGAAAAATGTAAAAGAGAAGAACCACTGTGAGAAAGTTATTTGGAGTTACTATCCAAATCCAACCTCACAAAATAAAATTAGAATTTACAACAGGTTTTATGGTTTCATCAAAAGGAAGTTTACAACTCCCTACAACATAAAAATATTATGAAAGGAGGCTACAACCTCAACACAAAACACTTGATGAATTCTAGTGATCAACAACCACCATACCACACAACACCTTTTTTACCTCTAGCTCACAACTTTTGATGCATTTACACTTTTCTACCTTCATCTCACTACTTCTGGTACTCTTTTTTCAACACACACGCCCACATATATTGATTCCTTTGTCTCACTACCTTTAGCACACTTCAAATACTTCTTTACATATTCACATACACTCTTCTACCTTCATCTCATTGCTTTCATCACATTACACACATTACACTACCTTTATCTCATTATCTTCGGCACATTTTACTTTGAACACATTGGATACACATACTTATTTTGTAACAAACTTAATCTTCCATTTATATCCTCTGTAAGATTCAAAAAAATTATCCTTGTCGTCCAAGCTGAAATGTGTAGACATGAAACATGCAATGGATAAAATAAGTCATATCCAAAATATCCACATGAAGAGAAAATTGAATGTGATCCAAGCCAAGAGATAAGGATCTATTTTACTTTAGCACATACTCACATGTTGGCGCTTAACACAAAAACTTGGTGTAAACAACTCAATATACCAATTCGGCCCAACAAACCCTTAGCCTTCCATTAATTAACTCCATACCACAAGTGGTACTGAAGATACCATATAACATCATGTGGATCACACTAAAAAAAAAAATATATTCAACAACATTCTTATGCACCCATTTTACATCTTCATCCAACATTATGTTGATGCAAGAAAATAGACACAAGAACCAACATCTCTTGCAAACCCATAAACCACAGTCTTGGGATAATATATTGAAAAATAGACTTTTGGTACACCTCAACACTTG
Organism: Sequoia sempervirens; assembly: GCA_007258455.2. Lineage (NCBI taxonomy): Eukaryota > Viridiplantae > Streptophyta > Pinopsida > Cupressales > Cupressaceae > Sequoia > Sequoia sempervirens. Next base: position 663,241,059 of record VDFB02271358.1, read on the forward strand.
AAACATGAAAATATAAAATATATAGACACTTGGAATTCATCCTTCATGTCACAAGACCTAAACATCAACTGTGAAAACATTTCTCTTAACCTTCCTAACTACAATCTAGCACAATCTTCACTTTGTAAACTTTGGAAACTTCTATGGTAACTTATACATTTTGAAATTAGGAACATACATATTTCACATATGTATCTATCTAATTTCCAAATCGTAATACCATATCTTCAAATGTGGAGGAATACAAAGAATTCTTCTAAGCTTCTTCAATACAACTTCCTAAGACATTAACTATAAGAAAATATTTCATACATTCTTTCTATAGGAGACAATGTATTACATTGAGGGACAACATTTACATTGGAATTCACCTATTCATGAGCAACAAAAGATGTAGTAAAATTGTATAGAAAGCTCATGACAACCATCATCATATCCAACGCTTTTGATCAGCACATTGATTGCATCATATGTAACCTTCCACAATACTACTTTGATGACATCAAAGATAACACCTTTAATAATACAACATCTATAAGAATCTCCATTCTATTGACATTAATGACAACACATGCAACATATTTGTAATAATCTCCCCATTTCGTATTGATGGAAACACTGATCGGATATGCAATTTCTCCCCCTTGGATATCAAGGAAAAAGGGCTAGTGGCCTTCAAGTAAGCTTTCAACAACATACAAGCTCCCCATATTTGCACAAACCTTAACATCCTTCTACCTCCTCCCCCTAAAAGGTATCCCTCATCAATCCAGGGATAAAAATACGTCTTGAATTTCTCCCCCTAGACAGATGCACCAACTATGCATCTAGTTAGAAGGAGGAGAAACAACCCCTAACTTATGTCTAAGGTATTCAAATGTGTCCTTAAAAATTTCCATTGTAAATTTGTATGTAGCATGTTCCTTTGTAGGCACATACTCCAATCTTACCTCATGATATGTGACGTTTTCTCTTAGAAAGTGATACCTAATAGATATGTGCTTGGTTTTAGAATGCATCACTAGATTATTTGATATATTGATAACACTTGTATTATCACATAGAATATGAATGGGCTCATCATACATTACTTTGATATCCTTCAATGTTTTTTTCATCCACATCACTTGAGTGTAGTAGGATTTTGCAACTATATACTTTCCTTATGTTGTTGATATGGACATTTAATCTCGCTCTTACTAAACCATGAGACTGATCAACCTCCCAAAAAGAAAGCTCTACTATTTGTAATTCTTTTATTATCAAAATTACCAGCCTAATCAACATCAATATATGTAGTCAAAGAAAATTTATCACACTCTTGATGCCATAATACATAATCTGGAGTGCTCTTCAAATATCTAAAAATTCTCTTGATTGGCTTCACATGAGTTTCTCTTAGATCAACTTGAAACCTTGCAACCAAATAGATGGCTTGCATAATGTAAAGACTTGATTCTAAGTGCAGTAGGCCCCCTTTCATATACCTATACAGAGTCTAATCAATCTTGGGTGACTCATAATCTTTACTCAAATGGTAACGTATTGCAATTAGAGTACTCACTGGTTTACAATATTCCATGCAAAACTTATTCAACATTTTGTTGACATAATTTTCATGAGAGATAAAAATTCCATCATCTAATTGTGTAATTTGGAGTCCAAGAAATAATGGTAACTCACCTATCATAGACATTTCAAATTCCTTCTACATTTCTTCAACAAACTTCTCACACATTTCATTATTTCCACTAGTTATAATATCATCAATATATACAACAACAATTAAAATCTTTTCATTCTCTATTTTGATGTATAGATTGTTATCTATGGTACCTTTCTTGAATCCCTACTAGATTACATACTTGTCCAACCTTGCATACCAATCCCAAGGGCTTGTTTCAGACCATGCAATGCATTCTTAAGACTACTTACCAATTTTGGCTCTTCTTATAGCTAAAATCCATCAAGTTACTATGTAAAATTTTTCTTCTAAGTCTCTATTCAAGAATTCAGACTTCACAACTCTTTGATACACTTTGAAGTTCTTGTGAACAAAAAATGCAAGAAACATTTTGATTGCCTCCATTATTTCCATAGAATCAAATTTTTCCTCAAGGTAAATTCCTTCTACTTGTGAGAACCTTTTTAAACCAACCTTTCTTTATTTCTCACTACTTCACCATCTTCATTCAGTTTATTTCTGAACACCCATTTTGTGTCTATAACATTTTTTTCTATAGGCCTTGACACTAATTACCAAGTCTAATTTTTCTCAATCTGATTTAACTCCTTTTCCATTTCTTGTATCCAACCTCCATCCTTGCTAGCATTAGCAAAAAAATTAGGTTATATTCTTGACAGTAAAGAAAAAATTACCTATTCATTTTTTCTTGTAAATCTTCTTCTATTATGCACTCCTACATTGTTATCTCCAATTATCTGATCTTCTAAGTGATTTTTTTAACATACATGATAGGAGTCTTGGTGATCTTCTTTGGTGCTTCTACCTTTACTTCAATTTATTTTGAGCAGGTAGGTTCATCTTACCAACAATCTTCTTTCTCATGGGTGTTTTAATGTGAATCTTCATCAAACTTGAAATTTTCACTCTCAACTATCTTCCTCATCCTTTTATTATAGAATTTGTAATCTTTGATCCTAATTAAGTACCCAAGAAAGATACCTTCATCAAATCTTAAGTCAAACTTTCCCAAACCTTCTTCATTTCTTTTGATGTAACATTTTCTTCCAAAAATTATAAAATTCTTGGTAGTTGTTGACCTTCCATACCATAGCTCATAAGGACTCTTGGTGCTATCCACTCTTAGTTTTCCTCAATTAAGAATATAGACAATAGTATGAATTGCTTCTTTCCAATATACATTAGGCAACTTGGCCTCATTCAACATTGTCCTTTCCATCTCCTAAATAGTTTTACTCTTTCTTTCCATTACTCCATTTTGTTGAGGATTTCTAGTAGCAGACAAATGCCTCTTTATCCCATGTTCTTCACATAATTCCTCAAATTCATTTGATGTGAACTCACCACCATTATTAGACCTTAAATACTTTGTTGTAGCATTAATTTTATTTTCAACCATTGACTTGAAAATCTTAAACCTACTAAAAGCTTTTGATTGTTGTTTTAAGAATATATAACCCATGTCATCCTAGAGAAATCATCAATGAGTAACATGAAATACCTTTCACCTTGAAGACTCTTTGTCCTAGTAGGTCCACACAAATCAATATGAATCATTCCCAGAGGTCTTGTAGAAGAGTATTCCTTGTTCTTGAATCTTACCCTTGTTTTCTTCCAAATCTAACATTCTTTACACATAGTGCTTGCAAGTTTGGTGATATTTGGCATATCTCTAACTACTTGCATAGAGCTAATGTTCACAAGATTATCATATTTGATATGTCCCATCATTTTTGGAAAAAATGAGAATTCACTTGTTTTTCCCAAAAGAAAACTTTTTCTATTAACACCCTTTAGGTTGTACAAGTTGCTTTTTATGCTAGCTACTTTTGCCACCAATTTTCTAGAATTTGATCTTCTAATTTCACACCCTTGATCATGAAATATCATATTTTATCCTTTGTTTCACATCTAACTTACACTGAGAATATTATGATTGATTCCTTCAACATAGAGAACATATTTTTTCTTGGATTTTCCATCAATACTTATGGTGCCCTTTCCACATATCTCTACTGATGAACTATCTCCAAACTTGACTGATCCACCATTCCACTTAACCAAATTGATGATTTTTTTTTGTCACTTGTCATGTGACCTGAACAACCACTATTAATGACCCACATATTTTTTTGACCTTGAGCATGAAATTTTTTTCAAACAACCATTGCATTTTCAACCTCATTGTTTGTTTCCTTGATTTTATCAGTAACATCTACCTCTTGAATTTCTAACTTTGCTAAATCACTTTTGCAATATTTTTCTAGATTTTCAATATTGTTGTATATTTGAAACGTCACATTAACATCTGTGACTAGAGAAGCAAGATAATTTCTACTTAAAAAAACTATTATATTCATTTTAGACATGCAATCTATAGCCTTATGACCATACTTATTAAAAATGAAACAATAACCAAAAAATGCATGATTGAATCTATTTGCAAAAAATCTTCTTGCATGGTGAGATATTCCTTTAGGTCTAATATCAACTTCCTATTTCTTAGGAATTGTTTTCCCTAATTCCTTCTGAGTAAAATTATCTCCTTCTCAAGGTTTGTGCAGTTACTTATCTTGGCTTCAATCAGGGATTTTCATTCTTTGTTCTATTTTCATGCACATTATAGGTCTTCAAGAGAAAAAATAAGTTCACCTTCAAAATTAGCTTCATCTTCTTCATTCACAACCTTTTCTGAGCCATTAGAGATCACTTTGGCCATGAATAGGGATTATCCTCCTTCATCCTCTTATGAGTAGTGATATGTTTCTTCCAAAGATTTGTAGTCCTCTTGGGAAAGGAGGTTCCTCTTGAAGTTATTCCTTTTGAAACCCTTACTACTATTTTCATTTCCTCCAAAAGAACACTTAGAAGCATAAGCACCAACTCTTCCAAAATTAAAACATTTGAAAGGTAATTTACCTTTATACTTGTTGATCCTTTCTTCAACTTTCTCACAAATTTTTCTTCCTCTTCTTCCCTAGATTCATTGTCTAAAACAAATGTTCCTTCTTTCTTCACTTCTTTGAAATTGGCTTCTCTTATGTGTGTACCTTGAAATTTAAATTTCCTCATCTCATGGGCAGTGACAGATCCAAACATCTCTTAAATTTTAAGATTTGTCAAATATTTGGCTTCTTCAATTACAAAGACCTTTGAATCAAACTGGTGGGGAGAGTTCTCAAAAATTTCTTCACAACCACTGAATCAATTATATCTTCACCAAGTCCCTTGATTCCATTCACATCTTCATCTACCTGAAGTATATAGTTGGCTATGTTTTCCTCTTCTTTCACCTTCAAATTCTCAAAAAATGTTTTGTAATATTGCAACTTTGCTTGCTTCACACTACCATTTCCTTCATAGAGTTTTTGAGCTTATCCCATATCTCCTTGGTAGTCTTGCATTGCATTACCTTAACAAATTCAGAATTTTCTAATCCAGTTAGGATAACATTATTTTCTTTAGCATTTTTCTCATGATCCTTCTTTGTATTAGCATCAATAATAGGATGAGTAGGTTCAGTATAATCATTCTTGGTAGCTCTCCAAACATCATAACCTAGTGAGGAGAGATGGGCATCCATCCTCACACTCTGAAAGGAATAGTTATTTACATCAAACAATGGTGCTTTAGAGGATGAATCTTTTGAATTCATGTGTCCTAAACCAAGATCTACCTTCAGCTATTAGGTTGTACCAAGGAACTTAGATTTGATACCAATTTTTAGAAAATAATAATATAATGAGAAGGGGGATGAATCGGTATATCCTACAAAATTATCCAATTCAATTTTTTAAACAAAACTTCTTACTGTTTCAAACAGATAAAGCATTCAAGGAACAAACACACAAGCAAAACACCATATTTACATGGAAAAACCTACAAGGGAAAAAACACAGTGAGAAAGATGCTTGGAGCTACTATCCAAATCCAACCTCACAAACTAAAAACATAATTTAAAACTGATTTTATGGCTTCAAGCAAAGGAATTTTACAACTCCCTACAACATACAACTGTTACAAAAGGAGGCTGCAACCTCAACACATAAAACTTGATGAATTTTGGTGATCAACAACTAATGCACCACACAACACCTTTGTTACCTCCAACTCACTAATTTTGGCACACTTTCATTTTTCTACCTTCAGCTCACTACTTTTGGTAATCTTTCTTCACCACATACACTCACATATACTTTTCCTTTGGTTCACTTCCTTCATCACAACTTAAATACTTCTTCACATACTCACAAACACTCTTCTTCCTTCAACTCATTTCTTTCGACACATTAAACACATTACACCTCCTTAAGCTCACTACCTTCAACACATTTCACTTTGAAAACATCAGATACACACACACTGTGTAACAAACTTGATCTTCAAATTATATCCTCTACAAGATTAAAAATGTTTCTCCTTGTCAACCAAGCTAAAATGTGCAATGGCCAAAATAATCCAACTCCAAAATATCTTAGGGAAGAGAAAATTGAATGTAGTCCAAACTAGGAGATAAGTAGGACCTATTTTACTTTAGCACATATTCCTATGCTAGTGCATGGCACAAAAGCTTGGTTCAAACAACTCAATATACCAATTCAACCCAACAAACCCTTAACCTTCCATGAATTAACTCCAAACCACAAGCGATACTAGAGAGACTAGATAAAATCATGTGGATCGTATTAAAAACATTAAATGATATTCAAAAACATTCTTATGTATCTTTTTTACATCTTCATGCAATATTATACTAGTGCAAGCAAATAGACACTAGACCCTTGACATCTCTTACAAACCCAAAAAACACAATCTTGGGATAAGACATTGAAAAATAGACTTGTGATACACCTCACAACTTGAAACATGAAAAGATAAAGGATATAAACACTTGAAATCATCCTTCACATCGCAAGACCTCAACATCAAGTGAGGAGAAATGCAAAGAATTTATTTAAACCTTCCTGACTGCAATAATGCAGTCTTCACTCTGTGAGCTCTAGAAAATTTTGTGGTAACTTATACATTTTGAAATCAGGAATATACATACTGCATATGTGTATCTCTCTAATTTCCAAACCACAAGACTATATCTTCAAATGTGGAGGAATGCAGAGCATTCTCTAGAGCTTTTTCAATATAATTTCTTGAGCCATTGACTACAAGAAAATATTTCATACATTATTTCTATAGCAGGCTATGCATTACACCAAGGGACAACATTTACAACAAATTCACCTATTAATGAGAAAAAAGAGATGTAGTACAACTATGTACAAAAATCTCATGACAACCATCATCATATCCAACACTTCTAATCAAAACACTGGTTGCATCATATACAACCTTCCACAATACGACTATGATGACATTAGAGATAACACCTTTAACAAGACAACATTTGCAACAATCTTGATTCTTTTGACATCAATAACAACACCTACAACATATACTTGCAACACTATATTAGTTGTGGGTGGCCTCAACTACCCCTCAAAAACTATTGGCCCATCAAGCCAAGGACCAACTAATATGATTCCTTCATGGTTTGCTAGAATTATACCCCTACCATATGAACCATTAGATGGAAATATAGGAATTGGATATGTAGGTATGGAGCCGAAGGTCACACTATTACTACTTTTGTTAATGCCATTACCACTTGTGTTGTCTACATTCATTTGATCTGAACCCATAAATGTTGGCACATTTTTTGATGTTAAGGGATGATTTGGAAAAGGTGTATTTTATGCACCAAGAGGAATAGGTTTCTAGTAATAAAGACCAATAAAATGAAATTGTTGATGCCATATAGTTTATCATCTACTCTCATGGTTAGATCAAGGGTGTTAACTAGAGAATAGGGACTATAAGATACTTGAGGAGAAAAACCATAACCATAATTGTAAAAAAGTGAACCATTGTCACCATGCATTCATTACAAGAAAATATTTTAAAGGATTTCCATGAAATTATGATCACAAACAAACTTCATTTTTATAACTAGAAGTGCATTTCAATTTTTGAAGGTGTATCTTACAGTGGCAGGGATCTCCACTCCATTAGCATTTACATATCTATACTCCTTCCATTCACCAACGGGGCCATCATAACTTGATGGAAAAAAATTAAAATATTAAAAAAAAATGAATATCTTTTGTTTTGTAATGTCTGGCCTAAAGCTCAATTAACAACAACAAACCAAATAAAAGAGGTTTACCTCCATAATAATAAGCCTAGTGAGGGTACACATTTGGAACATAGAACATGGTTGTATCAACCACTAGGTCTTGTAGAACAAGAGTGTTAGTCCTACTAGTGGAAGGTCTAGTTCTAGCCACTTCATTAGTGGTGTTGGCATCAAGAGACTGGGGAAAATAATATTAACATAAAAAAGAGGAAATCCATACTAGTACATGGTTAATAGAACAACACTTTGACACCAAAAAATCAAAAATTTCAAAACTATGTAGTACCTGTTTGGTGGATTTTGATACATCTACAAGCTTTTCATGTGGATCTAGTGGTAATTGCAGTAATTTTTTAGCTTATGGAAGTGGACATCAAGAAAAACAAAAATATTTATACCAGAATTCAAGCTATAACATCTATTGTATAAAAATAAATTTTGGATAACCTAAGAATAAAGAGAATTTTGAGGATTGTTCATTTGTATTCATTATTCCATCTCTCTAAAAAAAATATTAAACATAAATAAGATCCCCTACAAGTAAAGAAAAATAAACATTTAAAGTGTCACTTAAATTTAAGGGGAAAAAAAATGCATTTAAACCAACAAGCAAAGAATGAAACATGATTAAAAATATAAATAGCATGATAACAACTACATAACAAGAATAGTAAAAATTTACACCATGCTATGATGGTCTATAGGGAAGATGAGATGAGATAGTCATGTATCACAGTAACCCAAAAAAATAATTATAAGCACAAAATATTCTAGTATGAAAAATGATATTATGTGGGTCAACCATTACAAAAGTACTCACTTCCATGATTGCTTTCAATCCCAACTAAAAATAGCCATACATAAACCCAAAATACCAATTCCTTCATTTAACAAATAAAAACACAATTATTTTAGAACAAAATAAAACACAAAAAAATGATCCATCCATCTAGAGATTCCAAAAAACCACACTGAAACCATGGGAAGTGACTTACCTCAAGAGTTTACTTAATTTGTGTCATGTTGTCAACAAGCCTAATTACAAAATTGATATTTTATAGGAAAGATACTACAAAACCCTATGCATAGCAGAAATTTCTAAGATGAACCAAAATCAATCTCCTTATAGATATTGATTCAATCTATTTACAAGATGTGAAAAGTAAATCTAAAATTATTAAGGTTTTAGAGTTTTTTTATTCTTCAACTCAAGACAAAAAAAATTATAGGCTATTAAATGAAAACATTGGTTGCAAGTGCAACTAACCTAACCCCTTGTAGGTCAAGTCATTCCATCCCTTTTTTTGGGCATCATTTCTACTTGGTTTTTCATTCAAAAGGCAGTACACTACACCCCTTCTCCTTCTCCTAATTGAAATAGAATCAAGAATGAGACAAAGAACAAAATATGAGGATCAATGCCTCCAAATGCTACTTCTCTTCACCCTTGATTGAAAAAGATTCACCTGCTTCATCTTGTACACTATAAGCTATAGCTAGGGGTTGGTCAATAGCACTTGAATTGACAGGGTACCTAGCAAGGGTGAATAAAGAGGTGGGGATCATATCAATTCCACTTTGACAAATCATTAGATTTCCTAGATCAACTAATTTTTTTTTCACGTGTGTGATGAGGACATCAGATCTAATTAAATCATATATGATTCAGAGTTTTCATTATATCTGATGGCAATAGAAAACTAATAGTTTAACAACAACCCACTAATTGTATGCCTACAAGAGACAAGTATCCGATTGAAACTTCAAACAATATTTAACCTATCAACTAATTACATAAGAAATTCTCCAAAATCAATAATGACTAAGCAAAAAAAATTATGAACAAATTTCAAAAATTTGAATATTAGCAAATGTCTTGAAGATATGAGCATTGAAAACCATTTTATATAAGAATGGATATCTAATCCTTTTAGGTTTTTATTTTTCCACAAGCATGTTGTGATTGAAAAATGGAATAATTTTTTTGTGTGTTTTGTTAAAACCCAAAAATTATTGATTTTAGTATTTTATTCCTGAAGTCACGAGACCTAGAAAAAGTCTTTTGGGAGTTGTACCCATTGTTTACTGGAGCCTCAATGAATTCCTCTAGGATGTTTAGTTTGTATAGTTGAATGAAAATTTTAGATAACAATTGGCAGGTTTCACTTCTCTCATCGATGGTGCACATACCCCTTTATTACACTGTCAAGATTGTTGGAATATCTAATCTTGAGTAGCAACGGGAAAGTGCATTTAATGCATAGTCAAATGAGATCCATTTTGGATCATTCCCCCCTTTTTTATTTTCCAGATATTTTCTATCCCAATTATTGTGCTTTGGAAGAAAATTGACTCTAGTAGGTGAATTTGAAATTGGGCAGTAGTTTTTGAAAGGGCAATAAAGGAAAAAGAAAAGAATGTTTTTTAAGTTAGTTAGAGCAGCAACAAAACAAGGAGGAATGTTCAACAAAACACAAGACAACAAGAAGGGAATGTTTAGGAGAACCTGCAATAGAAAAATACTTTGACAGAGAGCAGTGCTCCAATGCTATGGAATATCTCCAGCACATAGCAGCACACAGAAAGCTTCAAGTGCACTGGAATATGCATAGTTTTTTTTGTATGAAGGGAATACAAAGCTATAGAGTTTAGTTTTGTATGTAAAACATTTTGAATGCAATCTTTTAGTGGTTAAATGAAATAGAAAACATATTCTTCCTCCTTGTACTGTTTTATCTCATTTGGTCTTTGTTGTGTGTGTTTTCATTCTTTTCCCACATCAGTTGGGATCTTTTCCCAACAAATTGGTATCAAAGCCCTAAGTTCTCTAGGCATTCAGTTTTTAAAGCCCTACCTTTGTTCCTAGGCATGCAGTGATAGAACCCTAGTTTCTGGGTATTTAGGAAAGCCCTAGTTTTCTAGGCAGGGAAGAAAAGTCCTAGATTTTTTCTAGGTATTTGCATTTTCCCCCATTCAAAAAATGAATTGAGGAGATAATACGATTTTGTAGTAGCCACCTATATTTGATGGTAAAAATTATGACATTTGGGAAAAGAAAATGAAAATTCTTTTAGTTGCAAATGATTTATGGGATTTAGTTGCAAATGGGTTCATAGATGTGACTGACCCAAATGCATTTACAACATTGAGCAATGCTCAAAGGAATAAATTGACCTAATACAAGGAAAAATGATGCTAAATCCCTTAGTTTGATTGAGGTAGCCTTGACAGAGGCTATTTTTCCTTAAATATTAGCAACTATTTATGCAAAATAAGCATGGGAAATACTTTAAACTACCTACAAAGGGACTGAGAAAGTTAGGGCAATGAAACTCTAGCTACAAAGGAGAGAATTTGAGACCATGAAGATGAAGGAAAACGATTCCATTTTAGATTTTCATACAAGGGCCTCCACCTTGGTTAACTAGTTGAGGATAAATGGAGAAACCATGGAAGAGCAGAAGATTGTGGAGAATATTCTCATAATTTTACCCACAAAATTTGACCCATTGGTTATTGCCATAGAAGAGGCAAAGGACCTCTGACAAATGTCAGTTGATGAGTTAATGGGTTCACTTCAAACCCATGAGCAGTGCCTAAATAGGTCTACAAATTCTTCCCAGGAGCAAGCTTTAAAAGCTCAAGCCAATGTGAGAGGAAGAGAAAGAAGAAGAAATGGTAGAGGAAGAGGTCAAAGAGGTAGAGGTAGAATCAACTCCAAAAGAGGAGGCTCAAATAGTCAAGAGGAGGTCAACACCTCCCAATCAAACTTCCAAAACATAAAGAAGAATACCAACTCAAATCAAAGGAATGATAAGAGAAACATTTGTGTAGTGTTACTACTGTCACAAGTATGGTCACTATGCAAGTGAATGTAGGAAGAAACAACGCACGACCAAGGGAGTCAAAATGCAAATGTGGCAAACGAGAACAAGGTTGAAAATGAAAAATAGTCACAAGTGTTTCTTGCATGAAATCTTGCAGAACAGAGCAGCACTGAAGTTTATAATTGGTTAGTGGTTGTAGCAACCACATGAGTGGTAACAAAAAATTATTTTCCTCCATAGACAACAACATTAATTCTGAAATCAAAATGGTGAACAATGAGAAGGTTCAAGTAATGGGAAATGGTATAGTGTTCCTACAAACCAAGCATGGTGAAGAAAGACAAATCCATGACATCTTCTATGCCTCAAGCATGAAACACAATCTCTTGAGCATTGGACAGATGGTCCAAAATGGTTATAGAGTGCTAATAGAAAAAGGGGAATGCATCATCTATGACAAGGATGGAAGCAAGAAATTTATGTAAGTGATTCAAATGACAAAGAACTAGATGTTTCCCCTCAAAATGAAAATCTCAGCATAGTCAATAGTCTTGCAGCAATCAGCCTTCAAAATAGTCATGTAAGACCCATCCAAGCTTTGGAATTTGAGGTATGGGCATCTAAGTTATTCTAGTTTAAATCTTTTAACAAGAAAAGATATGGTTAGGGGCCTACCAACAATTGTAAAGCCCAATGAAAAGTGTGAAGCATGCATCCTAGGTAAACAACATAGACAACCCTTTCAACTAGGGAATTCTAGGAGAGCTAGATCACCATTAGAGCTAGTGCATTCAGATTTGTGTGGTACCATGAAGACCCCAACCCTAGGTGGAAATATTTATTTCATGAAACTCATAGATGATTATAGTAGAGAAATTTGGGTGTATTTTTTGAAGAAAAAATTAGATGCATTTGAGAAGTTCAAGGAGTTTAAGGCCTTGGTTGAAAAGCAAAGCAACCACTATATCAAAGTCCTCAGAATAGACAAAGGGGGGGAGTATATATCTCAAGATTTTATGAGTTTTTACAAGTATCAAGGTATTTATAGACAACTCATAGCCTGATATACTCCACATCAAAATGGAGTGGTTGAAAGAAAGAACAAAACCATCATAGAGATGGCAACAAGCATGCTAAAGGAAAAAGGTTTGTCTAATGAATATTAGGGTGACGCTCTAACAACAACAGTCTACATTTTGAATAGGTGCCCCAGAAAGGACATTTGTGATAGGATTCCACAAGAAGCATGGAAAAAATACAAATGGAGTGTTGAGAATTTGAGAATATTTAGATGTGTGGCATATGCACTCGTGACAAAAGAGAAAAGGAAAAAAAATGATGAAAAAGGTGAAAAATGCATTTTCATAAGCTATAGTGAAGAATTCAAAGCCTACAAATTGTACAATCTCATCACCAAGGAAGTGGTAATTAGCAGGGACATTGAATTCATTGAAAATGAGTCATGGGATGGAACAGTGGATAATAACTAGCCCCAACCCCAACAGCTACAAGTCTAAAATTAAACAAAGAGGATAGCAATAGTAATGTTAACCCAACCCTCTACAAAAACATGGTTGGAAGCCTCATGTATTTGACAATTGCAAGACCTAATTTGATGTATGCAATAAGCCTGATTTCTAGGTTCATGGAGCAACCTTAGGACACACACTAGCAAGTAGGAAAAGAATTCTAAGGTATGTCAATGGCATGAAAGGCTATGGAATTATGTACACTACCTTCAATGAGTTTCAGCTGGTTGGGTACATAGACAATGATTGGGTAGGAAATGTAGATGATAGGAATAGTATATCTGGATGTTTGTTCCACATGGGCTCAGAAGCAATATCATGGGAATCAAAGAAGTAGACCATAGTTTCTCTCTCCATAGCTAAAGTGGAGTACATAGCAACAAATGAAGTAGCATGTCAAGCTATTTAGCTTAGAAGAATCCTTGCAAATCTGAATGAGTAGCAAGAAGATGGTACAACCATGTTTTGTGACATGTCTTCTATTGCATTGACTAAGAATCTCGTCTTTCATGGATGAAGCAAACACATTGAAATTCACTACCATTTCATAAGGGAGTTGTTGGAGCATGGAGAGATTGAACTTTAGTACTGCAGATCTGAGTAGTAGCTTGCTAATATTTTCACAAAGGCATTGTCAAAAGAATCCTTTGAATTCCTAAGAGATAGGCTTGGTATGAAGGAATGCTCTGAAACTTCAGTTCTGGAAATCTCAAAAAAGCATTGATGCTCCAGAACTTCAGTCCTGGAAAACTCAGAAAAGCGTCGATGCTCCGAAAACGGTTCTCTGTTGCTCCAAAAGTTTTGCAGAGTGGTGAAAAATAGGAATTTTTCTCTGGAAACTTTGTTCTGAAAATTTTAAATGATGATGAAAAGAAAAAATCCTCAAGACTAAGGGGGAGTGTTGGAATAACTAATCTTGAGCAACAACGAGAAAGTGTATTTAATGCACAGTCAAATGAGATCCATTTTAGATCATTCCCCCTTTTTATTTTTTAGATATGTGTTGTCCCAATTAATGTGCTTTGGTAGCAAATTAACTCTAGTAGGTGAATTTGAAATTGGACAATAGTTTTGGAAAGGGAGACAAAGACAAAAGAAAAGAATGTTTTTTCAGTTAGTTAGAGTAGTAGTAGAACAAGGAGGAATGTTCAGTAGAACACAGGACAACAAGAAGGGAATGTTTAGGAGAACCTACAATAGTAGAAGACTTTGATAGAGAGTAGTGCTCCAATGCTCCAGAATATCTCTAGCACGTAGCAGCACACAAAAAGCTTCAAGTGCACCAGAATATGCACAATTTTTTTTTGTATGAAGGGAATACATATCCATAGCTCGAAGTTTTGTATGTAAAACATTTTAAATGTAATATTTTCATGGTTGAATGAAATAGAAAACATATTCTGCCTCCTTGTATTGTTTTATCACATTTGGTCTTGGTTGTGTGTGTTTTTATTCTTTACCCACATTAGTTGGGGTCTTTTCCCAACAAAGAGAACATATGGATTTTCCATCATGCAACCTGATCTGCACAACTTGTCAGTCAAGAGAGCTTCAATGCACACTGCATTTATTGATTCCCCGCAATGAATCTCTTACTTCCAATGATGCTTGAGGCCTCCCTCTTCTTTTTATTGTGATTTCATTGATTTCATTGGGGTGTGAAAGAACAAAAAATAAAACTTCATTAAAGGTCAACTAAAATCTATTTTTCCCCAAAACAAACCTTCAAATGAAGCTAATAGTCAACAATCAACAATTCTAGAAAACACTAAAAATTGAGACGACAATGTGTACCTTCCAGTTAGAAAATAAACTATTTATAAGTTCAGGGCAACAAAAATAATAGAGATATTTTAATGTTTCCAGTGCATTAACCTCTTCTTTAAGGCTCCAACATTTATCCATGGAAACCCTCTCTAGGAAGTGTGAATTGGTTAGGCTGGGTAGCGCTTCAAGCTTCGGACAATCAAATATTACAAGCTTTTCCAATTCAAATTCTTTTGAGGCTATTTTCAATTTCTTACAATCTTCCAATGCAAGGAAATGAGGTGTTGTTACCCATGTTATGTTAAGTTAAATCAGAGATTCCATGGATACAAGATGCAAAGATTCAAGTCTGGGACAATGCTTTCCACTAATTGAAACCTTGGAAGTCTACTTTACATTATACATCTCTATGATTTCAAGGCTACCCATGCAACTATTTATGGAATACCCAAAATTAGTTGACTCTAAACCAATACCCTTCAAAGCGAATTGTCCACTTAATGTGCAATCCTTCAAGATTAAAACTCTAAAATTGGTGAGTTTTTTGAGGGATATTGATAAGTTCCCCACTTGAATTATCAGTCCCCTCAATTCTAGATGTCTCCCTCTTAAGGCTAAATGTTTGAAGCTATTTAACATTCTCCATTCACTTTTTGATTTCTCAATCCACTATGTTGGACTTCCATCCGAGACTAAGTGTTCCAAGGTATGTAACATTTCTACTGATTTTTGAAACCCTTAATGATACTGTTTCATAAAGAAATAATTATTTTAAAGTATATTTTTCCTTTTTCTTGATGATAAATCATAGTGTGGCTTCAAAATTTTATGATTATAAAATAGGTCTAAAATTCGATCAAATATTCCAATCAGTTATTTTCCAAAAGGATTGTACATTCAAGTATAAGGAAATTATCTAATTATAAGTTAGTTGTCTCAACACTTTGTGAGCACAAAGGAACTAAGAAAAGTCAATTGTTAGTATAAATTTATATATAACATGGATCCAAACTTATCTAATGTGTACTCAATCAAAGTTCAAAAGTGTTTACCTACTCCATTGGGTAGTTGATTACGCAAATTTGTTTCTCTAAAACCTGCAAATCAAACTCAAAAATCCCCTATTTTTTTGAAACTTAACACTTGAACATAATCACATTCAATTCATCTTATAAGAAAATCTAGAATAATCAAAAGAACAAACTAATCCAAAGGTAGGAAAAAATTCATAATCAGTCAGAAGATCATTCAAATTGCTTCTCATTCTAATTAGGCTCTGCCTACAATCTCCTCAAATCTTTGTTTTCCATCTTCCTAAAATATTCTTCTCAGGTTGTGTTCCCATAGAAGGGGACATGTTCTCCTAGGAAAAAACAATCATATTAAGGATCAACAAGGAAAAAGAAAGCATTTAGATAGTCTAGGCTAATATGATACAAAAATATATTTCTTTTACATGCTCCAAATCAAAATATTTTTTTAGATGTTTCTTGCATACAAATAATTATTCAATGAATGTTTCGAAGTCTAGCAATGAAAAATAAATGCAATTGGAATCTTTAAATGTAAGGACATAGTAATAAAGTGTACAAATATATATTTAATTAATCACAATTAATAATGAAAAAAATAGGAGTCAATTAAATTTTTATTTTGATTTTAAAATTTTTAAGATCCAATTTATGTTGTAGGATCATTTTTAAATCCATATGAATGATCCAAAATAATGGAATAATAGGATATGTGAATGAAATAACTATCTAGATGTAAGAAATAAGATGAAAAATAAAATCAAAACATAAGTACTAGCCATGTCTTGAAGATATGAGGCATTACACAACATTTAATGGAACAATGAATGGGGGATGCTTTTAAATCTCAATGTTTCCATGAGAATATTGTGATTTTAAAATGAAATATGGGGTACTTGCCTCATTTTTGTGTGTTCTTAAGGCCCAAAGATAATTGAGCTCAAGATTTTATTCCTCTAGTGGTGCAAAATAATAAGCTACCTAGTTTTCCTCGAGCAAAAAATAATTTGTTGCCTATCGTTTAGTGAACCGCTTTAGTTTCCTCCCTTGGTTTCCTTCAATGCTTTTTAAAAGGAAATGAAAAACTCATAAAGCCTTCCCAAAACCAGTATGCACCTTTAGTATCTTATGTTTCTTTGAACAAATCAGATTTCAAAAATTTGATACAAGAACATACTACTATGCCTTAAAGCGGGAATAGACATAGTTTAATTTGCTTCACATTAACCCTTAGAGGAAATATAATGAAGTTTGCAAATCTAAGAAATTTTTGGTAGCATAATGACATGTAAATTAAAATTTCAAGAATGAGAAAGAAGAACAAAAAAATTATAGATAGAAGAGAAAGAATAACGATATATGTAGGAAAACCTTTTCAGGCAAAAACCTCACACTCCAAAACATCAAACCAATGTATGAATCTACAAAAAAAAAGGGCTACAATACATTTGCAAACTTATAGTCTTAACATAGAGATTACATCTTTCTTTTTCTAAGGATATCTGATAGCATAACCCTACAATGAAAAATTCTCCTCTCACAACTCCTCAAACAAACTCATTTATAGAGCACCAAGATGGATGCCTAAAATTTGCATATGTAAACATCCTCTTCACTAATCTTGCACATGTAAAACCTGCACTTGCCAAAATATAAATAAGCTTCCAAAAATCACATTCCATACAAACTCAACATGAAATAGAAACTACCTTCATGGACAACTTCACTATCAATAACAACTTTTCATTTATGACTCTTTTTTGAATTATCTTTAACCAATAAATAATAAAATACTAAAATAATTAAACATGAGAAAAATAAATGAATGAGACACTTCATATTTTCTACAAATTTCCTCCACGTATACCTTACTGTCTCATTCATTTTTTCTAACAATTTCCTCCACGTATACCTTATTGTCTCATTCATTTTTTCTAACAAATCCCTCCACGTATACCTTATTTTTCTATAGTTGACTAACAATTGTGGATGATAATTGGGTCCATTGGTTTCCTCCAGGTATAGTTGACTAATAATAATTGTAGACAATAATTGGGTGCATTGGTTTCCTCCAACTATGACGATGTTGCAGATATACCCCTTCATTATTCCACTATCAAAACGAGGATAATCCATTGTCGGAATCCAACAAGATTCAACAATATAATGATGT
Source organism: Sequoia sempervirens (assembly GCA_007258455.2). Taxonomy (NCBI): domain Eukaryota; kingdom Viridiplantae; phylum Streptophyta; class Pinopsida; order Cupressales; family Cupressaceae; genus Sequoia; species Sequoia sempervirens. The sequence goes on from VDFB02271358.1 coordinate 663,259,281, forward strand.
GCATGCTTTATCAGTACAGGATCTCTAACAATAATAGTCCACACCCATTCTCCTTCGTCCAGAGAGCAACATATGGATTCACCCTCAGGCAGCCTGATCTGCACTTCTCCGTGAGAGCTTTGAAGAACAACACATACAATGATTGCACTCGATAAATGCACCGCTTTCAGAGACACATCCACCCTCCCTCTTCTATTTATTATAATTGTGTCGATTTCCTGAGTGAAAGAATAATCAAAGAGATTTGCAGTTAAAGCAGAATGTACTCCATAAGCCGCTCTCCGAATTATACTCATCAATTCTGACGGTGGAATCTAAAAAGAAGGGGAAAAAAATTTAGTCTAATATAATTCTTTAGGGAAACAAGCCATCAACTTTTCATAAACAAACCTTTGAGCGAAGCTAATCTGCAAGTCGACAAGCAACAATTGTAGATGAAGAGTAATAAAAAAAATTGAGACGAGTGTGTATACCTCAGAGTGAAGGAAACTTTTAAGATTGCGGTCAATATAATAATGCTGATATTTTGATATTGTCCAAAGCCCTTTTAGATGATCCAATCTCTGGCATCTAGCCACAAAAATTCACTTCAGGAATTGTGATTTTGCTAGATTGGGAAGCTCTCGAAGCTCCAGACAATCAACTATTACAAGATTTGTCAGATCAAATTCTCTTGATACTCTTTCCACTTCCTTACAATCTTTCAATGAAAGAAAATGCGGTGTTGTTACCTTTGTTATGTTCAGTTCAATTAGAGATTTCATGAACTCAAGATGCAAAGATTCAAGTCTGGGACAATGCTTTCCACTAATTGAAACCTTGAAAGTCTGCTTGACATTAGACATCTCTATGATTTCAAGACTACCCATGCAACTATTATGAGAAGACTCAAAACCAATTGACTCTGATACACTACTATTCAAGGCCAATTCTCCACTTAATATGCAATCCCTCAAAACTAAAATTCTAATTTTGGTGAGTTTTCTAAGTGATTTTGATAGAAATTCCGCTTGAATTACCAGTCTCCTCCATTCTAGGTGTCTCCCTCTTAAGACTAGATGTTTCAAACTACTAAACATTCTTCGTTCCCTTTTTTATTTCTCCATCCAGTATGTTGAACTTCCTTCCAAGGCTAAGTGTTCCAAGTGAGGTAACATTTCCAATGATTTTGTAAACTCTCCCCCTGATGTTGTCTCAGTAAGAAGCAGATTCTTCAAATCAAAAGTTTCCTAAAATTTAAACAATCATTTCATTCAGTTGTTTTTTATTTGTGGTAGTTGACAAGTCAAGACCTAATTGCTATTTCTAAATGCATCAACCATCTTTCTGTTTTAAATGAACCTGACAAGATTTTTTTAACAAAGAAGAATACAATGTAGCTTCAAATTACTCTGCCATAATCTTGTTAAATGTCCCCTCTTAATTTTCAAATACTGCAAATATTGCAAAGGAATCCAATAAGGGAGTCTCCGGTACGAACCCCAATTCAGATCAAGCTCAAGCCATAACAAAGCAACTGATGTCTCAACATAATCATCTCTATTACCCAAAAAATATTTAATATCAGAACCAATAGACCTGTCAAAAATTGAATTGAGACACCTGAAACTACGGCCTCTAGCGGTGGCTAGGATATTTTTGAATGTGTCCAATTCTTGCAAATTTAAGGATGAAAGTCAAATCAGTGTTTTAGTAAAAGGGGAAACAAAAAGAGAGAATGACACAAACTAGAGATCTGGAGAAAATGTTAGAAAGTTAATTTGTCCTCAATGTAACATTAAATATAATAGTTTTTTCTATCAACCGGTAAGAAAACTATCTATCAAATGGTATGAAAACTAAATTATCAGAAAATTCAAATATATATTCTAAATTATTTAAATGGTAAGCGCAAGAGTAGAGATATGCATACGAAAGTTCTAAGATGATGAAGATGCCAAATGCGAGGAGGAAGGCTCAATTCATCTTCCATTTCTCATCCCAAATCACAGAGGTGGTCGCGCATCTCAATTTAAATTTGTAAATACTAGTTTCCTCTTCAACAAGGCACTTTTCTTTTAACATTTGGAGTGTTGAGCAGGCCATCCAGATCCCTCCCATATTTGTATGGTCATAATTTTCTCTTTACCAATAAAGAAACATGCAATGTCCATAAAAAAATGTTGTTGCTCTCTATCCAATGTATCAAAACTTATTTGAAGTATTTGCTTAATGTCTCCTGGAAGTGTCTTACTAACTTTATCCAATGTTAAATCCCAGTACTGCTTATCATTCCTACCAAAAACAAGTCGATCGATCACTTCAAGAGACATAGGTAAACCTCCACACTTTTTAATGAAACCCTCCACAAGATCCGCACATCCTGCGGTAGGATTTGGGCGGCCAAATGCATGCCAACATGATAAGAGTTGTTTGCTATGCCTTGGATTCATTTCCAAACTATCTACATTCAGAATATCCATGACCGAGAGAGCACCTAATTGGTCCGGGTGATCAATATCAACCACAACAACTAAAATGCTCAGGACGGCCCTCCTTTGTCCTAAACAATTTTTGAGATAATTTTTTGCTTCCTCTTGACTACAAAATCTAGGATGATTCTCCTCAACGAGATCTTTCATAAGCTTAGTTTGAAGGGTAGGCATTTCTCTCCTGGTAGATGCTTCTCTCACGTCAAACAAAAAACAAGATGCTTTATATTCTGAACGCTTCCGGTTATACACTTCTTTGGTAAGAGTAGTTTTTCTAGCTCCACCCATTCCATAAATGCCAAGGATGTTGTCACTCTCCTTGGCATTGAGGTAGCACCGCCTTTCAAAATCTTCTACGAGTTCATTAAGCCCTACTCGACTTTTTGCAACTTCTAGAAGGTATGCTTTATTTTCCTCTTTAAGGACAACTGAAACTACCATTTTATAGAGCTTCTCCACATCATTGAAAATTTCGAAGGAAAACCAACGTATGATCACAAAGATGTTTTATTAGGGAAAATGAATCAACTTTGCAAAAAATAGTTAATTAGATCATAATGATTAACTATGGTAATTATGAATGAGATGACTTCAAATTGGTAAAATACCGGGGCTCCACTTCAAGTTTCTACAACAATCTAAGAAGTGGCATCTAAGGGTTATCACTCTTCAATTTCTATTTTTTAACTAAAAATTATAAAGGTTGTCATGTTAAACAATTTTTGCTTAAACAACAACACTTTAATGTTGTCTACTAGTCTTTCTTCAATTTAAAAAAAACGTACTTCTATATAATTATAAGGCTTCTAAGGAGTGACCACAATACATTGACTATTTATGGACGGATTTTAAAATCTATCACCTGTAAAAATATTTATAATTAAAAAAAAATAAAATATTGCAAAATATTTAGATTGCAAACACAAATATACAGAGACTTGCCAATTATGCTCGTTTAGTTCGTAGTGTTGAGTATTAAATGAGAAAATAAAACATAATGGAATTGAAAAATGAAAAAGAAGATAGATAGAAAACAAGGACATAATGCAATGATTACGTGGTTCACGATTTAAGGCTACATCCATGAGAAAGCAAGGAATTACTCCATTAATCAATATCCAAATACACTACTTCATTCAGGGAGTGCACACATGATTTTATACAATCATATTAAGCTATCAAGCAAAGAGTTAGAGAATGTGAATAGTTGTGATAGTTGGACTTCACATTCCCAACAATTTGCCACTTGAAGTTCAACTAACACAATCCTACATAGTAACATTCCCTACATTTCCATTTATTTACATCACAACTAGATCAAAAAGTATTGTGGTACCTCATGGTTATTGCATGGAGGTTGGTCAAATACCATCCACCACCACTCCCAAAATTTATTTTTAATTCATTCATGGTGGCACCAATTGATGGAGAACCTTTTGCATGCATGAGATAAAGGTGTGTTGGTTCTCGGGTTTGTAAATAGGGAACACAAGTCTACTTTGGTAATTTTTTATTTTTCACATCTACATATGATAGACCACTAGCATAAAATTGTCTTAACTCATGCCTCTTATTTGACCAAAAATTTATTTTCTTGCTCATTTCTCCTACATGAGATACAATTGACTTCAATGATTCGGCAATCCCTCTCCTATAAGGGTAGGTTTCAACATGCTTAGTTAATCTTCTAGTTAATTTTTCAATGTCTCTTTTATTGTTTTCAATTTGATTTAAGATATTTTCTTGTGTTCCTTGAGGATGCCTATGAACTGATGGAGGAGTTTGAGGTTGTTCTTGTTTAGGAGACTCTTCGTTAGGAGGTGATTGTGAATTCTCAATGTTTGGATGTGGAGATTCATTCCCTGAGAATTAGAACAAAGTTTTATTGAAAAAACCTATTTCAATCTACACTCTAATTCAAATTCAAAATAAAAACAATAGAAATATATACCTCTTTGCAATATTTGACATCTTTGACATGTTGGTGGTATCCTCATGAAGAATTGCAATCTAAGAGTGCAAAAAATGGAAGAGATTTGGAAAGTGCAAGTTGCAAAGATGAAAAAATCCAAGACAAGCCATGGGTTGAGCAAAAATGACAAAAGGAAGGCATTTTTTTGTTTTTATTTAACTTTTTCATTTGGCGCACACCAAATGGTCAAGCCATTTGGCACATGCCAAATTTGGCATGCACCAAATTTGGTGCATGCAAAATGGTCAAGTCATTTGGCACATGCCAAATTTGGCGTGTACCAAATGGTCTTTTTTTCTTCTTTTTTTCTCAATTTGGCATAGAATTATGTACACACCCCTAACACATAAAAATTAATCTAACGAGTCCCTAGATGGGTTGCGAAGTTGCATTGCATGAAATTCCTATAAAATTTTGTTAGTATGCATAGTAGAATGAGTATAACATAATAATTCATGATACATCAAAAACTCGATGTGGCATTTACAACATGTATTACAAATATTAATAGGTACACAATAAAATGGTTTACAAGACTCAAAAGCCCTTTGTGAGATTTACAAATTTGGATGTGCTTCACAAAATTGTTTGTACGATATTTTTTTTGGCTACATTCCAAGAAATGTTTAAGATGCAATGTACGATCTTGATTACTAATTCTTAACTTTAAAACATCTTTTACATTTAGTGATACTCTAGATTGAGAGTGCCAAAAAAAATTAATTTTCTTCTTTACAAATTATGGTTAGCTTCTTATCAACACATGGAAGCCTCCCACTAAAAACACATCATTTTGAAGAGGACTATCAAATCTTCCTCTTCTTGAGAGTGCTCTATTCATTTTTTTATGATTGAGATTTAAGTCAATACAATTTTTCCTCATCAAACGATCCTTTCTCAAATGATGGATTACTAGTGAGGTTGTGATCACTCTACGAGCAACTCTTTTATCTTTTTCCTTACTAGTATTTCCAATAGAAGTTAGAGCATTAAAAATATTTTTTACAATAATAGTATTTTTTTTCTAACTTTTTGGTGACACAAATCTTCAAATTCTTTAATATTGGTTTCATTTTGTAAGACTTTAGCAATTGCACAAAAAGTTGACATTGTTCAGTTAATATCTTATAATAAAAGTATTGATTGAACATATTGGTAGCGCACAATTAAATTGTTCATGATGACCTTTCTACATCAATATTATCCATTATCTTCTCATCTATTTCAAGTAACCATTTAGGGGTTCTCATGTAATTAGATGATACATAAGGTTCATTTTCAATGTTTTCAATGTTATTAACATTTTTCATTTTTTTTATATTCAATATTATCAATATTTTCAATAACAATTCCAAGATTTTCATTTTCTATACCAATTTCAACACCTTCTGTATCAATTCCAACATTTTAATTTTCAAATTCAACATTTTCAATGTTATTAACATTTTCAATTTCAATACCAATTTCAACATTTTTATATCAATTTCAATATTTTCATTTTCAATTTCAATATGATGTTCAATATTTTCAAATTTTATTTCATCTTCACTTGAGTTAACATTTAGGGGTGGAGAAGAAGCCTTAACTTGAGTATTTCCCATACCTTGTCTTCTTTTCCTATAAATTTCTCTATCTTTTACTCTTTATGCTCCAATTTGATTTTTTGTTAGTTTTCTCTTTTCTTTTATCTTATGACGACTATTGTTCCCCATTGCACAAACAAAAAAGAGCACACAAATTATTGTAAAGTTGAAAAATGTGTAAATCTAAATTTTTTCTGTTACATACAAAGAACATAGGATTTTAGATGACAAAAAGAATGTGGGAACCATTGGAATGCTCAAAATGGCCTCTTTTTTGTTTTTTTATAAAATTCACAAAACGGATATCCATTTGGAACGTCTAACAGATATTCCTTACAAACCAAAAATAGTTATGTTTTGCATGCGCAGATTCAAAACTATTACAATGGAAATTGATATTCATTTATAATGAATAAATCAGTTTCCTTTATTTTTTCAAAAAACAAAAATTCATAAAACTATGTATTATTAATGAATTCATGATATATTATATTATGATATATTTTATATTATATATTATATATTATGATATATAGCTATATTAAATATATTATATAATTATTTAATATATATATATATTAATATATATTATAATATATATTTGCACATATACATGTACATATCAGATTCATTATATATATATAGCATATAAATTATATTATACATTATATTGTATGGATAGGGGAAGCTTCAAATGCTATACAATAAATAATGGATATTAGTTTTCTTTAGTTTTTTAAATTAAATAATACATAAAACCAATATTATGTATTACTAATCTACAATAAATATATTATATATTAATATATCATAATATATTATATATTACATATTATGATATATATATAT
>VDFB02271358.1:663266255-663335594 GCA_007258455.2 Sequoia sempervirens
CTCTCTCTCTCTCTCTCTCTCTCTCTCTCTCCCTCTCCCTCCAACTATCCCTCCCACACTCTCTCCCTCTCTTAGTTCTCTCCCTCCCACATGAACTAGATAAATCTCCATCTCTCTCTCTCTCCCTCTATCCCTCCCACTTGGTACCTAGATAACTCTCTCACTCTGACCCCCTCTCTCCCACTCCCTCTCTCTCTTAGGATTCTCCCTCCATCTATCCCTCACACCCTCTCTCTCTCTTGGGTCTCTCACTCCCTCTATCCCTCCCACCCTACCTAGATAACTATCTCTTAGTCCCTCTCTCAGGTTTGTTACTCTCTTTATCCCTCCCAAACCCCTCTCTCTCTCAAGTCTCTCTCTCTCCCACCCTTTCCTAGATAAATTTCTCTCTTAGGTCTCTTATTCCTACCCTACCTAGATAACTCTCTCTCACTCCCTCTCTCTCTCTCTCTCTCTGAGCTCTCTCCCTCCTTATATCCCTTCCTCTCTCAGGTCTCTCCATTTTACTATCACTCCCACCCATCCTAGATAACTATCTCTCTTCACTCCCTCCATGTCTCTCTCAAGTCTCTCCCTCTCAATTCTCTCCATCCCTCTCTCCCTCCGACTAGGTACCTAGATAAGTCTATCTCTCACTCCCCTTATCTCTATCTCACTATATATATAATGTAGTATATAATATATATTATATGTAATATATATAATATATAGTATATAATATATATAATATATATTACATAATATTAATATAATATTTAATATTTAATATATACTATATAATATTTACAATATAATATATTATATATTATAAACTATATAAAATATATGTAGTATATATAATATATATTATAATATAATATATTAGTATATAGTATATATTAATATTATATATATATACTATCTATTATTAATAATAATACATAATAGTATAAATAATGTGCGCAACAGATATCCATTCTTAATGGATATTTGTTTTCTCAAACAAAATTAGTAGGATTTAGATTTTCCTTGGGATTTCCTTTGGATTTGGCTTGGGGGTTTTATACCTAGAAAGTCAACTCACAAAACATGTTTACAAAATTTCTTTTGTTTTCCAAAGTTCGCCCTTGTGGCTGACAACTTTTTTTTTATCCGAATTTGATGAAACGAAAAGGGTTTATTAGATAAATTGTCTTATTTCCACTAATATAAGATATGTCTTATTTTTAATTTAATAGATAATTATTATTTATTTTCTACACATATTACAACTAAAGTCCTAATTGATAGGTTGATTGAAAAACTTCTATAATTTTTAAACTTTTTCACTTTTTTGAATCTAAAAGATGCATCACATTCTATGTTTCTTGTACTATATGATAAAAAAATGAATTTCATAGTTTTTTGACCAGGTTATGGTGGTCAGACAAACACATTTTAATAATTTTGAAATGTTCTAATAAAGTCATAAATAATTATTTACTTACAAAAAATTATAAAAAATGTGGTACATTGGTGCATCTTTCCTCTACTTATATTTGAAAGTTTTAGAAAAAAATATTATTTTTTCTTGTACTTAGGTTGGTTAGACATACACTTGCTTTTTATCTTTTTCCTAAAAATATAGTACTACTACATTGAAATTTTAAATTTTCACAAAATAGATTTAATTTTTTCAAAAAAAGATTAGTAGCCTAGAAACTACATTCAATTTGCTACAAATTATGTTCTTACATTTTTTCAAGTTATCTTAATAACCTATTGAATTTTTTATGTCCTAACTTTGTTTTTATGAATTTTCATTGCCACTTAGGGGCCTAGTTTGGATCCCCATGATCCTGCACTGACCTGTATTTTAATTTTTGAAGGAGTAGCTTACAGGGAAAGAATCTCCGCTCCATTAGAATTTACATATCTATACTCCTTCCATTCACCAATAGGACCATCATAACCTAATGAAAATAAATTAAATTCTTTAAAAAATATATATTTTTTGGTTTGTAACATTTGACCTAAAGCTCAATTATTAATATCAAACCAATTAAAATAGGTTTACCTCCATAATAATAATCCTAGTGAGGGTACTCATTTGGAACATAGAACATGGTTGTATCAATCACCAGGTTTTGTAGAACAAAAGTGTTAGTCCTACTAGTGGAAGGTCTAGTTCCAACCCCTTCATTAGTGGTGTTGGCATCAAGAGACTAGGGAGAATAGTATTAACATTAAAAAGAGGACTCCATACTATTACATGGTTCATAGAACCACTAGTAGAATTTGGAAAATAAATGACTACGTGACTAAAAATTTTAGTCACATGACTAAAAATGTCTAAATTCTACTAATTTTTTGTAATTCACAAGTATAAATGACTAATATGGTCATCAGGTAAAACCACAACTAAATAATTGGTCAGAAAAATAAAAATCACTAAATAAATGACTATTACTCTATTCTTTTTTCTTTCAAATTTTCTCATAATCCATAGAGCTTAAGCCCCCCTCATGGGACTCCTACCTAAGTGGGCCATTTGGCCGCCTAGGTTGCTTGGTGCACTAAAAATACCTATTGAGTGGAAGGCATTGCCTCTCAATGCAATCTTAAGGCCTTCACATATTTTATAAAAAAAATAACATTTACATTCTTTAACTTTTATTACTCATTATGTTAATGAATCATTAATGTTTTTAACTATGATTTGAAGCCAGTTTGATTTTCCTATTGTGTTAGCAGGTGAAATGTATCAAAAAAAAATTGTGGTCAATTTCACTAATAAAATATGATTTAAACAATCCAATTTCATTTTGAGGGCTATCTTGTAGACACTTTCATTTCAAAAGGTCAAATAGTTATTTCTAGAAGCAATTAGATTCAATTTACATGGATTGTAGAAACGTAATGTCTGTAAAAGTAATTATTTCTAGAAGTATGCTTTAAAAATGTAAGGTCAAGTAGTTATTTCTAGAAGCAATTAGATTCAATTTACGTGGATTGTAGAAATGTAATGGTCAAGTCTACTAAAAATGAAGATTGATTCACTTCTATCTTCGCTTGCTGATATACTCGGCCATCTTAATAATGCGAAATAGAAATAACAGTGATCTCTGTTGGTATATGAAAATTTTCTCTTTAAGGCTTTATATTGTTAATTATTTTTTAAAAATATAATTATTTTATAATTTATGAAATCAATTATGTGTTGATCATTTTTATAGATGTTATCCTTTTATACAAGTTTGAACTCTAGTAATTTTAGGAGCAAATCATGCTTATCTTAAGTTTCACAACCTATATTAAAATGACAACGTAGATAGATGAATTTTTTTCCCCTAAAAATGAAGATTAATTTTCGCATGCCTTCCACACAATAGTTTTTTTTTTGGTGCATTTTAGCAATATGTATTTTTGGTGCCTTGGTTGGGTCATGTATGCATTTGGAGGGAATTTTAGGAAGTTGATTTTTGGCGTAAAACATTGTGATTGCACGTTGGAGGGAAGCTTTGAAATTTAATCAACAATTTGGTGTTTCAACTCTCACGTTTTAAGGTTTTCCCTTGGTTTGCAAAGTAGAAAACCGACTTAAGAAAGACTTCATCAATATTAAAAAGGATCACTGGCATTGATGCAATGACAGAGATGTCATTATTAAAGGATCATAGAGTGGTTTCTTTTTCATGAAGAATAAAAAAGGTATCCATCTACCAAGGCACTGTCATGAGGGCATGATGCATAGCAGCCAAGAGAGTTTTGTAGTTGGGGTTTTAGAAGTATAAATTTCACACTTTCAAGAGGAAAAAACCCCATAACAACAAATATCAAGCAAAATATTTGGTCTAAGAGTACACTACAAGTCTGACAAAGGAAACAACCATTGAATTCAAAGAGTGGTGGTTTACATTTTTGTAATGCCAAAGATTGTTGAGCAGCATTTTCTGAGTTGCAACACCAATATCATTCAAGAAAGGGAAAGACATTAAACAAGGTTACAATCTAAAGGTAAGTGGAAATATTGAATCTTGAAACCTCATGTTGATCTTCATCCTTTATAACAGTGATCCTGATGTTGCATATCATTGTTCTTACTTTCCATTACTTCATTGTTGTTACAATAGATTGTGCTTTCACTGATATAATGATAATGCTCTTCAACATTCAATGAATCTTATTTACTTTGACCTATTTTCACTTTGTTCCATGGTCTTTTACATCTTTGTACATGATATCGAGTCACATGACATTCATAACAACTGCTATTATCTCCTTCATTTTTCTATGATCCTCTGACACTCATATGCTTTGATATAGCAGTGATCATTTGCAACTATTTTCCCTCTATATATTATCTTTCATTCCTATCCCTTGCATGCCTTAGACTACTGTTATCATGCATTAGAAATTGAAACTCTTTATTCATTGTGTTGATAACTCATTAGAATTTTCATTGTTTGTATTCACTACTATCTTATGATGATTTTTCTTTATGGTAAATCCTTAAAATCATTGTTATGATAAAAACATTTTTTTTCTTTTTTTTTACATTATGATCTCATTGCTTTGAACCTTGTGCTTTGTGATTATCACATCTTTGTTACAATCTCTTCAAGGACTAACTTTCTTTCTCTATTGACTACAAGAGACCCCTTTGATCTTACAACCCCAAGCCTCTTAAAGAAAAATTAGAATCAATTGTCAACAGTGAACAAAAGCCATCATAGCTAATTTTATTTATTTTCCAAGAGCATTCAATGAAAACATAATGGAAAACACACATCACTTTGTGGGGTAGGTTTTATTTGATTTAAAAACCTACCTTCAACATGAACTCAGACTGATTAGATATGGCATTGATGTTTACTCTTGTGAACTCGTTGTTCCATGATTGATCTTGATGTTTTTATTCCAAGATCTCACTACTGTCCACTTTGGATTTGGCATTTTTCAAGCCTCATACCTTTCCAATGATTTGTGACTACTACTCCTCTCTTTGTTACCAAGAAACTACTGCTCTTTCCATCACATCTAGATTGTGTTAATTAAATTTTGGCATTTTTCTTGCAATATGTTGTCTCTTAGTTAGCCATTTGGTCTTTTCACCATGAAATTTGAATTTTTCCCCTTGTAACTTGTTGCTTATATCCAGAAAACTGATCTATAGCCCTTTCTTTGCCTTATCTATAGTTATCTAATCTTGCAAACTATGGTTTTCCATCAATACATATTCTAAATCAACAAAAGCTTCTTCTTGAGTAGATACTATTGTTCTATATTAACAATATGGGCACCTCTTCCATAAATCTATTGTTTCATGATTTAGATCTAGCGTTACATCTTAAGAAAATGTTGTTAAACTATTGAAGAACTCCTTCTATTGTTAATTTTTAAGCCTTTCACTAGTGGAGTTATATCAGTTTTTCATTCACCTAAATACTTGGACACTTCTTACAGAGGCACACACCCATGCACACACTCACCATTTTTTGATGGGAACAAAACTTGGTCACTACCTATTCAAATGTGTGCCAATGGTGTTTTGGGCCTTTTTGAGTACTTTATTCAACTTTTAACCAATGGTGTGTATGATTGTAATATGTACATGGAAACTACTAGTACACTATATTGTAATGTAATGTTAAATTAACTTGTAAAATTATTAATATTTATTAATAATATTATTAGCTTTATTAATAATTTATCATTATATTATATAATTGTATTACTATTGTATAAAGTTAATAAATATTTATGTGCATTATAAATATTAGGAAATATGTATATTACCTCTAATACTTTTTTACTAGGTTGTAAATATGAACAAACCCAAAACAAACCTAACCTCAAAATTTATTTTAATTGAAATAACAAACCCAAACCCAAACTATTATTAATAAGATAGATTTTTGTTACATCAGCATCAATTAGAAAGGACCTATGTTGGAAATATTCCACCTCATGGGCTAAGAGACGATTAGTTGTAATTTGATACCATGGGTATATCATAATCCATGAGTTTTGTACACCTAAAAAAATTGAGAATCTTTATATATTAAAAATGTTGTTCTCTTCAATTCAAATCCACTTTTTTACTTATTTGATCAATGTATACTTGCGTACGTGATCAAAGGAGGTTCTAATTGATTAGTTTTTATATACCTTTAAAGTTGACCTAATGAAGGGTGCATAATAGAAGCTTTAAATCCTTAAAAATCTCTATAATTCATATGTTTTCAATATACCAAAGTATGAATTCCAAATCCTAGTCCAAGTCAAAAATTCAACCTACCAAGTCTGTATCGAGTCCTCCAAGTCTTAAGTAAAAAATCAGCCTTCCAAGACTGTTTTACATCCAAGTCTTGTATCTATGATACAACTATGATAAATGTTTGAAAATACTGTACACAACTATATGATACAATGCATAAATTTGTACACTTTCTCATTATATCAAAAAATTCAAAATACAACTCACAAAAATTAGAAATGAGTTACAAAAATACTTATTGTCAAGTACAATTTACTCCAAATCAAAATTGCATTATCCAATTTACATAATTTTCCATTTAACTAATTTTTGTGGGATAAAACACTTGCTGTATAAAGTAAAGCAAGAGTTTCTTTCCAGGATTTCAAATGTTTTTTATTCACAAGGCCAATAAGATCATTATTGACCATAGCAGAAACTACCTACACTAATAGTGTTAAGTTAGAAAATATTCCACAGAAAGAAATATATTTTAGATAAATAGAGCTAGTTAGCCTTCTAAAATCTAGATAGCTGAATACAAGGAGGGTAAAACATAAAATATTAAAATAATTTAAGACATTGCAAATGCCATGTAATTAGTCTAGAAGCATAACCTTAAGATAGGAACAATTCATTTTTTCTTAAATATTCATCACAAGTTTTCTCCCATAAAGAACTCCCCCCAACATGAGCAATGAGAAGTGCATCTTCCATCATGTTTGTTAATAGGCACTACATGATTGCTCCCTTATAATCACCAACAACTAAATAACTTTGAATGGCTTCATCGCATCCTAAGTATTCAGTCGAATCTTTAGTAGCTTCAAGTTGCACCTCTTCTCCATTTCCTAGGGTATCCTTCCCAGCAACAAAATCATTTTTCAGTGAGAGGAAGTGAGGAATCTTCTTTTGGACTGTTCAAATTATCAAAATCTCCTTCCCATTGTCTCTAGGGGATGTAACATCTTGTCCACCTTTTGACTAAATTGATGGATCTAATTGTGTTGTATCATCAAGAGTGACATTGTTCATTATTTTATTGCTAATATCATCAATGTTGGCAGATTGAGCTTCCTATAAGTCTTGATTCTCTATTGACTGCACTTGAAATCCAAGGTGTTTGAGTAGCTTTTTCCTAGCATTGCCTTCATCTTCAAACATGACTCTTAGGAAATTCCATGTCTCCCTCTCTTCTTCCAAACTAAAGCAATGCAGAAACCAAAAATTTACAAGTGAAACAATACAAATGAATGTAAATTGTTACTAATCCCATTCAAAAATTATCCAAAAATAACTAACCAAGAATCCTGAGACTTCTTATCGTACAAAGCTCACAATGATGATTTTTCACCATCTACTATTATAGCTTCAAAATCTATTGAACGAATCACTAGACTGTCATCGATAATGAGATTATGTTTATATACCTATGAAAATAGCAAAAAAATAAGACCATATATCATCTTAATGACATGTACAAAAGAATAAATTGTACTCTACCTCAGAAGAGGAAACAACACTTTGTGACGTTGTACTAGGTCGAAATGAAGCAAGCTTTCCTCCAAATCTAGAACTAACACCAACTGGTCTCTTCAACAACTTAGGAGCTTTCAAGAGTGCACCTAAAAATGGAAAAATGAAAAGATAGACATCATGTATTTGCATCCCAATTCATTGAGAAAATTTTATAAGTGAGATTCCCATTTATTAACTAAGTCATGTATGGTTATCACATAAAGCAGCACTTGCCACCCACTTTATGTTTGAAAGAAAAGCACTATACTTGGGTTATTCATAGATAGTCATTAGTCAAGTACTGTAGGAAACAAATCATAGGCATATCAAACTAGTAGAGCATATATAGCAATAGTGATCATGCATAAATCTCATGAACAAATTTGCATCAATTAAGGTAGACGTATTTCAATAATGAAAAAATAATAGATGAACTAGACCTTCCTTCCTAACACTTTCACTTCTACCTTTATTTTCATTAACACAAAAGGTATATCTAGATTAGCCAGGTACCGCTGGGCTCTAAAGGTCCCTTATTGTGTGATTAAACAATAAAAATAATTGGGGAAATGTCATTATATGTAATGACATAAGTTGAGGTTGAAGGTAGTGTTTGATGTCAATTCAAACAATGGAGGCTCTTGTTGAAATCTACCTCTACCTTCTCATCATGGAAAGGACAGTGAGATGCAGTTAAACCTTGGAAGTCGTGCATATATTTTGATGAAAAAACAAGCTTGGTCCATAATCACTAGCACAATGAAAAATAACATGCATAGATCATACAAAAAATAAGAGAATAAGAATCAGTAATGGATAACTGAATAAAGCTTGTTGTCTCCAAGAAGGAAAATACCATAGATATATGGTGTTCAATACCTTGCTTTACTAGATAATGCTAATCCTTTAATTTCTAATATTATTTACAATATCCCCATGTTACTACAGTTCAGCCAAATAATTATGACAAGATGAATGCTAGTTCTTCAATAATGAAGATATTGTTTCAAGCTAGTTGCAAATATGCAATGGTTGAAAAAACTCTCTAATAGAGAGACAAATGAATCTCCTAACATTTCCCATGATTGAATAGGCTATGTTACACTTGAAACTGCTAATGCATGCATATCTAGTCAATCAAATTGTCCAAAGTACTTCTATAGGAACCAACTTGGTTATTTTCTAGATAGCATATACATCGCATTCACTGAGCACACCTCCCACACCCTCCTATAACCACAATTTTTCAGGGGATTTCTCATGGTAATTTGGAAGTAAATTTTGGAGAAACTCTTATAAAGAAAGCATGAATTCTTCATAAAGTTGTGTAAACATTTAAAATCCTTATCCCCAGAGCTACTCTACCAAATAGAATAAAATTATAAAAATAAGGATATATTTTCCAATTAAAGAATTACTCCAAAACATTACCTGATAAGCCTCCACCAAACACAACTTCTTTGGAATCCATTTGACTGCAGGCCTGAAATGGATGCACATCAAAAGAGACAAACCCACATTAATTACAAAGATGTTCCTTATGAACAAAAAGGAACACAACTAAATCACCAAGGAAAAAACATAGTAGCATCTGACATATAATTCTAAGTTAGGTGAACCTAGAGATAAGCTTCTCAAGAAATACTTGCAACATGTTGAAATACTTGTAGAAGATATATATCATGTACTTCTAAGAGATAAATTTGAACACAAACACTTGTGATCCAAAATCAATTATGAGTGTATGGCTATGTTAAGTTTGTCCTCTTTGACAATTAGACAAAATAATTTATACTAAATACAATCAAACAAAAATCAACCATAAATGATAAAGTTTTTGAAACAAGAATGCTTGAGATAAATGAAAGACTCTTTAATAAACCCATGAAGGATAATTGACATGATGACATGAATTTTCAAATTTGATAATCCTTTTGATTCTCTAACTAAATTACATATGACTCTTGGTCTTCAACTCACTTATATATAATAAATCCTTATGTAACATTTACATTAATTGATTTTAACACCATATGATAGTTACTGGTATATTTAAATATTTTGTATCACCTCCACTCATTCATGACTCACAATGAACATTACATTCTATCACTCACTATAATTTTATTTGTGGATCAATCCACTTTCAAGGCTCAATCATGTTTTGGATTTAAGTATCTAGAATTTGCAAGATCCAAATCAATCTAGATAAACATTTTGACTTATATATTATCACCCAACTTTCCTCACATTTTCATAATTCACAAAGACAATATCAAGCATTTGAAATCAATTCTCTGTTGTTGCTCCTTTTTTATTATAGAAATATTCCAATGTAGTAGCTTATTGAAACCTCCCAGCCAACTAATACAAAGTTATTAGTAGGAATTCAAATGCATCTATCATTTGGTTGCCATTTTCCAATATCAGAATTATGAAAAAAAAAAGTTCAAATCCTTAAGAAACAAAGATAGGTCTAACCAATTATCGAATGTGGATTTTTAGAAACTCAACCAATAAACTAATTTAAGAAATGTTTTATGGATGACCATGTGAATGAACCCTTAGCAAATAGAGAATTAAGAAAATAAGGATAATATCCAACTAGATTGGAGAGAAAAATGATAAACAAAGGTCATCAAGGTTTACCTTGAATAGCTCCACATAGGCTCACAAATTCATTCAACATTATTGAACTTCCAGTGTGGTGTATCATTAAATTCCAAACTCATATTAGTCAATCAAAAGGTTAAATCCCTTAAATAATAAAACACTGGATATGATTGAGAAATCAAAGCACATGCAAACTGATAAAGGATCAACACAATAAGAAGAGACAAAATCTACAATCTCTAAGTCTCATAAATGTTCAAATTTGGTAAGGTTGCCCCACAAAACCCATTTTTTTGCACCAATCTATAGACCATTCAATCATTTTTCTTTTCCCAAGATTTCATCCTTATTTCTGATCTAGTTTTACTTCTTCAAAACCTAATCTCAATCTTTGATGTTTTCAACAAAATCAAATAAAAACTAAGTTGAAAGTCAAAAGCACAATTATAAAAAGTTTGGGTACTCCAATTATCTTACAGAAATAAAGTACCCAGCCTCAGTGTTGTGGTAAACCAAAACCTTTTGACTTAATTCACACTTAAAGTTATGATTTTTAGATTTTTACAATTCGTTATCTACCATGAAATTCTAGACTCACAAATCACTTAAGATTGTATCCTAGACATGCCATAAACTTTATTTTTTACCTAGATAGTTTTTTACTCATAATCAAATAATTTTTTTTGCTAACAAGCACTTTATAAATGTAACCAGTCATGATGAGAAAATAGTTAAAAATATATTTAATATTCAATTCATAATTTGTATTTCTGACTTGATCTTAATTGGTTTGGATTTCCCCACCGCTTAATGTACATGAATTTGAAGAGATCATGTTTGAAATTCTTATCCATCACTCATCCTAATGTTGTGTCAAAATAGTGGCTCAAAACATTAATTAAATCTTCTTCCATAATCTAGATCTTGAAAACTTTCAAACAACTCACTTCTCAATTCAAATTTCACTCAATTTCATTGCAAATGAATCATCAATGATCACATAATGATATCTTAAATTTATCATATTCAATATTTTTACTTAAAATACAGTTGAATGAACTTTTCATATGACATGCAAATGACAACAACTATACTCAAACACATCTCAACCTTCACATTTTTTATTTTGATTTTAAGACTCAAATATAATTGAAACAACTAAAGACTCAAAGAGAAAACCCTTCACATGAGAACACCTGATCCTCAGATGCAACTCAACCTTCATACATGTTTGTGTTGATTTTATGACTCAAAATTCAAATATCACAAAAACAAGTAAACAACTAAAGACTCAAATATTATCAGCAGGGGAACTTTCAAGTTTTACTTTCATAACACAACCAATGTAGAAGAAAGAAATATAGAAAGAAACTCAAAGGGATATAAAATTACAATTTACATGAGTAACAACCATGAAAACAAACCAAAAAAAATAGCTATATTAGCTAAACTCAAAAACAAATTATAATTTAGAGACTACAAACCTAGATATGTAGAATGATGTCACTCAATCAAAGCATACAAGGGTAGCCCATGGAGACCAAGGTTGAAAATTAAAGCTTGCTCAAATTTATATAAAATTTGACAGCAAAAAGTCTAACAACTTCATCAATCGCCAAAAAAGGTGATGTATAAGACAGCCTAGCTAAACAATCCCACGAAGAATCAAGTGAACCCCTAAATCCTATCCAAATTTTCATGGTCAACAAGCCTCCATGGCTAGAGAGAAAAAAATCAATGTGCATACATCCCTATGGCCTAGGTTGCAAGCAAAGTAAACTAAATGACCCTCTATCCAGAAGAGTGGCTAGCACAATGTTCCTAACACACAAATAAGAGATTGGGTACTTGGGGGACCAATTCGTGAAAAAGGACATTTTCTCATGGACCTTGAAAATTCCTATGAGGAAGTTGCACTTAGCTCTAAGATTGTCCTGATACATGAAAACCTTCCTTTAAACCTTGACATTTACAAGTTTGTGCTCTAAATTTCCAGATTTGTGTTTTGAATAGCATTCACTATCATGTGCATTCCTTGCCATTGTTTGAGGACCTTAGAAAACACTATTCCAAAATGAACAATAGTGTTTAATGCATAATTGAAATATGTATGTGATCTATTTATTCTCCAATATTTTAATCTATTGCATAGTTGAAACATCAAATAATAGAATCATTTGTTAAGGAGATGGTTCTTTACGACCATTAGAAAGCTTTGACATCTTATAACATCAAATTTGGATTATCAATACTGCCATCAGATTTCAATAGATATAGATTGTCTCTCAATTCCTCAGATTACAATAAAGGCCAGTTTGAAAGTTAAACTTAGGATTAGCTTCCAATTTTTTCCTAGCTTGTACAAATATTGCTAACTAGACAACATATTCAAAACTGGGGTATAGCTAGCTTGAATGGATATGGGTAAGAAGTTGAACATGAAAAAATAATCATGAGTAGAAGACACACCTTAGGGACAAAGCTTACCGGTCAATATATCCTCCTTTGCCTAGGTGCAGATTTTGCATTAATATCCTTATTCCATTGCCTCTAGATTTAATTCCTTAAAATAATTTTGTTTCTACATGTTAAAATTCCCTTACATGTGACTTTAAGCACCAATCATTTTTCTTAAAATGTGATATTACTCCATATATCTTATTAGGAAGTATTCATGAAAATTTCAAAAATATGCTTTCTTCCAAAGAACAACTTATGTTGCACTGGCTAAGTTTAATTCTACTAAAAGGTAGAACTTGCTACATGATGGGATAAACTGGAGGTAGTTGGCACTTGTTGTACTAAAGGCTACTAAACTGTATATTGTTTTCTTACAAAGATGGCACATTAATATCAACCCATTTCTTGAGAGGGTGTCTTGATTTCTTATAGGGCCATTTCTATAGAAATAAATTCTTCAAGCAATTTGTTTACTTCAAGCACTTGACCCTTATGAATTCTTCTACCTTAGCCATTGATACTTCCCAATTAACAATTTTTTGGAATTTCTCTTGCTTGGGCTATCTCTAACTTTAGTTAATTACTTATCAATCTCTTTTGAGATTTCCTTTTTTATCTTTAAAGTTATAATGACCTTCCATAGGCTTGGGAATTTCTCTTTACCAATTTAGTTGTTCCTCATAATGGCCACCATTTTAACATCTATGGAAGCTACTTCACATTAAAAAATTATAAACATGCAGAACAACATTTTCAAATCTATCTTCACTCTTTTGCTCAACTTTGTGGAGAAGACCTAGTGGATAGATGACAACAATTCAACAACCTCATTCTTAAATAATGCCACTTGAGTCCCAGGATAGGAAGAAAGTGTAAAACCATACTAGCCACCACCTTCACCTACTTGATTGAATGGACTAAGCTCATTTCTCTATAGCCTTGACATGTAATGCTCCGCCACGGAAATCCCAAAGGACAACTAAAGCTAACAAATTGCAGCAATTTTTTTTTAAAGTAAAACATAACATGAAATGTACATTAAGTTACAATACATGAAATGCAATTATACAATTACAATATCAATTACATCCTTTGGGGTACACGTGACAACATTACTAAACACAATTCCCATTTCATAACTATACTTAAAAAATCCAAAGATTACATTGTAAATCATAATGTAACATATGTAAACAATGTGCATACATACGTCATAATACAACAATGAGATACAACTATAGACACTAAAAATTGGTCTAGACCTAAGACTTCAATTTCATCATAATTCTCATCTTTATTGTCATAATTAAATAATGATTAGTTATTTAATTATTTTCTAAAGTCATTTATCCTCTATTAATTAAATAACTTTAATTATTTAATTAATTCATTTTAACCTTTATATCCTATATTAATTAAATAACTTTAATTATTTAATTAATTCATTTTAACCTGTATTCCTCTATTAATTAAATAACTTTAATTATTTAATTAATTCATTTTACCTTTATTCAATCCTAATTAATTACATATATATAATTTATTTAATTACGTCGCTAATTAAGTTATCGTTTTTCTTAAATTAAATAAACTATTATTTAATTTATCCTTATCATATTTTCCACTATAATTAAATAATCACTTTTAATTATTTAATTATTCTTTAACCTTTTCTCCAGTTAATTAAATAAATATTTATTTATTTAATTTAATCCTCAAATTTTGAATACGAATTAAATAATCATTTAATTTGTAAAAAGAATTATTCCTGGCATATTCTTCTGTGATTGGATAATTGCTTAGTTATCTAATTATTCATTCACCACTTAAGTTGAGATTTAATTAAATCAACCAGTTATCTCCTGATTTAATATATGATTGTCTCTAACGAATAGACTATGTCTTAATCAGTCAGTTCTCTAGTTTTATTCTTCTACGTGCAAACTTTTATTAATTAAATAACTTTAATTAATTAATTAATTAATTTGTGCATTCAAATATATCGTTTCCTCTATGCAATATTTATCTTTTACATGCAATCATTATTCTTCTAAGTTTTGAATAGTCCCAACTAAAAGATTAAATTATTATTTAATCTTAATCTCCACCTTTTATGTTTGATCACTCATGTTATTACTCACACAAATCTCAATGCATGTCAAATCTTTCAATCTCAATCACTAAATTATCTTTCAATCTGAGCTTGTCATTCGAAAACCCTATTTTCTATAAATTGGCTTGACCTTCATCATTGTTACTCCTCCCAAAATCTTATGACTTTTGGAAGCAATCTTACTATAGAATCATTGATGTTTTGCTAAATCATACTATCATAGGCTATACTTGTGTAGACACGTAAAATATACTGATTGACATTGTTCATCTAATTCCGACTACTAACATCGTTTCTTCCTAAATCATCCCTCAGTCTAACCATTTAATCAAATCTCCTTATCTGATTAAATTCATCAACTTTCATCCCTTAATTAAATAAATCATTTTGTCTAATTAAGTCACTCCCTCTTGTTAATTAAATCAATTCATCTAATCTAATTATCCCCTTGTTAATTAAGACTTCAATTTCATCATAATTCTCATCTTTATTGTCATAATTAAATAATGATTAGTTATTTAATTATTTTCTAAAGTCATTTATCCTCTATTAATTAAATAACTTTAATTATTTAATTAATTCATTTTAACCTTTATATCCTATATTAATTAAATAACTTTAATTATTTAATTAATTCATTTTAACCTGTATTCCTCTATTAATTAAATAACTTTAATTATTTAATTAATTCATTTTACCTTCATTCAATCCTAATTAATTACATATATATAATTTATTTAATTACATCGCTAATTAAGTTATCATTTTTCTTAAATTAAATAAACTATTATTTAATTTATCCTTATCATATTTTCCACTATAATTAAATAATCACTTTTAATATTTAATTATTCTTTAACCTTTTCTCCAGTTAATTAAATAAATATTTATTTATTTAATTTAATCCTCAAATTTTGAATACGAATTAAATAATCATTTAATTTGTAAAAAGAATTATTCCTGGCATATTCTTCTGTGATTAGATAATTGCTTAGTTATCTAATTATTCATTCACCACTTAAGTTGAGATTTAATTAAATCAACCAGTTATCTCCCGATTTAATATATGATTGTCTCTAACGAATAGACTCTGTCTTAATCAGTCAGTTCTCTAGTTTTATTCTTCTGTGTGCAAACTTTTATTAATTAAATAACTTTAATTAATTAATTAATTAATTTTTGCATTCAAATATATCGTTTCCTCTATGCAATCTTTATCCTTTACATGCAATCATTATTCTTCTAAGTTTTGAATAGTCCCAACTAAAAGATTAAATTATTATTTAATATTAATCTCCACCTTTTATGTTTGATCACTCATGTTATTACTCACACAAATCTCAATGCATGTCAAATCTTTCAATCTCAATCACTAAATTATCTTTCAATCTGAGCTTGTCATTCAAAAACCCTATTTTCTATAAATTGGCTTGACCTTCATCATTGTTACTCCTCCCAAAATCTTATGACTTTTGTAAGCAATCTTACTGTAGAATCATTGATGTTTTGCTAAATCATACTATCATAGGCTATACTTGTGTAGACACGTAAAATATACTAATTGACATTGTTCATCTAATTTCGACTACTAACATCGTTTCTTCCTAAATCATCCCTCAGTCTAACCATTTAATCAAATCTCCTTATCTGATTAAATTCATCAACTTTCATCCCTTAATTAAATAAATCATTTTGTCTAATTAAGTCACTCACTCTTGTTAATTAAATCAATTCATCTAATCTAATTATCCCTATTTAATTAAATAATCAATTTATTTGATTAAATCTCTAAAGTCTATCCATTAAATAAAATAAAATAAAACCTTATTTGATTTAATCTAACACCATCTCTTTTAATTAAATAAATCAAAATCCTTATTTAATTAATCTCTTGTCATATTCCTCCTTCTTTTGATTTAAATAAATCCATAAATTTGAGTCGAAAAGGTCACATCATCTAACCTCTCTCATTAAATTAATTAACCCTTGATTAATTTAATCTCATCTCATGTCCCATCCTCTAGATAATGCAAGTTGCACATGAAAATAGATTTAATTCATTTATTAAATCTCTATTTTCCTCACAAGGCATCTTTTGGAATATTCTCTCAATTTGAAGTCAAAAATTCTAAGTCAACATGTACATCCAACAAGGAAATAACTTCATCTTACATGTCCTTTGCCTTGAGCCAAGTAGCATTTATTTCATTTTGCCTTCCCTCTTACAAGTCATTTCAACAAATTTGAAAATCAAAATTATGCATTTATTGGCACAATCCCCAAATCTTGCACATCCTCCATCCATTCATAGATTGACAAGTGGCATCATGCCATTGGATGAATGTTAGTCCCACATTGCCCAAATTTGGGCATTCATCTATCTTAACATTGTATAAATAAAGATCTCATATCCTCATTTGATCATCCACAATTTAGGAAAAGTTACCATGCTCAAATATCTCTCAAATTCCATCCATTATCATTGAGTTCTTAGCTAGGTTTTTTGCAATTTTTTGGCTTGGAGCTCTCATCCTTCATCAACAAAGTGGATCAACTATCTTCACTACATCAAGCTTGCATCTTAGGGATTGGGAAAGGGCCAATTTTCACATCAAATTGGCACCAATTCCCCCATGGGATCATGTGTTTGCTATTCTAACTAGGATTGAATCTATGTTTCTTTGTTTCATTAAGATTTTATTGTTTTCATTCCTACTTTGAGTTTGTAAATGGATTTCATGGGGAATCCTTGTTTTGGCTTGCAATTTCTTGTCTAACTTGTTTATTCTTGTTGTTTTTCATGTACCAAGGTTTGGGTTCACACATTTGGCGCTAGAAGGAGGGCTAGATATCATTCTTTCTCATCTTTTCCCAAAATTTTTGTGTTTTTGGTCATACACAGAAAATTCTAACACTGGGAGCTCAACGTCGCTATTTTGGTGCCACTATCTCTTCAACGTCGCTATATAGCACTGTGGGAGACTCAAAGTGCAACACTGGACTCGTCCCGCCAAGAAAATTTGAATTTCTAACTCCACCACTAGACTTGTTGATTCATAGAAATTTTCAAAAATATCAAACTACAACGTTGGAAGAAAATTGCGACGGTGGGTGAAAAGTGTGATGCAGCTGAGCTCTCTGTCCCGACATAGAGTGACGCTGAATGACAAGCGGTGCTCTGAGGGCATCGCTTGAAAATAAAACTATGATGCAGTTACAAGTTGTGACGTTGGAGGGGAGTAAAAAGGGAAAATTTAATTTTAGCATGTGCTTTTGATTGATGATTAATTGGTCTTTTGTTTTATGTCTTTTAGTCTCTTTATTTTCCTGAATCTGACTAGTTTTTCCTTCCTTGTATGTTGGAAATCAAAAAGGAAGAAAGGAGAAGCATGAGGAAGATGTTTCATCAAGTCAAAGTGTTTGTAAACACTTTAGTGTTTACTTAACACTTTTTCACGAAATTGTTATCCTTTCTTTCTTAGGACACTAATTTTCATTTGGGTTTAAAAAGAATCTTTCCATTTCTTGCAAAAGGACTAAAATGAACAATAGGAGATCAACAACATACTAAAATTTGTTTTTGGTTAAAAAATTGAATGAAATGTCTCTCACTTATCATTTGGTGCTTAAAAAGAACTCACATTTTGCTTTGTGGATTTAAAAAGAACAAGAGTAACATTTTTTTACGTGAAGGCTTACTTAAACTAAAGGCATTAAAAAAGTACGTATATGCTTCTCTCGCACTTTATAGCGATCTTGAGAATAAAAAGGCCTTTTTCATGAATTTAGGGTGAGACAAAGCAATCGCCTCCACACTTTGATTTGGGTTTAAAATTGAACAAACATCTTGTGTGAGTGTGAGTGGGGGCATTGTTGCATATATTCTATCTCTTTGTTGCCAATAAGGATTGATCGGGTTATCAGTATCTTTCTTCATTCACTTTTGTTTATCCTAGAGGGCCTACCTTGGGGAAAAATTACTCACCCAAGGGAAAAACTCAACCAGTAACACTATAAAGCCAAGAGTATTTCCAACTGGTATATAAATGTGGATATTGGAGTAAATGCCAATATCACGTGGTTGATTCCAACAAGATGGATCCGAAAGGGGAATATTGTAGTATGGGTCAATCTCCATGAATGGAAAGTCCTTATTAAAACCCATGTGCTAGAATTTTCCAAAATCCTTTAATCTATTTGTTGGTGCAAGAACAATCATTCTGAAGCCACCCCACACTTTTATGGTCTTTTAGTAGAAATGGAAAGCATGCCATGGGAGTTTCATGGGTGTTGATGCTTGGCTGCCCTGTATAAGTGAGTGTCGTGGAGGGAAACTAGTGGGGTCAAGCATCTAACCATTTGTTAAAGATAAGCGTAGTTGGACTTGTCCAAGTGGGAATCCAACAAATATTGTCTTACACATCCATAGGATTGTACTTATTCTTGGATTACAAAATGCATTGCTTAATCAAAAACATCTTGAAAACAAACACTTAACATCATCATCCAAACTTCAAACCCTTTTGGAGACAAATACAATTGACTCAATCCATATGTTATTACTTTCCCTTAGGATTCACATCCTTAGAAGTTTCTAAAAATTGGATTATATCTCGATTTGTCTACTTAAGTAAACAATAGGTAAACCCTTGCCTTGAGTTCATCAAATTTCCACATAACATATCTTGTGGGGTTTGAAGAAATTAAGACATTGGACATCTTAGTTTGAAAACTTAATCAAAGAAAGTGTTTTGGGTAAAATAAAGCCATTAAGCAAAGCTAAGAAAAATGAACTTTCATGTGTGTTGAAGACTCGCGATTCTCAAAAAGTCCAAATCCCAAAACAAAAAAATCATTGGTTGGAAATCCAAAAATGAATGTTCAAATGAAATCATTTCTTGGTTACAAAGGTCTATAGGAGCATTGTATACTCTTCAATACCTAGGTCTAAGAAAACAAAGTGTTCTTTTTAGGTTCATCTTAGGATCAAAACAAGTCAAAATCTTCTTTCATCCATCCTTCAAAACATCAAAACAAACATCATCCATCCCTAAAAATCATCATCATATCATCACCTTTCAATCCTCAAGATACCCTAAGAACGTTTTACTTTGGGCATAAAATAAAGATCAATCTAAAGAATCAAGAGATTCATCTCCCATATTTTTGAAAATTGATCCTTGTTTTATGGTTCAAACTAGATCTCAATACAAGAAGAGTATGGAAGCTAACAAAGAAACACCCGCTTCAAGCAATCTTAGCCAAACAAACATAGAAATGAATCCCGCCGAATTAAGTAATCCTTTTTCCATCTCATCATCGCAAAATCTGCAAGAAGAAAACCAAGGAGAGGACCTTACCTTTGGAATTTCTCATGAAGAAATGATTGAAATGCTCCAAAATCTGGAGAACCATAAAATCATCAACATCATGATGAGGCTTAACCCTTCACTGTACATGCTTGAGCTAGCTAAACAAGGGGCCAAGTTACCTTTGGATTTTGATGTGAGTACTATAGTGGAGACATGTTTTCCTCTAATCTAATCCACAATTCCCATTTCATCTACGCCCCCATCTCAAAACATCATGTAAAACATTCCACAAATCACGACATCTTTTTCTCCAACCCAACCTAACATTAATAAGGGAAATGCATTTTCCAATGCTATCAAAACACACCCCCTTGTTAATTATCAAAACTTGGACACAAACACCATATTGGAACAAAACATACCACAAAATGCATTACACAAAAATGTTCCTCTCACTTTCCATCATCATCCATCATCATCATTTTTTCATGCAACACCTCAAACACGTCTCCTCACAAATTCACAAGAGGAGGGAGATATGTTCAGACCAAGGGGCATATTCGACACCACAACATTTTCACAAGGACTCATACCCCTCACATTTCTACCACTTCCACCATTGCCATAATCATCGGCACCGCTCCTTGGCTTAGGGCTTCCCCCTTTACCAAGTATCGATCAAAACAACATCCCAAATATCAACCAAAGCATTATGTCAAATGCTCAAAACTTGTCGTCAACATCGTAACAACAGACGACAAACACACAAGCAATTGCAACATCATCAAACACGCCCCTAACATTGCAAAGCATGGTCTCTCAAGTACCAACACTCAAAACATCAACACAACATCATCACTCACCACAAACGCCATTCTGAATCCACCACATCAAACCAATACAATGTATCATTGCAAGTTGGGTTTCAAAGGGGATTCCAACAAGTGAAAAAACAAAAATTCATACACCTAGCTGCTCAACAAGTCACTCAAGTTGTGCAAGCTTCCCAAGCAACCCAAGCCACATTACAAGTGCAACAAGCCACACAAGCCCAAGCTTTATTACAACAACAACAACAAAAAGCCGCTCAAGTTGCACAATCCATGCAAGCATTACAAGCACAAAAGGCCACTCAAGAACAACTTTTATTGCAACAACAAGCAGCACAAGCACAAACAACACAAGCACAAGCTCAAGCGCAAGCTCAATACCAGGCACAAAAAGCCCAATATGAAGCACAACTTCATGCACAAAGACAAGCAGCGCAATTTCAAGCATATCAGCAAACATTAAAGTAATATCAAGAGTAGCAAGAAGAAACACAATTAGCAGCCCAACAATAAGCATTGTTGGAACAACAACAAGCACAACAGAAAGCACAAATCTTAGCACAACAACAACAAGATCAACAATAGGCGTTGTTCATACAAAAGCAGGTGGAAGCCTACCTCACTCAGCAAAACATACAGATACCATCGAACAACACACTGACCAACCCACCCATCCAACCCACAATTGAAACACCCCAAAACACTTTCATCCCCCCCTAATCCACAAAATGATGTGATGACACAAATCAGGTTGCTCTCGCAACAAGTGCTCGACCTTCAATCAGGGCGAACAATGAAGACACCAAGAAACTTGTGTTCTTATCCATTTGATAAGAGCCTAGTAATGAAACCATTCCCCAAGGGATTTGAGATTCCCAAATTTGAAAAATATCGAGGGATGGGAAACCCTAAAGATCACATAGGGAATTCCAAGTTCATTGCATGGAGGTCGCATATGACAATACTTATCTGATGCGGCTATTTCCTAGGAGCTTGGTAGGCCACGCTATGGAATGGTTCTCTCGCTTACCCTCAGGCATTAGAAAATTTTAAGAAATTATGGATGCATTCATTAAGAACTACGCATGCAACATCACAATGGATGTTAGTCTAGAAGAACTTTTGACTCTGAAACAAGGAAAGGGAGAATCATTCGCCTCATTCCTACAACGATGGCGATCCAAGGCCAATCGAAGCAAGTGGACCATGCCAAAAGAACAAGTATTTTGATCAATCATAGCCAACCTTGAAGGCCACTTGGCATTTCATCTCAAGGTTCAAGGCATCACCACATATGATCAGTTGATCCCCAAGGTTCTTAGCATCAAAAGAGCCCTTGTGACTCAACCCGCAGAATCAACATCATACCACAAACAAGAAAACAATTGCCTACCATCCAATTACAATGATAAACCTCACACGTGGGCAAGGAAAAAAAACATTACTAATGATGGTGTCGTCAATGCCAAGATGGTCATTAGTGCTCCTCGCCAAAACACACCCGCACCTGAAATCCAAACACAACACCAAAACACTCATCACACAACACACCAAGCAAACAATAATCCAATGGTCAATAATCTCAATGATCAAAGGGGACCACTTCAACGCAAGAGTTATCCCAAATGAAAATACACCACTTTGGGGGAACCACTTGAGGACATAATGAAAAAATTGATAGACGAAAAACTCATCAAGACTCCTACCTTTGAAAATTACCAAGAACTGGATGTAAAACCTCCTTGGTATAATGCGAATCAACTTTGCGAATTCCATAAAATCAAAGGCCATACCACAAATAGTTGCATGAGAATGAAAAACATAATCCAAGATCTCATCAATAAAAGAATCATAAACGTGGAACAACCTATAGGAAATCAAGATCTTAAGATATATATGAATCTGACACCGAATCATGGCAAAAAAGGGAATAAAAATGATAAAGGGAAAGGCACCCACTCAAAAGTAAATCATGTGTATGAAACAGTCGTTGCCTCCCTAGATGAAAACTACATGGTCATTACTATCAAATGCGCCTATGCCGAAGATTGCGGAGTCACCACAAGAGGTGGCAAAGTAACCATTGTAGGATCATCCCAACTAAACAGAGTCCCTACATCTAGATCCATTCCTAATGGCTACAATGTCCTAGATCAACTCAAGAGAATTTCAACACAAATCTCCATCATGGAGTTGTTAAAAATATCATCAGCTCATAGGAAGATCCTTGAGGAAGCGTTAGCTTCATCCACTGTCCCTGCAGATCTTGATGCAGAGCAATTCCAAGCTATGGTCAGAAATATCATTACGCCTAATCTTCTTACATTCTCTGACCAATATTTCCCTTCTCAACCATCTCACAACTATGTGCTTCACTTGGAAGCCATCGTGCACAAAATAAAAGTCAAAAGGTTCTTGGTAGATGGAGGTGCGGGTTTGAACATTTGTTATCTCAATCTCATCAAGCAATTGAAAATATCAGAGGATTCCATCGACAAAGGAAAGGGTATCACAATAAGAGCATATGACGATTAAGAAAGAGTGTCTCAAGGCACGATCAAACTCCCTATTCAAGTAGGGCCAGCTCTCATGGAAACAACTCATCAGGTCTTGGACCTCGACTTTCCATATAACATCCTCCTAGCAGGCCCATGGATTCATGCGATGAAAGTAGTAGCATCAACTTTCCACCAATGTGTGAAATTTACACATAATGGACAAGAAGTTACCATCCATGGAGATCTCGAACCTTTCTCGTATTGCAAAAATATTGAAGCAAAGTATTACAAAATCCACCAAGTACCAAAAAATGATGAGGGTCCATCCACACCATACATAGACCCTACCACTCTCGCATCCACTTCTGTGATAGAGACACTCGCCACTCCTACCATTCCCACCATTTCTAACATTAAGCTCATCATCCAAGATGACAGTTGTGGAAGCTAAAAGTTCCCTAATAATTCTTTTGCAGTAGGAGAGCTACCACAATATCCTAGATCATGGGGACATCCACAAGAAAATTAATCTTCCACATCACAAACGTCTCCTAAAGACTATCCTGAATTCACAAGCTAGGGAGACCTTGACTAGGAGGTTGTTGAAGAAGATCCATCACATATTCTATATCAAGATGAAAGACCAGTAGCTAATTTACCAATGGATGAAAGAAGCAAGGGCCTACAAATGATGCTCACAATGGGCTACAACAAAAATCAAAGACTGGGAAAAAATGACAATGGGCTCATAATACCTATCATGCTAAAGATATGACCAATAACAAACCATGGCCTTGGATGTACCCCTTCGAGTATAACCATACATGGCCAAATTCCTCTGGTTAGAATGGTTAATATTCCATCTTAGCCAACTGCAGTAGAAGTATGCTTACCAATATCCACAGGTAGAGACATACATAACTTTATAACTGACATTTATAATAGTAGCGATGATGAGGACCCCACACCCAACTTACCTAGGCTATTCAAGGATACCACCCTCTACATGATTAGTACCCTGTCCTTTGAAACAGACCAACAAAATCATGAGATCCTCTTAGTATATCCCTAACTCATCGACTATGACCAACAAGGACCACCAGTTCTTGATACATTCAAAAAAGATGAGGCACTCTCAGAATTCATGGGATTGCAGGATAACATTCCAGATGGAGATCACAAAGTAGGGTTTATAATAGAGTTGGACACACATGCCTATTATGGGGAAACAATTGAATCCTTTAGTCACAAAAGTGATCAATTAAGAATAATATCCAAGTCCTTGAGTGAAAACCACACTATGGCACTCTCTAACAAGAAAAAAGTAAAAAGAAAGGATGTATCCAACAGTGAAAACCTATCCTAGGTGCCCGAGGATGAGGGATTCAATCTTCCTTTAAGAGCTATTCACCAAGAAAAGTTAGCAGTCTTGGCCAAAAAATGTAATCTGGTTAACTTAGGAACAAAGGCAACCCCACATATCACATTATACGCAGAATCACTACTATCAGAAGAGCAAGAGCTCCTAGCAACATTCCTAAGGGAAAGACAAATAAACTTTGCATGTAGTTATGTTGACATGCCAGGGCTTGATCTAGAGACTATGGTTTGTCACTTAGTAGTGTATCCAAAAGCAAAGCTTGTCAAACAAAAGCTTCAAAAAAATACACCCTCAAATTGCCTTATTGGTCAAAATGGAGCTAAAAAAGCTACTAGATGTAGGATTCATACGACCAATAGATTATCCAGAATAGGTATCAAACTTGGTAACTATTTCAAAGTCTGACAGAGCCGTTAGAATCTGTACAGACTTCAGAGATTTGAACAAGGCATGTCCAAAAGATTACTTCCCGCTTCCAAACATCGACATGATAGTAGACATGACATCGAGACATGAGATGTTGTCACTAATGGATAGATTCTCAAGGTACAATTAGATCATGATAGCTAAGGAGGACCAACATAAGATGACTTTCACTTGTCCATGGGGGACATACTATTGGAACATGATGCCATTTGGCTTAAAAAATGTAGGAGCAACATATCAAAGGGACATGACATTGATATTCCACGACATGATTCATAAAATAGTCGAAGACTATGTTGACAACATTCTAGCTAAGTCAAGAAAGAGAAAAGATCACATAGCAACCCTAAGTGCCATCTTTGATAGACTGGAGGAGTACAAGGTCAGACTAAACCCAAAGAAGTATATCTTTGGTGTACAATCGGGAAAGCTCCTAAGATACATAGTGTCAATGAGTGGCATCAAGGTGGATCCAACAAAAGTAAAAGAAATCCTTGAGATGGAGGCATCAAAAACATTAAAACAATTGAGAGGTCTCCAAGGCAGACTCCAATCCATCTGACGATTCATAGCACAACTGGCAGATAAACAGAACCCATATTCTCACCTACTCCACAAGGGAGTAGCGTACAAGTGGGATACCAAGTGTGAAGAGGCATTTAACAAAATCAAAAAATATCTACTAACACCACTAGTCTTAATGCCACCCATCTCAAAGAAACCATTGATCTTATACTTGTCTGCAACAGCAGCAGCCCTTGCTGCCCTCTTAGCTCAGCATGATGAAAATGGAACAGAAAGGGCTATATATTACATCAACATGACAGTGGTTAGGAATGATCTAAACTATTCATTCATCGAGAAAGCATGCCTCACAATAGTGTTCGCATCTCAAAATTTCAAGCATTACATGTTGGCACATAAAATAAAACTCATCGCCAAAATTGACCCTCTCAAGTATCTATTATCAAAGGAAATGCTTACAGGAAGAATGGAAAAATGGGTGATGATACTATCAGGATACAACATTGAATATGTGGAAAGGAAAGCAATCAAAGGCCAAGTCATCGCAGATCAATTGGTGGAAGCACCAATCTATTTAGAGAACCCTCTTGTCTCAGAGTTTCAAAATGAATCCATTTTTAATCTCAATATAGTTGACCATTGGAAACTATACTTTGATGGTTCATACATGCAGCATGGATTAGGAGCTAGTGTTTTCTTTATCAAACCACAAGGGGATTGCATACCAAGGTCCTACAAACTGGCATTTCCGTGCACCAATAACATTACGGAATATGAGGCTTTGACTATAGGTCTCAGAATAGTCGTGCAATGGAACATCATATCTCTCAAAGTGTATGGAGACTCCCAATTGATCATAAATCAAGTGAATGATGAATACCAGACCAAGGATGACAAGCTCACTCCATACAAGAAATTGGTGGAGACTCTCAAAGAATCCTTCATCGAAATAACATTTGAGTAGATTCCTAGAACCAACAATAGAGAAGCAGATGCCATGGACACAATTGGATCCTTGCTTGATATCCCCCACAACGTTCCAAAATATGAATTCGTGATTGAGCAACTTCTCGTGCCTGCATTTGAGGTACCAGAATCAGAATGTGTGTGTGAAATTGTTGGTCCCGGTGATCCTTGGTATCATGACATTTATACATACCTTCGAATAGGAGTCATACCCGCCAACCTACCATCAAACCTAAAATGGACCTTTGTCAAAAAGGCATCTAGATTTGTCATCCTAGATGATACCCTATATCGTAGGAGCATAGAAGGAATCACTAATAAATTTGACTACAAAATACGACAAAACTGTCTGATGAAATATGTAAAATTTGATGTTCATCAGGTGCTTGTCAAATTTGATGTGTAATTTCCAATTTTTTCAAAGTTTATTCCCGAAATTCTTCAAAATTTTGACGAACCTAGGGTTCGTCGAAATGTCGGCTATTATTTTCATCGAATTTTCGACAAACATGAAAAATTAAAAAAATCAAATTGTGGCTGACATAAAGAAAAGTGAGTTTGCACCTGATTTATTGCGACAATGTTTTGCTCTACTTGAGACAGTTTGTGGAGAACTAAGGACGATTTTCTTGGAAAAAATCAGAAAAAATTCAAGAAGATATCGTCAGGTTGAGGGTAGTCATTGTCTTTTTACAGAATTCAGTTGTGAAGTTAGATTTGTGGTTCCAGGTTTGAAAATCATATTTTAAAGCAACATCTCATCAGATTTCATTTTTAGAGGTTAAGGGTTTTGAGAATTTCATGTCTAGATTTTGTTGTGTGGAATCACCATAAGATCACAACGGAGGAACAGATTCTTGTGACTGTAATTATGTGATCCATAACTATATTGGTCATGTGGCACAGTTGTGCTATAACAAATACAGGATGCATTCATGTGTGACCCAAGTTTAATGTGGCTATGTTGTGATAGAAATGGAGGCACTCATATAATGTAGTTAATTCAGGTTGTATAATGTAGGTGTCAATCATCATTGGGTGCATTCAGGTTGTCTCAATTTTAACAGGATAGGATGTAATTATAGCATGATCGAAGAGTGATTACCTCTTGCTACAATAAAGAGTCTATAACTTTGGTTGATATGCAGAGTGGTTGTGTTATATCAATTATGTAGTGTATTCAAGCACAACCCATGTTTAATGGGCTATTCTAGAGAGTGATCAAGATTTTCTAAACCTTATGAATGTTACTTGACATATATTTGCATAGTTTGAAATTCCTTCAGAGGCTTTTGAAGTATCAATGTATCCTATATAGGGTTTAGAATGATTTCTTTTAATTAAAAAAATAAATAAATGATGTATTTCCCTGTAATTAGATAATGTGGAGATCTCCTAAATCTACCCCAGCACACTATCCTCTTTGGCTGTATTCATTACTCCAGCTACTAGGTTTTTGCATGTGACATCTTTAATATCTTCATGACCATGGTTTTAAATAGATCTCACCTTTGCTTTAATCCTTTTCATGGTAACCCTTGAGTTTCATAATCCACCTTCAATCTCTTCTAAGAACGTTGTCTTAAGCTAGACTGCATAGTATGCATATAAAGCAAGTCCTTCATACCTACCATTGTTCCAAACCACCACTCACTACCTTGCTTAAAATGTTGCCTCCATAAGCACAATAGCATGTTTTAAAATCATGGTTGCCGTGATTGACCATTAAGCTCACCACTTTCATCATGAAGATACAATGATATTTTTGTCTTCAAACTCAAGGCATTATGGAAGATAACATTTTACTACTTCTAACTTCCTTTAAGACTAGGTATTGCACCTCAAGCTGTAATCTCAAACAACTCACTCACTATCACTTGAAGATTCCTTTCATGAGCATCCTTCTATAAAATCAAACTATGC
Organism: Sequoia sempervirens; assembly: GCA_007258455.2. Lineage (NCBI taxonomy): Eukaryota > Viridiplantae > Streptophyta > Pinopsida > Cupressales > Cupressaceae > Sequoia > Sequoia sempervirens. Next base: position 663,295,038 of record VDFB02271358.1, read on the forward strand.
CCTATAGACTGCCTACTTACTACAGGGGACTCATTGTTTCATGGTATTGTAGTTCTTAAGATCCTTCAACCTTATTGACACTACTTCACAGTCCACAAGGTATTATTCACTATTTTCCATCTTTGGTGAGTCTCAAAACACTGCTCAAACATGCAATCCACTACCTCCATTATACAATATTAATGGCTAAGAAGAAACATTGAACCTATGATTACCACTGTTACTTCATTTGGACAGTCATTCCCTGATTGCATTTGCCTTGTCTAACACTAACAAAAGCCTTTGAAAAACCCTTAAATTTAGTAAGGGGGTAAGGAAACTCATTGTTAAAATCTCCACTTTACTATGCAAGGTTTGAGCTTTATTATCTTGTCACTACTTAGCCTATTTTTGACTGTCACATCTCAAGTGACTGTCATTCTTCTTACTGTAGATTGCATTTACAAATTTCAGTAAGCTACATAGTGTGCTTGTTATTGGCTACAATCTTTAGATTGCAAGATTTTGTTATTACCTATAATGTCTCAATATTTTTGGTATTGCAACCTCACTAATTTGCTATAGTTATTGTTTATGTTTCTACGGAGGCCTAGGGTTTGTACCCTAATCATGCTCTTACCAATGCTTCTGTTGTTTTTTATTAGGGATATCTCAATGTTGAGGGCCCTAGGGATAAGCTCGTCATAAGAAGTGACACATTGCATCTTTAACTAAAAGGATAAATCCATATTGACATTAGCAATGATGATTCTGACTCATTGCTCATTACGAATGGGTCACTTGCTCTTACTAGCTCGCTACCTCCATTGTTGTAGGAATTTTGTGATCAAGTTCAATATTCTGATTTTAGGAGTCTTAACGGTTGAAAATCATAGTAAAATCAGAATTTAATAAGTTTTGGAATTAGCATTGTAAAGTGTTTTTTGGGGTCATTAACTTCGGACTATCTTCTCTTTTGCAGGGGTGGTTGCATGCCAAATTTTTTTGGTGTAAATATCAGAATTATTAGATTATGTTACCTGTCTATGAATAAAATATTGGAGTGTGAGTTTGATATTTTTTGAAGATCTAAATAGTCAAGCTTGGCAAAGAAAAATCATGCCAGATAATATTAGTCTAGAACAAAATGAAGAGACACTTGATAGATTGTGGGGTAGATAGAAAAGAAAGGGTGATGGGAAATGTTATTATCCTTGCAATAATTGCAAGGGCTTAAAAAAACGAGACGACTTTTAATCACAACAGCTGAGAAACATTGTAGGTAGCATGGTCACGTTGAAGGGGGGCATGATTATAGATCCATTGGTAAGTTGTTCATTATATGTGTTTATATTGATTGAATTTGTAAATGTTTATTGTTTTAACATTATATATATAATCACTTGATCATGATCATGGTTTGTGTCTATCATTATTATAAATGTGGGGCACCCTAGGGTAGATGATCGATTATCATGGCCCGGAGAATGTGGTTTGCAAGTGGATGAACATGGGGTGAATATCGAAGATGAAGTTAATGATCCTATGGAAGAAGATGATCATGCACCAGAAAACATAGTTGAAGATGATGTACGAATACATTGATCCATGCCACATTTAGTGGTAGAGCTGATCATGATGATCAAGATGACTTTGATGATGTTCATGATTTACCTTACTTGACAAGGCATCTGAGCCCATTTATGAAGGCTCTGAAACAACTCTTCTCTCTGTTGTATTGTTGTTGTTGAACTTTAAGGTTATGAATGGTTTATCAAACATAGCAATCTCACGGATGTTAAGGTATGTCATATATGTCATATTTTTTCATCTATTTTAATTGTTGTTAGTTCATCACTAGTAAATAAAGGATGAAATATGTACCATTAATATTCTTTATATGGCAAAATTATTTTTTGTTGTAGATTGATTGGTGAATTTTTATTACCACCATCAAATATTTTACCTTGCTCATATCGAGATTGATGTGCCATTATGAAAGATATCAGAATGGAGTATCAAGCAATAGATGCATGTCCCAATGATCATATTATATATCATAAATAATAGGAATTTGTAACAGAATGCCCAGAATGTCATATTAGTAGATATTGAATAGATCAAGTAACAAAAAGGGTGCCTCACAAGGTTCTTCGTTATATACCCATTATTCCACGTATGCAACAGCTATTTAGGTGTGAAAGCTTAGCACAATTGATGGATTACCATGCATGAAATAGAAGTGGAGATGACATTCTTCGAATGCCTGCAGATTGTTCTGCATTTAGAGACATGGAGGAAAAATGGCCACACTTTAAAGAAGAACCTCATAATATCAGGCTTTCATTGGGAGCGGATGGTGTCAATCCATTTGGAGAGTTGAGATCTATTTACTCAGTGTGTCTTATTTTTTGCATAATGACTTGTATTTTTTTCCATTCAATAGTCATGTACATTAATTTATAAATATTACAGTAAAATGGTTATAATAATTATGTAATGTTTATGTTCATTCAATTAGGTAAGTACCAAGTGAAAGATATGAATGTATATATCGAGCCTCTTATCGACAAGTTACTAAAGTTATGGAATGGCATCACTATGTATGAAATCTCCAGACCAATAGGAAAAAGACAATTTCAATTCCATGCAATGCTTGTATGGACAATTCATGATGCCCTAGGGCTAACACATTTTTGTGGTATCTTATAATGTTTGACTGCACTTTAACAATATTTAATTTGATGAAGTAGATATCATGAATGTTTTTAAAATAATCTATTCATTATATATAATTATAAAAATTGACATATTTAATCCAATTATATATCATCTTGCAGGTCTTCAAACAAAGGGAAAATTTGCATGTCCAATTTGTGGTCCAAAGATGAAATCTTGTCATTCAACAAGTTTAGGAAAGCAGGTGTTTGATGAGTATAGGTACTTCCTCCATAGAAATCATAAGTATCAAATTACTGAAAAACATCTTTTCAATGGGAAAGAGGAGACTACATCAAAACCACGAAGAATGTCACCTCACCTATGGAATTTGGAATATAATAGAATTAATCGTCAAGGTTATACATCAGATCAAATTGTTTATCTATCATATATGATATGTTTTGAATTTATATTTTTATATTGTGTTGTGTTTACTCATGTTGTAATTGACAATGATTGTCGTTGTTAATTTTTCTAACTTATATGTTTCATGAAGGTTGTCAAGGCATTAATGGTCGGCTTCCACGGGGACTGAAAAGTTATCCCAGACAATTTAGTAGGTTGCCCTACTATGAGCAGCTACAAATTGTGCATTTGTTTGATACAATGCATATTGAAAAGAATATAACAGAAATGTTATGGAAAATATTGGATGGAAGGCATGACAAAGAAAAAATTGTCAAAATTTGTAGTAACATTCAAGAAGCCAATCATGCAATGAAAAATGTCATTCAATTGAATAGTGATAGAGACAAAATTAATATAAGTTCTCTTCCTTGGTTATTAACAGAGCAACAAAGCAATGCTATAAAAGAAGTCATACAAAATATTCGATTTCCCACAGGATTTGTTGTGAACATAAACAATATAATAACAAAGAAAGGTGAATTTGGGTTAGGGATGAAAACACATGATTGGAATACCTTCATTAAGGTAATTATTCTGGTATATTATATACACTTGTATAATACATGTACTTTTCAGTGTATTGTGTTTACTACTTTTGGAAAAATAATGAAAAGATCATTTTATAATTGTTGTAGTACGTTCTACCTCTATCTCTCCCAGACAAATTTGACAACAATGTCAAGCAAGTTATATATGATCTTGGAAAATACATGCAGTAAGTAGCGAGATTTGTTCAATTCATTGTATACATCTTATAATTTCCATTTGTTTTTCTTGTTATGAAATATATTGTATATTTTTGTTAAATATCTTTAATATATTTGCGCCTTGAATCACTTGTAGATGGCTATCATCTAAAGAAATCCATAAAGAAGATATAAATTATTGGAAGAGAAAGATTCCTCGTCTAATGTGTGAAATGCAAAAGTGTCTACCTTCAACATTTTTCAATGCACAAGAACACTACCTCATACACCAAGTTGAGGAGATTGAATTGTGTGGACCTGTACACACAAGGTCAATGTGGATGGTTGAGAGGCACTTGAAATTTTTGAATGATGTGGTTAGACAAAGAGCACATCCTGATGGTTCTATGGTGGAGGGATATATGGTATACTAGACCATGGTGTACATTAGTGAATATCTTCCTAAGTTTGCAGCAAAGATCCATGTAGATCGCATTTGGGATCCCAACTCCATTAACAAATTTGAAGGGGAGTACCTGTTGGGGAAAGGTAGATTGAGGAAAGTGAGATAATTATAAGATGGTCATGGAGATTAATTGGAATGCATTTTACTTATGGTTTTATGTATATTGTACTTATTTAATTTTTAATCTTCAATATACATCAATTATAAATTAAGTTTGTGTACTATGGTATTCAACTAATTATACGGAAGTATATTGATGTATATATATTTTGAGATTGCTTTCTTTGCATACATTTGGCCAAGAATAAATATGTTTATCAACTGACGATATTGCAATAATTTTTACATGTTTGACATATTAGGTGAAACACCACAAGGCTATGTGGTGCAATGGTTGTAAATTTCAAATCAAAATGTTGGATGACATGAAGAAAACTTGTGATTCTGAAGTATAAATGTAGTCTTTCAAGTGACTAATGTTTCATCTAGAAGCGACATACATCCAGAAGTCTCAGAAAATCGATACTATGGGATTTTGGATGATATACTTGAGTGTGACTTTAAGTCCTTCAAATTAATTTTGTTCGTCATCCTATGGTCTAGGCTACGATTGAATGAAAATGATCTTGAGAGAACTGTTATTGAACATAATAATGGATTTACCATGGTTAATACAAGGTTGATTGAGCGAGCTAGAAATGAGCCCTATTTTCTTCCAAGCCAATGTGAGCAGGTATTTTACTCAGAGGTTCCAAGTAAACTGGGTTGGTCATTTGTTGTTAGACATGATCCAAGAGGAAGGTCAGTAAAGTATAATGTGGTGGAAGAAGAAGATACCAAAGAACTAGAAGATGATTTAGATGATGATCAGGATCAACAGTTAGTTGATGATGTCCCTAACGAAGATGTCGAAGAGGAGGAACTAGATGATGATGATGTAGGAGTTAATGTTAATGAAGATGACATCTGTGTGGATGATGACATTATCTAAATTGATATCGATGATGATGATGATGATATGATATGACCAATCCTTACAATGTCGAATCTGGATCGAATGATACAGACAAAGAGTTGGATGAAGAAGATGATCAATGACATTGAAATGTATAAGTTACCTCATTATATTATCTATTTGATATTAATTTCTTGATAGAATTATATTTGACTTATGTGGTTACATAATTAATTCATGATGTTTTTAATTTTTATGCCATTACATGATTAATTTAATGATGTACTTTTTAATGTTTGAAAGGTCAAAAAATTAAAACATTTCAATAGTGATATTAACAACCTTGAAATTAGTGTGTTTTATGTTTCATGTGATCATAAAAGATTAAAAAGTAAGTTGTAGAGGTGGTTGTTCAGTGGTTGACGTGTATGTTGGTTCTTTTTACAATGTAACCAGGTTTGTCTTCTAATATACCTATGGAATTGTCAATTCCAATCGAATGCAGCTCGAAGGACCTGGACCAACTGATGAGGACTTTAAAAGCCTCGTACACTTCGGGCTCTGCAAGACTTGGGAGGGTGATCCCTTAATGTGTTTACAACCTCTGCACCATTATTATAAACAAAATTAACAATAACAGATGATCTCACTTAATAGCTCAACACGATAAGATAATATCAACTAGAATTGGCTATTCATAGACAATATCAACTATCTGGCGTGTGAGATAACTAAACATAATCTATTGTATAAGATAGTCAATGATTTGAAATTTGTAGCAAGCTCTAGGCAAAGGCAAACAAATACTAAACTACATGAATAATTACAACTTAGATCAATGCCATATATCCATTGCAGGAGTCAAATTCATAAGCATGTAGAGGTTTATAATAGATTTAATACATCACATATAAGATCCCTGACAATATTGCATTACAATTTCATCAGTGTGCATTCTAACCTAAGACTACTTATCAAATCCTTATACAACACATATCCGCCTATAATCCCATTCAAGCATTTTGATTAATTCCTTGAATTAAAGCTAAAATAGAATCATACACACCACAACAGTGAGATGGATAAAACAACCCTTAGTTATTTCATTCAAAGTTGATATGCATGTACAATGGGAGACATGAGCTGAATTTTCATTTCAACTCAAATGCTAGTACTATTATACAACATTAAATCTCTATGAACTCAAAACCTATTACATAATGACTCAAAACCTAAATTGCATTTCTCTAAAACCATCAGACTTTACAATTCGCTCTACAACTTCACCTAGACTTGACAAAAGTTATCTAACTTGCTAACCCATACTTCTGGCCTTGAAATCCTTCTTATATAACATGAAGGAGCAAACAAGAATTGGGCCAGAAAGTACACCTGTCACCAGTCAATAGGAGCACCTAGTGATATTCCAAAATTTGTTACAACAGCCACCACCTTGAAAAATATTCTTGTCCAAAAATTGTTACAACAGCAATCATCCTGGAGCATATTCTCGTTCATCATGTCAGCGGAGGAAGGTTGATGCAATAACAAAAAACCACGCAAAACCCACACCAAGAAAGTCATCCATACAAAACTGGAAACGTTGTAACTGCAACATCTGATTTGCCACCTATCAATAGCCCACTCTTTTTACTCATCATCATTCAAATACTTAGCCACCCACCTTTGGTATTCTTCGTTAGTTGGCCAGTCAAAATCAATCACCTCTTTTACCTTTGTACTATAAGGCAAATACTTTACCGCTACCTAATTAGCATCTCTTTCAAAAGATTCCAAAAATGAGCCGATACCAATAATCTTATCCATACAATTTACCAACAAATCATAATCTAAGTCATCACAAATTATTTTAATTTGATTATTGATGACTTTACTTGCTTGATCCTACCATTATTGGAGTGTTCTGATTTCCCCCTGCTCATCAGTTATATCAGGTAATAGTGTGTTACCCCAATCATTGAAGTTCTTTACCAACTCTCTAATCTTCCTACTCAGATCATCTGGTAAGGTCTGAAAAATTTGCAATGATTTAACTAATATATAAGTAGGCTTCAATGATTGGGGCTTGTTATTTCCATCAAACCTTGAGGCTTTAGTCATAACATCTAGATTATTTTCCCTAGGGATCCAATTTTGAATTATTGGAATCACTATCCCCTGATCCCTATCAATATTATTTATTGCTTCAGATAGCAAAGAATACAAAGAGTGTCTAGAGGGAAGTTTATTATCCACCTTTTCATTTAAATGCTCCAAAATAAGAGTAACAATTTATTTTTCCTTTGAAAGAAAACCCTCCTCTTTTACCCTTAGTGATGTCTGTAATTGATGAATTTTCCGCATGAGCTGCCTCTTTGTTGGATCAACAGAGCACTTTGTTTGTTCATCGACTTATTCTAGAGGAGGGGTAATAGCGAGATTTTTAATGGGAGACCCTGGTGTAGAAACATTTGGAGAAGCAGGAGGCATTGACCCTACTATGGGAGGTGATGTGCTAGTTCCTAGAGCATTGGATGTTTCCCCAGTATGTCTATACTTGAACCTTTCTACTTTAGTTTGTAGCTCAAAATTCCTCTGTTGCATTTTACTATATTCTTCAATTAAAATGTTATACTTCTCCATTAGGCTCTTTCTTTCAGCCTCCTCCCTTTCAACAGTCTTTTGGGCCAACTTGGCCACATTCACAGTTAAACTAGTGGCTTCGGTTGTTGTAGTCTCTAAAGCCCTCTTTATTATTAATCCTCCTTTGAAATTTGGATTAATATCAATAATGTTTGGCTTTCTTCCTTGTGGAGCCAATGCCCAAATTGCCAAGGTATCATATTCTTCACTAAAGGCAGAGTTTTGTAATGTTGCCTTAACTTCTTCAGAATCTTGAAAAGGATTCTTGGACTTCATAATGGCACTAGAAGCCACTGCATCTATGATGTCTCATTCAGGAAAAATCAAAACACCAAACTGATTCACTAGTTGTCTTCCTTCTTTAGGAGTTATGTTTTTGAACTCTTCCATTAGTTCATCTTTCACTTCTTCATCATTCTCCTAATCTGACCTGTCAGGCCTTAGTTCTCTTCTCTCCTTGCATTTATTTTGATATTCCTCAAATTTCATCCTCCATGCCAATTGCAAGAATACAGGAGTCTTTACAAATGCATTGTCATCTAAGAACTCCTTGCAAGCCTTCATTCTTGCATCCTACACACTCTTACCCTTCGTATCCAAATCGGATAGAACCAATTTAGCTGACCTAGGAGGGGATGACATACCAACCTGCATGTCTTGATCAGTAACAATAATTTCATCTGTGAGATCCTCAGGTAGGTGATCAATTTTTTGCCTCTTAGGGCTTGGCTTAGATGGTGGTGATGGGGGACTACGCTCTAGTGAATATTTTAATTCAATGATTTTGATAGCCCTAGTTACTTTGAATTTTGGGCCTGGTCGTGAAGGCGCCTTCATTATTTTCTTCCCTTTTCTATCTACTTCTTCCTCATCACTGTTAGTATCCCTTTTCATCCTATAGATGGGTTGCCTTTCTATAGGCTGTCGTACTGGCCTTGTTTCAATTAGCATATCACTTTGTCTTTGCATATCCAGACTTAGCCTTAAATTTATCCTTTTGGTTGTCAAGGTGTCCATTATCTCCTTGAAATTCTTCATTAAAAAATCAATTCTCTTGTGGTATGGAGTGAATTCCATCAATGGATCATACGTTGGATCCATTTCATGTACAATATCCAGTAGCTTACTATAAGCTATCCACTTTTCCTTGTTCAATTCTTGTTTATTTAAATTAAATTCATTCCTGATCAGGTCCTCAGGGAAATTAAACTCATGTGCAAATTTGCCACTTTTTATTCTTTGTTTGAAAAGAGCAAAGAAACCTTCAGGATCATGTTGTTGCTTTGGACCAAATCTCAAATGGTAATCAACAAATAATTTTTCAAAATGTGTCCAGCCTCCCTTTGGTAAATCAACGTCAAAATGTGTCCAGCCTCCCTTTGAAAATGTAAAGTCAGACGCTACTATATAATCGTGAATAATGTTCCTTCCTTTCCAAATAGGTTATCTTCATGAATATAGACCATCTCATACATAACTTGCAGCCTTGGTGGCACATTGTATGCAAGTATGTGGAGGGTCTTTGAACTATGTATTTCAGACAATGTTGACCGGATGGGATAATGTCATTCTGATAAATCATCTCAGCTTCCTGCCTATGAAATCATGCAACCTGAGGGATCCTAGGTACATTTACCATCAATCTAGCCTCAATCTTTGCAAACAATTATCAAATTGCACATAATTGGTGCTTTCTTTATTACAGGACAAATCTGTAGCCCATATCTGTACTAGCAATCTTTCTCCATTAACTGATTGTCTTAAGTTCATATTCTCAGCAAAGAAATCAACATTCCTAAACAAGAATATATGCATCAATATTGGAATACCAAAAGAATTGAGTACCAAAGATCATCTCTACAGTCAATACTCCTTCATCTATCCTCTCCATCAAAAGTTAAAGTAAACATGTTACAAGAGAAGTTAGGTTGTATTTTCACCCTGATGAACATGTATGCAATTCAGTATTATTACACCAGGCTGAAACCCAAAATCTGACATAGTGAATAGAAAGTAGCCGCAGCGCTTCCAAAACAATCTTAATCAAGGGTCTCAGTCACTAGGGCTGATGTGAATTTGTGAACCCCTACTTAACTAGATGGGTGGAAGGCCTAACCCTAAAAAGAGATTGACTTGTATACCGCAGTTTCATTTCTTCAAGATTAATAGGAACCAAGTCATCACTTGCCTCACTCAAATCAAAAGTCCTGTTGGATAACATCTCAAGTAATTTCCAATAGAACCCCTCCATCATTATCTCTGATTACCCGTGTGATAGGGTCATATCTTTTGGCCATTGCTCTAAGTAAGTCCACATTAGGGAACAAATTTGGAACAACTAGCTTTCCCATGTCGTACATCCATCCATTTGAAAAAGGATGAGGCAAATTCCTCTATCCATACCATAATTTGAACATTTCTAAGCCTGTGAGTGGAACCCTAGCATAAGCAATGTTGGAATTAGTACACACCAACCCCTCCACTAGGATTTTCCCTCGCATCAACACCAATCCTTTCTTTCTCTCATTTGTTGATAATGGAAATTGATCTAGGAAATCATTGTATAAGTTTTTTTTCAAATACTCAATGTGGCTAGGGTGCTACTTGGTTGGCACCATTTTAGACAAACTAGGGCCTCACTACAATGTTACACTTGAAGTGGCTATGACTAAGCAAAGATAGGAAATTACAGAGTAAAAATACCGCAATTCCTCACAATTTATGATTAAATAATAGTCCTAACAAAAAAATTTAATGAACTTAGTGACAAGCATAGCAGAGCCCTACTTTCCCAAATTTAGGTGCAGAATGACTATGAAATAGAGAAAATTAACTCACGGCTTTTTTCGCAAAAACTCTAATTTCTGGCAGCAGCTGCTCGCAATTTCACGTTTGGCTCTGAAACTATTTTCACGAAATACTTGGATGCTTTATGATACAAATGAGATGAGTAAATTGATTTTATGTCAATCAAATTCAACCAGTGGATGTCTCATCCACCATTAAAGCTCACTCGTGGGCTGCACAAATAGCTCCAACCATAAATTTATACATATTTAAATTTGATTCATTGATCCTTCAATTTGATCAAATCATCGACGACCATCTTCAAAACAGGCTGACATAATCGCCAACATGGCAATCAAGGGGCCCACTGTCATACATCGTGAAGGAATGCCACGTGGCGGTTGCCCGCGATATCGCAATCCTTTGATTTATCATTGCGGGATGGTGGGCACCATCGATCTTTTTACCATAAAGCATGCTACTTCAAAAATTGTCACTGTCCTTTCCTTTAACTATTGAGTAGCTTTTCCATTAAAATCATAACATCTGCATTGAAATAAAACACGTACATCTTACAAGTGCATTAGTAATCTACCCCGTAATACATTTAAAACCGGTGAACACTTTCTTCACTCATTAGGCTTCATTGGATGAGACACGTGGTAGGCACCCACGACATCGCGATCCCAAAATTCCTAATTGTGGGATGGCGGGCACCGTCAATCTTGAAGAGATAGCTCATCAATGGTCACACAGATTTCATCCTTTATGAAGGGAACGTGGCACCTGCCCATGGTATCATGATCCCTGTAATCCCTGATCGTAGGATAGCGGGCGTCGTTGATCTCGTTCCTTTAACATAGTTTCCAGCCATGTCGTTAACCTTCAAGTAGCTTTTCCAGTGAGATTATAACATATCCATGGATTTAGAACATGTGAATCTCGAGAACACTTTAGTAATCCGCCCCTTAATACATTTAAAGCTGACTAGTGTTTCCTTTACTCTTTAGGCTTCATCGGATGAGACACATGGCGCCCGCTTGTGATTTCACAATCAACCCAAGCACCATCGAAGGGTGGTGAGGAATGACTCAGATCAAATAGTAGTTGGTCAACGATAGCTCAAATTTGATCCCCCAGATAGGACACGTGGCACCTACCCGTGATTTCACGATCCTTGAATTCTCGATCACGGGATGGCAGGCACCATTGATATCTGCAGGAAATAGATCAACGGCAGCACTAAATCAACCCTTGCAAAATAAAACACTCATTAAAAGGAGAAGTGGGAATTACTAGGCGGACAACAAATAAAAAAATTATATTTATAGAAGAAAAATAAAATAAATCTACAATTTGTTTTATAATTTCACTTTTAACTTTAAATGTATGTTCACTCATTAAGTTATATTTTTTTTACAATCACATTTTTATTTTAGATGTTTGTTTATAAAATATAAAGATGCATTAAAAATATATTAGAAATATTTTTCTTTATATTATATAGCATTCATAACATTAAATTAACATAGAATAATTTCACAATATCACTTAACTAATCAAGAAAAATTTAATCATTACCATGCAACATTATTCTCACATCAAACTAACAAATAAACATTGAAAACAAATTTATTTTTTTATATTATAAAATTCATAACTTAAACCTTTTATACACAATATCAAGTTAATTATAAAAAACACATAAAATTATTTATAAGCAACTTAAATTTTTTAACAATTTACTAAAATATAATTTAATATAATTAAGAAAAATTAAATAAGAATTACAGATAAATTTATGAAATATTGATTTACTTATCAAGAAAAACTAATTATAAATTTACTTATTATAGATAAATTTATCACAATCTATTTTAACCATCAAGAAAAAATTAATCATTAGTGATTGCAAACATTATTGGCACAACTTTAAACCGACAACAAACATTGAAAACACATTTATTTTTATATTATACATTCATAACTTAAACCTTTTATACACAATGTCAAGTTAACTTTGAAAAATATTTTAATTATATAATTTCATAAAAATTGAATGAATTTATAGAAGATTATTTTATTGTAAAGTGATAGAATCTAATCCCAATATCAACATTAATTGCAAGCATAATCCATAACTCCAACCTCGCAAACTAACACTAATTAACTTCAAACCTAGCTCTAATTTTATATCCAACCCTAAACATAACTATGATCTAAAACTAACATTAATGAAACCCTAATTGAACCATAACCCTAACCCTAATACTAACCCTTGCCCCAATTGAACCCTAACACTAACCCCAAGCTCTATCATAGAACCTTAGTCTTTACCCCAACCCCAACCCTCATCCTAATAGAATCCTATACCTAATTTTACTCAAACAACCTTATTTGAACCTTAAACTTAATTGAACTCATGTTTAGGTTAGGGGTTCAATTACAAGTTAGGGGTTGAACAGGTTAAGTGATTAGGTTAAAATTCAACAGGGATTAGTGTTGTTTAATTGGCGTTGCTATTCACTTAGGGTTATGTCTCAATTTTAGTATTCAATTTGGGGTTAGGGATCAATTAGGGTTATAATTCAATAAGGGTTTAATTAAGGTCAGTTAAGGTTAGTCTTTAAATTAGGCCAGGGATTGCGCTTAGCTAAATTAAGGTAAGGGTTATTGCTCATTTTAGGGTTGAAATTCAATTAGAGCTCCTGGTTTGATACAAATTAGGTTGGGTACCATAGCTCAATTAGTGTTAGAGTTAGGGTTATAATACGTAGTTCAATGAGGTTAGGGTTCAAGGTTTCAATTAGTGTTAGAGTTAGGTTGCAATAATAAAATTTTCCATAATGATATGGAAAGGCATTCAATTGGATTCATATACAAATGCATAAATAAGAATTGGTAATTAAGAATTCTCTAGAACTAAAGTTATAACAACAAATAGAATCCTTAGCTTAATCATTTGTTCTTGTTAGGGTTAGGATAAGAATTTAATGGGTCCAACTGAGACTTAGGAAATAAAACCCTGCGGAGGAAATAAAGCATTAAAATCAAAGTTGGGTTTTAATTTTAATCCGGTGATGTAAGACTAAGCCATTAACTCCAGTGGTCATGTCGCCGATGGCTTAGCCAAAGCCTTTCATTAAATGCTAACTATGCAATGTGTAGGTTTTCCAGATTCGAAGATATGGGAGAAGATCTCGATCATACCCCACCAACTCGCAGACCTAAGGTGTCGCCCTGTTATTTGGCACGAGGTCAAAAAAAGGCAGATGTGTGTCCTGTATGGAATGTGGGGCCCAATCTCTACTATTGAGCTCATAACCCGTGGTTTTAGATTGACAACGAAGATCAAGAGCTAATGTAAATCTATGTTGTTCCCTGCTAGCTGGCAAGAGGAAGATGAAGGTTGGTGAAGCATTAATGAATTATTCCTTGCTTGTGTAGTCATGTCGATCTCAATCTATGTGAAGATGTTATTGTTGGAAATCATGAAGGGTGATCTTTGGATTCTCATGTAGCTCTAGTTAAACGGTGACAGTAGATACACCACCAAATTTCCATGTTTGCACATGCATTTTTACTAAGCATTGATGAAGGTTGCCATTACCTCGCACAATAAATAGAAGAGGAATTAACTACTAATAGTGTCATTCTTGTAGCAGTTAGAGAAATTTGTGGGTTGAGTCTAATCAAGTTTGAGTGCTTGTCTGAGAAGAGAAAATGAGTAAGTCAGTAAGGAGGTCTGTTCGTTTAAGCTCACAAAATTTTGCTCCTACTATTCAGGAAGGTACTTTGGTTGACAAGCCTAGGCTTGTGCCCACTAGATGCAGTAGAAGGTTGCAATTCCAAGACGTTACTGCTCAACTAGTAGATGAAAAAGGAAAGCATTCGGCGGTGTGCTCCATTACTAGTGTTGGTAGGAAAATAAGGTATGGGCATGGCTCCTTTGGATGCCAAGACTCGCCCATTGACCTTACAAGCAACACTTCTGATGATGTAACCAAGACCGACTCGAGTGGACTACTGTCAGTATTTACCTCCCTTCAATCACAGTCTATTCTCTGATGACAAAGAGAGAGATGTAGTGCCATTGGTTGTTAAAACCCCAAGCAGGCCGACTCAAACCGTATTGGGCAAGGACAAGAAAGAAGACGAGGCTGAGAGTCTACCATATTTGGCAACAACTAGAAGTGGGCATGTATACCAGGGTCTGAGTGTTGGTAAGGGCAGGGTGGCAGGTAAATAAGAAGTTGTTGTGGTGCCTTCGTGGCAATTTGGTTTCTTGGTTTTTTTGCATGGATAGAAACAAGGGGATTTTGATGACAATTTGTGTTCCCCTATTCTTTTACACTACCCCAGTCCATGCACTATATATGTTTTGCAGATTCAATGTGTGGGAAGTTTTGAAATGAAATTCAAATGCAATGGAGATTTTTTTCAAATTAAAACCCCAAGTGGACCGACTCAAACGTATTGGGCAAGGACAAGAAAGAAGACGAGGCTGAGAGTCTACCGTATTGGGCAACAACTAGAAGCGGGCGTGTATACTAGGGTCTGAGTGTTGGTAAGGGTAGGGTGGTGGGTAAACAAGAATTTTGGTGCCTTCGTATTGGTTGCCCGGTTTTTTTAGGGATAGCGACAAGGGGATTTTGATGACAATTTGTGTTCCCCTATTCTTTTACCTACCCCAGTCCATGCACTATAAATGTTTTGCAGATTCAACGTGTGGGAAGTTTTGAAATGAAATTCAAATGCAATGGAGATTTTGTTCAAATGAGAATTTGTGGTGAAATTACATTTGAGCCTAAAGCTTGTTGCTCCCTTGTCATATAAAAGGGAATTCAAGGCTCATTTGTAGGGAGAGAATTGATGAAAGCTCTAGCTAGGTTTTGAGTTGAATAAATGGGTAGAAAGATATATGTCCTCTGATGAGGAAGTGATATATGTGGTGTCATTTGCTGTTAAAACCCCAAGCGGATGGAATAGAATAGATAGCCTATTTTGAGTTTTGGATGAATATGTGCAAATTATCTTAAATTGTATGCATATATGATTTATAAGCATGAATAAACATATAATTCTAATATATTTTCTCTCCTTATGTGGATTTGAGTGAATTTTTAATGAAATGTTAATGAAGTTGTCATTCTTCTCTTGAGAATTTGTTCAATTATGTGTCTATGTTTTTGCTTTGATTCAAGAAAATAAATTAAATGCTTAAATGGATTCATAAGTTTACAATTATTTACAAAGGATTTGATAAGTTGTAATATATCAGAGAATTGATCTCCATAATGCAAGGTATTATATGAGTAGTCTATTCTATTAAATTCTTGGGTCATTTCTGCTAACAGTAAATGGGTAACTAAATATTTAACTGACAAAGAATAAAATAATAATATGTAAATGGGTCACTCACTCACTCCCTCTATCTCTCCCCCCTTAACCCTAAACCCTTAACCCTTAAACTCTAAACCCTTAATATTAGGCATGTATTAAAAACATTATAAAAGTATAAATTTGTGGAGTTCTACTAGGAATTGAATGATAAATGATGATGAATGGGAAAATCTAAGGCACTTCAATATTTTCAACTAAAAAGTTAAGAGTTCAATTAGGATGAGTGTTCACTTAGGGTTAGGTTTAGGGTTCAATTAATGTTCAATTTGGGTTAGGATTGAGGATGAGGTTGGGGTTTAATTAAGGTTATGAATTCAATAAGAGTTCAAATAGGGTCAAGGTTAAGATTAGGGTTGGGGTTAAGGTTTAATTAGGATAAGAATTAGTCTTAGGGTTAGTTAAGGTCTTCACTAGGGATAAGAATTAGTGTTAGGGTTAGGGATTGATACCGAACTATAGTTCAAAGTTAGGTTATGGCACACCACCGCTCAATGCGTTCCTTAGGGTTATGATTAGAGTTATGGAATCTTACAATTAGGGTTCAATTAGGTTGGCTATTAGAGTTATGAATCTACAATTAGGGTTCAATTAATGTTCACTTAGGGTTTCTTTCTTGGGAGAAGTTTATTGTATGGTACAAGTGTATTTTATAAAATTAATATGTCAAGAATTAGTTGTAGATAATACTACATGTGATTTTTCACATGGTATTAAATTGTAGATTAAAATTGATAATAGATTTCCTTCCTTCTTTTGCATTGTAAGCTACCATAATATATGGCCTTAAAATCCTATTCATATTTTGAGCTTTTCTAAACTATACAACACGACATCCAACAAATAAATTTGTTATCCATTTTTTCCAAACACAAATCCTTAGAATTCTTAATGTGTTACTTAGGCTAATTTTTTATTGCAATAAATAAATATGTACACTAATATATATATTATGGATTTGAGGGAAAATATTAAAATATTTATATATATAGAAAAATTTAAATGCAAGGGATTCAAGTACATACCTTTTCTTTTGTTAATGTTGATGAAGTGCCAAATTTGATGACATGATCTTCCTAAAACTAGAATATCTTTGTCTATGTGGCACTGCAGAAATTTTCTACAAAACTATAAACTAACTCTACCTCAAATTTTGACTTTGGACCTATTTTTGCATCAATAAATATGAGCTTTGGACATGCCTCCTAATCTAGCATACAATATGTACTTAAATGCTCAAAATAGTTGTATAAAGGAGATTGGTGAATCTTGGGAAGGTCCAAATAACACTTTGTATCTCCTATAGATAGAGGTAGAGATGAATATAGAAATGAGAGAGGCAAAGGGATAAAAAACAGATAGAGATATAGAGAGAGATAGGAAGGACAGCCAAACATATAGAGAGACTTGAGATAGAGGGGACATATATATATAGAGAGAGAGATATGGAAAGATAGTCTATATAAGGAGATATAGAGAGAGAGAGATAAGTAGAGAAATATATTAATATTTTATTTTTTGAAAAATATGTAATTTTTAAACCATTTTCCTATATATTTAGTTTTAATATTTTTACATCTTTTAACAATTCAATATATAATACAAATAAAATATAGTTAATAATTTAATTAACTGGCATACCTATATTAATTAATAATATATGTAAAACACGCCGAGAGTTATCTTTATCAAGATACCTATTGACTTGAAAAAATGCTTACATTTTCATGAATATGAATTTGGAAACAATCAATTTGATTTCATTATTGTTTGTGTCATTGTTTATCTCAATTCCCATATATAAGGGTACACATTGAAATTTGAAATCATACCAACTTGTTTATAACAACAATCAACCAAGAACAATAAATTTAAAAGCAAAAATGTTCATCAATCATTAGATTTAGTATTGACAGCATCAAAGAAGTATATCATGACAAAATGGCATTAACTAACTTAGATATATCTGTTGAAAAGGACCTTTTGTATAATGTGTGAAAACTTAACATCATCTTGTTTTTCATGCTTCAAAATTTTAAATTCTTTTGTTGTTACACCCATAATTTCTCTGCCACTTCCTCAAAAGTTGTAATCCAAGTGAATGAAGTATGGTCTTCCACTTTGCATTGAAGTATATATTTATAATCACATTTAGGGAAAGTTTTATGACATCTTCCACAATACCACTGACCATTTTCATTAGTGTTTACCTTCTTTTTAGTGCCTATCTCCAATTTTCAAGGGGCATGTTGTATAACAAAAAATTTCTACCTTAATGAAAGATAAGGTAGCTTTTATCACTATCCAATAAGGTTTACCAGAGTTGGAAGGTCTTGATCCTGTGTTGTGAGATACTAGGGTTAGGAACAAATAGGGTTAGAGTTGGATTTCAATTACGGCTAAAGTTTAATTAGGGTTAGATTTCAATTAGGGCTAGAGTTTAATTAGGGTTAGGGTTCAATTAGGGTTATCGTTAAGGTTATGGTTTGGGCTAAATCAGGGTTAAGGTTGAATTAGGATAAGTGTTCACTTAGGGTTATTATTAGGCTTAAGATTGGGCTTAAGATTTACTTATATAGTATTTTGGATAATAGAAACAATTTTGATTGATTTAATATTTTCTAAATTCATTATTGAATTTAAATCTTATAATTTATTCTCCAAATTCATTATAGAAACAATGTATGAGAATTTATTCTCTTGATTTTGAGGGTGAAAGTGTGGCTACATAGGGTTTCTATACATAGTATTTGTAGGAGAATGGTATCTCTATTTTTGAATTATTCTAATCCTTGTTTCTATGTAGTAGTTTTTAAATTCATTTTGTTGTTATACTCTATAATTAATAGTTTATATATTGTACTTTGTCTATACATGATATTTAGCAAGATTGGGGACACTAATAGAACCTTCACTTATTTTTTAAAAAGACTAAGAAATGTATGAAAATTTGACAACATGAAAACCATGAAAATAAAGTGAAAATAAAAATTTAACATAGTAAAATGGCCAATCATGTGCCAAAAAATGAAAAAAACCATTTGTTGTTACTCTAATATTTCAACCACATACTAAATTACCAAGTGCATTTTATAAATGTATCATGCAATTGGAGCACAATATTGGGAATCAATGTGAATGATTCTCATCAAGAAATTAGACAAGATTTGAGATTGAAGGACCCAAGCTCTTTGTAGGTTTTCAATGAAGATTTAATTAGCCACTAATAGGAACAATAAGAAAATAGATATAGAGGGAAAATAAGATTCAACTATTGGTTCATTTTTGTTCAATATATGTGGTATTTTAAATCATTATGTGTTGTTTCTATAACAACAAATAGATTTTTTGTGTTCAAATATTAGTCCATATGTGTTGTTTTTATAAAATAGAACACTCAGAACAAAACTTTGAGTTCCATCTACTACCCATAACCCTAAACCTAAACCATTAACCCTTAACCCTTAAACCCTCTACCTCTATCTCTCTCAAGTCTCTCCCTCCCTACCTGTCTCCCTCTCTCGGTCTCTCTTAAGTATCTCCCTCCTGCCTTTCCCTCTCTTAGGTCTTTCTCTCACTCACTCCTCCCTCTCTTGGGTCTTTCTCTCACTCCTCCCTCTCTGTCTCTCAAATATCTTCAATATCCTACCCCCTCTCCCTCTCTTGGGTCTCTCTCTCGTTCACTCACTCCCTCTATCTCTATCCCCTCACCCTTAGCCCAAGCCCTTAAACCAAAATCTGCCCTCTACCATTAACCCTCCCTCCCTCTATCTCTCTCCACTCTCTCCCTCTCTCTCTCGAGGGTCTCTCCCTCCTAGAACCACTCCCTCTCGGGGTCTCTCTCTCCTCATTCACTCTATCTCAAGTCTCACCCTCCTGCCTTCTCCTCTCTTAGGTCTTTCTCTCCTCACTCCTTTTGTCTATCTCTGATCCCTCCATGCCCTTAAACTCCTAAACCCTTAAACCCTCTACCCTCTGCCCTTAACCTCCCTCCTTCTATCTATCTCCACTCCTCCCTCTTTCCCTCTTTCCATCTTCAATCTTCATATGTTTCTTTGCCTTCTAATTTTGCATTTTAAATGAAAAAACTTGGTTTTACACCTTATTTAAGTCATTTAATCCTTGATTTTTGTCTCCAATAGATTTATTTAAAACTATAGAAACCATCCAATTGAGCACAATATTGGGAATCAATGTGAATGATTCTCATCAAGAAATTAGGCAAGCTTTGAGATTGAAGGACCCAAGCTCTTTGTAGGTTTTCAATGAAGATTTAATTAGCCACTAATAGGAACAATAAGAAAATAGAGATAGAGGGAAAATAAGATTCAACTATTGGTCCATTTTTGTTCAATATAAGTTGTATTTTAAATCATTATGTGTTGTTTTTATAACAACAAATATATTTTTGTGTTCAACTATTATTCCATGTGCTATTTTTATAAAATAGAACACTCGAACAAAACTTTGAAGTTCCATCACTACCCATAAGGGTAGAGGGTAGAGGGTTTATTAAGGGTTAAGGGTTTAGGGTTTAGGGTTAAGGGGAGAGAGATAGAGGGAGTGAGTGAGTGAGAGAGAGACCTAAGGGAGGGAGAGGGGGTAGGATATTAAAGATACTTGAGAGAGAGAGATGGAAGGAGTGGGAGACAGATAGAAGGAGACAAATATTGACCGCTCTAACTGAAGTACATAATGGTATTTGTGGTTCACACTCAAGTGGAATGACCATAGCTAAGAAATTGTTGAGGATGGGGTATTATTGGCCCATAATGGAATGAGAAGCACATGACTATGCCAGAAAGTGTCTATAATGTCAGTAGCATGGGGACCTCATCCATGCTGCAGCTCAAGAGCTTCATCCTATTGTCACACTATGGCCCTTTTCACAGTGGGGACTCGATCTCATTAGGAAAATCACACCCACCTCATCTAGCGGCCACAAATTCATCATAAACGCAACAAAGTACTTTACTAAGTGGGTGGAGGCCATACCCATGATGTACATAACTGGGAAGCAGATTTCTAAGTTCATCCTAAACTATCTCATTTGTCGCTATGGGGTCCCACAAGCCATTATCTCAGATAATGGGACACCATTCAAGAATCAGGATGTTCATGACTTATGTGAGAAATTCAAAATCAAACATCGCTTCTCCACCCCATACTATCTCCAAGGAAATGGCCAAGCAAAAGCTACAAACAAAACCATTCTAAAAATCTTCAAGAAAACAGTCAATGATGCACGTTGTGACTGGCATTTATAGCTTAATCCTTCCCTCTGGGCCTATCAAACAAGCATCCACACACCCACCACACCCCCTTCTCCTTGGTCTATGTATTAGAAGCCATACTCCCCATTGAAAACTCAAAACAGTTGAAAGCAAGCCTAGCAGGTCTAAAGTGAAAACTCAAAACGTCAAGTCTCAGGTCTAAGTTAGTACATAAGCAAGTTGGTCATCTCTTTGTATCAGTAACTCATCATCTGAATTGGTCCCATACCAATCATCTTTTAGAACACTTTGGATAAATGAAATGATGTGCCACCATCCACTAACATGTCCTAGGATGAATCCTTCCTACAATGGGCATTATCTTTTGGCAATAAGTTTTGGTTCTTATCCTTGCAAAACACATCCTCCTTTGGTTAGTGGTATTGAAGAACATCAACTTATTTGTTTACTTGGTCTTTATCTTTTGACTTATCTTATTGCACTCATTCCAAGGACATCTCGATGATATCCAAATAGAGGATTTAGAGAAATAGGAATGGGGAAATGATCATTATCTTTTTGTCTATTATGCTTGTTGGACGTTCTTTTAATATAACCTTAATGAATACTTGCTTTGTTAGTTATGAATGGAGGAGGTCTAGTGCAACTTGTTGACTATTGAATGGATAGGTTTACATTTTCGTGTTTTGGTCTGAGATGTCAGAAACTTCTAAAGTGCATCCTAGCAAGGTTTTTGTATGTTAGGTATGAGCAAGAATACTCCTATCTGCTTGTCAAGTCAAATTCCATCACACTAAGTACAATGCCATCCTGGTTTCCTATACCTTGATGCATTGTACCACATGTGTTATCAAACATAAGAAAATTTGGCCCTTTTAAAAATCCCAATTCCTTGGCAAGTAATCAACATCATCATTCTCATTTGCATTTGCATAATCTTGTGTCTTGTTGAAATGACTTCTTATTTTCTTACTAACCACACTAACAAAGTACTATGACAATTGATCATCACCATCACCATCACTATCATCATTAATCCTACATCCACAAATCATTAGCATATTGCATAAACATATCATATAGGAAATATACACATCACATATCCATTATCATAGAAACATATTATCATAAGCATCCATTGCATTCATCCCTTGCATCGCATAGCATCTATGGAAGCATTCCATAATCATTTTTGCATAATCATAAACAATAGGTATATAAGCATTTAATTCATTTGCATACATACTTGCATAGCATCATGACAATATCTCACCACAATACATTCATATTAAATTGCACATTAACATAACATTGCATCCTATTAAATGCATCACATACATTACATCATCATTTAATACATTTAGGATAATTACATTTTTTATTCTAAGCATCTCATAAAACCATCTCATTATGCATTAAAACCATTTCATTTGCATCATATCATGACCATCGCATTCATATTTCATCATCCATATCATCTCATAAATAACATCATAAAACATTCATTGCATAAATCATTCCACATAGGCATAAACATACAAAATTCATTACAAACAAAGCATATATGCATCCATTCATAAACATTTCATAAACAAAATTTACATATCATTTCACATGTGCACCATAGATCATATCATTCACATAAATAGACCATCGCATTTGCATTATCATAAACAAAACATCACATTTGCATTATCATAAACAGACCATCGCATTTTCACTATCATAAATAGACCATCACATTTTCATAAATAGATCATCACATTTGCATATCATAGGTTAACATAATATAGATATGTTAGTCATAATCATAATGAATATATAATTAGAAATAAAAGTATCCACAACATATATAGAAGTAAAATCATACATAAAGAGAACACAACACATCACATCAAAATCGTCATCAGCTCATATATATATATATATATATATATCATCAATAACGTCATTGTCATAATACAAGGAATAAATTGAATCACTATACATATGTGTCAATCAGTACAAAAGGCCCATCAGGGCTATCAAAAATGAACCCATAAGGCACAAAAAGTATCATAACATCTCGATCAAGCTCGGTCCCTATGAATGCTACCCTCGCCCCTGTCACTGTGACCCTCTATTGGTTTGTGGTTGGCCCGCTCTGAGTACTCTGGGACCCACTTTGCTCTGGGTATGGCCTCATGATAAGACTGTCGATAATACTCTGTCTCTTAGACAACATCCCTACAGGACCGAACTGACATTGTACAATGGGAGGAGGAGGCTGTCATGTTCTTTATCTGCTATTTGCAACCTAGCTCAGTGGCTGCCTGTAGCTCCGCAACCTGTCTCTACTGTATAGCCTGATCCCTCTCGACCCTGGCCTAATTTCTCTCATTTTTCATGGCCTAAACCTGGGCCTATAACTACACAATCAAAGTATCTCGTGCATCCACTTGACCCGCTTGTTGCACCCAATGCTGATCCTTGTCTTATGGTGGCTCCTGCATGTGCACGTCTCCATGCACTGGCTGGACTAGAGGTACTAGTGGTGGGTCCTATCGAATCTCAGCTCTCTGTCCTCATCCTCCCCCTCTGCCTCTGACTCTCTGCACATCAAGGATTTTACCTAGAATTGTCAACCGAAGAGGAGGCTGGAACCAATCCTTGTAGGCCTGGGTGGTGCATGGATCTGCTAGCCTCTAATCATAAGCCCATGGCCGAGCTACCAATTGTTTGAAATTGTCCACTACCTCTGAAATAGGAATATATCGCCCCCATGAAACCTGTGTCATGGTGCGGGCAAAGACAACTACATAATTGTCATTGGGATGATCCTGCGGCTCCCCGAACTGATGATGCACATGCCCAGGTAGGTACCTCTCGAGCATAGTATGATCTCACCCCTACATATACTGGTCCTAATGGCAATAGAATATATGATCAGCATCATCAACCCATCTAGGCTAACCAAGGTAGGGTCACCAGGTGAAAACCTGCATCTTGTCCAAGACCCACCTCCAATAGGGGATCCCATTCTCATCGGTATGAGTGAAAGACACACCACCTCTGTATCGTGCCATGAGAGGATTGTCTGGCCCCATCAGAACTGAAATGACCTGCGACCGTAGCACAACAATGTGCTCCCATGCCTAGACGTGAAGTAGATTCACCCCTGCTCCCAACGCCATGTCGTCCATATAAACGTAATCATGGAGGTCTTTGTAAAGTGAAGCAAGAAGAATAGGCCTCCATACAAAATGAACCAGCCTATCTCAAACCATCTGCTCCCAACAATATCCCCAACCAGGGCTGAAGTATCGCCCTCGCCTATTAAGGGCAATGAGGCCCGAAATGATGGCTGCAATCACCCAGTGGTAGGGGGTGCTAGGATCCTGTGTCACTCAAGCTCTATCTGCCCCTCGTAGAAGAAAATATCATCAATAGCAAGAACTCGGAAGCAGGCCTCGTGCCCCTTGTTCATGTCGAAGATCGTTTGGTTACTGTGAATAGGCAATCGTAAAATCTGCCAAATGTCCTCTAGAGTGACGGTGGCCTCACAAGTGGAAATATAAAACGAGGATGTCTCGCTATGCCATCTCTCGGCCAGCACTGACAACATCCCCAAGTGAGTGTGGATGGGGGCCGCATACGCAATGTGCCACAACCCTGCAATCCAGAGTCGATCCTAGTCCCTATCGCTTAGGTCCCATAAGTAGCCCACTAGGTCTCGCGACCTATGCTCCTGAGAGTAGAGCTCCCTCGCCATGTCCTGCATCAAGGAAGGTCACCATGTTAAATTTTTTTGAAAAATTCTTCATCAAGCATTCATAAAACTTCCCCAACGGTGCAACCTATGATGGCATCATAGTTTGATTTTAATCAAACTCTGATGCTAGGGCTGAAAAGAGAAAAATCACACCGCTGTGGTGCAATTTCCCTCCCAACAACGCACTTTGAGCTAAATTGAGACCATTGCGTCACAATTTCCAAACTACTTCGCCGGCCCCGAGCTTAGTGTTGGAGTTTCTAAACTCCAAACTACACCACAATGGCACTACATCAGACTGAGCGGCATAGTTTGAATTTTGAGAGACGCTATATAGCATCGTTGCAGGCGGACTGACTCTTTAAAGCATTAATTAAAGCAATAAGTGAAAGAGGAAGCTAGGGTAAGGACCACTTATTGGTGCCCTAATGCTAGGTGACCACTGGTACGTCCGAACTCAATCTGAAATGTGCATAGGAAGTTGTTGTTGTTCCATATCATCAGGAGGTCTGAGCTCAAATCTTGAGATTACTATTGGAGGTGTTTTGAAAATGACTTGAAAGTGACCCCTCGTGCCCCATTTAAGCATGAAAATTAGGGTTTTTTAACCCTGAATGGCTTTTTTGTTAGGGTTTTGGACCCCCGAACCTATTTTTGTCTAGTCGAGGCTTGTTTTTTATCGTTTTATTGCATTTAGACACATTTTTGACATCCTAGAGCCCTTTCAACCCTATTGGGTACTTTGTCCTCTTTTTTTCGCAAGATCACCCAAAAATTGAAATTTTAACCCAATCTCTCGAGGGGGCATTATAATGGGATGCTTCCTTTTTCCATGCAACAGTGGGGCAAGTTTTTAAATAACAAATTTTTTGGCTTTGATCGATATCGTTTATTCTTTGAACCAACGCAATGAGTGCATTGCTTCAAAGAGGGACAAAATGTACACACGTAAAATATACTGATTGACATTGTTCATCCAATTCTGACTACTAACATCGTTTCCTCCTGAATCATCCCTCAGTCTAACCATTTAATCAAATCTCCTTATCTGATTAAATTCATCAACTTTCATCCCTTAATTAAATAAATTATTTTGTCTAATTAAGTCACTCCCTCTTGTTAATTAAATCAATTCATCTGATCTAATTATCCCTATTTAATTAAATAATCATTTTATTTGATTAAATCTCCAAAGTCTATCCATTAAATTAAATAAATTAAAACCCTATTTGATTTAATCTAACACCATCTCTTTTAATTAAATAAATCAGAATCCTTATTTAATTAATCTCTTGTCATATTCCTCCCTCTTTTGATTTAAATAAATCCATAAATTTTAGTCAAAAAGGTCACATCATCTAACCTCTCATTAAATTAATTAACCCTTGATTAATTTAATCTCATCTCATGTCCCATCCTCTAGATAATGCAAGTTGCACATGAAAATAGATTTAATTCATTTATTAAATCTATATTTTCCTTACAAGGCATCTTTTGGAATATTCTCTCAATTTGAATTCAAAAATTCCAAGTCAACATGTACATACAACAAAATAATAACTTCATCTTACATGTCCTTTGCCATGAGCCAAGTGACATTTATTTCATTTTCCCTTCCCTCTTACAAGTCATTTCAACAAATTTGAAATTCAAAATTATGCATTTATTGGCACAATCCCCAAATCTTGCACATCCTCCATCCATTCATAGATTGACAAGTGGCATCATTCCATTGGATGAATATTAGTCCCACATTGCTCAAATTTGGACATTCATCCATCTTGACATTCTATAAATAAAGAGCTCATAGGGTGTGTGCAAGAAGTTGAGTCCACTTTTTGGCCAAAAAGTGGAAGTGTTTTATCTGATTTTTAGCATTTGACACATTTGACCTTAAAATTTGAAGCACTTACAGATGAAATCTTTAAAAAAGTCACTAATCATAAAATGTAGTGCTCGGAGTCTAGTTTCCAAATATGTAATTTATTTCAATACCTAGATTGTACAAATAGAGTTTTAATAGGAATTTCTAAAAACCACTGTTTAAAAGTCATTTTTTTTTACCATACCATGCACGTGTACGACATCCATATTTTGACTTAAATTACCGTATTTTTCTAAATCCTTTTGGGAAAAGTTTTATGACTCACTGAAGGTTGCTCTTGATATTTTTTTGTAATTTTTTACTGAATTTTTTTTTGTTAAATTTTTATTAGGCAGATTTATCATTTTGAAAAATCGTCATGTACGACATGCATAAGATGACCTAAACTTATCATTTTCTATTTTTTTTTTCAAATTAAAAAGAATTGTCTGAAGTTTGCTCTTGTGCAATCCGTTTTTCAAAATGTTATGTTGATCAAAAGCTATTAAAATAGTAAAAACTCTGATATTTAAAGTTTATGGACCAATTTTATTAGAAATTAATTGAAAAATAGAAAAAATAATTCAATTGAAAAAAAAATTACATATTTAGAATCTTCATTGTTTCATCTAAAATGGGTTTTAATTTCGTCATAAAATTTTGCAAAAAAGGTCATCAGCCATATGTCCAAAGTCAGTATTTTTCTTTGACATTGTTAGAGCCTTCAACTTGCAGGTCAAACCAGGTTGAAGGCCTAGGTTTGGACTTCCAATGCTTTTCCTGAACCAAAAACCTTGGCAAAAACCCGCCCATGATGCAAAATAAAATTCAAATTTAAAAAAATGGGATCCCGTACTATAATCGGGATCCCGTTCCCATCCGACAAAATTCTGACCATTGTAAATGGAATGGGATCCTGTTTCATAAATCGGGATCCCGTTTCATAAATCGGGATCTCGTTTCTGATAAATCGGGATCCCGTTTCTTATAAATCAGGATCCTGTTATGTTTCCATTGGTTAGGTATCCTATGGGAAACGGGATCCCAATTTTTAGAAAGCGGGATCCTGTTTCGTCTCAGGCTCGGGATCCCGAACCGTAACGAGATCCTAATTTTTAAAAATCGGGATCCCATTTATTTAAATCGGGATCTCGTTTCCTCAATGCCGATTTCAATTTTTTGGTTAAGGCAAAAAACTTCCACATTTCATGGACTCAACTTTGTGCACTTACCCCATATCCTCATTTGATCATCCACAATTTAGGCAAAGTTACCATGCTCAAATATCTCTCAAATTCCATCCATTATCATTGAGTTCTTAGCTAGGTTTTTTGCAGATTTTTGGCTTGGATCTCTCATACTTCATCAACAAAGTGAATCAACTATCTTCAATTCATCAAGCTTGCATCTTAGGGATTGGGAAAGGGCCAATTTTCACATCAAATTGGCACCAATTTCCCCATGGGATCATGTGTTTTCTATTCTAACTAGGATTGAATCTATGTTTCTTTGTTTCATTAGGATTTTATTATTTTCGTTCCTACTTTGAGTTTGTAAATGGATTTCATGGGGAATCCTTGTTTTGGCTTGCAATTTCTTATCTAACTTGTTTATTCTTGTTGTTTTGCATGTACCAAGGTTGGGGTTCACACAACTTGCACAGATAAATCTGAGGGAAATTATCATACGAGAACAAAATGGAGAAGGAAAATCAAGGTTATCCATGGAATTACATAGATATTCGATGAGATCTTTCTATTATTTATGTTTTAAAGTTTCCCATTGTTCTTTGTTGTTAGCATAGGTTTATATTTGAATTTATTGCATTGTGTTGCTTTGATCTTTTTTGTTTTCCCATAGTTACATTGGTGAACTCAACATGAAACCACGCTCTTCGCAAAAATCTATAGAATTTTTTTTCTTTTTTGCAGGTATCATATGGTTCAACGCATTTGATGCACAAAATGACACAATTGACATTGTGAGCCACATATGATGAATAGTACAATGCATCTAAGTACCTGTGATGCATATGTGGCCTTCTGCTATGCATTTGTTTGGTAAAATCCATGACACATTTGTGGTCTTCCACGATGCATATAACTAGTATAAATTTTGAGGTTTGAATTCTAAATTTCAATTTTTAATTATAGTTTTTATTATGACTAATTTTGAATATGCAGTGTGTGTTCTTGAGGAGTTAATATAGTGTTTGTAGGATGTTGCGTAGAAGAAAACTATACAAAGAGTGTTTGCAGGATGATCAACGAAGAAAAAATTGAAACTACTGATGAATTATTTTGCAGAACGCTTGTCGAACACTAATTTCCAAACAGATTGTCTTGATTAGATTAGAAATTTTTTATTTGGGCTTAAAATTAACCATTGTCTACTGTGTTTGGTGTGTTTGTACAATATTTTAGTTTAATACTTGATTCAATAATTAAAGTATCCTCTCCCCTTGCGCACTTGTACGATCCTAGGTGCATGAGAAATAGTTATTGACTCTAAAAATTGGGCCTTCCTTGGTAGGAAAAATTACTTACCCCAAGGCGACTCAAACTGGCAATGAAGCTTTTTAGCAAGCTACTCCTGACCAGTATACAAATGTGAATCCTAATGGAAACCTTAGGATTATAGGTGCAAACTTGTTATGCAAACAATTTTATCTTGCCTCACACATAGCCACCTGAATGGGTGCCCTTACTACAAGCCAATTATTTTTAGTTAACCAAAAACCTTCTATTTGTTCATGCAAGAGGTTGGACCTCTAAAGCTATCTCACATTCATGCAATTCTTAGTAGAGATGAAAATTTTTCCATGAGAGATTCATGGGAACTGAAACTTGGCTAACTAGTAGAAGTGAGTGTCGTGGAGGGGAGCCAATGTGATCAAGCTTCTAATCATCACTCTAAATAAGCATAGCTGGGGAAACCCAAGTGAGAATTCAAAAAAATTGTCACTACCAACCTTAGGATTGTACTTGTGTTCTGGAATTATACATATTCATGTTCGTGAAACTTGAAACACATTTTTTTCTGATTGTCTTTATTTTCCAAAATTTGGTCAAAACAAACTGAGTCAAACTTGGAATTTCCTAGAAAATTGCATTTGTTTATCAAAGAATCGTATCTATCTCAGTGAGTTACATCTATTTACCAGTAAACCACATCTTCATTAGTGAGTTGCATCTACTTATCAAAACACCTCATTTGCTTATTGAGTCACATATGTCAAGCCTATTAATGCCTCTGATAGTGAAAACCGACATCTGCCAAATCTCATGACGCATCTACTATCTTGAGTCACATCTGCTCGAGTCATATTTTACCAGTAAAATAATCTATGAGACCAAAAAATGCATCTGACAAATCCTAAGTCACATCTAATATAGTGAGTCACATCTTCCTGATATAGACCCAAGACATAGTTACCAGAAAACCACATATGACCCAAAGAACCGCATCTACTAATTTCTACGATGCATCTGTCATCTTGCAACACAATTTATCGATTACCAAAAAACTAGAATTCACTGTTACAATCCAAAACCAAACAGTCATACCAGTCTCTAATTTATCCTTTTATAGTGATCCTTGGACAAAAACCAAAATTTTTGCTCATACTTTGCACAATTGCATCCTTTAGGTATCATTTAGCCATACCGATAGGCATCCTAGTTGCAAATCTTAGTTTCATCTTAGGAGTCTTTATTACCTTTAGATCAATTATACTTTTAGGAAAATCACTTTTGTAGCCTTTAGAATAGGTCAACTTTCCATGCTTTGGATAAACACTTTCTTCAACAAAACTGCCATTGAACCTAGTCACGTTAACATACCTTTTGTCCTTTACTTGAGTCCTTCTAGCTCATCAGTCTAGTTTGGGAGCTCTCCTTGTCTTTTGATCCTAGTCCTACAAAGGTTCCTTAAAAAAACTAAATTGAAACCTTGGTTAAACTTTAGGTGGTAGGTAATCTCTTTTTAGAATCTTCCAAAATTGATTGCTTAGACTTTTTCATACTTAGACATGGTCATCCTAGGTTAACATCATTTTAGATATTCGTTATTTGCAAGAAAATGCGAAAAAAATAGTTGCATTCATTCCTTATATCCAGAAAATCCCAAAAGCATAGACTAGAATCATATCATCCATAGACTTGGGTATGTACAAGATCATCATGGAAAAAATAGGCCCTTAAGAGGCAAAAAATTTAGAAAAATCAGAGTTAGGAAACTTGATGTGAAAATTTGAATAGTTATCTATATTATTTCAAAAATATGTAAGAATAGAATATATAGCAAATTGAATGTAGTTTCTAAACTACTAGGTTTATTTTTATTTTTATTTTAAATCGATTTGGTGAAAATTTGAAATGTTAATGCAGTAGTACTTAAATTTTAGGGAAAAAAATAAGAAGTAGGTTTCTGTCTGACCACCCTAACCACAATAAAATAATAATTTTTTTTTATAATATTTTAGATATAAGTAGAGGACTCATGTCCCAATGTGATGCATATTTTTTTATAATTTTTTCCAAGTAAATAATTAATTATGATTTTTTTATTACAACTTGTAAAAAATATAAAAACTTGTATGTTTGACCACTTTAACTTGGTCAAAACTTCATGATTTTTAAAAAATTTATAGTATGTGAAGCATAGAATGTGACACATGTTTAATTCAAATTTTTTGATACCGTTTGAAAGCTATAGATGTTTTTCAATCATCCTATCAATCTGGAATTTAGTCGTAATTCAAATAGAAAATGAATAATAATTATTTATTAAATTCAAAGTAAAGCATAATTTATATTGGTGGAAAGCTGAGAATCTTCTTTAAAAACCATTTTCATTTCATCAATTTTGGATAAAAAAAAGTCATCAACCACATACCCTACACATACCCATCATATCACCACTTTTTGGCCCATCATGATCCTGCACATACCCACTTATTTTTTGCATCACTTGCACTTTGAGCCTATCTTACATGGTTGAAACAAGGTCTAAAAGGAAAGAACAAGAAAATATGGTTGATCCAAATGACTTCATCAATCCATTCTCAAACCCCTTCGAATGGACATCCACATTGAGACCTCACAAATCTTTACTTGGAAAATTCATCACTAGAGATCCACAAGGACACATTATAGTGGAAGACTTAGATACTATTGTACAGGACCCTAAGTTTTCCTCTTTCATATATGAGTACCTAGAAAATAATCCTCAATGATACTTAGTAAAATTTCTAGTTGAAAATTCCATGCTACCTTCTCGATTTGATATCCATTCCTTACAAACTATATCTACCCAAAGGACAAACACAACAACTACTAGTGCCACTATACCTCAAGTAACTACAACAATACCATTTGGTGTACCTACACAGAGTGCCACAATAGTACACACATCTCCACTTGGTACATCCAACATGACACAAGGCCTAAATTTCACCATAGGAGCATCATCATCAAATCCCTTCATTACCCATACTGGAAGAAAATAGCCTAAATTTGGCACAAACACTACAACTACCATACCAAACATCAGTATCACTAGTGCCATACCATAGATAGGGGTCTCACAAATAGATAAAATACCCTCCATTCAACATGGAAGACGACCCATCCCTTCACAAAACATCCCTATTCCTAATCAACCAATGTCAAGTCAAAATCCATTCACACAAACTCCAAACCAAAACCCATTTTCTAACATTCCAAATCAAAATACCACCTTCATTCCAACATTGAACCAAAACCTGTCACAGAACGTTGGTTTCCAAAACACGTACATAGACCTAAATAATCCAAATAACACAAGTTCATGTACTGCATAGACAAATACAATCTCTTCAAACATAGATGGATAATATGGAAGTGTCTAACAAGAGATTTTTTTCAGCAAAGGACTTATGCCCATTTCCCTTCGACAAAGCATTATACATGACACCTTTCCCACATGGGTATGTTATACTAAACTTTCCCAAGTATAATGGAAAGTGTAATCCTATCAAACACATAAGGGAATTTTCCACAATGTGTATAGATGTCGCATATGACCCCACCTATTTCATGAGACTGTTTCCAAGAAGCCTTATTGGAATAGCACTTGAATGGTTCTCTTAGCTTCCATATGGCATAAAATGATGGGGTGAACTTGTTGAAAATTTTATCAAACATTTCGCCTATAACATTGAAAATGAGATCACCATAGCAACCTTGTATCACACTACACAAGACGAAGGAGAAAACTTTATCACCTTCTTCCATAGATGGAGGAATCTAGCTAGTCGGTGCCCTGTTGAAATACCTAAAAAATAAAAAGGTCACTATGTTCCTATAAAACCACAATTCAAAATTGAGAGGTGAATTAAGACTACATTGTTGCATTTCTTTTATGGAACTAGTAGAAAAGGGCATAATACTAGAAAAAGGTCTCACTGACAAAGGTGAACTTAAGATGCCAAATAGAAATCCAAATTTCTAGAACACCCCTAATGATAGAAAAAAAAATTGGTCTCGGAACAAAAATGTTACCAATGATGGGATTGTTGATGATAAAACCATACAAGCAGGACCAATCATTACACTTAGAGGACATAACCCCTCTACCAACACATTCAACACTAGTAATCAAACTCCCAACACTGCCCAAAACACCCAATGACCACAACAACAAAGGAGGTTTCCAAAATGCAAGTTCACTCCCCTAGGGGAACCAATTGAATCAATCTTCAAACAATTATTGCAACACAACCTCATATAGCTTCAAGAGCCAAGACAATACTTTTGGTGGGATGACAATTCTTTTTGTGATTTCCATCAGCCTAAGGGACATAGCCTACAAAGTTTCTGACAATTGAAGAACATCATACAAGATTTTGTCGAGAAAAAAACTATTGAAGTTAGTGGATAGAAACAAACATCTTCAAACACTAATCACAAGGTATTTTTTGATCCATTACATGACCATGGGAAAGGAAAAGCCTCCAGTTTTGGAAATGAGACCAATAATATGGCCAACTATGCTAATGTCAAATATGATTATAATAGCCCAATCATAAATCACATTTGAGTTGTCGATGAGCATGTCAACACTATTACCATAAAAGAATACTCCCAAATGTGATGTCAATATGCACCGAACCAAGATAACCATCCAAGGCCCTCCATCACAACAACAACCATAGTCTTACAAGCCTCAATATAACTTACTTGACTAGTTGGGGAAGACCCTAGTGCAAATATCTATCTTGGAACTGTTGCATATATCACTCGAACACTGATACATTCTAGAAAAAGCTTTACAAAGCTTGACCATCCCCAAAAATATTGATTTCAATTATTTCCAAGAGATGGTAGGCTACCTAACCAACAATCATCATGCTACCTTATCTAAACAAGATTATGCTACCGAGAAGGAAAACCATAACAACCCTTTGCATCTTGAAGTTCTTGTTCATAAAACAAAAGTTAAATGAGTCTTGGTAGATGGAGGAGCAAGGTTAAATCTTTGCACCTTGAAATTGGTTAAGGCATTAGGCTTCTCATAGGCATGTTGTGACACCACAAAAATCATTTTCATTAAGGCATATGATGATGAAGAATGCAAATCAAAGGGAGTTGTAACACTCCCCATTAGAATTGGTCCTACAGTTACAAATACAAATTTCCAAGTCTTGGATCTCGTCCTTCCATATAACCTTTTGCTAGGTAGACCATGGATTCATGCTATGAAGGTTGTTCCTTCCACATACCATCCATGTCTTAAATTCCCCTACAATGGCACCATGATTACAATAGATGATGACCCAGATCCTTTTCTATAGTGCACTAACCTACGAGGGATATCCCAACAATAGGTGCCTGTAAACTAGAGGCTTCATCATCCAATTCATCCCAGTACATTAATCCATCCACTCTTTCCAAAACACCCACTTCCTAATCATTACCTTCCACTCCTAAGGGTAGATCCAAGATAAGGTTTGTGGAGAATATCACATGAAAGCAACCTATTGTGTTAGTCATTTGGTTCCTCCTAAATCATACGGGTTACCAACAATAGATATGAGATAATTCATGGTCACTATACACGTCCCTTCCACAATGACTTTCAAAAAATGGGGGGAACTAAGTAAAGAAGCTTTAAACATGGAAGATATGACCTCTTAGTTATATAAAGAATACAATGAAGAACCTCCCCCACCTACTCAGATACCCACAGACCAATATGGAAAAGGTTTCATGATAATGAAAAGCAAAGCATATGATGGACATAGTGCATTAGGTTTACATCAAAATGGGAGGACTTAACCTATCATTGTTTCTAAGTGGCTGAAAGGCCTAGAGCTTGGGTTTCAACTGCTCTAGATTGGTGTTTCTAGTACCACATTACCTTTACAAGAGTAAGTAAGCAAAAAATAAGGATGCATTCGAGGGCGAAAACCTCTCTGAGGCACCCAAGGATGGAGGCTTGAACATTCTCCCCATTCCTCAGGAAAAGTTACCACTATTAGTTGAAGAATCTATGGAAATCAACATAGGCAATGAAGAGAATCCTCAGCTAATCTATTTTATAGTATCCTTGATAGAAACAAAGCAACCATAATTTCACAACTTCTTCACACAAAGATAGATCAACTTTCCATGGTCATATGTCGACATGCCTAGACTAGATCCTAAACTTGTATTACATCATCTACTACAACCAGGTGATGAACCCGTGAATAAGAAGTTAAGAAAAATGCACCCACAAATTTCTTTACTAGTCAAGGTTGAACTAAAGAACCTATTGGATGTTGGCTTTATTAGATCAATTGACCATGTAGACTGGATTTCCAATCTTGTACCAATGAAAAAACCAACAGGGGGCATCTGCATCTGTACAAACTTCAGAGATATAAACAAAGCATGTCCTAAAGATGACTTGCCTTTATTGAATATTGACATGATTGTGGACTTAACAACAAGATATGAAATGCGATCCCTTATGGATGGTTTCTTGGGATATAATCAGATCAGAATCACAATTGAAGACCAACCTAAGACAACTTTCACTTGTCCATGGGGAACTTATTGTTGGAATGTCATGCCCTTTGGACTTAAAAATGTTGGAGAAACCTATCAACATGGCATGAAAACTATTTTTCATGACCTCATACACACTCTCATGGAAGACTATGTGGACAATATGATAGCTAAATCATTGATAATGGCTAATCATTTACAAGTCTTAGATAATATTTTTCAAAGACTAGAAGAATATAAAGTGAGACTAAATCTAAAGAAATGTGTATTTGGTGTGAAATCAGGAAAACTTATAGGATACATCATTTCTAGATGAGGCATTGAAGTGAACCCACAAAAGTGAAAGCTATAATAGACATGCCTCCACCAGCCAATATAATTCAACTAAGGAAACTACAAGGGAGACTGTAGTCTATCAAACAATTCATAGTGCAATTAGTAGATAAAATGCATCCCTTCCAACATCTACTTAGAAAAGGAGTACCATTTGTATGGATAGGTAAGTGCCAAGAAGCTTTTCAACTAATCAAGGATTGCCTAATCACACCACCAGTGTTAATGCCACCTATTGAGGGAAGACCATTGATTCTCTACATTTCAACAACCACATTAGCACTAGGAGCCTTACTTGCACAAAATTATAATGAGGGTCATGAAATGGCAGTTTACTATATCAGCCGCACTTTGGTTGGTTATGAGCTAAATTATAGTACCATTGAATGTGCTTGTCTTGCAGTAGTTTTTTATACTAAAAAACTTAGGAACTACATGTTAAACCACCAAACAATGTTGGTTGCAAAGATAGATCCTTTGAAATATCTCCTAAGTAAAGAAAAACTGATAGGATGATTGGCTAAATGGGTGATGGTACTCAGTGAATATGATATCCAGTATGTAGGAAGAAAAGCTATAAAAGGACAAGTCATTGATGATTAGCTGGAAAACACACTGATAAAGGCAGATCATCCTCTTGTTTCAAATTTTGCTAATAATTTAATCTTCACTCTTGACATGGGAACAACATGGAAGTTATACTTTGATGGGTCCCACACAAATCATGGCTCAGGGGCTGGCATATTGTTTATCACACCATAGGGTGACACTATTCCTAAATCATTCAGGATTACTTTTCCATGCACCAATAATATAGCAAAATATGAGGCTCTTGTGACAGGATTATGAATGACAATCAAATGGAAGATTAAGAACCTACAAGTTTATGGTGATTCTTAGCTGGTAGTCTAATAGGTTAATGATGACTATGAAACCAAAGATGAAAATCTTGTTCCATTCAAACAGATGGCAGATAGTTTCAAAGAATATTTTGACAAGATTGACTTTCATCAAATACCTCACATCTAGAACAGGGCAGCAAATGTCATGGAAACTATTGCTTCAATCTTGAACATACCTAGCAATATGCCTAAATTCGAGTTTTTGGTAGAATAGCTTTTGGTCCTTGCCTTTGACATCCCATATTCAAAGATGATGTGTGAGATTGTTGGTCCCAATTCCCCGTGGTACAAAGACATATATGACTACCTCCATGCCAAAATCCTACCCATTGACCTCTCGAATAATCAACGTAGGACATTTATCCGTAAGTCAGCTAAGTATACCATCATCAGAGATACCCTTTATAGATGTTCACTAGATAATACCCTATTGAGATTTATCGATACTAAAGAAGCAAAAGAAACCTTACATGGGGTACATGAGGGTATATGTGGATCCTATTCTAGCAGTCCTACCTTAGCCAAGAAGATCATGAGATTGGGTTATTATATGCCTACAATGGAAAAAGACTCATATATCTTTGTCAAGAAATGTAGAAAGTGTCAAATTCATAGAGATTTGATACATACACCAGCATAGGAGCTCGATCCAATAATGTCACCATGGCCTTTTTCCCAATGGGGACTCGACCTCATAGGTAAGATACATCCTACATCATCCAATGGTCATAAATTCATCATTACTGCAACTGAGTACTTTACCAAGTGGATTGAAGCTATTCCTATGACCTACATTACCGACATGCAAATTTCTAAGTCTATCCTTAACTATATCAATTGTCGGTATGGTGTTCCTCAATCCATAATCACAAATAATGGTCATCCATTTAAGAACCAAGAAGTATGTCACCTCTGCAAAGAATTCCATATCCAACACCAATTTTCCACTCCATATTACCCACAAGGTAATGCCCAAGCTGATACATCTAACAAAACAATTATCAAAATCCTCAAAAATACTATCAATGATGTTGGTCATGATTGGAATTTACAGCTTAACCCTACCTTATGGGCTTACGACACAAGCATTTGTACTCCCACTAACACTACTCCTTATTCCTTGGTATTCAGTTTTGAGGCCATCTTGCCTATTGAGGCCTAGATTCCTTCCCTAAGGGTATCTTTGAAAGGGCATATTGATGATGAAGAGTACTATGTGTCAAGACTACATGAGCTAGAATTCCTAGATGAATGAAGATAAAAGGCATTAGATCATCTTCAAGCATATCAAAATTGTCTTCATCGTAGCTACAACAGGAAGGTCTTGAATAGAAATTTTGATGTTGGTGACCTAGTCATAATGGAAAATCCAAAGAATGAAGTAGAAAGAGAGAAATCATGAAAGTTTGAACCAAACTGGTTAGGACTCTACATTGTTACAAAAGCCTTGATCAGCAGCATATCAACTCTCTACTCTTGAAGGAGAACCATTATCAACACCAATCAACAACCTTCATCTGAAGAATTTATATGCATAGCTTTTGAGAGCCTTGTCTTAATTTAATCAAAAATACAAAAAATGAAAAAAATAGTTACCTAGGTGAAAACTTGGTAAATAGGCATCTTGGTAACATCAAAAAAATAAAAAAAATCAAGAAAATAGTAAAGAGAAATAAGTCGTCCAATAGTGAAAATCGCTTCAGTGGTGCTTTGGATAAGTACCATGGTGAAAACCTGAAAAATAGGTGTCATGTGTAGTTGACTCTACTTCTTTGTCTACCATCATTCTAACCCAAATTTTTAGTCATATCGCCTATCCTTCCCATCCATCACTTGTACATACCACTCATAATAAATGGTTGTCCTTTCCATAACTTGGAATGATTGACATCAATCACACTTCACATCCCCTTCCATCCTATTCATAATAAATTGGTCTTATACCCGACTAGGGGAAGACACTTGACTTACATCATTTGGTTCTTACAATTGCTATTTTGGGGATGTAAAACCATCTAAAAAATCTAAAAAAATCACAAAATGTCCCAAAAAAAAAAATCCAAAAACATCACAAAATTTCCTAAAACAAATCCAAAAAACATTAGAAAACTTCAAAAAGACAAAAAAATCAAAACATGTCAAAAATCCAACAAAAATAGAGTCATAATTAGTCGCAATTGTCAATCTCTGTTATTGTCGAACTACATTGCCTCTGCGACTAGACATAGGAAAGGCTATCTGTTGATGTGCCTCTGAGGCATTAGGTCAGTCCTTTTAGGTTTGTTTGTATAAAATCATGAGGGTAAGTGCACCAAGATGGTCGCACTTTTGTGGCCACAAAAGTGCAAAATGAGACAAAACGCGTTCGCGTTATAACGCGAACGCGTTTTGTCTTTTTAAAAGCAAAAAAAAAGGAACATTCTTCATTTTTGTTTTTTCTGATTTCCATTTCTGCCCACGGCCAAAAACCCTGCACTACGCGCTCGCGTTGTTGAGGAGGTGACTTCTTGACACTTGATCAACTTGAGTTCAATTTTCTTCACAAATATGGCACCCCGACGACGAAGAGATGCAAGAGGTAAGTTTTGTTTGGTATTTCTAATGAATTTTTTTTTTTAAATTGATTTTGTTTGTTTTAGTTTAGAAATGAATGATTTTTTTTAATTTGTAGGAAATCCTCAACAAGAGGAGGAAAATCCTCAACCAAATCAACCTCAACAAAATCAACCTCAACAACAAAATCAACCTGCCCCACCATTCTCTCAATACCCTCCTGGCACTCAAGAAAATTTGAGGAGTGAAATTGAAAACAACAAAAAAAAAGTTGAAGATCTTATTAGTAGGTTGAGTGATCAAAATTCTTCAACCACAGAAAGGATACATCTAGCAGATTCATTGAAAGATTTGTTAAAAAATGTGGATGCAATTACTCAACAAATATCTGGATGGCAAAATAGGAGGCAAACATCAAGGGCATATTATGCAGATAAATTATCATATAAACAAGTTAAAGATTTAAAGATTACTAAAGGCGATTTGTGCTCTCTATTCACTGACCCTAGAACAAATCAAAATCTCACCCTCAATGCAAAGAGGTTTCCTATTCATTGGTGCCACCACCAAGAGATTAGGAACCATTTTTATGACAAATGGTATATGGTCTTTGATTACCCACCGTGCAATAACTGTGAAGTCCCCCAATATTTTCTTAGGAAATTATACTGTGAGTTTGTATTGAACCAAATCCTGAATTATTTTGATATGAAGGAGTTTCGTGAGAGGTGGGGGGTCAGCACAGATAGGCCTCGGTGCACACGATCCTACACGACAGGAGACGACTCCTCCTCGCTAGGGTCACGCTTCGGTGAGCGATTAAGCGATGCCGGTAGCTGCAAA
>VDFB02271358.1:663335694-663357996 GCA_007258455.2 Sequoia sempervirens
CTACAACGAAGGAAGATATTGATGTGTTACAACCTGTACAGTGGGGATGGAGGGGTGGAGTAGTGGATCCAGGTACCACAATGGCATATGACACATGGTGGGTAGGTCATAGGCCAGTGCCATTTATAGATCCTGATCAAGATGCACCTATTGAGAGATGAGGGACGAGACCATGAGGAAAGTGTGGTGGTGGGAGAGGTGGAGGTGGGAGAGGAGGAGGTCAGAGGGGTGGATAGGGTTGATAAGATCGTGAGAGGCCCACTCACCTGTCCACAAGGAGTAGGGGGAGGGAGAGGATGTGCCTATATTAGAGATTAGTGGAGATGAGGAGGGCATTAGAGGGGAGGGATTCAGAGAGGAGGGATTTGGAGATGAGTATGTTGTAGAGGAGGTAGTTGGTGAGGAGCATGCAGAGGAGGAGGTTGTTGGGGAGGAGGAGATAAATTCCCTTGGTATGCTTTTAGGGTATCAGGATGATGATGAGGAGGAGGAGATGGGTGATCAGAAGAGGGAGCTTTGGGACATGATTGTGGAGGATTGGGATGTTGATGAGGGAGATCAACCATGAAAGTAGGAGGAGGGTCCCAGTGATTAGTAGGTAGCCAATTTAAAAGCCCAAGTAGATGCCTTGGAGGAGTGAGTCAGAGCTTTGGCAACGGAGCAGGACATGATTTAGATGGAGAGGGATAGAGCCTACTTGGA
The DNA here is from genome assembly GCA_007258455.2 of Sequoia sempervirens. Lineage (NCBI taxonomy): Eukaryota > Viridiplantae > Streptophyta > Pinopsida > Cupressales > Cupressaceae > Sequoia > Sequoia sempervirens. The sequence continues at coordinate 663,336,397 of VDFB02271358.1, forward strand.
CGTAGATTAGGAAGAAGCTTGGAGATAGGAGATAAATTAGATATTTTTGGAGTTTAGAGCTCTTTGCACTAGGCCAGCTACAAATTTCACTCAGGAATTGATTAGGGTAGGTGATCGAGAGTGCTATTACAAGGATTTATATGAGCAAGAGGTACCTCCTGAGCAACGAGCTCCCAGTTACTCATAGACACACATCAGTAGATCTCAAAGCATAGAGGGGGTCGTAGGACCTCATAGATCATGACCATATGATAGGCCCCTAACAATCGTCAACACATCCATGTTAGTTACCTCCTCATTCTCCGCATGGGAGTATTGGGAGTTCAGATTACAGACATGTTTTGTATTTATTTGTAGACATTGTATTATGATCATAGAGCTTGTGAGCTCCATTTTGAGAGATACATTATGACATTGTACTATGACACTTGTTTTGAGTGATATATATATCATTTTTGGTAGTGATTTATATGATATGTAGTTCTATTTGTGATTATGCAGTATTCTATTTGATGTGCATGTGTTAGGGATGCCAGTATTTACTTTATGATGTTAATGCAATTTATGATATTATGTTGATTCTACATGATAATGTATGCATTTATTTTTATGGTATCTATGGATGTCATGTATGCATTTATGATTATGAGATGCAATGTGATATATGTATATACAATTCCATGTGAATGCTATACATTTTATGATGGTGGATGCATGTTATTTATGGATTCTATGTTCATGATTATGAGATGCAATGTGATTTATATATTTACAATTCTATGTACATGTATGTATTGTGATAATATGTTATGCAATATATGATGATGAATTCCTGTTATGCCATGGATTCCTAGATGCGATGAATGTGTATATTTTTGTGTTTTTCAAATACAACATATATGTATGATTTACTATGTATATATGTATGATAATGTCTAAATGATGTTTCTAACATGAATGCATATGTAGGATGATTTATTTTTTTGTGTCATAGAACTCTGCCATAATGCATGAAAGAAGAAATGATAGTGTGAAAAATATGAATAATAACATAAAAGACATGGATGCTAGTATTAACAATCTTTAATGTTTTTCCAAAACATAATAGGCCTTGCATTAAATCATCATTGGGAGGTAACTAATACAAATGGAGACAAACATCATGATATGAGATAGATCAAGGTGTGGAAGGTCATCCATCTGCTAAAAATAGATAGTCATAGAAAAGGAATGTCCTAACTCATACTAAGAACAAAGTTTCCCCAATAATTTTATCAAGAAAAACCATAATCAACAAACAAATAAAAGATGAGTCATGAGATATCATTTCTCCTCTAAATCCTTCATGGGACATCCTTGAGAAATCTTAGTAATATGACTCAAAGATAAAGCCAAAAGACAATTGACAAACAACAATCAAAGAAAAAGACTCCTGATACATCGATGCTTCTCTAAATCCTTCATGGGACATCCTTGAAAAAGCTAGTAACCATACTCAAAGGAAAAGACAAATGAAAAGATAGGACAAAATAAGCCATAAATTCAACAACCAATAAAAATATTTTCAAAAATTTGATTTTTTTATTGTTGAATTGTCTATAAGATTGATAAGATGATTGTTTGATAAAGCCTGGTTTCAGGAATGACACATATTGTATAAGATGTTGAGTCTATTTTCAATTATGTGACAACCTATATAAGGCAATGTTGATTGTTTGACTAATTGGTCATGTCTATCTTCAAGGACAAATCCTGTATAAGACATAAGTTGATTGTTTTGGTTTTCACTTTGGCAATTTTTTTGATTTGTCTTGATGACATTGTTGACTTGTTTGTCTTGTTGATGTGTGACTTGTCTTGATTTTTTGACAATTGTTTATGCTTGACGATGAACCCTAAAGGAATGACCTAGTGTAGCCTCAGGGGCTCATCAATTGATGTTCTTGCCTACGTTATACATTCAGAGACCTCGTAGTTTGACTAGACTTTGACTGACAAGACTAAATAAAAAAGATTTGATTTATTTACTGATTTAAGACATGTGTGATAGTGAATGTGACAAGCCCTAATGGATTGATCTAGTGTAGCCTCAAGGGCTCATTGATTGATGGCCTTGCCTATGTTATACATGCAGAGACCTTGTAGTTCGACACAACCAATGACCTTGTCTTATAAACAAATGGGTTGAGTCATGATTTTATACAAAAAACCTAAAAGGACTGACCTAATGCCTCAGAGGCACATCAACAGATAGCCTTTCCTATGTCTAGTCGCAGAGGCAATGTAGTTCGACAATAACAGAGATTGACAATTGCGACTAATTATGACTCTATTTTTGTTGGATTTTTGACATGTTTTGATTTTTTTGTCTTTTTGAAGTTTTCTAATGTTTTTTGGATTTGTTTTAGGAAATTTTGTGATGTTTTTGGATTTTTTTTTTTGGGACATTTTGTGATTTTTTTAGATTTTTTAGATGGTTTTACATCCCCAAAATAGCAATTGTAAGAACCAAATGATGTAAGTCAAGTGTCTTCCCCTAGTCGGGTATAAGACCAATTTATTATGAATAGGATGGAAGGGGATGTGAAGTGTGATTGATGTCAATCATTCCAAGTTATGGAAAGGACAACCATTTATTATGAGTGGTATGTACAAGTGATGGATGGGAAGGATAGGCGATATGACTAAAAATTTGGGTTAGAATGATGGTAGACAAAGAAGTAGAGTCAACTACACATGACACCTATTTTTCAGGTTTTCACCATGGTACTTATCCAAAGCACCACTGAAGCGATTTTCACTATTGGACGACTTATTTCTCTTTACTATTTTCTTGATTTTTTTTATTTTTTTGATGTTACCAAGATGCCTATTTACCAAGTTTTCACCTAGGTAACTATTTTTTTCATTTTTTGTATTTTTGATTAAATTAAGACAAGGCTCTCAAAAGCTATGCATATAAATTCTTCAGATGAAGGTTGTTGATTGGTGTTGATAATGGTTCTCCTTCAAGAGTAGAGAGTTGATATGCTGCTGATCAAGGCTTTTGTAACAATGTAGAGTCCTAACCAGTTTGGTTCAAACTTTCATGATTTCTCTCTTTCTACTTCATTCTTTGGATTTTCCATTATGACTAGGTCACCAACATCAAAATTTCTATTCAAGACCTTCCTGTTGTAGCTACGATGAAGACAATTTTGATATGCTTGAAGATGATCTAATGCCTTTTATCTTCATTCATCTAGGAATTCTAGCTCATGTAGTCTTGACACATAGTACTCTTCATCATCAATATGCCCTTTCAAAGATACCCTTAGGGAAGGAATCTAGGCCTCAATAGGCAAGATGGCCTCAAAACTGAATACCAAGGAATAAGGAGTAGTGTTAGTGGGAGTACAAATGCTTGTGTCGTAAGCCCATAAGGTAGGGTTAAGCTGTAAATTCCAATCATGACCAACATCATTGATAGTATTTTTGAGGATTTTGATAATTGTTTTGTTAGATGTATCAGCTTGGGCATTACCTTGTGGGTAATATGGAGTGGAAAATTGGTGTTGGATATGGAATTCTTTGCAGAGGTGACATACTTCTTGGTTCTTAAATGGATGACCATTATTTGTGATTATGGATTGAGGAACACCATACCGACAATTGATATAGTTAAGGATAGACTTAGAAATTTGCATGTCGGTAATGTAGGTCATAGGAATAGCTTCAATCCACTTGGTAAAGTACTCAGTTGCAGTAATGATGAATTTATGACCATTGGATGATGTAGGATGTATCTTACCTATGAGGTCGAGTCCCCATTGGGAAAAAGGCCATGGTGACATTATTGGATCGAGCTCCTATGCTGGTGTATGTATCAAATCTCTATGAATTTGACACTTTCTACATTTCTTGACAAAGATATATGAGTCTTTTTCCATTGTAGGCATATAATAACCCAATCTCATGATCTTCTTGGCTAAGGTAGGACTGCTAGAATAGGATCCACATATACCCTCATGTACCCCATGTAAGGTTTCTTTTGCTTCTTTAGTATCGATAAATCTCAATAGGGTATTATCTAGTGAACATCTATAAAGGGTATCTCTGATGATGGTATACTTAGCTGACTTACGGATAAATGTCCTACGTTGATTATTCGAGAGGTCAATGGGTAGGATTTTGGCATGGAGGTAGTCATATATGTCTTTGTACCACGGGGAATTGGGACCAACAATCTCACACATCATCTTTGAATATGGGATGTCAAAGGCAAGGACCAAAAGCTATTCTACCAAAAACTCGAATTTAGGCATATTGCTAGGTATGTTCAAGATTGAAGCAATAGTTTCCATGACATTTGCTGCCCTGTTCTAGATGTGAGGTATTTGATGAAAGTCAATCTTGTCAAAATATTCTTTGAAACTATCTGCCATCTGTTTGAATGGAACAAGATTTTCATCTTTGGTTTCATAGTCATCATTAACCTATTAGACTACCAGCTAAGAATCACCATAAACTTGTAGGTTCTTAATCTTCCATTTGATTGTCATTCATAATCCTGTCACAAGAGCCTCATATTTTGCTATATTATTGGTGCATGGAAAAGTAATCCTGAATGATTTAGGAATAGTGTCACCCTATGGTGTGATAAACAATATGCCAGCCCCTGAGCCATGATTTGTGTGGGACCCATCAAAGTATAACTTCCATGTTGTTCCCATGTCAAGAGTGAAGATTAAATTATTAGCAAAATTTGAAACAAGAGGATGATCTGCCTTTATCAGTGTGTTTTCCAGCTAATCATCAATGACTTGTCCTTTTATAGCTTTTCTTCCTACATACTGGATATCATATTCACTGAGTACCATCACCCATTTAGCCAATCATCCTATCAGTTTTTCTTTACTTAGGAGATATTTCAAAGGATCTATCTTTGCAACCAACATTGTTTGGTGGTTTAACATGTAGTTCCTAAGTTTTTTAGTATAAAAAACTACTGCAAGACAAGCACATTCAATGGTACTATAATTTAGCTCATAACCAACCAAAGTGCGGCTGATATAGTAAACTGCCATTTCATGACCCTCATTATAATTTTGTGCAAGTAAGGCTCCTAGTGCTAATGTGGTTGTTGAAATGTAGAGAATCAATGGTCTTCCCTCAATAGGTGGCATTAACACTGGTGGTGTGATTAGGCAATCCTTGATTAGTTGAAAAGCTTCTTGGCACTTACCTATCCATACAAATGGTACTCCTTTTCTAAGTAGATGTTGGAAGGGATGCATTTTATCTACTAATTGCACTATGAATTGTTTGATAGACTACAGTCTCCCTTGTAGTTTCCTTAGTTGAATTATATTGGCTGGTGGAGGCATGTCTATTATAGCTTTCACTTTTGTGGGTTCACTTCAATGCCTCATCTAGAAATGATGTATCCTATAAGTTTTCCTGATTTCACACCAAATACACATTTCTTTAGATTTAGTCTCACTTTATATTCTTCTAGTCTTTGAAAAATATTATCTAAGACTTGTAAATGATTAGCCATTATCAATGATTTAGCTATCATATTGTCCACATAGTCTTCCATGAGAGTGTGTATGAGGTCATGAAAAATAGTTTTCATGCCATGTTGATAGGTTTCTCCAACATTTTTAAGTCCAAAGGGCATGACATTCCAACAATAAGTTCCCCATGGACAAGTGAAAGTTGTCTTAGGTTGGTCTTCAATTGTGATTCTGATCTGATTATATCCCAAGAAACCATCCATAAGGGATAGCATTTCATATCTTGTTGTTAAGTCCACAATCATGTCAATATTCAATAAAGGGAAAGTCATCTTTAGGACATGCTTTGTTTATATCTCTAAAGTGCTGTAGATGTAGATGTCCCCTATTGGTTTTTCATTGGTACAAGATTGGAAATCCAATCTGCATAGTCAATTGATCTAATAAATCCAACATCCAACAGTTTCTTTAGTTCAACCTTGACTAGTAAAGCAATTTGTGGGTGTATTTTTCTTAACTTCTACTTCACGGGTTTAGCACCTAGTTGTAGTGGTAGATGATGTAATACAAGTTCAGGATCTAGTCCAGGCATGTCAGCATATGACCATGCAAAGTTGATCTATCTTTGTGTAAGAAGTTGAAATTCAGGTTGCTTTGTTTCTGTCAAGGATGCTGCAAAATAGATTAGCTGAGGATTCTCTTCATTTCCTATGTTGATTTCCATAGATTCTTCAACTAACATGGGTGAATTTTCCTGAGCAATGGGGAGAATGTTCAAGCCTCCATCCTTGGGTGCCTCAGAGAGGTTTTCTCCCTCAGATGCGTCCTTATTTTTTCTTTTTCATCGTCCAAAGGTGCCTTTCTTTTCACCTGGGACTCGTAATTTTTATTTTTTTCATTATTTTTCTTATTTTTGACTAGAGGGTTGAAAAATTCCCCAAAATAAGCCATGTTATCCAAGTCTATGGTAAATCCAGCCTTATGATCACCACTAGGTATCCTTCTCGCAGTCCCAGGAACTCAACTATTGCTTCGTCATTCTCAAAAATATCTAAGATGGGTGTGTATTGTTGATCCCAATCGATAAGTTGGGATATACTAAGGGCATGTCATCATCAGAAGTATCAAAGTTCAAAGGGGTCAAGATAAAGGCTAAGTTCTTAACATAGTCACAAAATTTTCTTACCAAATCCCTCCTTACTCTTTTTCTTTGGTTATAGGTGATTCCGATGTGGCCTATTTTTCAATGTTTGGTTATCTAAAGTAGATTTGTCGATTCGGAGGGAAGGATCAAGGGATTCTCAATAGTAATGTTTAAACCATTCCTCTTTGTCAAAGTCATTTGAGGATAGGAATTTAGTGGATTTTGTGAGGATTTAAGCATTTGGTCAAGTTCTCTAAATAGTTTATCAAGGTCCATGATAGAGGTGGAGGATAGGAATCCCACCTCATGTCGTTAGAGGGAATTATAGTAGGGTTGGTCAAGATGTCTCATTGGATATATTGATAACTTCAAAAGCGCTTACTTACTCTTGTAAAGGTAATGTGGTACTAGAAACACCAATCTAGAGCAGTTGAAACCCAAGCTCTAGGCCTTTCAGCCACTTAGAAACAATGATAGGTTAAGTCCTCCCATTTTGATGTAAACCTAATGCACTATGTCCATCATATGCTTTGCTTTTCATTATCATGAAACCTTTTCCATATTGGTCTGTGGGTATCTGAGTAGGTGGGGGAGGTTCTTCATTGTATTCTTTATATAACTAAGAGGTCATATCTTCCATGTTTAAAGCTTCTTTACTTAGTTCCCCCCATTTTTTGAAAGTCATTGTGGAAGGGACGTGTATAGTGACCATGAATTATCTCATATCTATTGTTGGTAACCCGTATGATTTAGGAGGAACCAAATGACTAACACAATAGGTTGCTTTCATGTGATATTCTCCACAAACCTTATCTTGGATCTACCCTTAGGAGTGGAAGGTAATGATTAGGAAGTGGGTGTTTTGGAAAGAGTGGATGGATTAATGTACTGGGATGAATTGGATGATGAAGCCTCTAGTTTACAGGCACCTATTGTTGGGATATCCCTCGTAGGTTAGTGCACTATAGAAAAGGATCTGGGTCATCATCTATTGTAATCATGGTGCCATTGTAGGGGAATTTAAGACATGGATGGTATGTGGAAGGAACAACCTTCATAGCATGAATCCATGGTCTACCTAGCAAAAGGTTATATGGAAGGACGAGATCCAAGACTTGGAAATTTGTATTTGTAACTGTAGGACCAATTCTAATGGGGAGTGTTACAACTCCCTTTGATTTGCATTCTTCATCATCATATGCCTTAATGAAAATGATTTTTGTGGTGTCACAACATGCCTATGAGAAGCCTAATGCCTTAACCAATTTCAAGGTGCAAAGATTTAACCTTGCTCCTCCATCTACCAAGACTCATTTAACTTTTGTTTTATGAACAAGAACTTCAAGATGCAAAGGGTTGTTATGGTTTTCCTTCTCGGTAGCATAATCTTGTTTAGATAAGGTAGCATGATGATTGTTGGTTAGGTAGCCTACCATCTCTTGGAAATAATTGAAATCAATATTTTTGGGGATGGTCAAGCTTTGTAAAGCTTTTTCTAGAATGTATCAGTGTTCGAGTGATATATGCAACAGTTCCAAGATAGATATTTGCACTAGGGTCTTCCCCAACTAGTCAAGTAAGTTATATTGAGGCTTGTAAGACTATGGTTGTTGTTGTGATGGAGGGCCTTGGATGGTTATCTTGGTTCGGTGCATATTGACATCACATTTGGGAGTATTCTTTTATGGTAATAGTGTTGACATGCTCATCGACAACTCAAATGTGATTTATGATTGGGCTATTATAATCATATTTGACATTAGCATAGTTGGCCATATTATTGGTCTCATTTCCAAAACTGGAGGCTTTTCCTTTCCCATGGTCATGTAATGGATCAAAAAATACCTTGTGATTAGTGTTTGAAGATGTTTGTTTCTATCCACTAACTTCAATAGTTTTTTTCTCGACAAAATCTTGTATGATGTTCTTCAATTGTCAGAAACTTTGTAGGCTATGTCCCTTAGGCTGATGGAAATCACAAAAAGAATTGTCATCCCACCAAAAGTATTGTCTTGGCTCTTGAAGCTATATGAGGTTGTGTTGCAATAATTGTTTGAAGATTGATTCAATTGGTTCCCCTAGGGGAGTGAACTTGCATTTTGGAAACCTCCTTTGTTGTTGTGGTCATTGGGTGTTTTGGGCAGTGTTGGGAGTTTGATTACTAGTGTTGAATGTGTTGGTAGAGGGGTTATGTCCTCTAAGTGTAATGATTGGTCCTGCTTGTATGGTTTTATCATCAACAATCCCATCATTGGTAACATTTTTGTTCCGAGACCAATTTTTTTTTCTATCATTAGGGGTGTTCTAGAAATTTGGATTTCTATTTGGCATCTTAAGTTCACCTTTGTCAGTGAGACCTTTTTCTAGTATTATGCCCTTTTCTACTAGTTCCATAAAAGAAATGCAACAATGTAGTCTTAATTCACCTCTCAATTTTGAATTGTGGTTTTATAGGAACATAGTGACCTTTTTATTTTTTAGGTATTTCAACAGGGCACCGACTAGCTAGATTCCTCCATCTATGGAAGAAGGTGATAAAGTTTTCTCCTTCGTCTTGTGTAGTGTGATACAAGGTTGCTATGGTGATCTCATTTTCAATGTTATAGGCGAAATGTTTGATAAAATTTTCAACAAGTTCACCCCATCATTTTATGCCATATGGAAGCTAAGAGAACCATTCAAGTGCTATTCCAATAAGGCTTCTTGGAAACAGTCTCATGAAATAGGTGGGGTCATATGCGACATCTATACACATTGTGGAAAATTCCCTTATGTGTTTGATAGGATTACACTTTCCATTATACTTGGGAAAGTTTAGTATAACATACCCATGTGGGAAAGGTGTCATGTATAATGCTTTGTCGAAGGGAAATGGGCATAAGTCCTTTGCTGAAAAAAATCTCTTGTTAGACACTTCCATATTATCCATCTATGTTTGAAGAGATTGTATTTGTCTATGCAGTACATGAACTTGTGTTATTTGGATTATTTAGGTCTATGTACGTGTTTTGGAAACCAACGTTCTGTGACAGGTTTTGGTTCAATGTTGGAATGAAGGTGGTATTTTGATTTGGAATGTTAGAAAATGGGTTTTGGTTTGGAGTTTGTGTGAATGGATTTTGACTTGACATTGGTTGATTAGGAATAGGGATGTTTTGTGAAGGGATGGGTCGTCTTCCATGTTGAATGGAGGGTATTTTATCTATTTGTGAGACCCCTATCTATGGTATGGCACTAGTGATACTGATGTTTGGTATGGTAGTTGTAGTGTTTGTGCCAAATTTAGGCTATTTTCTTCCAGTATGGGTAATGAAGGGATTTGATGATGATGCTCCTATGGTGAAATTTAGGCCTTGTGTCATGTTGGATGTACCAAGTGGAGATGTGTGTACTATTGTGGCACTCTGTGTAGGTACACCAAATGGTATTGTTGTAGTTACTTGAGGTATAGTGGCACTAGTAGTTGTTGTGTTTGTCCTTTGGGTAGATATAGTTTGTAAGGAATGGATATCAAATCGAGAAGGTAGCATGGAATTTTCAACTAGAAATTTTACTAAGTATCATTGAGGATTATTTTCTAGGTACTCATATATGAAAGAGGAAAACTTAGGGTCCTGTACAATAGTATCTAAGTCTTCCACTATAATGTGTCCTTGTGGATCTCTAGTGATGAATTTTCCAAGTAAAGATTTGTGAGGTCTCAATGTGGATGTCCATTCGAAGGGGTTTGAGAATGGATTGATGAAGTCATTTGGATCAACCATATTTTCTTGTTCTTTCCTTTTAGACCTTGTTTCAACCATGTAAGATAGGCTCAAAGTGCAAGTGATGCAAAAAATAAGTGGGTATGTGCAGGATCATGATGGGCCAAAAAGTGGTGATATGATGGGTATGTGTAGGGTATGTGGTTGATGACTTTTTTTTATCCAAAATTGATGAAATGAAAATGGTTTTTAAAGAAGATTCTCAGCTTTCCACCAATATAAATTATGCTTTACTTTGAATTATGACTAAATTCTAGATTGATAGGATGATTGAAAAACATCTATAGCTTTCAAATGGTATCAATTTTTTTGAATCTGAAACATGCACATTCCATGCTTCACATACTATATTAAAAAAATAAAAAAATCATGAAGTTTTGACCAAGTTAAGGTGGTCGACATACAAGTTTTTATATTTTTAAAAGTTGTAATAAAAAAATCATAATTAATTATTTACTTGGAAAAAATTACAAAAAATATGCATCACATTGGGACATGAGTCCTCTACTTATATCTAAAATCTTATAAAAATATTATTATTTTATTGTGGTTAGGGTGGTATGGAGACACCTACTTCTTATTTTTCCTTGAAATTTAAGTACTATTGCATTAACATTTAAAATTTTCACCAAATAGATTTAAAAATAAAAAAAAATAAACCTAGTAGTTTAGAAACTACATTCAATTTGCTATATATTCTATTCTTACATATTTTTGAAATAATATAGATAACTATTCAAATTTTCACATCAAGTTTCCTAACTCTGATTTTTCTAAATTTTTTGCCTCTTAAGGGCCTATTTTTTCCATGATGATCTTGTACATACCCAAGTCTATGGATGATATGATTCTAGTCTATGCTTTTGGGATTTTCTGGATATAAGGAATGAATGCAACTATTTTTTTCGCATTTTCTTGCAAATAACGAATATCTAAAATGATGTTAACCTAGGATGACCATGTCTAAGTATGAAAAAGTCTAAGCAATCAATTTTGGAAGATTCTAAAAAGAGATTACCTACCACCTAAAGTTTAACCAAGGTTTCAATTTAGTTTTTTTAAGGAACCTTTGTAGGACTAGGATCAAAAGACAAGGAGAGCTCCCAAACTAGACTGATGAGCTAGAAGGACTCAAGTAAAGGACAAAAGGTATGTTAACGTGACTAGGTTCAATGATAGTTTTGTTGAAGAAAGGGTTTGTCCAAAACATGGAAAGTTGACCTATTCTAAAGTCTACAAAAGTGATTTTCCTAAAAGTATAATTGATCTAAAGGTAATAAAGACTCCTAAGATGAAACTAAGATTTGCAACTAGGATGCCTATCGGTATGGCTAAATGATACCTAAAGGATGCAATTGTGCAAAGTATGAGCAAAAATTTTGGTTTTTGTCCAAGGATCACTATAAAAGGATAAATTAGAGACTGGTATGACTGTTTGGTTTTGGATTGTAACAGTGAATTCTAGTTTTTTGGTAATCGATAAATTGTGTTGCAAGATGACAGATGCATCGTAGAAATTAGTAGATGCGGTTCTTTGGGTCATATGTGGTTTTCTGGTAACTATGTCTTGGGTCTATATCAGGAAGATGTGACTCACTATATTAGATGTGACTTAGGATTTGTCAGATGCATTTTTTGGTCTCATAGATTATTTTACTGGTAAAATATGACTCGAGCAGATGTGACTCAAGATAGTAGATGCGTCATGAGATTTGGCAGATGTCGGTTTTCACTATCAGAGGCATTAATAGGCTTGACATATGTGACTCAATAAGCAAATGAGGTGTTTTGATAAGTAGATGCAACTCACTAATGAAGATGTGGTTTACTGGTAAATAGATGTAACTCACTGAGATAGATACGATTCTTTGATAAACAAATGCAATTTTCTAGGAAATTCCAAGTTTGACTCAGTTTGTTTTGACCAAATTTTGGAAAATAAAGACAATCAGAAAAAAATGTGTTTCAAGTTTCACGAACATGAATATGTATAATTCCAGAACACAAGTACAATCCTAAGGTTGGTAGTGACAATTTTTTTGAATTCTCACTTGGGTTTCCCCAGCTATGCTTATTTAGAGTGATGATTAGAAGCTTGATCACATTGGCTCCCCTCCACGACACTCACTTCTACTAGTTAGCCAAGTTTCAGTTCCCATGAATCTCTCATGGAAAAATTTTCATCTCTACTAAGAATTGCATGAATGTGAGATAGCTTTAGAGGTCCAACCTCTTGCATGAACAAATAGAAGGTTTTTGGTTAACTAAAAATAATTGGCTTGTAGTAAGGGCACCCATTCAGGTGGCTATGTGTGAGGCAAGATAAAATTGTTTGCATAACAAGTTTGCACCTATAATCCTAAGGTTTCCATTAGGATTCACATTTGTATACTGGTCAGGAGTAGCTTGCTAAAAAGCTTCATTGCCAGTTTGAGTCGCCTTGGGGTAAGTAATTTTTCCTACCAAGGAAGGCCCAATTTTTAGAGTCAATAACTATTTCTCATGCACCTAGGATCGTACAAGTGCGCAAGGGGAGAGGATACTTTAATTATTGAATCAAGTATTAAACTAAAATATTGTACAAACACACCAAACACAGTAGACAATGGTTAATTTTAAGCCCAAATAAAAAATTTCTAATCTAATCAAGACAATCTGTTTGGAAATTAGTGTTCGACAAGCGTTCTGCAAAATAATTCATCAGTAGTTTCAATTTTTTCTTCGTTGATCATCCTGCAAACACTCTTTGTATAGTTTTCTTCTACGCAACATCCTACAAACACTATATTAACTCCTCAAGAACACACACTGCATATTCAAAATTAGTCATAATAAAAACTATAATTAAAAATTGAAATTTAGAATTCAAACCTCAAAATTTATACTAGTTATATGCATCGTGGAAGACCACAAATGTGTCATGGATTTTACCAAACAAATGCATAGCAGAAGGCCACATATGCATCACAGGTACTTAGATGCATTGTACTATTCATCATATGTGGCTCACAATGTCAATTGTGTCATTTTGTGCATCAAATGCGTTGAACCATATGATACCTGCAAAAAAGAAAAAAAATTCTATAGATTTTTGCGAAGAGCGTGGTTTCATGTTGAGTTCACCAATGTAACTATGGGAAAACAAAAAAGATCAAAGCAACACAATGCAATAAATTCAAATATAAACCTATGCTAACAACAAAGAACAATGGGAAACTTTAAAACATAAATAATAGAAAGATGTCACTAAATATCTATGTAATTCCATGGATAACCTTGATTTTCCTTCTCCATTTTGTCATCGTATGATAATTGCCCTTAGATTTCTCGCAAGTATAGCCTATGATAGTATGATTTAGCAAAACATCAATGATTCTACAGTAAGATTGCTTACAAAAGTCATAAGATTTTGGGAGGAGTAACAATGATGAAGGTCAAGCCAATTTATAGAAAATAGGGTTTTTGAATGACAAGCTCAGATTGAAAGATAATTTAGTGATTGAGATTGAAAGATTTGACATGCATTGAGATTTGTGTGAGTAATAACATGAGTGATCAAACATAAAAGGTGGAGATTAAGATTAAATAATAATTTAATCTTTTAGTTGGGACTATTCAAAACTTAGAAGAATAATGATTGCATGTAAAAGATAAATATTGCATAGAGGAAACGATATATTTGAATGCACAAATTAATTAATTAATTAATTAAAGTTATTTAATTAATAAAAGTTTGCACGTAGAAGAATAAAACTAGAGAACTGACTGATTAAGACATAGTCTATTCGTTAGAGACAATCATATATTAAATCAGGAGATAACTGGTTGATTTAATTAAATCTCAACTTAAGTGGTGAATGAATAATTAGATAACTAAGCAATTATCCAATCACAGAAGAATATGCCAGGAATAATTCTTTTTACAAATTAAATGATTATTTAATTCGTATTCAAAATTTGAGGATTAAATTAAATAAATAAATATTTATTTAATTAACTGGAGAAAAGGTTAAAGAATAATTAAATAATTAAAAGTGATTATTTAATTATAGTGGAAAATATGATAAGGATAAATTAAATAATAGTTTATTTAATTTAAGAAAAACGATAACTTAATTAGCGACGTAATTAAATAAATTATATATATGTAATTAATTAGGATTGAATAAAGGTAAAATGAATTAATTAAATAATTAAAGTTATTTAATTAATAGAGGATAAATGACTTTAGAAAATAATTAAATAACTAATCATTATTTAATTATGACAATAAAGATGAGAATTATGATGAAATTGAAGTCTTAGGTCTAGACCAATTTTTAGTGTCTATAGTTGTATCTCATTGTTGTATTATGACGTATGTATGCACATTGTTTACATATGTTACATTATGATTTACAATGTAATCTTTGGATTTTTTAAGTATAGTTATGAAATGGGAATTGTGTTTAGTAATGTTGTCACGTGTACCCCAAAGGATGTAATTGATATTGTAATTGTATAATTGCATTTCATGTATTGTAACTTAATGTACATTTCATGTTATGTTTTACTTTAAAAAAAAATTGCTGCAATTTGTTAGCTTTAGTTGTCCTTTGGGATTTCCGTGGCGGAGCATTACATGTCAAGGCTATAGAGAAATGAGCTTAGTCCATTCAATCAAGTAGGTGAAGGTGGTGGCTAGTATGGTTTTACACTTTCTTCCTATCCTGGGACTCAAGTGGCATTATTTAAGAATGAGGTTGTTGAATTGTTGTCATCTATCCACTAGGTCTTCTCCACAAAGTTGAGCAAAAGAGTGAAGATAGATTTGAAAATGTTGTTCTGCATGTTTATAATTTTTTAATGTGAAGTAGCTTCCATAGATGTTAAAATGGTGGCCATTATGAGGAACAACTAAATTGGTAAAGAGAAATTCCCAAGCCTATGGAAGGTCATTATAACTTTAAAGATAAAAAAGGAAATCTCAAAAGAGATTGATAAGTAATTAACTAAAGTTAGAGATAGCCCAAGCAAGAGAAATTCCAAAAAATTGTTAATTGGGAAGTATCAATGGCTAAGGTAGAAGAATTCATAAGGGTCAAGTGCTTGAAGTAAACAAATTGCTTGAAGAATTTATTTCTATAGAAATGGCCCTATAAGAAATCAAGACACCCTCTCAAGAAATGGGTTGATATTAATGTGCCATCTTTGTAAGAAAACAATATACAGTTTAGTAGCCTTTAGTACAACAAGTGCCAACTACCTCCAGTTTATCCCATCATGTAGCAAGTTCTACCTTTTAGTAGAATTAAACTTAGCCAGTGCAACATAAGTTGTTCTTTGGAAGAAAGCATATTTTTGAAATTTTCATGAATACTTCCTAATAAGATATATGGAGTAATATCACATTTTAAGAAAAATGATTGGTGCTTAAAGTCACATGTAAGGGAATTTTAACATGTAGAAACAAAATTATTTTAAGGAATTAAATCTAGAGGCAATGGAATAAGGATATTAATGCAAAATCTGCACCTAGGCAAAGGAGGATATATTGACCGGTAAGCTTTGTCCCTAAGGTGTGTCTTCTACTCATGATTATTTTTTCATGTTCAACTTCTTACCCATATCCATTCAAGCTAGCTATACCCCAGTTTTGAATATGTTGTCTAGTTAGCAATATTTGTACAAGCTAGGAAAAAATTGGAAGCTAATCCTAAGTTTAA
The DNA here is from genome assembly GCA_007258455.2 of Sequoia sempervirens. NCBI lineage: Eukaryota > Viridiplantae > Streptophyta > Pinopsida > Cupressales > Cupressaceae > Sequoia > Sequoia sempervirens. Next base: position 663,352,508 of record VDFB02271358.1, read on the forward strand.
CTTTCAAACTGGCCTTTATTGTAATCTGAGGAATTGAGAGACAATCTATATCTATTGAAATCTGATGGCAGTATTGATAATCCAAATTTGATGTTATAAGATGTCAAAGCTTTCTAATGGTCGTAAAGAACCATCTCCTTAACAAATGATTCTATTATTTGATGTTTCAACTATGCAATAGATTAAAATATTGGAGAATAAATAGATCACATACATATTTCAATTATGCATTAAACACTATTGTTCATTTTGGAATAGTGTTTTCTAAGGTCCTCAAACAATGGCAAGGAATGCACATGATAGTGAATGCTATTCAAAACACAAATCTGGAAATTTAGAGCACAAACTTGTAAATGTCAAGGTTTAAAGGAAGGTTTTCATGTATCAGGACAATCTTAGAGCTAAGTGCAACTTCCTCATAGGAATTTTCAAGGTCCATGAGAAAATGTCCTTTTTCACGAATTGGTCCCCCAAGTACCCAATCTCTTATTTGTGTGTTAGGAACATTGTGCTAGCCACTCTTCTGGATAGAGGGTCATTTAGTTTACTTTGCTTGCAACCTAGGCCATAGGGATGTATGCACATTGATTTTTTTCTCTCTAGCCATGGAGGCTTGTTGACCATGAAAATTTGGATAGGATTTAGGGGTTCACTTGATTCTTCGTGGGATTGTTTAGCTAGGCTGTCTTATACATCACCTTTTTTGGCGATTGATGAAGTTGTTAGACTTTTTGCTGTCAAATTTTATATAAATTTGAGCAAGCTTTAATTTTCAACCTTGGTCTCCATGGGCTACCCTTGTATGCTTTGATTGAGTGACATCATTCTACATATCTAGGTTTGTAGTCTCTAAATTATAATTTGTTTTTGAGTTTAGCTAATATAGCTATTTTTTTTGGTTTGTTTTCATGGTTGTTACTCATGTAAATTGTAATTTTATATCCCTTTGAGTTTCTTTCTATATTTCTTTCTTCTACATTGGTTGTGTTATGAAAGTAAAACTTGAAAGTTCCCCTGCTGATAATATTTGAGTCTTTAGTTGTTTACTTGTTTTTGTGATATTTGAATTTTGAGTCATAAAATCAACACAAACATGTATGAAGGTTGAGTTGCATCTGAGGATCAGGTGTTCTCATGTGAAGGGTTTTCTCTTTGAGTCTTTAGTTGTTTCAATTATATTTGAGTCTTAAAATCAAAATAAAAAATGTGAAGGTTGAGATGTGTTTGAGTATAGTTGTTGTCATTTGCATGTCATATGAAAAGTTCATTCAACTGTATTTTAAGTAAAAATATTGAATATGATAAATTTAAGATATCATTATGTGATCATTGATGATTCATTTGCAATGAAATTGAGTGAAATTTGAATTGAGAAGTGAGTTGTTTGAAAGTTTTCAAGATCTAGATTATGGAAGAAGATTTAATTAATGTTTTGAGCCACTATTTTGACACAACATTAGGATGAGTGATGGATAAGAATTTCAAACATGATCTCTTCAAATTCATGTACATTAAGCGGTGGGGAAATCCAAACCAATTAAGATCAAGTCAGAAATACAAATTATGAATTGAATATTAAATATATTTTTAACTATTTTCTCATCATGACTGGTTACATTTATAAAGTGCTTGTTAGCAAAAAAAATTATTTGATTATGAGTAAAAAACTATCTAGGTAAAAAATAAAGTTTATGGCATGTCTAGGATACAATCTTAAGTGATTTGTGAGTCTAGAATTTCATGGTAGATAACGAATTGTAAAAATCTAAAAATCATAACTTTAAGTGTGAATTAAGTCAAAAGGTTTTGGTTTACCACAACACTGAGGCTGGGTACTTTATTTCTGTAAGATAATTGGAGTACCCAAACTTTTTATAATTGTGCTTTTGACTTTCAACTTAGTTTTTATTTGATTTTGTTGAAAACATCAAAGATTGAGATTAGGTTTTGAAGAAGTAAAACTAGATCAGAAATAAGGATGAAATCTTGGGAAAAGAAAAATGATTGAATGGTCTATAGATTGGTGCAAAAAAATGGGTTTTGTGGGGCAACCTTACCAAATTTGAACATTTATGAGACTTAGAGATTGTAGATTTTGTCTCTTCTTATTGTGTTGATCCTTTATCAGTTTGCATGTGCTTTGATTTCTCAATCATATCCAGTGTTTTATTATTTAAGGGATTTAACCTTTTGATTGACTAATATGAGTTTGGAATTTAATGATACACCACACTGGAAGTTCAATAATGTTGAATGAATTTGTGAGCCTATGTGGAGCTATTCAAGGTAAACCTTGATGACCTTTGTTTATCATTTTTCTCTCCAATCTAGTTGGATATTATCCTTATTTTCTTAATTCTCTATTTGCTAAGGGTTCATTCACATGGTCATCCATAAAACATTTCTTAAATTAGTTTATTGGTTGAGTTTCTAAAAATCCACATTCGATAATTGGTTAGACCTATCTTTGTTTCTTAAGGATTTGAACTTTTTTTTTTCATAATTCTGATATTGGAAAATGGCAACCAAATGATAGATGCATTTGAATTCCTACTAATAACTTTGTATTAGTTGGCTGGGAGGTTTCAATAAGCTACTACATTGGAATATTTCTATAATAAAAAAGGAGCAACAACAGAGAATTGATTTCAAATGCTTGATATTGTCTTTGTGAATTATGAAAATGTGAGGAAAGTTGGGTGATAATATATAAGTCAAAATGTTTATCTAGATTGATTTGGATCTTGCAAATTCTAGATACTTAAATCCAAAACATGATTGAGCCTTGAAAGTGGATTGATCCACAAATAAAATTATAGTGAGTGATAGAATGTAATGTTCATTGTGAGTCATGAATGAGTGGAGGTGATACAAAATATTTAAATATACCAGTAACTATCATATGGTGTTAAAATCAATTAATGTAAATGTTACATAAGGATTTATTATATATAAGTGAGTTGAAGACCAAGAGTCATATGTAATTTAGTTAGAGAATCAAAAGGATTATCAAATTTGAAAATTCATGTCATCATGTCAATTATCCTTCATGGGTTTATTAAAGAGTCTTTCATTTATCTCAAGCATTCTTGTTTCAAAAACTTTATCATTTATGGTTGATTTTTGTTTGATTGTATTTAGTATAAATTATTTTGTCTAATTGTCAAAGAGGACAAACTTAACATAGCCATACACTCATAATTGATTTTGGATCACAAGTGTTTGTGTTCAAATTTATCTCTTAGAAGTACATGATATATATCTTCTACAAGTATTTCAACATGTTGCAAGTATTTCTTGAGAAGCTTATCTCTAGGTTCACCTAACTTAGAATTATATGTCAGATGCTACTATGTTTTTTCCTTGGTGATTTAGTTGTGTTCCTTTTTGTTCATAAGGAACATCTTTGTAATTAATGTGGGTTTGTCTCTTTTGATGTGCATCCATTTCAGGCCTGCAGTCAAATGGATTCCAAAGAAGTTGTGTTTGGTGGAGGCTTATCAGGTAATGTTTTGGAGTAATTCTTTAATTGGAAAATATATCCTTATTTTTATAATTTTATTCTATTTGGTAGAGTAGCTCTGGGGATAAGGATTTTAAATGTTTACACAACTTTATGAAGAATTCATGCTTTCTTTATAAGAGTTTCTCCAAAATTTACTTCCAAATTACCATGAGAAATCCCCTGAAAAATTGTGGTTATAGGAGGGTGTGGGAGGTGTGCTCAGTGAATGCGATGTATATGCTATCTAGAAAATAACCAAGTTGGTTCCTATAGAAGTACTTTGGACAATTTGATTGACTAGATATGCATGCATTAGCAGTTTCAAGTGTAACATAGCCTATTCAATCATGGGAAATGTTAGGAGATTCATTTGTCTCTCTATTAGAGAGTTTTTTCAACCATTGCATATTTGCAACTAGCTTGAAACAATATCTTCATTATTGAAGAACTAGCATTCATCTTGTCATAATTATTTGGCTGAACTGTAGTAACATGGGGATATTGTAAATAATATTAGAAATTAAAGGATTAGCATTATCTAGTAAAGCAAGGTATTGAACACCATATATCTATGGTATTTTCCTTCTTGGAGACAACAAGCTTTATTCAGTTATCCATTACTGATTCTTATTCTCTTATTTTTTGTATGATCTATGCATGTTATTTTTCATTGTGCTAGTGATTATGGACCAAGCTTGTTTTTTCATCAAAATATATGCACGACTTCCAAGGTTTAACTGCATCTCACTGTCCTTTCCATGATGAGAAGGTAGAGGTAGATTTCAACAAGAGCCTCCATTGTTTGAATTGACATCAAACACTACCTTCAACCTCAACTTATGTCATTACATATAATGACATTTCCCCAATTATTTTTATTGTTTAATCACACAATAAGGGACCTTTAGAGCCCAGCGGTACCTGGCTAATCTAGATATACCTTTTGTGTTAATGAAAATAAAGGTAGAAGTGAAAGTGTTAGGAAGGAAGGTCTAGTTCATCTATTATTTTTTCATTATTGAAATACGTCTACCTTAATTGATGCAAATTTGTTCATGAGATTTATGCATGATCACTATTGCTATATATGCTCTACTAGTTTGATATGCCCATGATTTGTTTCCTACAGTACTTGACTAATGACTATCTATGAATAACCCAAGTATAGTGCTTTGCTTTCAAACATAAAGTGGGTGGCAAGTGTTGCTTTTATGTGATAACCATACATGACTATGTCCTCCATGAATATCCTAGCTATGGATGAAGCATTGTAAGATGATCGTACTAGTGAAAATGAGCTACCTTAGTCAATTGGTCAACAGTTACCATAATGGCATCATGTCGACGTGATGACGTAGGTAACCCTACAATAAAGTCAACGGATATAATATCCCATTTCCATTCAGGAATGAGATGTGGCTGCAATAATCCAGCGGGATGTTGATGCTCAACTTTGACTCGCTGGCATTCAAGACATCTTGATACATAATCATCAATATCACGTTTCATACCAGGCCAGAAATACAATTGTCAAAGATTGGCATGCATTTTCTTAACACCTGGATGAGCTGAGTATGGAGCTCAATGAGCTTCAGTCATAATTAATGTACGAAGACCCTCAAAATGTGGTACATAAATACGACCTAAATGCCATAATATACCATCCGGTTCTAGGACATACCCTGCAAATCAACCTTCTAAAGGTCTACCAGATTCAATTCCGACCTCACTTCCTGATACAATCTATCAGTAGGAAGTGCAGCTAATATTTGACCTCTCAAATCTACTTCAGAGTAGTAAAGGGTGATCCTGCCATGGATACTACTAAGGCATCACCATCACGCTCTTCTTTTCCTCGAACATATTTACCAAAATCGCATCACACAAGAACCCATCCACCCGTCACGCCAGCATTCAAGTTACATTGCTTGAAATGGCCAGAGACTTCATGATCAAGAGGAAGCCAAACGATGACCTAATAGGA
>VDFB02271358.1:663358096-663397006 GCA_007258455.2 Sequoia sempervirens
TAAATAACTTTAATTATTTAATTAATTCATTTTACCTTTATTCAATCCTAATTAATTACATATATATAATTTATTTAATTACGTCGCTAATTAAGTTATCGTTTTTCTTAAATTAAATAAACTATTATTTAATTTATCCTTATCATATTTTCCACTATAATTAAATAATCACTTTTAATTATTTAATTATTCTTTAACCTTTTCTCCAGTTAATTAAATAAATATTTATTTATTTAATTTAATCCTCAAATTTTGAATACGAATTAAATAATCATTTAATTTGTAAAAAGAATTATTCCTGGCATATTCTTCTGTGATTGGATAATTGCTTAGTTATCTAATTATTCATTCACCACTTAAGTTGAGATTTAATTAAATCAACCAGTTATCTCCTGATTTAATATATGATTGTCTCTAACGAATAGACTATGTCTTAATCAGTCAGTTCTCTAGTTTTATTCTTCTACGTGCAAACTTTTATTAATTAAATAACTTTAATTAATTAATTAATTAATTTGTGCATTCAAATATATCGTTTCCTCTATGCAATATTTTATCCTTACATGCAATCATTATTCTCTAAGCTTCAATAGTTCCAACTGGGAAAGATTAAATTATTATTTAATCTTTAATTTCCAATCTTTTATGTTTGATCACCTATGTTATTAATGACATAAATCTCACGTATGTCAAATCTTCAATCTTAATCATTGAATTATCTTTCAATCTGAGCTTTTCATTCGAAAACCCTATCTTCTATAAATTGGCTTGACCTTCATCATTGTTACTCCTCCCAAAATCTTATGACTTTTGGAAGCAATCTTACTGTAGAATCTTCGATGTTTTTCTAAATCATACTATCATAGGCTATACTTGCACAGAGAAATCTAAGGGCAATTATCATACGATGACAAAATGGAGAAGGAAAATCAAGGTTATCCATGGAATTACATAGATATTTAGTGACATCTTTTTGTTATTTATGTTTTAAAGCTTTCCATTGTTCTTTGTTGTTAGCATAGGTTTAGATTTGAGCTTATTGCATTTGTGTTTCTTTGATCTTTCCTCTGCTTTTCCTCAGAAGTTACATTGGTAGAACTTTGATGGAAACCACGCTTCACAAAAATGTGTAGATTTATTTTTTGGTAGGTACAATACAATTCAATGCATCTGAGGCACAAAAGGATGCAATTAATCCAATGAACCACATTTGATGAATAAATCAATGCATCTAAGTACTCACGATGCATCTATAGCTTTTTGTGATGCATTTGACTGGTAAAATCCATGACGCATCTGTGGCCTTGTGCGATGCATATGACTGGTATAATTTCTAGTGTCTAAATTCCGAATTTGAATTTCAATTTTAATTATAGTTTTTATTACATGACTAATTTCGAATTTGTAGTGTGTGTTCTTGAGGAGTTAACATAGTGTTTGCAAGATGTTGCGTAGAAGACAACTATACAAACAGTGTTTACAGGATGATCGACGAAGAAAAATTTGAAACTACTAATGAATTATTTTGCAGAACACTTGTCGAAGACTAATTTCCAAATAGATTGTCTTGATTAGATTAGAAAATTTTCATTTGGGCTTAAAATTAACCATTGTCTATTGTGTTTGGTGTGTTTGCACAATCTGTTAGTTTAATAATTGATTCAATAATTAAAGTATCCTCTCCCCTTGCGCACTTGTGCGATCCTGGGTGCATGAGAAATATTTATTGACTCTAGAAATTGGGCCTTCCTTGGTAGGAAAATTACTCACCCAAAGGTCACTCAAATCAACAATGAAGCTAAATCCAAGCTACTCCTGACAAGTATACAAATGTGAATGCTAATGGAAAACTTAGCATTTTAGGTGCAGATTTGTTATGCAAACATGCTAATCTTTCCTCATGCATAGCCACCTAAATGGGTGCCTTACTACAAGCCAATTATTTTTAGTTAACCAAAAACCTTCTATTTGTTCATGCAAGAGGTTGGACCTCTAAAGCTATCTCACATTTATGCGGTTCTTAGTAGAGATGAAAATTTTTCCATGAGAGATTCATGGGAACTGAAACTTGGCTAACTAGTAGAAGTGAGTGTCGTGGAGGGGAGCCAATGTGATCAAGCTTCTAATCATCACTCTAAATAAGCATAGCTGGGGAAACCCAAGTGAGAATTCAAAAAAATTGTCACTACCAACCTTAGGATTGTACTTGTGTTCTGGAATTATACATATTCATGTTCGTGAAACTTGAAACACATTTTTTTCTGATTGTCTTTATTTTCCAAAATTTGGTCAAAACAAACTGAGTCAAACTTGGAATTTCCTAGAAAATTGCATTTGTTTATCAAAGAATCGTATCTATCTCAGTGAGTTACATCTATTTACCAGTAAACCACATCTTCATTAGTGAGTTGCATCTACTTATCAAAACACCTCATTTGCTTATTGAGTCACATATGTCAAGCCTATTAATGCCTCTGATAGTGAAAACCGACATCTGCCAAATCTCATGACGCATCTACTATCTTGAGTCACATCTGCTCGAGTCATATTTTACCAGTAAAATAATCTATGAGACCAAAAAATGCATCTGACAAATCCTAAGTCACATCTAATATAGTGAGTCACATCTTCCTGATATAGACCCAAGACATAGTTACCAGAAAACCACATATGACCCAAAGAACCGCATCTACTAATTTCTACGATGCATCTGTCATCTTGCAACACAATTTATCGATTACCAAAAAACTAGAATTCACTGTTACAATCCAAAACCAAACAGTCATACCAGTCTCTAATTTATCCTTTTATAGTGATCCTTGGACAAAAACCAAAATTTTTGCTCATACTTTGCACAATTGCATCCTTTAGGTATCATTTAGCCATACCGATAGGCATCCTAGTTGCAAATCTTAGTTTCATCTTAGGAGTCTTTATTACCTTTAGATCAATTATACTTTTAGGAAAATCACTTTTGTAGACTTTAGAATAGGTCAACTTTCCATGTTTTGGACAAACCCTTTCTTCAACAAAACTATCATTGAACCTAGTCACGTTAACATACCTTTTGTCCTTTACTTGAGTCCTTCTAGCTCATCAGTCTAGTTTGGGAGCTCTCCTTGTCTTTTGATCCTAGTCCTACAAAGGTTCCTTAAAAAAACTAAATTGAAACCTTGGTTAAACTTTAGGTGGTAGGTAATCTCTTTTTAGAATCTTCCAAAATTGATTGCTTAGACTTTTTCATACTTAGACATGGTCATCCTAGGTTAACATCATTTTAGATATTCGTTATTTGCAAGAAAATGCGAAAAAAATAGTTGCATTCATTCCTTATATCCAGAAAATCCCAAAAGCATAGACTAGAATCATATCATCCATAGACTTGGGTATGTACAAGATCATCATGGAAAAAATAGGCCCTTAAGAGGCAAAAAATTTAGAAAAATCAGAGTTAGGAAACTTGATGTGAAAATTTGAATAGTTATCTATATTATTTCAAAAATATGTAAGAATAGAATATATAGCAAATTGAATGTAGTTTCTAAACTACTAGGTTTATTTTTATTTTTATTTTAAATCATTTGGTGAAAATTTTTAATGTTAATGCAAAGAGTACTTAAATTCTGCTGGAAAAATAAGAAGTAGGTGTCCGCTTCGACCAATTCTAACCACAATAAAATAATATTTTTTATAAGATTTTAGATATAAGTAGAGGACTCATGTCCCAATGTGATGCATATTTTTGTAATTTTTTTTCCAAGTAAATAATTAATTATGATTTTTTTATTATAACTTTTAAAAAATATAAAAACTTGTATGTCCTGACCACCTTAACTTGGTCAAAAACTTCATGATTTTTTTTTTTTTTAATAGTATGTGAAGCATGGAATGTGACGGTGATAAGCTCGATTCAAAAAAAATTGATACCATTTGTTATAGATGCTTTTCAATCATCCCACAAATAATCTAGAATTTATCATAATTCAAAAGTAAAGCATAATTTATATTGGTGGAAAGAATGTTTTTAAAGACCATTTTATTTTCATCACTCTTGCAAAAGTTTTCAGCCACAAAATAACTACACACATACCCATCATATCACCACTTTTACCGCCCATCATGATCCTGCACATACCTAATTTATTTTATATCACTTGTACTTTAGTCATTCATATGGCTGGAAACAAGGTCTGCATGAAAGAACGAAAAGATGATTGATCCAAATGACTTCATCAATCCATTCTCAAACCCCTTCGAATGGACATCCACATTGAGACCTCACAAATCTTTACTTGGAAAATTCATCACTAGAGATCCACAAGGACACATTATAGTGGAAGACTTAGATACTATTGTACAGGACCCTAAGTTTTCCTCTTTCATATATGAGTACCTAGAAAATAATCCTCAATGATACTTAGTAAAATTTCTAGTTGAAAATTCCATGCTACCTTCTCGATTTGATATCCATTCCTTACAAACTATATCTACCCAAAGGACAAACACAACAACTACTAGTGCCACTATACCTCAAGTAACTACAACAATACCATTTGGTGTACCTACACAGAGTGCCACAATAGTACACACATCTCCACTTGGTACATCCAACATGACACAAGGCCTAAATTTCACCATAGGAGCATCATCATCAAATCCCTTCATTACCCATACTGGAAGAAAATAGCCTAAATTTGGCACAAACACTACAACTACCATACCAAACATCAGTATCACTAGTGCCATACCATAGATAGGGGTCTCACAAATAGATAAAATACCCTCCATTCAACATGGAAGACGACCCATCCCTTCACAAAACATCCCTATTCCTAATCAACCAATGTCAAGTCAAAATCCATTCACACAAACTCCAAACCAAAACCCATTTTCTAACATTCCAAATCAAAATACCACCTTCATTCCAACATTGAACCAAAACCTGTCACAGAACGTTGGTTTCCAAAACACGTACATAGACCTAAATAATCCAAATAACACAAGTTCATGTACTGCATAGACAAATACAATCTCTTCAAACATAGATGGATAATATGGAAGTGTCTAACAAGAGATTTTTTTCAGCAAAGGACTTATGCCCATTTCCCTTCGACAAAGCATTATACATGACACCTTTCCCACATGGGTATGTTATACTAAACTTTCCCAAGTATAATGGAAAGTGTAATCCTATCAAACACATAAGGGAATTTTCCACAATGTGTATAGATGTCGCATATGACCCCACCTATTTCATGAGACTGTTTCCAAGAAGCCTTATTGGAATAGCACTTGAATGGTTCTCTTAGCTTCCATATGGCATAAAATGATGGGGTGAACTTGTTGAAAATTTTATCAAACATTTCGCCTATAACATTGAAAATGAGATCACCATAGCAACCTTGTATCACACTACACAAGACGAAGGAGAAAACTTTATCACCTTCTTCCATAGATGGAGGAATCTAGCTAGTCGGTGCCCTGTTGAAATACCTAAAAAATAAAAAGGTCACTATGTTCCTATAAAACCACAATTCAAAATTGAGAGGTGAATTAAGACTACATTGTTGCATTTCTTTTATGGAACTAGTAGAAAAGGGCATAATACTAGAAAAAGGTCTCACTGACAAAGGTGAACTTAAGATGCCAAATAGAAATCCAAATTTCTAGAACACCCCTAATGATAGAAAAAAAAATTGGTCTCGGAACAAAAATGTTACCAATGATGGGATTGTTGATGATAAAACCATACAAGCAGGACCAATCATTACACTTAGAGGACATAACCCCTCTACCAACACATTCAACACTAGTAATCAAACTCCCAACACTGCCCAAAACACCCAATGACCACAACAACAAAGGAGGTTTCCAAAATGCAAGTTCACTCCCCTAGGGGAACCAATTGAATCAATCTTCAAACAATTATTGCAACACAACCTCATATAGCTTCAAGAGCCAAGACAATACTTTTGGTGGGATGACAATTCTTTTTGTGATTTCCATCAGCCTAAGGGACATAGCCTACAAAGTTTCTGACAATTGAAGAACATCATACAAGATTTTGTCGAGAAAAAAACTATTGAAGTTAGTGGATAGAAACAAACATCTTCAAACACTAATCACAAGGTATTTTTTGATCCATTACATGACCATGGGAAAGGAAAAGCCTCCAGTTTTGGAAATGAGACCAATAATATGGCCAACTATGCTAATGTCAAATATGATTATAATAGCCCAATCATAAATCACATTTGAGTTGTCGATGAGCATGTCAACACTATTACCATAAAAGAATACTCCCAAATGTGATGTCAATATGCACCGAACCAAGATAACCATCCAAGGCCCTCCATCACAACAACAACCATAGTCTTACAAGCCTCAATATAACTTACTTGACTAGTTGGGGAAGACCCTAGTGCAAATATCTATCTTGGAACTGTTGCATATATCACTCGAACACTGATACATTCTAGAAAAAGCTTTACAAAGCTTGACCATCCCCAAAAATATTGATTTCAATTATTTCCAAGAGATGGTAGGCTACCTAACCAACAATCATCATGCTACCTTATCTAAACAAGATTATGCTACCGAGAAGGAAAACCATAACAACCCTTTGCATCTTGAAGTTCTTGTTCATAAAACAAAAGTTAAATGAGTCTTGGTAGATGGAGGAGCAAGGTTAAATCTTTGCACCTTGAAATTGGTTAAGGCATTAGGCTTCTCATAGGCATGTTGTGACACCACAAAAATCATTTTCATTAAGGCATATGATGATGAAGAATGCAAATCAAAGGGAGTTGTAACACTCCCCATTAGAATTGGTCCTACAGTTACAAATACAAATTTCCAAGTCTTGGATCTCGTCCTTCCATATAACCTTTTGCTAGGTAGACCATGGATTCATGCTATGAAGGTTGTTCCTTCCACATACCATCCATGTCTTAAATTCCCCTACAATGGCACCATGATTACAATAGATGATGACCCAGATCCTTTTCTATAGTGCACTAACCTACGAGGGATATCCCAACAATAGGTGCCTGTAAACTAGAGGCTTCATCATCCAATTCATCCCAGTACATTAATCCATCCACTCTTTCCAAAACACCCACTTCCTAATCATTACCTTCCACTCCTAAGGGTAGATCCAAGATAAGGTTTGTGGAGAATATCACATGAAAGCAACCTATTGTGTTAGTCATTTGGTTCCTCCTAAATCATACGGGTTACCAACAATAGATATGAGATAATTCATGGTCACTATACACGTCCCTTCCACAATGACTTTCAAAAAATGGGGGGAACTAAGTAAAGAAGCTTTAAACATGGAAGATATGACCTCTTAGTTATATAAAGAATACAATGAAGAACCTCCCCCACCTACTCAGATACCCACAGACCAATATGGAAAAGGTTTCATGATAATGAAAAGCAAAGCATATGATGGAAATAGTGCATTAGGTTTACATCAAAATGGGAGGACTTAACCTATCATTGTTTCTAAGTGGCTGAAAGGCCTAGAGCTTGGGTTTCAACTACTCTAGATTGGTGTTTCTAGTACCACATTACCTTTACAAGAGTAAGTAGAAGTGCTTTTGAAGTTATCAATATATCAATGAGACATCGACCAACCTACTACTATCAATTCCCGGCTCTACTTGAATATGAGTGGGATTCCCTATCCTCCACCTCTATCATGGACCTCAATAAACTATTTTGAGAACTTGAGCTAATGCTTAAATCCTCACAGAATCCACCGAATTCCTTTCCACAAAAGACTTTGATAAAAGAGGAATGGTTTAAACATTACTATTGGGAATCTCTTGATCCTACCTCTTGGGAACTTGAAAAATCCACTTTAGATAACCAAACCTTGACAATAGGCCCACATCGGGAATCCCACCTATAACCAAAGAAAAGAGTAAGAGGAGTTTGGTAAAAAGGATTACATTATGGTAAGAACTTAGCCTTCTATCTTGACCCCCAGACTTTGATACCGCCGATGATGGCATGCCTTTGAGGCATATCCTCAACTTATCAGTTAGGATCAACAATACACACCTTAAGATATTTTGAGAATAGCCGAAGTAATGGTTGGAGGTTCTGGGACCACGAGGAAGGAATACCTGGTGAATCATAAAGGCTGGATTTACCATAGACATGGATAACATGGATTATTTTGGGGAATTTTTTCAACCCTCTAGTCAAAAAATAAGAAAAAAAATGAAAAAAATAAAAATAACGAGTCCTTAGGTGAAAACCGAAAGGCACCTTTAGACGATAAAAAAGAAAAAAATAAGGGACGCATTCAAGGGAAAACCTCTACGAGGCACCCAAGGATGGAGGCTTGAACATTCTCCCATTCCTCGAGGAAAAGTTACCACTATGAGTTGAGAATCTTCTCCAGAATCAACATAGAGTGAGAGAATCCTCAAATAAATCCCTTGACAGAAACAAAGTAACCTAAATTTCGTAAATTCTTCACACAAAGATAGATCAACTTTGCATGGTCATATGTTGACATGCCTGGACTAGATCCTAAAATAGTATTACATCATTTGCCACTACAACTAGGTGTTAAACCCATGAAGTAGAAATTAAAAAATACACCCACAAATTGCTTTACTAGTCGAGTTGAACTAAAGCATTGGATGTTGGATTTATTAGATCAATTGACTATGTAGACTAGATTTCCAATCTCATACTAGTAACAAAACCAATAAGGGGCATCTGCATTCAGAGATATAAACAAAGCATGTCCTAAAGATGACTTGCCTTTATTGAATATTGACATGATTGTGGACTTAACAACAAGATATGAAATGCTATCCCTTATGGATGGTTTCTTGGGATATAATCAGATCAGAATCACAATTGAAGACCAACCTAAGACAACTTTCACTTGTCCATGGGGAACTTATTGTTGGAATGTCATGCCCTTTGGACTTAAAAATGTTGGAGAAACCTATCAACATGGCATGAAAACTATTTTTCATGACCTCATACACACTCTCATGGAAGACTATGTGGACAATATGATAGCTAAATCATTGATAATGGCTAATCATTTACAAGTCTTAGATAATATTTTTCAAAGACTAGAAGAATATAAAGTGAGACTAAATCTAAAGAAATGTGTATTTGGTGTGAAATCAGGAAAACTTATAGGATACATCATTTCTAGATGAGGCATTGAAGTGAACCCACAAAAGTGAAAGCTATAATAGACATGCCTCCACCAGCCAATATAATTCAACTAAGGAAACTACAAGGGAGACTGTAGTCTATCAAACAATTCATAGTGCAATTAGTAGATAAAATGCATCCCTTCCAACATCTACTTAGAAAAGGAGTACCATTTGTATGGATAGGTAAGTGCCAAGAAGCTTTTCAACTAATCAAGGATTGCCTAATCACACCACCAGTGTTAATGCCACCTATTGAGGGAAGACCATTGATTCTCTACATTTCAACAACCACATTAGCACTAGGAGCCTTACTTGCACAAAATTATAATGAGGGTCATGAAATGGCAGTTTACTATATCAGCCGCACTTTGGTTGGTTATGAGCTAAATTATAGTACCATTGAATGTGCTTGTCTTGCAGTAGTTTTTTATACTAAAAAACTTAGGAACTACATGTTAAACCACCAAACAATGTTGGTTGCAAAGATAGATCCTTTGAAATATCTCCTAAGTAAAGAAAAACTGATAGGATGATTGGCTAAATGGGTGATGGTACTCAGTGAATATGATATCCAGTATGTAGGAAGAAAAGCTATAAAAGGACAAGTCATTGATGATTAGCTGGAAAACACACTGATAAAGGCAGATCATCCTCTTGTTTCAAATTTTGCTAATAATTTAATCTTCACTCTTGACATGGGAACAACATGGAAGTTATACTTTGATGGGTCCCACACAAATCATGGCTCAGGGGCTGGCATATTGTTTATCACACCATAGGGTGACACTATTCCTAAATCATTCAGGATTACTTTTCCATGCACCAATAATATAGCAAAATATGAGGCTCTTGTGACAGGATTATGAATGACAATCAAATGGAAGATTAAGAACCTACAAGTTTATGGTGATTCTTAGCTGGTAGTCTAATAGGTTAATGATGACTATGAAACCAAAGATGAAAATCTTGTTCCATTCAAACAGATGGCAGATAGTTTCAAAGAATATTTTGACAAGATTGACTTTCATCAAATACCTCACATCTAGAACAGGGCAGCAAATGTCATGGAAACTATTGCTTCAATCTTGAACATACCTAGCAATATGCCTAAATTCGAGTTTTTGGTAGAATAGCTTTTGGTCCTTGCCTTTGACATCCCATATTCAAAGATGATGTGTGAGATTGTTGGTCCCAATTCCCCGTGGTACAAAGACATATATGACTACCTCCATGCCAAAATCCTACCCATTGACCTCTCGAATAATCAACGTAGGACATTTATCCGTAAGTCAGCTAAGTATACCATCATCAGAGATACCCTTTATAGATGTTCACTAGATAATACCCTATTGAGATTTATCGATACTAAAGAAGCAAAAGAAACCTTACATGGGGTACATGAGGGTATATGTGGATCCTATTCTAGCAGTCCTACCTTAGCCAAGAAGATCATGAGATTGGGTTATTATATGCCTACAATGGAAAAAGACTCATATATCTTTGTCAAGAAATGTAGAAAGTGTCAAATTCATAGAGATTTGATACATACACCAGCATAGGAGCTCGATCCAATAATGTCACCATGGCCTTTTTCCCAATGGGGACTCGACCTCATAGGTAAGATACATCCTACATCATCCAATGGTCATAAATTCATCATTACTGCAACTGAGTACTTTACCAAGTGGATTGAAGCTATTCCTATGACCTACATTACCGACATGCAAATTTCTAAGTCTATCCTTAACTATATCAATTGTCGGTATGGTGTTCCTCAATCCATAATCACAAATAATGGTCATCCATTTAAGAACCAAGAAGTATGTCACCTCTGCAAAGAATTCCATATCCAACACCAATTTTCCACTCCATATTACCCACAAGGTAATGCCCAAGCTGATACATCTAACAAAACAATTATCAAAATCCTCAAAAATACTATCAATGATGTTGGTCATGATTGGAATTTACAGCTTAACCCTACCTTATGGGCTTACGACACAAGCATTTGTACTCCCACTAACACTACTCCTTATTCCTTGGTATTCAGTTTTGAGGCCATCTTGCCTATTGAGGCCTAGATTCCTTCCCTAAGGGTATCTTTGAAAGGGCATATTGATGATGAAGAGTACTATGTGTCAAGACTACATGAGCTAGAATTCCTAGATGAATGAAGATAAAAGGCATTAGATCATCTTCAAGCATATCAAAATTGTCTTCATCGTAGCTACAACAGGAAGGTCTTGAATAGAAATTTTGATGTTGGTGACCTAGTCATAATGGAAAATCCAAAGAATGAAGTAGAAAGAGAGAAATCATGAAAGTTTGAACCAAACTGGTTAGGACTCTACATTGTTACAAAAGCCTTGATCAGCAGCATATCAACTCTCTACTCTTGAAGGAGAACCATTATCAACACCAATCAACAACCTTCATCTGAAGAATTTATATGCATAGCTTTTGAGAGCCTTGTCTTAATTTAATCAAAAATACAAAAAATGAAAAAAATAGTTACCTAGGTGAAAACTTGGTAAATAGGCATCTTGGTAACATCAAAAAAATAAAAAAAATCAAGAAAATAGTAAAGAGAAATAAGTCGTCCAATAGTGAAAATCGCTTCAGTGGTGCTTTGGATAAGTACCATGGTGAAAACCTGAAAAATAGGTGTCATGTGTAGTTGACTCTACTTCTTTGTCTACCATCATTCTAACCCAAATTTTTAGTCATATCGCCTATCCTTCCCATCCATCACTTGTACATACCACTCATAATAAATGGTTGTCCTTTCCATAACTTGGAATGATTGACATCAATCACACTTCACATCCCCTTCCATCCTATTCATAATAAATTGGTCTTATACCCGACTAGGGGAAGACACTTGACTTACATCATTTGGTTCTTACAATTGCTATTTTGGGGATGTAAAACCATCTAAAAAATCTAAAAAAATCACAAAATGTCCCAAAAAAAAAAATCCAAAAACATCACAAAATTTCCTAAAACAAATCCAAAAAACATTAGAAAACTTCAAAAAGACAAAAAATCAAAACATGTCAAAACCCAACAAAATAGAGTCAACATTAGCCGCTTGTTATCTTTGTCATTGTTGAACTACATTGCCTCTAAAACTAGACGTAAGCAAGGCCATCTGCTGATGTTCCCCCGAGGCATTAGGTCAGTCCTTTTAGGTTTTTCTATATAAAATCATGACTCAATCCATTTGTTATAAGACAAGGTCATTGGTTGTGTCGAACTACAAGGTCTCTGCATGTATAACATATGCAAGTCCATCAATCAATGAGCCCTTGAGGCTACACTAGATCAATCCATTAGGGCTTGTCACATTCACTATCACACATGTCTTAAATCAGTAAATAAATCAAATCTTTTTTATTTAGTCTTGTCAGTCAAAGTCTAGTCAAACTACGAGGTCTCTGAATGTATAACGTAGGCAAGAACATCAATTGATGAGCCCCTGAGGCTACACTAGGTCATTCCTTTAGGGTTCATCGTCAAGCATAAACAATTGTCAAAAAATCAAGACAAGTCACACATCAACAAGACAAACAAGTCAACAATGTCATCAAGACAAATCAAAAAAATTGCCAAAGTGAAAACCAAAACAATCAACTTATGTCTTATACAGGATTTGTCCTTGAAGATAGACATGACCAATTAGTCAAACAATCAACATTGCCTTATACAAATAGCCACATGATCAAAACCACACTCAACATCTTATACAATATGTGTCATTCCTGAAACCAGGCTTTATCAAACAATCATCTTATCAATCTTATAGACAATTCAACAATAAAAAAATCAAATTTTTGAAAATATTTTTATTGGTTGTTGAATTTATGGCTTATTTTGTCCTATCTTTTCATTTGTCTTTTCCTTTGAGTATGGTTACTAGCTTTTTCAAGGATGTCCCATGAAGGATTTAGAGAAGCATCGATGTATCAGGAGTCTTTTTCTTTGATTGTTGTTTGTCAATTGTCTTTTGGCTTTATCTTTGAGTCATATTACTAAGATTTCTCAAGGATGTCCCATGAAGGATTTAGAGGAGAAATGATATCTCATGACTCATCTTTTATTTGTTTGTTGATTATGGTTTTTCTTGATAAAATTATTGGGGAAACTTTGTTCTTAGTATGAGTTAGGACATTCCTTTTCTATGACTATCTATTTTTAGCAGATGGATGACCTTCCACACCTTGATCTATCTCATATCATGATGTTTGTCTCCATTTGTATTAGTTACCTCCCAATGATGATTTAATGCAAGGCCTATTATGTTTTGGAAAAACATTAAAGATTGTTAATACTAGCATCCATGTCTTTTATGTTATTATTCATATTTTTCACACTATCATTTCTTCTTTCATGCATTATGGCAGAGTTCTATGACACAAAAAAATAAATCATCCTACATATGCATTCATGTTAGAAACATCATTTAGACATTATCATACATATATACATAGTAAATCATACATATATGTTGTATTTGAAAAACACAAAAATATACACATTCATCGCATCTAGGAATCCATGGCATAACAGGAATTCATCATCATATATTGCATAACATATTATCACAATACATACATGTACATAGAATTGTAAATATATAAATCACATTGCATCTCATAATCATGAACATAGAATCCATAAATAACATGCATCCACCATCATAAAATGTATAGCATTCACATGGAATTGTATATACATATATCACATTGCATCTCATAATCATAAATGCATACATGACATCCATAGATACCATAAAAATAAATGCATACATTATCATGTAGAATCAACATAATATCATAAATTGCATTAACATCATAAAGTAAATACTGGCATCCCTAACACATGCACATCAAATAGAATACTGCATAATCACAAATAGAACTACATATCATATAAATCACTACCAAAAATGATATATATATCACTCAAAACAAGTGTCATAGTACAATGTCATAATGTATCTCTCAAAATGGAGCTCACAAGCTCTATGATCATAATACAATGTCTACAAATAAATACAAAACATGTCTGTAATCTGAACTCCCAATACTCCCATGCGGAGAATGAGGAGGTAACTAACATGGATGTGTTGACGATTGTTAGGGGCCTATCATATGGTCATGATCTATGAGGTCCTACGACCCCCTCTATGCTTTGAGATCTACTGATGTGTGTCTATGAGTAACTGGGAGCTCGTTGCTCAGGAGGTACCTCTTGCTCATATAAATCCTTGTAATAGCACTCTCGATCACCTACCCTAATCAATTCCTGAGTGAAATTTGTAGCTGGCCTAGTGCAAAGAGCTCTAAACTCCAAAAATATCTAATTTATCTCCTATCTCCAAGCTTCTTCCTAATCTACGTCCAAGTAGGCTCTATCCCTCTCCATCTAAATCATGTCCTGCTCCGTTGCCAAAGCTCTGACTCACTCCTCCAAGGCATCTACTTGGGCTTTTAAATTGGCTACCTACTAATCACTGGGACCCTCCTCCTACTTTCATGGTTGATCTCCCTCATCAACATCCCAATCCTCCACAATCATGTCCCAAAGCTCCCTCTTCTGATCACCCATCTCCTCCTCCTCATCATCATCCTGATACCCTAAAAGCATACCAAGGGAATTTATCTCCTCCTCCCCAACAACCTCCTCCTCTGCATGCTCCTCACCAACTACCTCCTCTACAACATACTCATCTCCAAATCCCTCCTCTCTGAATCCCTCCCCTCTAATGCCCTCCTCATCTCCACTAATCTCTAATATAGGCACATCCTCTCCCTCCCCCTACTCCTTGTGGACAGGTGAAAAATGTGGGCCTCGACCTCTACAATCTTATCAACCCCATCCACCACCCCTCTGACCTCCTCCTCTCCCACCTCCACCTCTCCCACCACCACACTTTCCTCATGGTCTCGTCCCTCATCTCTCAATAGGTGCATCTTGATCAGGATCTATAAATGGCACTGGCCTATGACCTACCCACCATGTGTCATATGCCACTATGGTACCTGGATCCACTACTCCACCCCTCCATCCCCACTGCATAGCTTGTAATGCATCAATATCTTCCTCTATTGTAGCAATAGGAATATGTGGTCCCAATAGAAGCACCTCCCTGGAAGATCTCACAAACTCTACTGAACCCTGTGACTCATCCTAAACCTCACTGAACTTTCTAAGAACCCGATCTGGCAAGTGTCTCTCGATGATGTGCACTCTAGATACTATCCTCTCAATCAGATACTGTGTCTATTTGTAGAATGGTAGGTTTCTATCCTCATTTGGACATCACGTACAATCCATATATGGCCTCCATATGAACTGAACAAGGGTGTCAATAGCATGTCTAGAGTACCTTGTGTCTCCTACATGACTCTAGGTAATAACACCAACATATCTAAAAATATAAGGAGCTCCATAATCTAACTCAAATGTAACAAGCGGGTGGAACACAACAATGTGCTCTCATGCCCATATTATAAGTAGAGTAGTGTAGCATCTCATCGACCGTGACTCCCTATAGGCTATATCATATAAATGGAGATATAACATAGTAAGCAAATAAGGGCCCCATGCATACATGACTTGTCACTCTAACATCCCTACTAACATCTCCCCCACCCAATGGGAAACCCATGACCTTGACGGTTAGGTAGAACAATCCCCCCAATCAATTTTCATAACATACAATCTATCCGCTCCCACCTATCTGCCAAGAAATTCCATCTAATCTCATAGTCCTCTATGCCTAGCTGTCTAATATCCTCATGTTCATAAAATCGAGTCAGCTCACTAAAACCCCTTTGGGTATCATACAAGACTCTCTCACCCCTAATCAAAAATCTCAAAATCCTATAAACATCCTCTAAGTTGAAAATAGCCTCTCCTATAGGAAGATGGAAAGAGGAAGTCTCAAAATGCCAACACTCATAGAGTGTAGTCAACAAACCTTAGTTTTCCTTAATGGTGGGCATAAATGTGACATGATGTAACCCAAGGTTCCATATCAATCATCTCTCGCGGCCCTGCAACTGATCTCAAAACTCATTGGTCACCGACTTTGACTCCCAGGTGTCTATCGAATCTAAAGTAACCTACAAACACATACCTTGTGTCAAAAAAACAATCAAATTTTTACAACACAAAATTCCAAAATCTTTGACAAGAAAATGTGTCATTTTAAAAAAAATGTGTTGCAAAATTGCACATACGTCATTCCACATTGCAAATGTGTCGCTTAACTACACATGTGTCATTCAATCATGCAAATGTGTTATACTAATGCAAATTCATCTAAATGAAAAACATTCCCAAACACTCATGCATATGCGTCACATTTTACAAATGTTGTGCATTATTCATCAACCATTCAATCATGCAAATACATAGAAAAATCACATATGCGATGCAAATACCTACATGTGCTATTACCCCTAACACATGCGACTTAAAACTACACATGTAATGCAGAAAAATACAAATGCGATCATTCAATTTAAATGCCTAAACTACCTAGACATGTTTTTGGATACGCGTTGTTCTGAAGTCACATGCATCAAACACAGATACATATGTGTTGATTCAAAAGTGATGCATTTGAAAATTAAAGTTTAAATTCCTAAAAATGTGTGAAAATAAAAAATTCAAAAGATAGTTTTCAAGTACATACCTAGTGTCCTACGTTGGCTAGCCATATGAAAGTCCAAATGTGATAACCGTGGTGCTTTGTGTATAGAACATGCGACATGTTTGATGACTGCTCCAGAGAAAAATCAAGATTTCTAAACTTGAGGGGTGCAAATGAATTGATTTTCCACCCTATTTCTACTTATACCTAGGGTTTTTGGATGGTTTTTCTCACACCTTTTCTATTGGGCACACTATTTTCCAACTTCAAATGACCATTTCACCTACCAAACTTCCCTGAAACTAATTTCTTTCACTACCATTGAACTTCTGGCTATCAAATTAACTAATCAGACAATTTCCAATTTTTTTGGAATTTTTCAAAAATTCATCATCTTTCCTAATAGGGCATACCCTTTACCTATTTCACACTGGGGCACAACTAGGGCATGTTTTGACTAATTTTCTTTGACATAATGCTAAAATGACATTGTATCAAAGAGGGGAAAAATGTAGACACTAAAAATGGGTCTAGGCCCTACAACGTCAATTTCATCATAATTCTCATCTTCATTGTCATAATTAAATAATGTTAACTATTTAATTATTTTATAAAGTCACCTATCCTCTATTAATTAAATAAATTTAATTATTTAATTATTTAATTAATTCATTTTACCTTTATTCAATTCTGATTAATTAAATAAATATAATTTATTTAATTACGTCACTAATTAAGTTATCCCTTTTCATAAATTAAATAAACTATTATTTAATTTATCCTTATCATATTTTCAACTATAATTAAATAATCACTTTTAATTATTTAATTATTCTTTAACTTTTTTCTCCAGTTAACTAAATAAATCTTTATTTATTTAATTTAATCTCCAAATGTTGAATGTTGAATTAAATAATCATTTAATGGGTAATCTGCGGAATCATGGTATGCCAAAAGTAGCAATATTTGTAGGGTATGTGGTGACGACTTTTTTTCACCCAAAATTAATGAAGAAAAGGGTTTTTAGAGGAGATTCTCGGCTTTCCAAAATATAAATTATGATTTAATTTGAATTTAATAAATAATTATTATTCATTTTCTATTAGATTTCAACTAAAGTCTGATCGATAGGCTGATTTAAAAACATCTATAACTTTCAAACGGTATCATATTTTTTGAATCCAAAACATGTGTCACATTCTATGCTTTGCATACTATAGGATTAAAAAAAAAAATTGAATTTCATGAAATTTTGACCAAGTTAAGGTGGTCCAGAGACAGGACAAGTTTTATATTTTCTAAAAGTTGTAATTCATAATTAATTATTACCAGAAAAAATTACAAAAAATATGCATCACACATCGGACATGGAGTCCTCTACTTATATATAAAATCTTACAAAAAATATTATCATTTTATTATGGTTAGAATTGAGACGGACACCTTCTTCTTATTTTTCCACGAAATTTAAGTACTCTTTTGCATTGAAATTTCAAATTTTCACCAAATAGATTTTATTTATTTCTGTAAACTAAATATTTTAGAAACTACAGAAATTTTTCTATAAATTCTATTCTTACATATTTTTGAAATAGCCTGAATGCTTGTTATTCAAATATTTCACGTCAAGTTGCCTAACAGCGATTTTCTGAATTTTTGCCACTTAGGGCACATTTTGGCATACCATGATCACACATGCCTAATTCATAAAAGAATTATTCCTATCATATTCTTCTATGATTGGATAATTGCTTAGTTATCTAATTATTCATTCACTACTTAAGTTGAGATTTAATTAAATCAATCAGTTATCTCCTTATTTAATATCTGATTGTCTCTAACGAATAGACTCTCTGTCTTAATCAGTCAGTTATCTAGTTTTATTCTTCTACGTGCAAACTTTTATTAATTAAATAAATTTATTTATTTAATTAATTAATTTGTATGTTCGAATAGACTGTTTCCTCTATTCAATCTTTATCCTTTACATGCAATCATTATTCCTCTAAGTTTCGAACACTTTCAACTAAAGATTAAATTATTATTTAATCTTAATCTCCACCTTTTATGTTTTATCACTCACATTATTACTGACACTAATCTCAATTCATGTCAAATCTTTCAATCTTAATCATCTATTTATCTTTCAATTTGAGCCTATCATTTGAAAACCCTGTTTTCTATAAATTGGCTTGACTTTCATCATTGTTACTCTTGAAATCTTATGACTTTTGGAAGTAATCTTATTGAAGAATCTTAGATCAAACTTTTGCTAAATCCTTATTATCATAGGTTATACTTGCACAGAGAAATCTGAGGGAAATTATCATACAACGACAAAATGGAGAAGGACAATGCATGGAATTACGTAGATATTCAAGCGATCTTTATGTCATTAATGTTTTAAAGCTTTCCATTGTTCTTTGTTGTTAGCATAGGTTTAAATTTGAATTTATTGCATTGTGTTGCTTTGATATTTCTTGTTTTGATCATTGAACCTAAATGTAAAATCTAGCCTAAGTGTGTTTTGGCATATGCGTCATTCCATAGTCAAATGTGTTGCATGCAAAAGCATATGCATTGATTAAAGAGACATTTGAAAATAAAAGTTTAAACTCCTAAAAATGTGTGAAAAAAATTTCAAGATGGTTTTTGAGTATGTACCAAGGGTCCTACGTCAGCCGGCCATATGAAGGTTTGAATGCTATAACTATGGTGCTCTTTGTAGGGAATGGGCAATAGGTTTGTTGACTGCTCTAGAGCAAAAATCAAGATTTCTAAACTTGACGGGTGCAAATGAATTGATTTTCCACCCTATTTCTATTTATACCTAGGGTTTTTCGAGGGTTTTTCTCACACCTTGTCTACTGGGTGCACTATTTTCCAACTTTAAATGACTATTTCATCTACCGAACTTTTCCGAAACTAATTTTTGTCACCACGATTGAACTTATGGCTATCATATTGCCTAATCGGGACAAAATCCTTTTTTTTTTTAATTTTTCAAACATTTGTCATTTTTCCAAAGGGGGCATGCCCTTAGCTATTTCACACAGGGGCATGACTAGGGCATGTTTTGACTGTTTTTCTTTGACACAACACCGAAATGACATTGTATCAAAGAGGGGCAAAATGTAGACATTAAAAATTGGTCTAGGCCTGTGATTTCAATTTCGTCATAATTCTCATCTTCATTGTCATATTTAAATAATGATTAATTATTTAATTATTTTCTAAAGTCATTTATCCTCTATTAATTAAATAAATTTAATTATTTAATTAATTCATTTTACCTTTATTCAATCCTAATTAATTAAATATATATAATTTATTTAATTACATCGCTAATTAAGTTATTAATTTTTCTTAAATTAAATAAACTATTATTTAATTTTATCCTTATCATATTTTCACTATAATTTAAATAGCCAACTTTTAATTATTTTAATTATTCTTTAACTTTCTTTCTCTAGTGATAAGTAATTTTTATTTATTTAATTTAATCCTCAAATTTTGAATGTGAACTAAATAATCATTTAATTCATAAAGATAGAAATCTAGCATATTCTCCTGTGATTGGATAATCGTGTTAGAAGCGTAAAAATTTTGAATTTTCACAGGTCAATTGCATTCATGAGTTTCCAAAATAAGTCCTCATCATAAGCATAAAATTCCTTCCTCATGGCGTCTCGCTCATATTTTGTCATATGATCCATTAGAATTCATCTAGTCCTTGATATTTCATTATATTACCCATATCGGCATGACAAGGTGAAGGTCTCCCCGACCCATATTTTTCACTAATGTATTCTTGTTGCAGATTTTCGGCAGGACACATCTTTTGTTTCGGTGACAGAAAAGTCATATCGGCAAGAGAATTGTTATCGGTGTGAATCATAGCGAACTCATGTATGTCTCACCAACTAGTGCATGGAGTGATGTATCGGCCAAACAAAAGACTATCAGAGTAATGTCTTACCAAAAGTATTGGGTCTTTCCGATAAGGCACAAGGGGGTTTTGTCAAAAAGCTATCGGGAAGAAGTCATGTAGTCTTGCCGACTCAAATGTCACACCGATAGAGAATTGCATCGGCGAGAGAAGAAGTCTTCGGCGTGAGTTCTGCCGAAAATTGAAGGTTACACCGAAAGAATACTTCGGGGAGAGTCTCACCGAATGGAGTAATCTGGAGGAATGGGTTCGGCGAGACATTCAGCATCAGTATGAGTCTTTTCGAAGATTCATATGTCTTGCTGATGAAATTTATTTCATCGGTGAGAGAATAATATTGTCACGGCGACAAGAAGTAAACTTAAGGAGATTTTTCAGTGAGACATAAGATATCTATGGGATGTCTCCCCGACAACAGAATGTTACAGTGACCCACATGAGACAAAAGAATACATTTCGGCATGACAAAGTATTGTCTGTGAGACTTCTCCCTGACTCTAAAGGTCACAGTGAAACACAAAGAGCTAAAGGATGATTGTCGATGAGACATTGGCCTTCGGTGTGACTACAGGATGTTTCGGCAAAAGATCTAATGAATGTTGCAAAATGACTTTGACCCATATTTGAAAATATCTCATTGACAAGACACTTGATGCAACAATACAAGTTCAAATAACTCTTCATTCGTGCTTCAAGCCCGACACATTCTTGGCTGACGGAATACCGAGTAGAAAGTGTAATCAAAGCGCATTTTGTGTTGAATTGATTGAGAAGAGTCCGGCGGCGAAGCAGAGAACAGGACATCTTCGATCTAAGGAGCTCAATCAATATGTGTGTAAGTGGCGCATCTTAGCCTTCAAATTTTGCTTCTATAATATTATTAAAAGATGGAGTCCCACAGTTACGGAAAAATTAAGAAAGTAGAAAACTTGGTGAAAGTAGTCAACCAAAAGGGAAAGAAACAAAAAGCGGGAAAGACGAGAACATGAGGCGAGGAATGAAGGTAAACCAAGACCTCATTAATCAGGTTGCACGGTTCCAAGGCCTAAAAGCGGAAAGGTTTGCACAACTTAGGGCATAAATTGATAAACTTGATGATAAGTGCAAATTCATGGGAGGCGTCACGGACTACCATAAGAATTCTGGTGTTCAATTTCCATTATCATGAGAGAAGCCATTTTGAACCAATTTGCAACCCATGGAAGCTAAATGTAGAGGAAATCTAAGGTAATTGCTAATGTAGTTGTTAATGTTGAATTAGTAAAATTGTTGGCTGATCACTATGGCCTGAAGTATAAAGCTATATGTGACCCATCTGGAAAGCCACAAATATATCTGTCAAAAGAGGCAATTGGGCAGGTTTTCAATTTGGAAGGGTTTTGCAATGAGGAGATCATACACGAAGAATTGGAGAAGGAATTCTTGAGAATGGATACAATCTATAAGGATTGGAGGTTGCCAATTCATAGAGTTAAACAAGGAAGTAAGCTAGATCCTCTTCAGGATAGTGAGGGACCTCCTTATCCTGTGGACCTGTTTGAGCCTTATATGAAATTCACCTACTTCTCAGTGTGCCAATTATTACGAATGGATGCCCCATAATACATTTCAATTGTGCCCATGATTATCATAGCAGATATCTAGTATCACAACTCTCGACCATTTGACTATGCCTCGTACATTTCTAAGGGGCTTGATTTAGGACTGATGGCTATAAAAAGTGGATCATCTACTTGTTATCTTAGGAATTATTCATTGTTGATGCATCTGGTACTCTATTTTGGATAGGAGTTGGGAGTATGGCCTCCAGAAATTCTCAAATTAGTAAAGAATGGTGAAACATTACAGTTGATTGTGGACTACTAGCTGGGATAGCGGGTGTGCTAATGCTAGTTTCATTCATTTTGAGGAATATTTTGTGAGAACATTGTACAGATTGTATACATATCCCTATAATTATTCATTATCTGATGAGATAAAGATATTTCTTTGGCCAAAAGATTTCAATGGGTCGGTTGATCATAACTGGGGAGATTGGTATTGTTTGGAGGGAGCTACAATGATCAGAGTCTATGGGTTTGAAGATGCCCCTTTCATTTTTCCAAAGACAGTTCCAAACAGGATTGCATATCTAGAGATTGTCAGACAGATGGATTACTGTAGTGTAATGAATTTCAGCTCTTTTGGGAAGCAGGCTTTTATGCCTAGCTCATTGTGCTTTGGTGATTTCACTATGTTGGCCAAGGAAGGATACAATTTGATCCTTGACAAACTACTTTAGTACAATATGAAGAGAGGAGCACCCAAGAAGAACTTTGACCTAGAAGGGTATATTAATTATGCCAAAGAGAAGATAAACTTTGGAAAGTATCAGCATGTGCCTTATCCCTTTGATGATATGATTCAGAATCTGGAGGAAGATGAAGCTGAAATGGTAGTTGAAAGATATAATCAAGGATTTCAAGATGTTGAGTTGTTATCTTATGAGGAGGAGGAGACACCTAAAGATAATGTTCCACAAAGCCAACCTGAAAAAGTATCCAGGTTCAGAACTCAGTAGTATGTTTTCCCAATCAGAGAATTGTGTGTTGAAGAAAGTGGAGATGCAGATGTCAGAAATATTGAATATAGATCATTTGTCTCAAATGATGAGTTCATAAATTCCCCAGAGTTCAAGGAATTTCTGTACAAGCAGAAAGGGAAAGAAATAAGGGATAAAGTTGATGATGTTACTACATGGAATGAAGAACAATTGCTGAATCAATTGAGAAAATCTGTGGATGAAGAAATGACAGGTATGACCCCTGAAAAGGGGAGGAAAATGTTGCAAGATGCTGGTGTCATGATCTTTCCTAGGCTAGATCTCAATTCTGCCCTTGTCTTTGATAGTTTCTTAAGGGACAACAATGCTACACACAAGCTTGACAAAGAAGGTGTAACAGAGATGTATGCTAGATCAAAATACAATACTGATGAAGGGTCATTGATGATTTGGGCCTTATATCCACCCCATAGGAAGTTAGTTGTCATCGACACTGAAAAATATTTTGGACATGTCATGAATTTGAAGGTTGGGGAAGCTGATCCTGTAGCTACTACTAAAATTGGTGTAAATATTGCAAAATTGAACAAAGCACAAATACAAATGTTGATAAAAGAGAAGGAGATGTATAAAGCAAATAATGAAAGAATGTTGAGAGAAAATGATAGATTAAAACATTTGGTAGGCATTTCAATGGGGCCAACCAAGATGCTCACTCAAGGAGAAAGCTCTCAAACAAAGGATCATTGGGTAGGATCAAGTGCTTATTCCTAGGGAAAGCATGATGCAACTGTAGCAAAAATCAAGAAAAGGCAGGATAGTTTAACACCTTGGTTGAATAAACTTTGGGGCAAACATTCACATACCCTTGTTGCATTAAAGGAACATAAAAGGATGGATGGATGGATTATGGAGAAGTTTCATGAAATAGACCAAAGAGATGCTTCTAATAGTGCAGCAATTGAGGCTGCAAATCATATTATAAATTTACATCGAAACTTCTACAATGAGCTGCAAGGGGACGAATAGGGGTTGATAAATGCTACCAAGAAAATGTTGATTGCATTCTCTGATGACAAGGGGGAACTGAAAGAAGCTACTAGATGGAAGAATGAGAGTGAATCATTGCTAAATGAAGTCATGAGGATAGCTTCTGCGGAGGATACAACATTAGAAGAAGTGAGCTAGCAGAATGAGAAGATGATAAAGATGGAAATCGATCGAGAATCACGGTTGGAGATCTGAGATACATATGACTTAGAGATTATTTGGATCATCTTTGCTAAAATCACTTGTGGCTAAATAGATCTTAATTATCCTCTAATATTTTTTGTTATGTAAACATATGACATTTCCAATTTCCAAAAGGACTGGCGTCCTTTCATTATTCTCAATATTATAAATATCCATTTAGTAAGAAATAGGAGGAGAGAGTGATAAGTAGAATAGGTTAGAGGATAGAAAATATACAATGTAATATAATGTTTCGCCAATATGAGACTATATTGCATGTGTAAAATCATGGAGATATCAATTGAAATCTAATAATATGGTGCAATTGTTTCTGGTATCAGTTGTTTATGGTGTTCGTTGAAAGCATTATTGAAGTTGTCTCCAGTGTGGTGTTTTCTAATTATTTAAATTGGTGTAACAAGTTTATATCCAGTTTTTTAGTGCACATTTGTTGCATTTGTATGGTCAATTGATTGGTTCTTTCCAATAAAGATTAAATCCTTTAAATTGATCATAGTAATTAGATAATGTCAATTGGATCACTAAGAAGAACTCGGTAATCATAACCTTGCATGTTTATACAAGTTATAAACCAAATCAAATGCTAAACAACTTGAATGCCTGCCAGAACAAAGTACTTGTTTCAAACTTATCTTGACTCTGCATACCCTATAAGGCACTAGTCTCCACAGTTTCATCATTCAGTTTTATTCAATCCTTTTTTACATCTGTTAACTGAGCATATGTATTAGGATTTAGTCTTGAATATTGGCATACAATTTATACCAAATTTTATTTCATTTGTCCACTTCCATCGCCATCATGGAAAAATCAGCACCAAGAAGAAGATCAAAAGTCAAGTCTTGTCCAATTCCTTCTGGTACACGCAGCCTAGGTCTAAGCTGACACCTAAAAGGTAGAGAGGTCTAAATCTTTTGACCCCTTGTCATTTTCTAAAACATTAGTAAGCTTGGCAACCTTTCATGGTTTACCAAACCTACGTTTTGAGAGCTAACAAATTGGTGACTCTTGGGAATTAACTTGAGAATCTACACCCACTTAATCATAGAGGTGGAAACAAAATCTAGGACTTCCGTGGGAATGATAAAAAATATTTTCTCACTTTTAAGAAAGTGAGTGGCTGATAAAACATTGCAATATGAATGGAAGAAGATCTCAATATAGGGGAGGTCATTTTGGAGCCCCTGCTATTAGTAGTAAGTGGACACACAAGGATGATAAGATTGATAAGGGTAAAGGGATAAATGAGGACATGTGCATAACCAACAAAGACAAAACACTGAAACAACATTGTGAAACTTATGACCAGTATGACACATGGAAATATGATTCAAGTGCAGAGCCTTGCACCCAGAGAAGATCAAAGAAATCCTTTTTACAACCCTCAGAAAGCGAGAGTTTGAATTTAGGGGCTGAATTTGAAATTTGGTAGATGAAATTTATATGAATATGATCAAAAAATGGAAGGTAATTAGAATGGACCCATCGATCAAGAAACTCCTCAAGAAGATTATGAATCTTTAACTTATGAAGAAGTAAAAGCACGGTTTGAATCTCAAAGAAAGGAGAGAGAAGAATAGGAGAAGGCCCAGATGATACAAGCAATGAGAGAATTCAAATTGCAGAAAACTCAAAACATTACTCATACAGCTAGTTTTCCCCCAAAGTATGTACCACCTCATAAATAGGGTAATCATGGTGCAGGGCCTTCTAAACCACCAAGGGTCCCTCACCATCAAGTAGGGAATCAATACAGACATAGCCAAATCATCCACCTCATATTCCCACACAATATACAAATGTTCAGCCACCTCATGGTCAGCAATATATGCCACATCATAATACACAATATAATAACCCAATGTATCAATACCCACCTAACCCTCCTCCTCACCAGTATACAACAATGATCAGACAGTTTGATTTAGCAGGGTTTCAATTATACCCTTACCCTATGGATGGCAGTTGGAGAGGTCTGGTGCCTAAGTTTATAGGGAGTAGTGCAATTTCTGCTGAAGACCATTTAAGGAGTTTCAATGCCTTCATTCAAGATTTGGATGTACCTTATGAAGATCTACATATGAGGTTATTCATGATGTCACTTACTAAAGAAGCTAGAGATTGGTTCAACAGCCTTACAACAGCCTCTATTGATTCTCTCCAAATATTTCAGGACCAATTCCTCGAGCAATATGGGAATGAAAGTGCACCTGATGCTTCTCTTCATGAATTGATGCGAATTTAGAAAAATCAAAATGATTCAATTTATAATTTCAATAGAAGATTCAATAAACTATAGAATAAAATACCTCCTGGATCAAAATTGCCAAACTCTGTGGCATTGAGTGTTTATTTGAATGCGTTCGATCCTAAAACAGGGTATGAACTAAGAAATAGGTTCCCAAGAGATTTGGCTAAAGCCTAGAAGACAACATTAACAATTGAAAATAATAGGAGGGCTGTTGAGATAATTGATAAAAGAGACAATCATAGGGCTCCCCAACAAACCAATAATTATCAATACAAACAGGAGAACACATACATGAATGAAAGGCTGAGGTTACATGGCATGCCTTATAACACAAACTGGAAGGATGGAAAACCTATAACAAATAGGCCTAGAAGCAAAGAAACTCCTAATCCATTGAGGAAGAAGGGAACCTATATGGTGAATAACAATTATTTATGTGAAGTTTGTGATAAGCCACATTCCCCAGATTATTGTGTTGTATCCCAAAGAATGCAAGAAGAAGGGATGTTGATGGGAAACAGTGGAGAAGATCACACAGTGTATTTGACTAAAAATAGTTTTCACCATGTTGAGGAGAGATACTCATCTTTAGAGGATGAAGGTTATGAGTCTGATGTTTCAAATCAGAAATACAATGTCCACATGGCTGAACAACAGATCCTTTATGAA
This sequence comes from Sequoia sempervirens, assembly GCA_007258455.2. Lineage (NCBI taxonomy): Eukaryota > Viridiplantae > Streptophyta > Pinopsida > Cupressales > Cupressaceae > Sequoia > Sequoia sempervirens. The sequence goes on from VDFB02271358.1 coordinate 663,385,622, forward strand.
TCTGAAGAAGATTATATAGAGCCACATTCTATTGAGGTACCTACTCAATGTAGTATGAGGAAACTTACTGAAGAGGAGATAGAGAGACTAAGAAATATGATAGTAAATGAGAAGGAAGGTGTCCCTAGAGGAATCTTTATGAAAGAGAAAAAGGCGACACAAGGAACTGTGAAAAGGGATGAAAATAAACAACATGATAAAAGTGAACAGAAGCCTGTCCCAAAGGAGGAAGTGAAGGAATTACACAAAGAAATGCAAAGGCCCAATCAGCCAAGTAAAAGAGAAAAGGAAGAAAACAAAGGAGAAACGTCAGAGCAAAAGAAAGTGGTTAAAGTGGAGGGTTCTTCTTTTGACTTCACTCAGGTTTTTTCTTAGGTAAAGATGTTTGTTCCACTACTTGAGATGATGAAAATTAAGGAATACAAAGATAGTGTTGTCCAATTAATAACAAATGGGAATGACGGACATGTGAATTCTAAAAGTAAGATGGCCACTAAAACTATTAATAAGCAAGAGAAAGTGAATATCCCAGAAGTATGCTTTAGTAATTCATTATTGAGTCCCCCACAAATTGATCCTTTTTTTACTACATTACTCATAAATAAAAAACTGCTGAGAAATTGCATGATAGACTCTAGTGCTGCTATAAATATCATGCCAGTAGGAGTTATGAAGCAACTTGGCATGTGGGTTGACACAAATGGAGGAAAGTTCTATGCAATGGATAATCGACCTATTCCTGTGGTGGGTATAATGAAAGATGTTGAAGTCAAGCTTGCTACTTATCCTCAGGTGGCATATAACATTGATATAACAGTAATTAACACTCCTCAGTTTGGAATGCTTCTATCAAGACAATGGATGGCAGCAGTTGGTGGAAATGTTCAGTTTGATCTCTCTTATGCAACAATTCTGGTAAATGGTCAGGAAGTGAAGTTATACAGGGAGCCAAGGATGAACCAGGTTGTTGAGTGTGTACCACAAGATCAAATCAATTGTTTTTATGATGTTGATCTTGGAAGTTTTAAGATAGAATCATCCCAACCAGAATTAACCAATAGTGATCCAATTGAGAAGCATGTGGCACAAAATTGCAATGATGTATGGAAAATGTATTTTGATGGAGCATGCAGTCAAGAAGGTAATGGGGCTGGGATTGTGTTTGTTTCACCTGAAGGTATTACATTTAAATATTCATTCATGTTGACATTTGAATGTACAAACAATGTGGCGGAATATGAAGCTTTATTGACAGGTTTGAACATAGCTGTGAAACATAAAATCAAGTTGTTGGCTGTTTTAGGGGATTTTGAGTTGGTTGTTTCACAAATTAAGTCAAAGTATGCAGCAAAACATAAAAGACTGAAACAGTATAGGAATGTTGTGTGGTACACAATTGAGTTGTTTGATGCCTTCTTAATTGAGTGGATTGATAGGTCAAAGAACATAATGGCAGACTTTCCAGCAAATGTGGCGCTGAAAAGAGATGACATTACATTGGTTGGAGTATCACAAATTGAGTTCAAGACAAGGCCTACTATGCCTGATAACATATATAGTTGGTAGGTATTTAATGATGATACTGACCTTTTGAAATTCCTCCATTGTATAGATCAATATGAAGCCCAAGAGATTGACTTCAATGCCTTTGTTGAAGAAGTGGATGGGAAGCAAACAGTATTTAGAAAGGAGATCTTACAGCTTAAAACAAATAAGCTTCCTAAAGGCTTAGTGGCATTGGAGAGGGTGTATGACGGAAATGATCGATCTCTCATGAAGCAAACACCAGTTAAAAGGGAGGATATTGAAGAGATTAACTTGGAAACTAAAATTGCACCAAGAAATGTGTACATAGGGAAGAAGATAAGCTCTACAATTAGAAGAATGTTGATAGAGTTGCTGAGAAAAAATAAACATGTGTTTGCCTGGTCTTATGAAGATCTAAAAGCATACAGGGAAGATTTGTTTTAGCATGAAATACCATTGAAGCTAGATGCTAAGCCATTCAGATAAAAGAAAATACCCATAAATCCAACATTGGAGCCTAAGATGCAAGAGGAATTGGAAAAGCTCAGAGATGGAGGAATTATTAAACAAATTAGGCATTCAACGTGGGTCTCAAACATGGTCGCTGTGAGAAAGAAAACTGATTTGTTGCATCCTCGCCCTTGTTGGGCTCCGACCACCGAGACTCTGTCCCATCTCCGTCGTCCCAAAAGAGAAAATCACACCCTCCTTTTTGACCTCCAGGCTCTGCCCTCTTGCTTGCCGTGAAAACTTAATGGGAAAATCAAACGCCCAGGCTAGGTATCAAGTCCAGTCTGCCAAGTCGCCCCTCTAGACTTCCTTCTGACGATTGTCGTTCTGAATGGTGAAGGCGTGACGACTTCCTGACTCCTTAGGCCTAAAAACTTTAAGTTGCAAAATTATCGCCCGCCCTTGGACCCACTAGGTCCCGAACACCAGAATTTCATCTCTCAGATTCCCTTTGTTCTTGGATGTTTCAAATGGCCAACCCCAGATGGCTTTCCAGCCATGTACCTCTGGATGCTCTTAAATTGATCCAAATGATCTCAAATTTGAAATTTGATCTAGACCCACGTGCACAAATTCAACCCTCTTCGCTTCGAGCCTTTCAAACCATCAAAATTTAGTTGAGAGAAATCTCCCAGGACTCTCTACCCCGTTTTCCCTTTCAAGACAGCATTCCTACCGGGGAAGTCCGGGCCTCTGGGCCCGGATTGTCTAAAAGCCCTCAACTGAAGGACTAATGACATCTGAAAGTAAAAGTATGATTTTATGAATGATAAAATGTCTAAAGTTTATTTTGTCCATGAGATTTCGAGTAATGTCAAATCTTTCATGATCAGTTGCACTGACTATGCCTTTGCTTGCAAGATATATGGAATCAGGTGCAGGACACTTGGGGGTAGCTGTAGAAAAAGACAAAGGAAAGAAATTGGGCAAGACTCTCGTGGAAAAGAGAAAAAATACCAGATGAAGTTCCAGTTCCAGGGTGAACCTCTATGATCAAAAATCACGACAGACTGGAAAGAAATAATAGACACCAATATTGGCCAAGTTGATATTGATGAGTTTACACGAAGGGTCAGAATCAACCCAACAACCAAGAATGCAAGGCTAATCAGGCAAAGCGGAATCGCAAAAGTTGCGGGCTTCCCCCCATCTCTCATTGCCCTTAAGGCTGGAGGGAGGACAGTAGAGATCTTAGGAACCAGAGACCATACATCCCTTGAGGATAAGAAATATGTACAAGCGATATATCCAGTAAAGGCAGCATTACAAGAACCTTGACATTTCCACCCCAGAAATAGAAACACCTATACAGAGGAATGTAAAACATGGGATGGCAGCCAGCGAACTACAAAAGATTGTTAATCAGCATTGGCTCAAGGAAAAAGGAAGGCGTTACCATGAAAGGTTCCTCAAGAACTCTTCCAGTGATTTCCATAGAGACTACCACTTGACTTGAGTCCCTACAATGCTGGCCCAAGGTAATGGAGCCTACCCTACGTGACATTCTTCCAAGAATAGATGGTTTTACTTTGTTGGCTTGATCATTAGCGAGCGAAGGATATCTCCTTAAGAAGGTCTCGTTCTACTGGGGAGGCATGATAAGTGACTGCTTCCATGATCAGTTCATCAATGTGAAGAAAAGCTCCAAGTTCTATATGAACTCCTATCTAGTCTACTCTTTGGCAGACCAAAGATAGTATAGTGGATTGTTTGTGGCACCCGACGAGGAGCCAGGGCGAAAATTGAAAGTCTATGACAGACATCCCCAGATCCAATTCAGGAATTTTAAGGAGTACTGTAGGGTCAATGATGCCTTCATTGGTCATGTCATCTGACTGCGTGGAGGGGATTTTGAGAGAAGAGTCTCTCACAGGGCATGGGATTTTCTGAAACAATACGCCTTCCTATTCCTTCAGTTCCCTAAGTTTACCTACATTTGCGCCCAGGGTTTCACTGAAAGACCGAAGAGACTTCCCCCGTACCCCAATGACCAGATCATCCTATTAGAGCTTTCCCGACAGCTCCAACACATATAGTCAGTCTTCAGCGGCAAACACTTGGTAGGAATCTCCTATCCCTTGACCCTTGGTTGGGGCATGTACAAACTGCAAATGCCCCAGTGCACTAGGAATTTAGAAAAGGATCTAGTGGAATACCACTTCCAATTGCACACTCCTCGCCCACAGATGGACCCATATGGGCATGTAAGGAAAGAACTAGGGCCAGAGTACGCCAATTTACACAATGTCGAGGATTTCTGGGAAAATTGCTAGGATGACAAAGAGGTGCGTGCCAGGCACTACATGCGGATGACTACATACTTCGTAAGGAGGGTGCAACTGTTCCCTATACCAGATCAAGTAGAAGAGGATGAAGACATTATAATGAATCCCCGGTATAGTGCAGTCGCTAATTTTCTGCTGCCCATAATCAATTGGGACGATCAGGAGGTCGATGACCTCGACATTATAACCAATCCGATCATGGCCTGAACCGAAGAATATCTTAAAGGAAAAGTGGCCTGATACAAATGGCAAGGGGTGGTCCTGACATATGAAGGGCTCAAAAGTGAGCCAAGTGCCACGGAGGAGGCCACTGCCACTACTTCAACAAGCGGGACATCCAAGTCCCCTCCGATTACCAAATCTAAGAAGAGGAAAGAAACAGAAACAAAGCAATCTCTGGATCCTAAAGTATACAAAAGGAAAGATCCAGGAGGCTCACCTTCTAAAAGGCTCAAGCAAACAGGAGGCACCACAGAGCAGCCCATAATCCAAAAAGGTGAAGAAGCAAAAGGTATAGATCAATTAAAGCCTCTTTTGGCTCTTCCTATTTCGACAGCCCCATCATCTACCTCTTTAGCCATGGTCACCACATCCCCGCCGGTAGTGGACATCTCTATCCATCTTGCCCCTTCACCTCTGGCCGAGCCTATAATAGTAATTGATTCTTCCTCTGTCGTAACTACTCCTCCTTCCTCCACTACAATGTCACCTACCACATCACTCCAATTAGCTACAGTGACAACACCGATGACCTCTCCTGCCTTGCCTGAGGATTTCTCGAAACACATGCAGAGTCTCCCTTCTGAGCTCTCCCAGATCCTTATGGATCCCACTCTTCAAGTGGCCCTAACGCAAGTCCTCGCTACTGCCAAACCTTCGCAGCCTCCGGCAGGACCACCGTTGATGGAAGCCACCATGTTGATTTCTGAGGAGTGGGAGAGATGGAAGAAAGAGGCCTCGAAGCCATTTTAAGAGGAAGCCGATGAATACCACGAACACCTGGAGTATGAATATCAGACAATCGACAAGGTGGCCTGAAGGAAGAACGAGGAGAAACCGAGGAATTGGAATGGAGGGAAGATTCTGATGAAGTAGGATCGTGCTCCTGGGCTCTCGATATGTGATCTTAAGAGATAAGCCCGGCCAGGTGAGAGGGAACTGAAAGAAGAAGAAAGCGAAAGGTTACCCTCCTGGAGGAAAGGACATCAACAAGGGGAAAATCAAGAGATCAGCTTGAGAATTAGAGACTCGATTATCAAGAACTAAAGTCGCGACAATAAGGGCTCGCGATACAGGTTAGGCAATGGTGAAAAGTCGGTGAAATAGAAGTCAGTATGATTAAAGGCCTCCATCAAAGCGCCATATTGATCCGGTTCCGATAAAGATCCGCCATCGAAGAATACCGGAATAAAGCCAGGTTTAAGCAAAGGAAGCGAAGCCCGGTCTCAAGATCCTGCTCTGGATGCTTTCAAAACCGGCTCGCCCTGGAACCAGAAAGCTGAGGCTAGAAGCTATCACCAGCCCAAGCAGTCGCAATTAGAAGAGAAGCCTAAAGATCAAATCCAAAGGTAGCAATGGATGCTTACGGATCTTGGTACAATGGAATAGCAATACCTATAGGCAGGGCTAAGGTGTAAGCCTAAAATCTCCACCATTGATTTAGGAACTACTACCAAAGAGAAAAAAGTGGGGCATCTTGAGGAATTAGTGGCTACTATGGTGCACCTAATAAAACAAGATAAGGTTTCGAAGGATGAGCTTAAGGCACAAGTGGCCGCCTTGATGGATTACATCCAACAGTGCCATATAGATGACCTACTCCTACCACACATGCTTGGCTCCATGGCTGCTGGCCAAAGAACAAATTGAAATAATTTGGAGAGAAAGAACTTGGACAGAACTGAAGGCTAGTTCTCTACTTGGTCTTGTATGTAGCGAACATGGAGTGCCGGGTTATTCAAACAACCAACAAGTTCTGGACCTACGTTAGTCTCTCAAAGAGCACAATGAGAGCTCTATACGACTTCCCTATTCGTCAGGCTCCCACTATCAAAGATTGGGAATGCGTACTCTAGTTGCAAAAGTCCATGCAGAAGGGGAGAGCACATTCAAAAGGGATGATCACTGGTTGATGGATGTGTGGAGGTGGGATTTTGACAACAGGAAGGAAGGTTGGAGCAAATAATGAGTAAGGTGGATCCATACATTGAATGGATCAAGGAAATTAGGGTGGAATGCGCTCATTATCTCAAGCTGATGACGGAGTATGACATTCCCGCAATACAAATGGATCCAAAGAAAATAAAACCTTACTTTCAAAAGAAGATGGAGGATGGGATGTCTGGTGAAATAACAGTGGAGTTCATGAGTTTTGCTACTCCTACCTTCAACCAATCAGAGCTGTTAAGAGATCAGGGCGTAAAGTATGATGAGGACTGGAAGAAGCTTGAAGATAATGCAAAAGAAGGGAGCTACCAGATGTTGCGGTATGAGATCATTGAGGTAGCCAAGCTCCAGCCAGTCATTCTAAAATTTGTGGAGTATGTAGCATTGAAGAAGCAGGAGGACAACCCTGTTATCAATGAAGAGTCCCCAGCGGAGTAGCTACAGTGAAAAGGGAAATCAGCTAAATGATGAAATTGCTACAGTGACTGGCACTATATGACAAAATAGAGAAAAGATAGGGAATGTATTTTTAATTGCTAAATATTGTGGGGTAGGTGAAACCCTATTGTAAAAAAATCTGGGCCATTCGTTGCAAATTGATCCTAGCCATTCATTTGGGCTTTGGAAAACTATAAATAGAGGCTTGCCCCTCATTTGTAAAGGGTTGGAGAACTGATGTAAAAACATTCAACAACAATAAAAAGAAACATTGTATGATTTATGGGTGTTCCTTTTGAGTTTTCTCTTTATGTATGCATGGTTCAACTTCCCTATTAGTTTAGGTGTTAGTTTCTTGAATGGAAGTGGTGATGGTGTTTGTTGTTTCAGTATTTCATGAATTTCCAGCTCATGCTTTTTGTGGTTCCATTATTGATAAGATCCCTTTACCTGCCAAAGTATTAAGGCCTCCTTCCCCTTTATTATTTACCGAAACACATGTACATGATATTATTAATTTAATATATGAAAATCCTACGGTCATAGAATGTACACCCGGTTTGTAAAGCCTTAGGTTTCTCTCTTGACCAGAAACAGAGAAACCCTAAGTTTAAGGAGTTTGTCTATTGCTTAGCAAAGCCACCATTATTCTTTTATTCATTTCATAGAGCTTGGTTGAAGGAAAAACTAGCGACACTTTGCTTTTGTTTAATCCTTGGTTAGAGTGGGATCCAAAGAAACTTGTCCACTATGATACTAAATCAGGATGAACTTGATGAGTTTTTAACTTATTTGTTTGAGTGGACAACCAACTGACTACATTCCTTCCGGTACTTTGAAGCACATTTTACAAAATAACTTCCCAGCACTTTGCTTAACTCATTATTAGAAGTTCGCCTTGCCCAGTTCCTAGAAATCATATAAATCAAGCTGAGATATTCCAAGTAGCATCAGGGCGACATTTAGAGACCTTGGGATAAGTGTTACGCAATCGATTGTGGAAGATTGTCTTTCAAGAGAGGTAGTGCACCTACGCACTGCCTATGTTGAGAAGTGCATAAAAAACACATCAACAGAACTGGTGCTAGAGGGAGGGCCTTGTGAAGCTAGATCAAATCGAATCGTTCTCCCCATAAATATTTTAAAGAGTTTTACGGTCGACACCAAATAAGGGAGAATTCCAAGAGTTGCAACCCCCTACAAGGGAAAAACAAACTAAGGGAAGCAACGCTGCTTCTTCCTCTTTCTCCATTCCACCCACTTCCCTTCCACCTTCGCCCTCATTTGGCTTGCATTCATCTTCCACTTGACCACTCGAAACTGTATTTTCACTCCCCATCTTTGGCAGCCAGGAGGTTGCCTCTCTCCCGACTTTCGGACCCAGGGTATAGTCCAAACAATCGCTGCCCAGGTTGCTGTCCTACTCTAGGCGCAACCCCAACCTATTGTTTATCAACAACAGATACTATCTCCGCCTCCTACCATGGCTTGGTTGGCACGAAATCCTTCACTGATACATTTCACCGCTTACCATGATATTCCCAAGATTCTAGAAGGCTTTTGTTTGAAGTTCAATCCTCGTGACCCACAAAGAACAGCTAAAGAACATATCAAAATATTTGAAACAGCAGTCACTGAAATGCAAGTCAATCATGAGGATGTAGCATGCCGCCTTTTTCCACATTCGTTGGGCGAGGAAGCCTTCTATTGGTACATCAATCTGCCGAGGGGGTCTGTTACTTCGTGGGACCTAATGAAGAATTCTTTCCTACAGAAATACAAGATTCCAATCAGCCCTTCAGAGTTGTACCGATAGTTTATGTTTGTCCGGAGGGAAGTTAATGAACCCATTGGGTCCTTCAATGATCGTTTCCATCAGGCATTCATGAGGCTTCAGGATCCATACATACACAATGATGTTGCAGCCCTCCCAGTCTACTATGTGGTGTTGGATAATCTCATGTCAACATTGATCAAAAGGATGCGCATGCCGCTCACCACGCTAATGACTGCCTATGCTGAGGCTGTTGTTGTCAGTGCAGATTTGGGGTAGAACATCTCCGGCCCACTACCTTCTTTGGGACCAGTAGCCCACCTGATGCAGATTCAAGGTGTTAACCAAGCCTTCGCTAATCAGACGCCTCTTATGAACCAAGTGCCTCAGCTGCCCATTGTTCCGCACCTAAGGTAGCCAATGAATTATGCACCTCCCGTGCCTTCCTATTTACAGTACCAATAGCAACAAAGCTACACTCAGGCCCCCCAACAACAACATGTGTATTCTCAACAACCGCAAGCACCACTATTTTTGTCGAGACCGGAATTTCCCTCTATGCATTAGAATTAGTCGATGGCTTTGCTTGTCTTTCTCCAAAATCTGGTGCTATAGCCGAGCAACACTACTACGAAAGACAAATTAGAAGAACTGACATAGATGATAAAGAAAATGTTCAAAGAGATAACGCACTTAAAAAATTAGAATAATCAGTTACAGGCATCCCAGCGTAACCTCCAAGCCAATCTTAATCGGGATAATTGAGACAATAGGGATAGTAGGGACAACCGAGAAGCAAGCACCTCCTCCGGGAAAAATTATAATAGAGGAAAAAATATGAAAGAAAGTTCTGAAAGGAGACCTTCTCAGAGGCAGAACCGCACATGGAATATGAAGCCCAATAATGGAGGTGTCCCTACCCCTCTTGATCAGCCGAACAACAATGAGAGAATAGCCTGTGGGGTGTACCTCGCCGAGACAGCCTTGTTCGGATGGTACCAAATTCACAAAAACAATAGACACTCTGAATTGGATTGCCTTGAATTCCAGACAGCTGCAGAAATTTTCCAAATTGAGGTCCAAAATGCTGCTGATAGTACTGGTTGCAGAGACAACATTCCGTCTGAGCCCTATGACTCTTCCTATCTCATAGTCAACCAGGCACCGTTCTCGTGAGGTGATCATAATCAGCCTAAAGTTAAGCCTACACCTATTAAAAGTGAAGAAGTGTAGGAGGTAACTAATGAAAAAACTTTGGCTCAACTTTTTGATTCAGTAGATAATGGCCTAGTAGATAAGGAAGAACCGTACATAGATGAAATTCATATGTTTCACCAAAGAACAACCCCTTACTTCCTCAAAAATAGGCAGGTGGGTGGACCTCTTACAACCTCCACTCCTCCAAATAATTTTACCACCCCGCCTGACCCTAATGCCAACAATAATCCTGGGCTTCCTCATATACCCACCCAGTGTCTCGACAAGGATGAGCCTCAAAATCAGGCACAAAATCAGCCTCAAGGCCAACCCCAAAATCACTCTAGTCAAAGAAAGGTCCAACCTCCTAGCTCTAGAATAGGTCAAGCCTTTGGCTCTGAAATTGAGCAAATGGGTGAATACGTGGCATAAGAGTTCAAGAAAGTAAAAATCAGTTTGTCTACCTTTGAACTACTCAAGGTCCCTGCTGTGAGGCACAACTTCTTTAGGGTACTCAATGGGACCCCATCCTCCAGCACAATGCAGGAAACATTAGCTAAGAGAGTTACTTTTGAAGAGCCTAGGCAAGAACCTATGATATAGGATAATACCAGGAAAAGGAAAGATGTTCCCTTAAATCAGTCTACGGGCAAACGACCAGAGAAAGAACTAGACCAGAACAATAGGCAAAGTTCTAAAGATCAGCCATTTAGACAGACTAAGGATAAAGTTGGTGATAAAAAAAAGGGTCAAGTAGCTCACATAGACACACCTACGGGCATCTTCCAAGGAAGACTGGAAACTCCCCCTTTCCTTACCACCATTCAGATATTTGGAAAAAACTTGCATAACTGCCTGCTTGATTCAGGAGCGTCTACCAATGTTATGCATTTGGCAGTATGTAAGGCTCTTAGAATTACTCCCATGCCTTCAAAGAGGAAAGTGACCCAGCTAAACAAAACAGAGATCAACATTGTGGGAGAAATGAATCGGATCCCGATGCAAATTGCTGTAGACCCGAGGATACAACAAGTCATTGATATTCAAGTGGCTGACATTCCCGATGCATATGGGATCATCCTGGAAAGATAATTCACCAAAAAATTGAATGGATATGCTGCCACAGACCATTCTCACATGTGGCTGCCATGGAAAGGGCTGCCAAATGAAATCCGTGTTGACCACGAGCCCCGTATGAAATATATGATCACGAAATACAATAATCTCAACGAAGTGTTGTTTGTTGAGACAAAATTGGGAAATTACTGTCCCTTGGCCTACCCAGATGAATTCAAGCCCCATGAAGAATATGCCGCATAAGTACTCTTAGTACAATGTAACCCTCCAACCGACCTCACTCAAATGACTCAAAGTACGGAAATGCCGATAGAATCAGACGATAAAACTGATGAAGGTGACAACTGGGGACTACTTAGTGGTTTCTAGGAGTTCATAGAAAAGTGTGCAAGGGATCAACTTAGCTTAGGT
>VDFB02271358.1:663397106-663436381 GCA_007258455.2 Sequoia sempervirens
ATATATATATATATATATATATATATATATATGAGGCTAATTTACTGATAATACGATATAAATATACATATATGAGAAAACACATAATTATGCTCATGCAAAGCTAAAGCTATGACATAAGTGTATTTCAAATTCAAGGTGAATCGTTTATTCTTTAATACTTATCCTACTTTGAGAAAATTTAAATAAGATTATATAACAGTAAAGAAATAAAAATTAAAAATGTTAGCTAATAAAAGATTAGTAATTGGACAATTATTCTTAAAATCAATATTCAAATTGGGTATGTGCAGGATCATGATGGGCCAAAAAGTGGCAATATGATGGGTATATGGCTGACAACTTTTTTTTACCCAAAATTGATGAAACGAAAAGGGTTTTTAAAGGAGATTCTAAGCTTTCCACCAATATAAATCATTCTTTACTTTGAATTTAATAAGTAATTATTATTCATTTTCTATTCAAATTACTACTAAAGTCCTGATTGATAGATTGATTCAAAAACTTCTATAGCTTTCAAACGGTATCGCATTTTCTGAATCCAAAACATGTGTCACATTCTATGCTTCGCATACTATAGGATTAAAAAAAGAAAAATTGAATTTCATGAAGTTTGACCAAGTTAAAGTGGTTAGGCATACAATTTTTTTATATTTTTTAAAAGCTATAATAAAATATTCATAATTAATTATTTACTTGGAAAAAAATCATAAAAAAATATGCATCACATTAGGACATGAGTCATCTACTTATATCTAAAATATTATTAAAAAATATTATCATTTTATTATAGTTAGGGTGGTCAGACAGACACCTACTTCTTATTTTTTCCCTGAAATTTAAGTACTACTGCATTGAAATTTCAAAATATCACCAAATAGATTTCTTGTTTCTTTAAACAAACCTAGTAGTTTAGAAACTACATTCATTTTTCTATAGATTCTATTCTTACATATTTTTGAAATAATATAGATAACTTATCCAAATTTTAATTTCAAGTTGCCTAATTTTGATTTTTCTATTTTTTTTGCCACTTAAGGGCCTATTTTTTCCATGATGATCCTGCACATACCCAATTGTGATAGGTAAAATAATTCCATAATTAATTAAGTGAATTGATTTATTTCATAAATAAATAGGTTATTTAATTTAAATGATTTAGGGTAAATATTAAATGACATGGTCCACTCTTTCTTAACTAGTTAGTAAATGAATATTACGTTTCCTTGTAGCAATTTAAAGATTGTTTAATAGATTTGTCATGTAATTTAATCATTTAGAATATTGTCATTTTAGTTATTTTCAAATATGATTATTTGTTAAAAATTGAGGTGTTTTCTTAGCTTAATACTTTGTAAAAATTTAATATTGCTGATCTAAATAAGCTTTTCCATTGTTACATATACTTTGTGGGTTATTATCTTTATTAATCCATTTTACTGTATGTAGAATGTAGAAAAAAGTTGATAGAAGTAGATAGGATATTACAAAGATTACACAAGCATGTACTATGGAGAAACCCTTTTGGGGAAAAACTGCACCAAGAAAATTATTCTATTATTCAATCTTTGAAGTAGATTACAATAGCTCCAATTCTTGCTTGAGAATTCCTCTTTTTCCTTCACCAAAACTTCTTCACAACCTGCAATAAAACTGATATTAACTCTCTTACACTTTCTTAAGAAAAATACACTTTGATTAACTTTGTAAACTCCAACTAAGTTACAATTACAATACTTAATCCCTAACCCTAAAAGGTATGCCTATCTCATGCAAATAGAGTTATTTCGTGAAGAACAATGTCAAATCCTCATCTTCATGCATTTGGATGTCCCAAACTGAAGTAGCAACTCAACCTCTGTTCTGTAAATATCTTCAAGGCTTCATCCTCAAAGTAGGAACCCAAAAGAGATCCCACTTAACTTAGCCTTCCGGAATATCTCAACATGCAAAGTAGTTAATTCCAAGAAGCCAACTTGGGTGCCTAAGTTGGGTCCAAGTCCTTTCTTGTTAACTAAAACATTTCTAAACACCATTCATTCAAGAATGGTCATCCCTTATTAAATAGAGGTAGTCCATGTTATCTTTCATGCAAATAGAGTCATTAGACATGCATTCCAAGTTAATTGTAGTCAACTAGCATTCAACTAAAAATCATTGAAGATAATTGAACCATAACTGAACTGAACTTAACTAAACTGAACTAAACTAAACTAAACTGAACTAAACTAAACTAAACTAAACTGGTTTTGAATTGAACTAAACTGCATGCATGCAAACATCAAACCCTAACTCCTAGGATCTTTACATGCATTCAAAAGTGTCATCTCTTACTCCAAATAGTTAACTAAACTCAAGGTGAGTGTCACCTACCATGTGGGTTCCCCATTTGCTCCTATTATTTAGGAACTCATCTCGAACACCCTCACATGCTCCTAACATTTAGAATTAAATACAAATGTCGAATAACATGATTATTTCATCAAATATTAATCTCTTTCCAATCCTAGTGATGTGTAACACTTTCCAAGGACTTAGGAGATAAATGAAATAAATAATGTTTAGGATTGCAATTAAATGGTATCCTATTTCCAACATTCTCCCACTTGACATTATATATTGCAATTATTCTAAACAAGGAATAATTATAAATCAAGTACACGACTCAAGACCAATGGCCTTCTTGCACCAACTAATAAATTCATTCCAACTTCAAATGCAACTTGCATAATCATGAAGCTTCCAATCAAATGATTAAAACCAAGAGAACTTATTTGGTTCAATAAGATAATTTGTAACATTAATTAAAGTGTCAACTTTCTCAATTAATACCTTCCCATTATCAACCAAACCAATACCTTTCCCAAGCCCCTATATCCAAACTGCCTCTTTGGAGGCATGTTAAACCACCAAGTGTGTTGAACTCACATTCAACCAATGTGTAGGCTCCTCGGTCTTTTCTGTTGAAAATAGATTTTCTTACAAGTAACCATTCCAACAAATAACTCCAGCCTCACCTATTTCTCCAAGTATCCATGAGGACCTCTAACCAACCAATCCATTCCAAACTCCAAATGCAACACAACACTTTCATGAAGTAATCAAGCAGATGATTAATGTACCCAATACTTAAGAGAACTACACAAGATCAATGTCAAACCTCCAATCATGAATTAGGAACATAAATATGACATCCATGATCTAACCATCTCCTCCTAGGAGACCACATGGACCATAACATATATGTATATCTTGGTCTCAGGAGAACATGTAATATGCTAAAATCTTAGAAACTAGTATCAAGAGTATAACATGACATCATAACAAATACACTCTAAACCAAGAAACCATATCTCCAATCACATGGATATAACCTTACCAATGATTCATCCACATCACTGCCAACAACTCCCACTGAACCGTGGTATCGAGTCACACATGGAATCGTGTCTGCCATCCTCTTCATGAAGATCACTATATCCTACAAAATCTCCCATTGAATTGTGATACCGAGCTATACATGGTAGCAAGTTAAATATCAAACCATCACTGTCAAAAGCATATGGAATTTTAGATATTTCCTTATGATAAAAATTATCATTTAACATGTACCATGCCACAACTCTAAACCGCTAATCAAGAGTATACCATGACATACTAACAAAACCATTCTACAACCAAGAATCCACTTCATTTCCAAAAGCTCCCACTGAACCGTGATAGTGAGCAATCCCATGGCATCATGATTCACATAATCAAAAACACATTTATGTCATAAGCTCACACCAAACCTATGAATCCAAGCTCTCAATGACACATTCAATAACAATCCTCTTAAAGCAAGGATATATACCTCTTTGAAACAAAGTTATTTTCAAAATCATAAAATAACAAAAATAATAAAAGCTCCCACTAAGGAAAAAAACCTCCAATCTTTTAAGAGAAAGGTGTCCCAATACTCTACCCAATCTTAGCTCTGATACCAAATGTTGAAAATTGAGGTGTTTTCTTAGCTTAATACTTTTTAAAACTTTAATATTGCTGATCTAAATAAGATTTTCCTTTGTTACATGTTCTTTGTGGGTGATTATCTTGATTAATCCATTTTATTGTTTGTAGAATGTAGACAAAAGTTGATAGAAGAAGTAGACATGATATTAGAAAGATTACACAAGCATGTACCATGGAGAATCCCTTTCGGGAAAAAACTCCACTAAGAATTATTCTATTATTCAATCTCTGAATTAGATTACAATAGCTCCAATTCTTGCTTGAGAATTCCTCTTATTCCTTCAACAAAACTTCTTCACAACCTGCAATAAAACTGATACAAACTCTCCTCAACTTGCTTGAGATAAATAGGCTTTGATTAACTTTGTAAACTCCAATTGGGTTACAATTACAATACTCAAGCCCTATCCCTAAAAGGTACGCCTATCTTATGCAAATAGAGTTATGTCGTGAAGAACAATGTCAAATCCTCATCTTCATGCATTTGGGTGTCCCAAACTGAAGTAGCAACTCAACCTATATTCTGTAAATATCTTCAAGTATTCATCCTCAAAGTAGGTGCCCAAAAGAGGTCCCACTTAACTTAGCCTTTTGAAATATCTCAACATGCAAAGGAGTTAATTCCAAGATGCCAACTTGGGCGCCCAAGTTGGGTCCAAGTCCTTTCTTGTTAACTAAAACATTTCTCAACACCATTCATGCAAGAATGGTCATCCCCTATTAACTGGAGGTAGTCCCTATTATCTATAATGCAACTTAAGTCATTAGCCATGCATTCTAAGTTAATTGAAGTCAACTAGCATTCAACTAAAGCAAATTGAAGATAACTGAACCATAACTGAACTGAACTGAACTGAATTGAACTAAACTAAACTAATTATAAACTGAACTAAAATTCATGCATGCAAACATCAAACCCTAACTCCTAGGATCTTTACATGCATTCAAAAGTGTTATCTCTTACTCCAAATAGTTAGCTGAACTCAAGGTGAGTTTCACCTACCATGTCGGTGCCCCATGTGCTCCTATTATTTAGGAACTCATCTTGGATGCCCTCACATGCTCCTAACATTTATAATTAATTACAATTTTTGAATCACATGATTATTCCATCAAATATTAATCTCTTTCTAATCCTAGTGTTGTGTAACACTTTCCAAGGACTTAGGAGATACATGAAATAAATAATGTTTAGGATTGCAATTAAATGGCATCCTATTTCCAACATTCTCCCACTTGACATTATACATTGCAATTATTATAAACAAGGAATAATTATAAATCAAGTACATGACTCAAGACCAATGGCCTTCTTGCAGCAACTAATCAATCCATGCCAACTTCAAATGTAACCTTCAGAATCATGAAGCTTCCAAGAAAATGATTAAAACCAAGAGAACTTATCTGGTTCAATAAGATAATTTGTAACATTAATTAAAGTGTCAAGTTTCTCAATTAATACCTTCCCATTATCAACCAAACCAATACCTTTCCCAAGACTCTATATCCAAACTACCTCTTTGGAGGCATGTTAAACCAGTGCTGAGTGTGTTGAACTCACATTCAACCAAGGTGTAGGCTCCTTGGTATTTTCTTTTGAAAATAGATTTTCTTACAAGTAACCATTCCAACAAATATCTCTTACCATAAGAGAACTCTAGCCTCACCTATTTCTCCAAGTATCCATGAGGACCTGTAACCAACCAATCCATGCCAAACTCCAAATGCAACATAACACTTTCTTGAATTAATCAAGCAGATGATTAATGTACCGAATATTTAAGAGAACTACACAAGATCAATGTCAAAGCTCCAATCATGAATCAGGAACATAAACATGACATCCATGATCTAACCATCTCCTCCTAGGATATCACATGCACCATAACATATATATATACATCTTGGTCTCAAGAGAACACGTAATATGCCAAAATATAAACTAGTATCAAGAGTATAGTATGACATCATAACAAATACACTCTACACCAAGAAACCATATCTCCAATCACATGGAGATAACCTTACCAATGAAGCATCCACATCACTGCCAACAACTCCCACTGAACCATGGTATCGAGTCACACATGGCATCATGACTACCATCCTCTTCATGAAGATCACTATATCCTACCAAAGCTCCCACTGAACGGTTATACTGAGCTATACATGGCAACAAGATAAACATCAAACCATCACTATCAAAAGTATATGGAATTTCAATTATTTCCTTATGATAAAAATTATCATAACATGTACCATGCCACAACTCTAAAATGTTATTCAAGAGTATACCATGACATAATAACAAAAAAATTCTACAACCAAGAATCCACTTCATTGCCAAATGCTCCCATTGAACTATGATACTGAGCAATCCCATGGCATCATG
The DNA here is from genome assembly GCA_007258455.2 of Sequoia sempervirens. NCBI lineage: Eukaryota > Viridiplantae > Streptophyta > Pinopsida > Cupressales > Cupressaceae > Sequoia > Sequoia sempervirens. The sequence goes on from VDFB02271358.1 coordinate 663,403,510, forward strand.
ATGCACATAATCAAAACCACATTTCTTTCATAAGCTCACACCAAACCTGTGAATCCAAGCTCTCAATGGAACATGATAACAATCCTCTTAAAGCAAGAATATATACCTCTTTGAAACAAACCTATTTTATAATCAGCAAATAACAAAAATAATAAAAGCTCCCACTAAGCCAAAAAACCTCCAATCTTTTAAGAGAAAGGAATCCCAATACTCTACCCAACTTCAGCTCTAATACCAAATATTGAAAATTGAGGTGTTTTCTTAGCTTAATACTTTTTAAAACTTTAATATTTCTGATCTAAATAAGCTTTTCCTTTGTTACATATTCTTTGTGGGTGATTATCTTGATTAATCCAATTTACTGTTTGTAGAATTTAGATAAAGGTTGATAGAAGTAGATAGGATATTAGAAAGATTACACAAGCATGTACCATGGAGAATCCCTTTCGAGAAAAAACTCCACCAAGAATTATTCTATTATTCAATCTCTGAATTTGATTACAATAGCTCCAATTCTTACTTAAGAATGCCTCTTTTTCCTTCACCAAAGCTTCTTCACAACCTACAATAAAACTGATACAAACTCTTTTCATCTTGCTTGAGATAAATAGGCTTTGATTAACTTTGTAAACTCCAACTGAGTTACAATTAAAATACTCAAGCCCTATCCCTAAAAGATACGCCTATCTCATGCAAATAGAGTTATGCTGTGAAGACCAATGTCAAATCCTCATCTTCATGCATTTGGGCGTCCCAAACTGAAGTAGCAACCCAACCTATGTTCTGCAAATATATTCAGGGTTTCATCCTCAAAGTAGGTGCCCAAAAGAGGTCCCACTTAACTTAGCCTTCTAAAATATCTCAATATGCAAAGGAGTTAATTCTAGGAAGCCAAATTGGGTGCCCAAGTTGGGTCCAAGTCCTTTTTTGTTAACTATTAAAACATTGATAAGTAGGAGGTATTTTTCCACAGCGTGTCAAATTATGATATTGCTATCAGGATTCAACCGTGTAGTTTCAAGTCAAACTCATTGACCCATGTTTCATGAGTAGTGGTTCAACAAGAGCCCATCTCTCATGATATCGAATGGTCCACTTGGCACTCATTGCATCTAGGTGATGCTCACAGAGGTGAAGCACTGGTCCATCCCGGGAGGTCACCCATCCCAGTACTGCTCCAGCTCAACACCATTTATGCAAGAATGGTCATCCCCTATAAATTGGAGGTAGTCCATGTTATTTGTCATGCAACTCAAGTCATTAGTCATGCATCCAAGTTAACTAAAGTCAACTAGCATTCAAGTAAAACTACTTGAAGATAATTGAACCATAACTGAACTAAACTAAACTAAACTGAAGTGAACTAAATTGAACTGAACTAAACTAAACTAAACTAAACTGATTCTCAACTGAACTAAAATTCATGCATGCAAACATCAAACCCTAACTCCAAGAATCTTTACATGCATTCAAAAGTGTTATCTCTTTCTTCGAATAGTTAACTGAACTCAAGGTGAGTGTCACCTACCATGTGGGTGCCCCATGTTCTCCTATTATTTAGTAACTCATCTTGGACACCCTCACATACTCCTAACATTTAGAAATAATTACAAATGTCGAATCACATGATTATTTCATCAAATATTAATCTCTTTCTAATCCTAGTGTTGTGTAACACTTTCCAAGGACTTAGGAGATACATGAAATAAATAATGTTTAGGATTGCAATTAAATGGCATCCTATTTCCAACATTCTCCCACTTGACATTATATATTGCAATTATTCTAAACAAGGAATAATTATAAATCAAGTACAAGACTCAAGACCAACGACCTTCCTGCACCAACTAATCAATCCATGCCAACTTCAAATGCAACCTCCATAATCACGAAGCTTCCAAGCAAATGATTCAAACCAAGAGAACTTATCTGCTTCAATAAGATAATCTGTAACATTAATTTAAGTTTCAAATTTCTCAACTAATAACTTCCAATTATCACAAACCAATATCTTTCCCAAGGCTCTATATCCAAACTAACTCTTTGGAGGCATGTTAAACCACCGAGTGTGTTGAGCTCACATTCAATCAAGGTGTAGGCTCCTCGGTCTTTTCTGTTGAAAATAGATTTTCTTACAAGTAACCATTCCAACAAATATCTCTTACCAAAAGAGAAATCCAACCTCACCTCTTTCTCCAAGTATCCATGAGGACCTATAACCAACCAATCCATGCCAAACTCCAAATGTAACACAAAACTTTCATGAAGTAATCAAGAAAATGATTAATGTACCCAATACTTGAGAGAACTGCACAAGATCAATGTCAAAGCTCCAATCATGAATCAGGAACATAAACATGACATCCATGATCTAACCATCTCCTCCTAGGAGATCACATGCACCATAACATATATATGCATCCTAGTCTCAAGAGAACATGTAATATGCCAAACTCTAAACTAGTATCAAGAGTATAACATAACATCATAACAAATACACTCTAAACCAAGAAACCATATCTCCAATCACATGGAGATAACCTTACCAATGATGCATCCACATCATTGCCAAAAACTCCCACTGAACCATGGTACCGAGTCACACATGGCATCGTGACTACCGTCCTCTTCATGAAGATCACTATATCCTACCAAAGCTCCCACTGAACTATGATATCGAGCTATACATGGAAAAAAGATAAACATCAAACCATCACTATCAAAAGCATATGGAATTTCAGATATCTCCTTATGATAAAAATTATCATAACATATACCATGCCACAACTCTAAACCGCTAATCAAGAGTATACCATGACATAATAACAAAATTCTACAACGAAGAATCCACTTCATTGCCAAAAGCTCCCACTGAACCATGATATTGAGCAATCCCATGGCATCATGATGCACATAATCAAAACCACATTTTTGTCATAAGCTCGCACCAAACCTATGAATCCAAGCTCTCAATGACACATGATAACAATCCTCTTAAAACAAGAATATATACCTCTTTGTAACAAACTTATTTTCAAAATCAGCAAATAACAAAAATAATAAAAGCTCCAACTAAGCCAAAAAACCTCCAATCTTTTAAGAGAAAGGCATCCCAATGCTCTACCTAACCTCAACTATGATACCAAATGTTGAAAATTGAGGTGTTTTCTTAGCTTAATACTTTGTAAAACTTTAATATTGCTGATCTAAATAAACACATATTCTTTGTGGGTGATTATCTTGATTAATCCATTTTATTGTTTGTAGAATGTAGACAAAAGTTGATAGAAGTAGATAGGATATTAGAAAGATTACACAAGAATGTACTGTGGAGAAACCCTTTCAGGAAAAAAATCCACCAAGAATTATTCTATTATTCAATCTTTGAAGTAGATTACAATAGCTCCAATTCTTGCTTGAGAATACCTCTTTTTCCTTCACTAAAACTTCTTCACAACCTGCAATAAAACTGATACAAACTCTCTTCAACTTGCTTGAGATAAATATGCTTTGATTAACTTTGTAAAATCCACCTGAGTTACAATTATAATACTCAAGCCCTATCCCTAAAAGGTACACCTATCTCATGAAAATAGAGTTATGTCGTGAAGAACAATGTCAAATCCTCATCTTCATGCATTTGGGCACGCCAAACTGAAGTAGCAACCCAACCTTTGTTCTGTAAATATCTTCAAGGCTTCATCCTCAAAGTAGGTGCCCAAAAGAGGTCCCACTTAACTTAGCCTTTTGAAATATCTCAACATGCAAAGGAGTTAATTCCAAGAAGCCAACTTGGGCGCCCAAGTTGGGTCCAAGTCCTTTATTGTTAACTAAAACATTTCTCAACACCATTCATGCAAGAATGGTAATCCCCTATTAATTGGAGGTATTCCCTATTATCTGTCATGCAACTCAAGTCATTAGCCATGCATTCCAAGTTAACTGAAGTCAACTAGCATTCAAATAAAACTAACTAAAGATAACTGAACCATAACTGAACTGAATTGAACTAATAGAAACTAAAATGAACTAAACTAAACTAAACTGAATTGAGCTAAACTAAACTGATTTTGAACTGAACTAAACTTCATGCATGCAAACATCAAACCCTAACTCCTAGGATCTTTACATGCATTCAAAAGTGTTATCTCTTACTCTGAATAGTTAACTGAACTCAAGGTGAGTGTCGCCTACCATGTGGGTGCCCCATGTGCTCCTATTATTTAGGAACTCATCTTGGATTCCCTCACATGCTCCTAACATTTATAATTAATTACAAATGTCAAATCACATGATTATTTCATCAAATGTTAATCTCTTTCTAATCCTAGTGTTGTGTAACACCTTCCAAGGACTTAGGAGATACATGAAATAAATAATGTTTAGGATTGCAATTAAATGGCATCCTATTTCCAACATTATTGATGGTAAATAATCAAAGTGGTTAAGATAAATTGATAGATAGGTTAAACAATGCTTTAATTTAAAGGAATGTCTTCATTTTTATAATGTGAGGTATAATTGTTTGTATTAGACAACAAGTCTTGAGTAATGAATTAAGTATTTATGGAATTATCAAAAAGGATGTCATCTATGTATTATATATTAAGTTTTTGTGTCATTGGGAAGTAATATGTTTAGTATGTTGGTTTTGCATGTGTCACCCTATGGGGTCGGGACTTAGTGAGAGGTTTGTCAGGACAATTGTAGATGGGGTCGGGACCTAGTGAGAGGTCTGCAAGGGAAACCCATGCTAGTGCCATGCGATGACACTCCTCCCTTTTGTAGTATAGAACTCCATTGTTATATTTCCTCTTTGATGTGTGTGAGCCTCTAGAAGTGAATTAAGTGTTATAAGTGATGTTGGTGTTGTCAGCAGTGTTATGTTGGAGTTATGTATAATCCCTTGTTATGTTAGCCTATTACTTTCTTGACTGTCTATTGGATGTGGGACCTTGTGTTATCTCCTAGCACGAGGGGTGGACCTTAGGGTTCCACATGGTTGGGAGGTTGGTTCTTTTTCTCCATTGGGTATTCTTTGTTAGAGTAAAGTAATTAATTAACTTTATTCTCCTCTTAAGACTTCACTTTATGCACATATATTAGTCATTTAATAATTAATATTAATTATTAAATGCACTCACCTGAGGGTTAGGTTTTCCTTTCGGTGTTGATCTCCTTTTATAAGGATTGATCTCTTGTATTGTATTCACTTCTTGATTCATTTTTTCTCTGATAATACATTTTGCACATTGTTAGAGCCAAAACCTTTGTTTTGTTCTCTCTTTCTCTGTGACAAGTTTCTTGCATGCAGGTGTTCTTTGGGTTCTGTGGATTTGTATTTCTCAAATCCTACATGGTATCAGAGCCAAATCTATTGCAGCTTGTTTAGTTTTTGAAAGAATTAGAGATCTAGGTTTTGGTTGCATCAGATATGTGTTTATCTTCTATTTTTTATTTGGAATAGGGGTTCTTTTTTTTGGAGCACTTTGAGCTCAAATGGACCTCACCGTTGAGCTCGTAGCATCCAAAAACCCCTATTTTCATATAAAATACATCTGATTCGGACACAGTTACTCCAAAAGGCAAATTTTTTTTTGCCCCAAGGCCGTACGGCCCCATGGCACGCAGATTGAGGTCAAAAATTGCACCAAAAAAATAAAAAAAATAGTCTTTTTAAAAAAACTCACGCCACTAGTGCAAAAGGAAGCCACCACCAGTGAGTCGCCTGGCGGCCACTGCCCACCGGCGGCATCAACCGACTGCGGCCAGGCAACCACCATCGCGCTACCGGCCCACGTGCCACCCGAGCGTAGCCTGCACACCACCCGCGCGCCACCCATGAGCCACCTGTATGCCACCCGAGGGCCACCCACGTGCCACACGTGTGCCGGCAATGCTCCCTCCACGCACCGCCTGCTTCTGGAGCGCCACCAAAGAGCCACCAAGACCCTCTATAATTTTTTTTACCTCCTGTCACTCAAATGGGCATATCTCGGGCATTTTAACTCCATTTTTAGAACAAGAATAGGCATTGGAAAGCTAGCTCCGAGCCCGTTCTGATGGTGTAGGAATTTTTTTAGAATTTTCTAGTTTGATTGCATTTTTTCATAGTCAAAGTCCGATGATCTTTTTGCACTCTGAGGGGCATAACTTGCTCAATTTTGCTCCATTTTTTGAAAGTGAATAGGCGTCGGAAAGGTGGTTTTGTGCTCTTTCCAGATCTGCACTCTATTTCATCAAAAAATTCTTCAGGTACATAGAGATTTGTCTCAAACAATTACTACTTTCTATTGTTTTTTGGCTTTTAGTTTGTATTGGGGATTGGATTTTTGCATTGTGGGGGGGTGTTTTTTCTTGCTTTCTGTCATTTACATTAGAAAACTAGAATCTATAAACACCAAAACAAAACAAAAAAACCCTTTTGCATCTTTTGTCTAGTTCTAAAAGACCACTAAATAATAATAAAAAAATTCAGAGCAGTTGAGGCATAGTTCACAGGATGGCCGATAGATCTATTGAACCTCTCACACCGCATAATTATCACACTTGGAAGGGTCGCATAATGACTCTTCTCCAGTCTTGAGGGTTATGGTCCTGTTTGGATGAGGTTCAGCCTCAGTTGACTTGCACCTTTGAGGTTATGTAGCATAGGAACAATATGGATCAGGCTATGGGATTGATGGCTTTACACATTTTTGATAGTCTCCTATTTCATCTTGATGGTTGTCTCACTCCTCGAGCCATTTGGACCAAGTTTGATGGAATTTTTGGTACTGTCAATCAGTTCAGAGCTTTGCAGCTTGAGGCTGAGTTAACTTCCTTGGTACTTGATTCGTTTCCCTCCATTGAGGACTTCCTGATGAAGTTCAAATAGCAAAGATCTATCTTGCAGGGTTGTGGAAAATTTAAGACTGATATAGAGTGCATCTTTCTAATTCTCTCGAAGCTTCGGGGTCCATTTTAGATCTTCTCTTCGACCTTCTATTCCACCATGGATGCCTTGGGTGCTCGACATGTCATGCATTATTTTGAGGTCTTTTGTGATCATTTGACTCATGAGCAAGCAAAGCTCAAGCAGCTGGATTCACTTTCAGGTTCACAGAACCAAGCGTTGGTAGCCCAGTCCTCCAAAGGAAAATAGAAGCAGAAATCAAAGCCCAAGAAAGATTCAGGGGCTAGTGAGAATCCCTCCAAGCCACCACCTAAGTTTGATTCAAAACCATAGCCCAAACATAAATCTTCGAAGTTTGGTGAGTCTTCCTCCAAGACTAAGAAGAAATCCAGAGATCCTTGTAGTTATTGTGGCAAGGAAGGACATCTAGTTTCCAGGTGTTGGAAACGTTTAGAGGCTTTAGAGGAAGCCATGCAATAGCATAATATCACTGCACCTCAACCTCCTTCACAACCCACAGAGAAAGGTCATGCTCTTTCTGCACGAGCATTGTCCTCAAAATCCACTTGGATTATAGATTCTGGTGCTTCTCACCATATGACACACATAGAGGATTTGGTCACCGCTCTTGCCCCTATAGGCACTAGACATATTGCAGTTGGTGACTCAGCACAACTTTCAGTTCAGGGTTCAGGTACTATTTCATTGGATGGTGGTTGTCTTCAAGATGTGCTTTTGGTTCCTGACATTTTGACAAACCTTTTATCCATTTATCAGATTTTCCACTCTGGCTCTGGTAAGACAGTTGAGTTCTCACCACATGATGTGGTTATTCGAGACCTTCATGATTTTGAATTGGTTGTGGCTACTAGGAGTGTGGATTCTGCATCATGCTTATACAGATTTGATGGCTTTGAGAGTTTAGACACTGTTGGTTCCTCTCTTATAGCACATGCAGATTCAGTGAGTAGGATTTGGCATGAGTGTTTTGGCCATGTCAATTACAGATATCTACAGCAGATGAGTACTCAGGCACTTGTGATTGGGCTACCATAGATTTATTGTATTGATGGTGTATGTCGAGGTTGTGTTCTTAGAAAACATCATCGTGATCCTTTTCTTAAGGTTCAAGCCACTCGAGCTAGGGCACCCCTAGAGTTGGTACACAGTGATCTTATGTCCTTTCTGAATCCTTCCTTTTCAGGGGCCCACTATGTGCTCACTTTTATTGATGACTTCTCTAGACGTACATGGGTGTACTTTCTTAAGTACAAGTTTGATGTCTTTGACTCATTTAGGATTTTTAAGACATTTGTGGAGAAGCAATCTGGACTTTCTATTAGGAGGATACGCATAGATAATGGGGGGGAGTATGTTAATCAGGATTTTATAGATTTTTGCACTGAGCATGGTTTACAGCATTAGTTTACAGTCCCTTACACCCCTCAGTAGAATGGTGTTGCTGAGAGAAAGAAAAAAACCTTATGGGAGATGAAAAATTGTATGATACAGTCTCGAGCTATGAGTTCTTCATTTTGGGCTAAGGCAATCAATTGTGCCAATTATATTCAGAATCGGATGCCTCATAAGGCATTGCGACACATGACTCCTGAGGAGGTTGGACCCATGTCAAGCCTGATGTTTCTACATTCTGAGTTTTTGGTAGTGAGGCTTGGGCATTTATTCCTGATGATCAATAGAAAGCCATGGAGAGGAAGAGCCAACCACTCATATTTGTTGGCTACTGTGAGGATGTTAAAGCATATAGGTTGTTTGATCCTGAATCCAGAGAGGTCTTGTTTTGACAGGATGTCTAGTTTGATGAGCGCTATCCTCAGATGGATTCTCCATCACCAGCTTCTCCCTCATTACCTACTCCTCCCTCTTCATCTCTTGAGGATTACTTATCTCTTGAAGATGATGTAGATGATGATCCACCATCTCCACCACCACCAGTTGCTCCACCTTTGCCTAGGTGGGCCCGTGTCACTGTTGATGTAGCTGGTTCTTTGGTAGGTGATCCTTCAGATACTCGTCATACTCGTGCTCAGACATCTAGTTCTAGTCTTTTGAGTCATGCCATTTTGGATGACCCTCAAAAGTTTTCAGAGGCGATAGGTCACCTTGAGTGGGATAGGGCCATGGATGAGGAGTATTCTTCTTTGATGAAGAATCATACTTGGGATCTTTGTCCTCTTCCTAAGGGAAGAAAGTTGGTTCAGTGCAAGTGGGTGTACTGTACCAAGTATGCTGCAGATGGTTCTATTGATAAGTATAAGGCACGTCTTTTTGTGAAGGGGTTTTCTCAGGTAGAGGGTATTGACTACTCTGAGACCTTTGCTCCTATTTCCAAGATGAACTCTATAAGCCTTGTACTTTCACTTGCAGCTTCATAGGGATGGATAGTGTTTTAGATGGACGTGAAGAGTGCCTTCTTACATGGAGACCTACATGAGGAGATCTATATGGAGCAGCCTCAAGGATTTGTGCAGGACACTTCTTTGGTTTGTAGACTTTAGCGTTCATTATATGGTCTCAAACAAGCCCCTTGGACTTGGTATGAGAAGATGGACTCTTTCTTGCTTACCTCTCACTTCACACGTTGTCATTCTGATCACACAGTGTATATTCAGCGTCAAGAGGGTGATCTTTTGATTCTTGTGCTATATGTAGATGATATCATCCTTATAGGTAGCTCATCCTCCATGATTTAGAGTGTTCAGAGAGCTTTGATGGAGCAGTTTGAGATGACAGATCTGGGTCTTCTGCACTTCTTTCTAGGTCTACAGGTTATTCAGTCTTCAGATGGGATTTCCATATTTCAGGAGAAGTATGCTCTTGATATGCTTCAACGATTTGGCATGCTTGATTGCAAGTTTTCCCCCACTCCTTTTCAGTCAGGTGTTGTTTTGTCTTCCACTTGTTCTACTCCTTTAGTGGATCTCACTTTATATAGGTAGTTGGTTGGCAGTTTGTTGTACCTGACACATTCTCGTCCTGATCTTTCCTTTGCGGTTGGTCTTGTCTCTCAGTTTTCCCATGATCCTCATGAGAGCCATTGGCAAGTAGCCAAACATATTTTGAGGTACATTCGGGGTGCCACTCATTATGGTATTCACTACACTTTAGGATCCCCTCACATCATTGGCTTCATTGACTCCGATTGGGCCGGTGATGTCAACAATCGGAAGTCTACTTCTGGCTTTGTTTTTTGCCTTGGTTCTGGTCCTATCACATGGTCTTGCAAGAAGCAGTCTGTTATTGTATTATCATCTACAAAGACTGAGTACCGTGCAACAGTGTTAAGCAGTCAAGAGGTTTTATGGCTTCGGTAGTTGATGACAGAGTTTGGGTTTCCTCTAGATAGTCCCACTATTCTTTGGTGTGACAATCAGAGTGCCATTCACATTTCTCACAACCCAGTGGAGCATCAGCAGACAAAGCACATTGAAATCCACATGCACTTCATCAGGCAGTTGATTCAGGATGGTTCTCTCATCTTGGAGTACATTCCTACAGAGGAGCAGGTTGCAGACATCTTCACTAAACCTTTGTCATCTCTATGCTATCTTCAGTTGCGCTCCATGCTTGGGGTGAAGGAAGTTGTCCTTGGGGGGTCTCAGTGAGGCCTTCCTTCCTTCATGTTTTTCTTTCAGCATGTTTCTTTATCTCTTTTTTGGAGAGGAGTTTTTTTTCCCAGTGGGTTTTCTCCTTTACTCCGCTTTATAGAGATTTTGTTGTATTTGGGTACCTGATTAGGCCATTTTTTCGGGACCCACTGTTGCATTGTAGTTCCTTTGCTTTCTTCTGCATTGTTTGTAGTTGCATTGTAGCTCATCTTAAGGGGGGTGTTAGAGTAAAGTAATTAATTAACTTTATTCTCCTCTTAAGACTTCACTTTATGCACATATATTAGTCATTTAATAATTAATATTAATTATTAAATGCACTCACCTTAGGGTTAGGTTTTCCTTTCGGTGTTGATCTCATTTTATAAGGATTGATCTCTTGTATTGTATTCACTTCTTGATTCATTTTTTCTCTGATAATACATTTTGCACATTGTCAGAGCCAAAACCCTTGTATTTTTCTCTCTCTTTCTCTGTGACAAGTTTCTTGCATGCAGTTGTTCTTTGGGTTCTATGGATTTGTATTTCTCAAATCCTACATTCTTGTTGCTTGTCCTTGTGCATGGAGATTGTTCATTACACTATGGACTCCATTTTTTGTTCCAGTTTGAGAAGGAAACCTTTCATGTATTTGCATATTAGATTCTATATTAGTTTGTATCTCTTAATGGAATCTAAAGTAATCTTTCTACATGTACTTGAGGAAGCAATGTTGTAAATATGATAATGATGTAACAATTATTGATAGATTCTTATAAAAAGTATTGTAAAGAATTGCATCTTTCACATGATAGTTAGTTAGGTAATGATCTTTAATGTTTGATTATTAGTTGTTACATTGTGGAAGTAAGTAATATAGAATCTTTTGATGTGGTGCTTTAAAATGAACCTTGAATGTTAAATTGATCTTTTAACCTTTGTTCTTGTGATCTTGATTTATGAGTAGCGCAATCGGGGAACCTTAGAGGACCTAGGTTTAGATTATTAAGATATGTATTCTATTGTTATTTTCTTTTAAAATAAATAAATAATTGTTCCATTAATTTGACCTAGTTTAGTGTTGTCCTCTGGGGTTCCTTGGTGGGGGCATTACACCCACACTAATACAATTATCAAAAAATACTGATCACTTGACATCAGTTATATACAAATTCCCGATGCTTGCAAAACCTCAACCTCCAAAAATTAGAGAAAGTTTCTTAAATTAATTCCACATATGGTTATTTTACTAATTGAAATTATAATATATAACTATTAATTGGTCATTGTCAACCTTGGTAGTTCAACTACAATGAGTATTACCATCAAATATTACTACATCTTTATAAAGGAATTTTTGATCTTTACTATAATTATTCTATGTATTGATGAAGATGTATTTTCAAATCTTAACAATGATGATAATAATTAATTAAGGGTTAACTAAGTTTTAACACCATTGTGGGGTGATAATAATATCACTTGTCATCAAAATATAAAGATCCTTCAAATTATTACTTTAAAATTGGATAATAAGGGTTTTTAAATAATTTGTTCTACAAGCTCTTCTTAGATAATAATTCATCACTGATCCACTATAGAATTAGTTTTCTAGTCGAACAATTAAAGTAAAGCATGATTATTTATAACTCCCAAACACTACTATTATACCATTAACTATTTTCCAATTTACACAAATAATAATGATAAATAATTGAGTTAAATATTACATTTTGTGGTAATAATACCAAGTCCAATAATTTATAAATCATATGCTAGCTAGAGTCTAATCATCATTAATGATATTATGGAATGAGGGTCGTCACACAACTACAACATTTGTAACACTTGTCATCATGACTACACTAGAGGTTGACATCAATCCATAGATGACAACATGGTTCAACACTCTCCATACTAGGGTTGACATCAATATGACATCAAACCACAACATATTCACACTACCAACAATCTCCAACAATCTCCCAACTATATTGGAGGTTGACATAAATGACAACACCAACAATCTTCCAACATTGTGTTGACATTGAAGACAACACTAGCAAGCTTCCAACACATTTATTGCATTATTATGTTTACTTGAACCATTTTTATCACATTTGGAGGGTTTGCAATAAGTTCTATTATTTGTAATTTTGGGTCATTTCCCCTTATCATGGCTTGATTCCTTCTTTTGAGACCTTTCTGATAGTTTTGATTTCCATACCATCTATCTAGGAACCTATTGCCTTGTTTATATTGTTGTTTGATCATGCTCTAGATGCCATATTGTGGGTATATTCCTATCTTAGAACCTTTTGCACTGACATGGGTATTTTTGGCAATTGAGGATTGATTCACCATTTTAATAGGCTATGTCAAAATTCTTATTCATCAATATTATCTCTTATTCATGGACTCATACAATCCATTCTTTATGTTCATTACCATGTTCTCATATTTTTGAATGATTATATGTTTATATTCTTACATGATTCAATAACATTTAGATTTTATCTATTATTTCCACCATATTCTAATTTTTTTTTGTATTCTATGGATACAACCAATTGCCATGGGTCATATGATGTCACTAATGTTCATATGTTTATATATGTAGAAGATTAAGTGAGATTATAAAGATTCATCTTATGAAGAAGACATGAATATAATGTAAGCACGCATGATCATATCCTCATAGGATCCACTACCTTATATGTATTCTATATAAATATCCTTCAATTGTTTGATATATTTAAACTATATGTGCATGTTTGTGAGTGATACACAATTTTAGATGCATGGTCAATCCAAGATTTAAATACACCTCAAAGTGGGAGAAAAATTTAATAGTGAAATATGTATTACCCATGTTGTTGTCTCTTTAGTTTTGTATCTATCTTGAAGGAAAAACTTTGATACATACATGTCTTGAAAAATTTCATGATCTTTTGTAAAGTTAAATATTTTATGCTATGTAATCTACCCACCTCATTACATGTGTTTCTATGCACTTACTACTCATTCATATTCCTACATTCACAAACCTATACACATTTTCCCTAACCACTTATTTATCACTCATATGGACACTTATTTCCATGTACTTATTATCCACCAAAATCTAGGCACTTTTCTATCCCAAGACTAGTTTCTAGTAACAAATTCATCTTTGCAATCAAAAAATCATCTCATCCTAATTTAAAGCCTTAAATCTAAATGTGAATAACTTTCCGTATTTACCCTTCCATCTTAAGCTTGACTAAACCAAATTTTGTGTAATATTCTTCTATGTGTTTGTATTTAAAGGTATTCAATGCATTTATTTTAACCATATAATAGGCTCCTAATAATCAATGAATCAATTTTGACCATTTCCCACTTTAATTGGTTCTCTAAAAGGAATATGGCTTTGCACAATAAATCTAGAGGCATTTGTATGACTAAAGATTATTGTTTGTTCATTATTTAATTTATGTGGGTTGATCTAGGAGAACTTAATTTTTATAAGTAATCAATAGCCCTTAAGGTATCTATGAATATTTCTTATTCTATAGATATTCAAGAAAAGAACAATTGACTACCACTACCATACATCAAGTAAAGTGAATAAAAGAAGTTTACAAATCACATATGACAAGTTTGCAATTGTGGATTCATCCCTAATAATGAAATCTATCCCTACACAATCACAACAAAAAATTCTAATTCCTACATAAGACATTAAAAATTACAATAATCTTAATGTATTCTTCAATTATAAAACTTAATATAATTATTTATTTAGATTTATTAATTATTGTATTTGATTACAAACATTTGATTAAATTAGCCTATATCACATAAAGAGGGTTTATTTTTCGTTGTATATATGTAGTATGTCATAATTGTATTATATCTAACTATGTTAAAATATTGTTTCTGAAATAAAATCAGTTACTAATAAAATTATGATCATTCAAACTTTTTAATTTTTATTACATCGGGTAGCATTCTACAGTCAAAGCAGTGGAAAGAGCCCATGTCCAGAAAAATTATGCATGAATTAATTTGACGTCCTTGCTGGCTATTACAATGGCAATGAAACTGAAGATAAGTGATGCTATGAAGAAGCTACGAAGACTTTGTTTATTCTAGCGTGGAAAAACAAACTACACAATCAGCTATGCGTGGCATATCATTTACTATTCTTAGCTTGTTTTTTGCTTTAAAGCAGTTTTTATTTGTTTTAAAAGTAGTTTATTCCCTCTTTAAATAAAGCATGCATTGCATGCTCAGTCTAGAAGATTTGATTTAGTTTTTGTTTTATTGCCAATAAAGCATGCTTTGTATGCCCTATTTTTGGGTATTCATGCTCTGTTTTTAGTGTGATCGAACTCTTTATATTACTCTCTTTGTATTTCATTTGTTGAAGCTGCAATAACAGAAAACTCTGTTTCAAAATAGAGCAGATTATTATGTGTCTGAAAATTATTGATTGAATTATTTTCTTTCATGTCTATTGAAAGGTTTTGAATAGCATAGCATATGATCTATTTTATAACTATTTTTTTCTTTTATCTTTTTGCTGTTCAATTCATTGTATTAGCTAGTTTTAGAGGAGAGGCCTCTATTTTTCAAATCTACAATTGGTATCATAGTAAGTATTTTGTTTTGGGTTTAAGATCTAGTTGGAATTTCGCCAAAGATTATCATGTCGAATTCTAACAGCTTGCCCATTCCAGAATTTGATGGAAATGAGTATGATTATTGGTGTATAAAAATGATGACTTTTTTAATAGGAAAATATTTGTGGGAGATTGTTGAATCAGGTTACCAGGAGCCAGCTGATTGGAATGCCCTCCCAGTCAATGAAAGAATAGCCAAGAAGGAGGCTAAGAAGAAGAATTTTCAAGCATTGTTTCATATTCAAATAGCTCTAGACAAGAGTCTATTTCCAAGAATTGCAGGTGCAAAGATAGTTGAGGATGCCTGGAAGACTCTAAAAGAAGCTTACCAAGGCAGTGATCAAGTCCAAGTTGTTAAGTTACAGACATTGAAGAGAGAATTTGAGAATTTAAAGATGCAAGAAGGAGAAAGTGTGAGTGAGTATTGTGTCAGAGTAAAAGATGTGGTCAATAAGAAGGCTACAGTTGAAGAAACTGTGAACACTGAGGTTTTGATAAAAAAGGTGTTGAGGTCTCTCACACCAAGATGGAATCACATCGCCATAATAATGGAAGAAAGCAAGGATTTGACAATCCTTCAATTCGATCACCTTGTTGGATCTTTGATATCACATGAAGAAAGACTAAAAGATTATTTTGGAGAAAGTGTTGAAAAATCCTTTTCCTCCAAAGTACAAATCACAAGGAATGAAGATGGCAGCAGTAGTAGCAAAAGCAATCAAAGCCAAAGTAAAGGTCAAAATCAGTATAATTCAAGAGGTAGAGGCAGAGGTGGTTCAAGAGGGAGAGGTGGTTCAAGAGGCAGAGATAGAGGAAGATTTGATAAAATAAATGTTCAATGTTACCATTGTAATATGTATGGACATTTTGAAAGAGAATGTAGATTAAAAGAAGGTAAAAATGTTAATTATGCTCAAGAAAGTAATGAAAATCCTCCAGATAATTTATTCTTATCTTATTCTAAAGGTGAAAATACTAGTAAAGATGTTTGGTACCTAGATTCTGGATGCTCTAACCATATGTCAAGAAATGGGAAGTTGTTTTCAACAAAGGATGAAAGTTTCAAGTCAAAGATTCAGCATGGTGATAATAAATCATTGGTGGTTGCTGCAAAAGGTGCTATGGAGGTCCACACAAAAGAAGGTATGAAGAGTGTTAAAGATATTTATTACACTCCTGAGTTAAAACATAATTTGTTAAGTGTTGGACAATTGTGTGAAAAGAACTATAGAGTTGTCTTTGAAAATAAGAAATGTACAATTTTTGATAAGAGTCAGGGCAACAGAGTAGTCACAGTTGTTCCTATGACGAAAAATAGGATGTTCCCATTGAGATTTGGTGAACATAACAATAGCCTTGCCAATATGGCATTTGAGGATACAAGTTGGTTGTGGCATCTAAGGTATGGCCATTTAAACTTTCACAATTTGAAGCTTTTGACCTCACAAGCGTTAGTTTCTAGTTTGCCCAAGGTTGAAGAGCACAAGGAGGTTTGTGAAGGATGTGCTAAAGGAAAACATGGAAGAGAAAAGTTTCCAAAAGGCACTGCATGGAGGGCCCATTACCCCCTTCAACTTGTTCATTCAGATATCTGTGGACCTATGCAAACAAAGAGCTTGGGCAAGTCATCATATTTTATCACTTTTATTGATGATTACTCACGAAAATGTTGGGTGTATTTTTTTAAGGCTAAGGATGAAGCCCTTGATACATTCAAGAGGTTTAAAGCACTTGTGGAAAATGAGAAAGGGTGCAAAATCAAATGTTTAAGGACTGATCGTGGAGGAGAATTTTGTTCAAGATCCTTTCAAGATTATTATGATATGAATGGCATCAAGAGGCAACTCACCACTCCATACACACCTCAACAAAATGGGGTAGCTGAAAGGAAAAATTGCACTGTGGTAGAAATGGCAAAGAGCATGTTACAAACCAAGGGATTGAGTAACTCTTATTGGGGAGATGCAGTTGCTACAACAGTATACATTCTCAATCGAAGTCCCACCAGCGCACTTCAGAAGATGACTCCTTATGAAGCATGGTATGAAAAAAGGCCTAATGTTAATCATTTCAGATTTTTTGGTTGTTTAGCTTATGTTCATGTACCTGATCAAAATAGACAAAAGTTAGATGCAAAAAGTGAGTCATGTATTTTTGTTGGGTATAGTGAGGAAAGCAAAGCTTACAGGTTATATAATCCCCTCACTAATAAGCTTATTGTTTCAAGAGATGTGATTTTTGATGATGGGGGAGTTTATGGTCATCAAAAAGGCCATATGGAGAAGTCAAAATCTATTTTGAATGATGATGTTGATCATGAGAAGCCCACTAATTTTGTTGTTCCAAGTGCTATAAATCCACTAAGCAGCCCCTCATCTAATTCTTCAAGTCCAATTTCAACTCCAAGTTCTAGAAGGAAGGTAAAAAGTTTGAGTGATATTTATCAAAGGAGTGCAAATCAAGCACATGAAGAAAGTCCAATAAGTGAGACAGTTAATTTTGCTTTATTTACCAAGGCTGATTTTGAACCATCATGTTTTGAAGAAGCATGTACTAATGAGGTTTGGATTCAAGCAATGCAAGAAGAGATGGATTCCATTCATAGGAATGATACTTGGGAGCTTACAGAGCTTCCACATGACAAGAAGAAGATTGGCACCAAATGGATCTACAAGACTAAGAATAATAGTGATGGAAGTGTTGAAAGACATAAGGCAAGATTAGTTGCTAAAGGCTTCACACAGAAGAATGGGATTGACTATGAAGAGACGTTTGCACCAGTTGCAAGACAAGAGACCATCAAAATGCTGATTTCATTAGCAGCTCAAATGAATTGGAACATACAACATATGGATGTGAAAAGTGCCTTCTTGAATGGGTACTTAGAAGAGGAAGTATATGTGGAACAACCACAAGGTTTTCAAGTGGAAGGAAAAGAGAATCATGTCTACAAATTGAAGAAGGCTTTGTATGGCCTCAAGCAAGCACCAAGAGCATGGTATGCTAGGATTGATGGATACTTTCAAGAGAATGGCTTCAAGAGAAGTAAGAGTGAACCTACCCTTTACTACAAATAAGAAGGTAATGATATTCTTATTATAAGTTTGTATGTTGATGATTTGTTGTATATGGGTAGCAGTTCTAAGATGAAAGATGAGTTCAAAATTGCTATGATGAAAGAATTTGAAATGAAAGATCTTGGTCTTATGAAATATTTTTTTAGGAATGAAGGTTTATCAATGTAAAAATGAAATTTTCATTTGCCAAACCAAATATGCAAAAGACATGTTGAAGAAGTTTGACATGGTTGATTGTAAACCATACTCCACTGCAAGTGCTCATGGAGTCGTGTTGTCCAGATATGATGGTGCTGAATTAGTTGATGAGACAGCTTATAGAAGTATTATTGGGAGTTTGATGTTTTTAACCCACACAAGGGTTGATATTGCATATTCAGTTTCACTTGTTTCAAGGTATATGACAAATCCATTAGAAATACACATGAAGGTAGCTAAAAGAATTTTGAGGTATGTGAAAGGCACTCTAGATTTTGGTATTCATTACTACTCTTCTAAAAGGTTCAATCTTGTTGGCTTTAGTGATTCAGATTGGGGAGGTAGTATGGATGATCGTAAATCTATATCTAGAAATTGTTTCTCCTTTGGTTCTGGTTTGATTACTTGGAGTTCCAAAAAAACAAACCATGGTTGCTCTCTCATCCACAGAAGCAGATTATGTTGCAGTTACTTCGGCTGGTACACAAGCTCTTTGGCTTAGAAAAGTTTTAGAGGAAATTGGTGAGAAACATATTCAACCTATAGTGATTTATTGTGACAATATAAGTGCCATCAAGCTAGCAAAGAATCCGGTTCATCACAGTAGAACAAAGCATTTTGATTTGAAGTATCATTTCATCCATGATTTAGTACAAAAGAAGGAAGTTGAATTGAAGCACATCAGCACTCAGGATCAGTTAGTAGATATCTTCACCAAAGCAGTTGCAAGAGATCAGTTTATGTTACTTCGTGATCAGATCGTGAGCCCTCTTAGCATCAAGGGGGAGTATGAAGATAAGTGATGCTATGAAGAAGCTACGAAGATTTTGTTTATTCTAGCGTGGAAAAACAAACTACACAATCAGCTATGTGTGGCATATCATTTACTATTCTTAGCTTGTCTGTTGCTTTAAAGCAGTTTTTATTTGTTTTAAAAGTAGTTTATTCCCTCTTTGAATAAAGCATACGTTGCATGCTCAGTCTAGAAGATTTTGATTTAGTTTTTGTTTTACTGCCAATAAAGCATGCTTTGTATGCCCTGTTTTTGGGTATTCATGCTCTGTTTTTAGTGTGATCGAACTCTTTATATTACTCTCTTTGTATTTCATTTGCTGAGGCTGCAATAACAGAAAACTCTGTTTCAAAACAGAGCAGATTATTATGTGTCTGAAAATTATTGATTGAATTATTTTCTTTCATGTCTATTGAAAGGTTTTGAATAGCATAGCATATGATGTATTTTATAACTGTTTTTTTCTTTTATCTTTCTGCTGTTCAATTCATTGTATCAGCTGGTTTTAGAGGAGAGGCCTCTGTTTTTCAAATCTACAGAAACCTCAAAAGTTAGAAGGTCAGGTGTTGTCTTTGTTGGATGGTAGTGGTCTTTGTTGTAACGTTTGGCTATATCTCACCACTTGCACTCTCGTTAAATTGAAATGAATTTGTCACATTTCTCCATTTCGTCGTCATTTGGTAAGATGTTACACTATTCATGCTTTCTATTTTTTATTTTGTATTTTTCACTGCATTACTATATTAGCTTTATTAATTGTTTTATTTGTTGTTTATTTGTGAAGGGCTGAATACTCTTTGAACTAGCTTGCATCAGACAAGAAGAATAGTGGAGACCAGAACATTTCTCAGCAGCATCAAGGATTGCATTCGATACGCTATCGATCTTAAACAAAATGTATGATAAAAGTTGTGCAGAAGATTTATATGTTTTTCATACTTATTGTTATTGATGAATTTCATTAATTCCATTCAATTTTCCTTGAGTCACCCATCGTAGATCAGTAGGTTGAACACAGAAGAAAACAAGAATAATAGGTCGATGAGTCTGTACGTGTTGTTTATGCTTCAACACTTTCCGTGCATGTGTACCAGTAATCTTGCATGTCTAACATTGTGCTTGCATGTAGTGATCATTAAAAACTTAAACAAGTATTTAATGTTTTTTTTCAAACTTCGCTTAGTAGGTTCACCATTAGTGTAAATCTGACATAATTTTTCCGGCCTTTCGCCAAAGTGGCTCAAATAAGCGGTGTAGGGATGGTCATTCCAGATACTTGGAATAAATTTGTAATCTCCTGTGCATTTTCCCCAACTCGGACTTGTGTGGTCTCATGGCTTGCATGCAACTGCCTCACTTAAAGAAAATCAAGATGAACCTGATGTGAGTATCGCCATGCATGCTGGTGTTCCTACTGAAGACAGTCTGATCGAAGGAGATACGAGATGAAGCTAAATTCATTTTTGTATTTGTCATTAACATTGGTATAGTAAATGACATTAACATACTCGTATATTGAATTCAGAGTTGAAGCTTTTTCCGAGTGTAACTGATGCTAATTATGGATCTTTAATGGATGATTGTAAAATATTTTTTTATGAGGAATATTCATGAATGTTAATATCTAATTAGCTTGCTTTGTCCAATTATGTGTAAACAGGAAGAGCGATTATTTTCATCTGTTAACCTAACATATATTGATGCTTTCACATGCAGTATTTACTAGTCACCAAATTCTCATAGCAATTCGTATAGCAAATACATTGCGGTAACGTTACGGGGCAGTAGAAGAAACTTAATAATCACATTCAAGTTTGTTTTACGTGTATTACACCACACCAAGCTCACACTTTTTTGTCAATAGCAACGTTGGATGTCCATTCATAAACAAACACATAAGCGAACTACGCACATACTATTCTACAATAGTCCGTGGTTAGGAAAGATTATATACACCTTCTCAATTTGCAGCAAATGATCATTTCTAAGAAAACTATATTTCGACTAATCTGTAATAGTATAGCAATAATAGAGTAATACGTTAAAAGGGTAACGTTAAACCTATGTTTGGGAGATCTCAATAAGGATTTAGGGTAGTGGGAATGCAGTAAGGGGTGTGGCCATTTGGGAGGACAACTTGAGGACTTCGGTGAGATCTACTGGGTGTTGAGGAGAAGGAATCCACTTGTAATGGTGGAGTAATTTTGCCACCCAGAGATGAACGGTGGTAAGGCCGAGCGCCTTTCCTGGACAGACTCGCCGCCCTGCACCGAAGGGTGCAAGCCTCAAGTCATTACCCCGAACATCTACTTTCTCTTCAACAAATCTCTCCGGCCGGAATTCAAGAGGCGACCCCCATATCTCCGGGTCGTGAGGGATGGACCACATGTTAACCATCGCTGTCGTCCCAGTCGGAATATGCATACCACCTGCCATATCAACGTCCTCCGTGCACAAACGAGCCCACGACAGCAAAGGCCCCGGTGGATGCATTCTCAAACTCTCTTTTACAACGGCTTGCAGGTATGGAAGCCTTGCGATGTCCTCGTCCCGCACGCTTCTATCCCGCCCTACCACTGCCTCCAACTCTGCCTGAGCTCGACCTTGTATTTCCTCATTCAGTACCAACTCCGCCATGGTCCACTCTGTAACTAGAGCCACAGTGTCCGTGCCGCGGAATATCATCTCCTTTATGTGACAAATACTTATTAGTTTTATCAGAGCTTTGATATAGTGGTGTGAAAACAAATAATAAGATGGAGTAATGCTTACCCAGAGAACCGCGATGATGTCGTCGTCGTTGAGCTTGTCGTGTCCTTGAAGCGAAAGGAGCACATCCACGAAATCTGAATCGGTTGTGTCTCTGGGCAGAGGATACTGTCGATGTTGGTGGATGATGCGTTGAACAAGAGCCCTAACGCGAGGTACGAGTCGAGCGCAGCGGGCGTGGACTCGTAGAGGGTCAAGCGGTCTCAGCCAGGGAAGATGATCTGCCCAATTAAACGCCCCCAGCAGTTCAAATCCCTCCTCCACCATCTCCCTCACCTCTCTACCTTCTTCATCACCATCCAACCTTAGACCAAACACGCTTCCCATGATGCTTTTGAGAGCCGCCCCTTGGAGATGTGGACGGAGGCTGACGGCGCCTTTGCATGTGCACTCATTGCATATATCAGATAGCATTTTCATGCTGTCCGCCTGACGACCGGCTTCGTGCGCGGCAATTCTTCTTGGACTAAATAGATGAGCAGCTGAAATCCTACGCAACATCCTCCAGTAGTCGCCGTTGGGTGCAAAGCCTATTGCCCTCCCAAACATGAGGTGCTGGGCAGATTGTTTTAGAGGCCTGTCCGCAAAGTGAGGAGAACTCAGGAGCTCCCTGGCCACTTCTGGATCGGACGTTATGACTGCGCGGGTTGAGCCTAGGCTGAAGGCCATCAGCTTTTTTGCCTCGTGTATAGCCGCCAAATGAGCAAGCTTACGGTGAGCATGACCGCCACTCATTTCCATTAGACTTCCAATTATGGGCCATCCTCGGGGCCCTGGAATCTTCTTCTTATTGTTCTTCCCGGCCCAAGCACATCCGCCAGTACTCCGCCAGGAGAGGATTGCTGCACAAACCAGAGCAGCAACCACAATCGGGAAGTACGGCTTCCATGTACAAATATCACTTTTATCGACTTGAATGCTATCTAAGAAACAGAAGTTAGGCCCATTGCAACTGAGGGTAAGTAGAACATATACCCACCATCCTGCTGCTCCGCCACAGTCCTTGGCAGGGTTCTCCATTTAGGATAAGCAAGGCCAAACTTAGGAGAAGCAAGCAAAAATGTATAATTGGATGTTCCCCTTGTCCAGTTTAAATAGAGGTGTAAAGCGTTGAACAGTTCCTAAGTATGGATGGTGGCAACGGGGAAGGAGAGGAGAAATTTCGGCGAAACTACGGGCAAGAAAAGTAGGTACCAAAATATAGAGCTGAAGCCCCCACACGGAATCGACAGGGGAAGACCAAAAAAACAATGATGGAATCTCAAAGACTCGAATTGTTATATAATGTGCACCTATATTTCAAGTCACCTAAACCAACGTTTTTGGCTTAGTTTTCCCCGATTGACTTCGACCACTTCGACTTCCACGTATCGTGTGCATATTTGTTTGCAGCTGACGATACCTAATAAAATAAATTTGACCTGCATTATGACGTATTTGCTTTGCTAAAGGAGAGACCTCCTCCTGCTGTGCGATTTCCTTTTCTGTTGAATATGCTCAGATTTATTAAGGGTGCGAAATTGACGGGTCTCAATAGTTTATAATTACTTGTTGAATCTCCATGTCGGTGGTAAATATTCTCTTTTTTTAAGTTCAGTAATCTCATAATGGCGTAGAAGACTAATGGAAAGGAGTCATTCGACGTTCAATTCACTTACATTTAAATATGAATATGCCTAACCATAACTAGAAATATTAATTGTATAAATTGTCTCAAAACATAGTTTATCTTTGGCATAACATGGTGGAAACTATAAAATTCAGTAGTGAATGTGGATTTTGGTCAATATATTAAAATCTAGTTGAAATTTGGATTTATGTTTTTATTCGTTTAAAAAATTGTTTTTTAATTCTTATGGGTTGGTATTATGAGACCAATAAAATACAATCTGACAAAGGAGCACTGCAACCAACTATGGAAACGGAGAAAGGAAAATCAAACCAACAATCCTGAACTCGAATTAGGAGAGAGGGGTCTATAGTGGAGCGGGTTTCAATAGTGGGGATAGAATTAGTCTTCAGTGGATCTCATAATAGAACATCTTAATATCCAATTGTATAATGCGCACCAATCTTTCAAATCTGCTAAACCTGGGCAGCTTTGTTTTCCTCGATTGACTTCGACCACTCGAAATTGCATGCATCGTGTGTTAATTTGTTCTCTGCTGACCATAGCTAATAAAATAAATTGTCCTGCATTATGGCATATTGCTTTGCTTAAAGAGAGAGCATTTCCTTATCTTTTGTGGTCCTCTCTGTTCCATTGGATATGCTCAGATTTTATTATGGCATGCAAAGTTGACGGCTCTCAATAGTTTATAATTATTCATTGAATCTCCATGTCGGTGGAGGGATTCTTCTCTCCTTTTTAAGTTCGGTCGTTTCATAATGCCATAGAAGACTAAGGGAAATGAGTCACTCGATGTTCACATTGCGTACATTTAAATACAACTAGCAATCGCACATTGGTGTGCAATGGGTGCGTTGAAGAGGTTTGTATGGTCAATTAGAGAAAATTTTGGTCTATTTTTACATATATTTATGCAGTATATGAGGTGAATTGGTAGGCCATTAAAAAATTATGTTGTTTGTGTTGGCAAAGTAGTAGTTTCAAATCAATTATACATCCACATCCAAACATGAATAAAACAAAACTTCACAATAAAGAAGATAATCAGGTTCTATTATTAGTCAGTGCATGCTATGTTTTTAATAGGGAGAGAGGGAGAGAGAAGGAGGAGAGATACTCCATTATTAGTAGGCTCATGCTATGTTTTCACTAGGGAGAGAGGAGAGATGGGGATAGAATGCGTGTGTATGTGTGTGAGAGAGAGAGAGAGATGGTGAGATAGAGTAATAGAGATATAGAGAAGGGGAGAGGGAGATATATAGAGAGAGAGATGAATAGAGAGAAGTAGAGATACAAGTAGAGTTGGAGAGAGGGAGAGAGATAGCTTGAGATTTTTAATATGTGATTTCAATTTGTACTATATTAAAATATATTAATTATTAATTAAAATAAATTAGCATTTATATTTAATAGTTTTTATTGTAGAATATAATATACAACAAGAATACTAATATACTTTTTATATATAATAATAAATATAATTATATTATATATAATTTAATTTGTATTATATCAAAGATATATTTTATATTAATTATATATTATACTTATATACTAATTTAATTTAAACAATAAGAAATTATATTAATTATTAGTCATAATAATTTTATATTTGTATTTAATAGTTTTTATTATAAAATATAAAATATAATAATAATAATATAATTTATATATAAAATATTATATATAATAATAAGTATATTATTATTAAGGTTAAAAGAAATTTAGTATAAACAAGGTTATGCTTAGTAATTAAATATATCAGCTAACATGAAAAACTAGATCAAGTTGGTATTAGTCTTCATCAGAAACCTCACAACTAAATATATTTCCACTTTCCTAATGTTTAGACATTGTTAGTGTTAAGTCTGGAAACACTTACAAGTTGGATGTGGAATTCTGCAGAATACTTCACGTGCCTTGTCTTTGCTTTCACATTTTGCATACATACCTATGAACAAATGGCAAGATAATATTATCATTGAACCATATGCCTGTGTGCACCATTCTTCATCTTTGCTACTCTCTTTCTTTGTAATAGGATGTCGATACATTTTCTCTCCTAGTTGAACTTAAATGGCATTTTGCATTATTTTTGTATTCTTTTAGGAATTCATTTCAATATGCAAAATGGGTATATTAATTATTAGGGGTTGAGATCTTCCAAAATGAGTGTTCACTTTGTTTCCATTGTCATCTATGGCTTAGTTTGCACCAAGTGAATGACCTATGTAATTTTGTTTTGTTCAAACCATTAACCAACAATTTGGAAAGTATAAATGAGGTCATCATCCTCAAATGTCCATGTTTAATTAGGATTCTCTGATTAGAGTTGAATTTTATCTTTATTCAAGGTTTTCCAATTTTCATGTTTACCAATGTTGAGGCTTCCTCTAATTTCTCAAAAACATGCATTTTTTCATGGAGCTTCTCACATATAGCTCTTTGATTTGTGAGAATGTTTTGTAATGGTGGTCTTAATGGTACAACCTTTTGTTTCCTTTATTATTAGCTTTCTTTTTATAAATAGGAGTTAGTGCTTGTTGTAATACGAAAGAAATGAATGTCAGTCATAGCATAGGGCTCTTCTATTGGAATGCCTTCCAACAAAAAAATCATACAGAGGATATAAAGGTTTTTTGAAAATCTTCGTGAAAGAGTGTGGGGGTTTGCCTCTATCTTTGCAAGTGTTCGGTGGACTTGTTTTTAATAGTGAATTGGGACTAACAAGAGATATTGGAAAGTGGTATTGGGTAAAGTGGGGAAAACTCTATCCAAGGATAAAGAAAAGAAGAGTATGATAAGCGTTGATGTATTGGAAGATGAGAAAAGGTATATATTTATGGACATTGCATGCTTTTTCATCAATGAATCCAAGTATATGGCTATAAGAATATGATGTAGGAGCATCTCAGACAAATGATTGGTTGTCAGAGTTGAATGCAAATCTGATTGCAATGGTTGACTTTGGGAAAGGTTAAATGATGGTCTGCATTTTGAAGTTTAATACTTGTTTTATTTTGGATGTCGATTATCATTGTGTAACCAATAATTGATCCTTCATTTTGCTGGATATGACTTCATCTTGTTTCATTTACGAATTGACTTCAGTGTGATATCTCAAACTATTTATTTTTTCAAAAAAAAATCAAATACAAATTATTTATTTCATGGAATCTGAAGGGGTAGGGGAATGAAAGGTGGAGAAAAATATCTCAAGGGTGCACATCATTTGCACCATTTTGGCAGATGGATGCAAGTCGATGGAAGGTGAATTGGAACGTAGGAGGGGAATGGAAAATAAATGTTTTTTCAATGCACATAGAAACATATCACTAACCATCGTGCCATCTTGAAAGGAAGAGTATAGTGGTAGGTTTGAAGTTCAAAAAGGGGGTTGTGTGAGGAGGAATGCAAGTGGCAAGGGTGGCCAATATTGAGGACATTTAAAATTTTGAGTTGCAGATCAAAAGAGGGTTGGCTAGGGCATGCTAGGAAGAGGAATCAACCATGTGTAATAGAAAATAAAGGTCTTTAAGTATCCCATAAAAGATAATACTATGTGTGGGTAGTCAAAAAGGAGTAGGGAGGCGCTGTAGTAAAAAGTAGAAAAGTGCACAAAGCAGAGACTAGGAGATCCCACTCCCAATAAGTGGAAGAGCATTTTTATTTTAGGAAGAAAAGAAAAGAAGCCCATGGAAGAGAGAAGGGCGGAGTTCAGAGGAAGGAATTGAGCCTAAAGGTTGCAAGGAAATTCAAGATTGGCTGGTAGGATTTAGTATATAGCATGCCATTTCTAATGGCATTTGAGAATTAGACAAACTTTGGCATTTAAAAAGGAATAGTATGCATACCAAGTGGGAGAGGTGAAACTAGGGAGAGAAGCAAAGGAAATATTAAAAATTCACAAGGGGTAGGTAGAGTTGTGTAATAAAGATTGGTGAGAGAAACACCAATAAATTTTGAAAGTTTTGTAATTTTAAATGCAGATTGGAATCTTGATTTGAATTAAATAAAATATGATTGTTTGAAAATCAGTTTCATTAAAATGAATCTATTATCTTTATCAACAAATCTCTATGTTTTTGAGTGAATTGGGAACGAAGGACGAAGGTTTGCACCAATTGGTATCAGAGCGGGTAGTCTTGAGAGTGGAGAGGATCCACCAAGACCTATGGGTAGGGTAGAAGAATTGCGGTGCAGAAGAGCTCATGAAAATTGTTGCAAGTTTGTGAAGTCCTGAGTAGTTGGGAGCTAAAGAGCCATGAATAACTATAGATTATGAAGAGTGTGATGTGGATTGCAAAAGATTGCAGCATGTGAGATGAGGCTATTTGTGAGAAAGAAGCCTATCATATGGGATGGATGGAGGCAATACCAAAAGAGGAAGAACTTCTTGATGATGGTTGATATAACCATGAGAATGGAAAGATTGGAAGCAAGGTAGTGGGAAGAATTGGTCCAGCATGATGAAGATAAGCATGAGGTTGTAGCAAAGACATGCCATGGGGAAGGGATAATGAGAGAAGAAGAAAAGAATGAGGTGAGAAGTGAAGAGGTTGGAGTGAATGGAAAAGATGATAATTTACTAGCATAGATTTTTGTGATAGAAGAAGAGTGGCTTGAGAAGATTGTTGATGAAGATGAGAAGATACACATTGCATTGAAAGATGATGAAATACAAGTTGCAGTTGTGAACAAAGATGAGGTAAATCTATTTTATGGCACTATTTTGTTTTCAAATAAGATGGTAGAAGAAGAGACGGTTAGAAAATAAAAAACATGTAGAGAAAATGGAGAATGTTGTAGATGTTGTGAGTTTGTGCATAGAAATTGTAAAGGATATTGTAGGATTTTGGTTGAGGTGGTATGTGTGTGGTGAGATTGATCCCACAAATGAGGAACAAAGAGAAGGAATAATTTGGCGGAGTAGGATGGTACATGGTGGACACAAATGCATAAGAGGAGAGAAGAATGAAGTGCAGAATTGTTGGCAGAGGATGAAAAATGTTTTGGCAAGATGTTGGAAGAAAAGGAAAAAGAAATAATTTGTAGATATTAGCTTCAACGTGGGAGCATGCTACAAGTTGTTCACAACTTGAAAAAGTAGTTCTACTACTTAGCTCCATTTCGTGAGCCTATGCTCACAAACATTTTACTGGGTGCATCTGATGCAGGAACATCTCGAACAAATGATTGGTTGTTAGAGTTGATTACAAATCTAATTGCAATGGTTGAATTTGGTGAAGGTTGAATGATGATCTGCTATTTTGAAGTTTAATACTTGTTTTATTTTGGAGGTTGATTATCATTGTGTAACCAATAATTGATCCTTCATTCTACTGGATATGACTTTGTCTTGTTTCATTTATGAATTGACTTTAGTGTGATATATCGAATTATTGATTTTGTTCAAGAACAAATTAAATAAAAATGATTTATTTCATGGAATCTGAAGGGGTAGGGGAATGAAAGGTGGAGAAAAAGAACTCAAGGGTGAGCATCATTTGCACCATTTTGGTAGAGGGATACAAGTCGATGGAAGGTGAATTGGCACGTAGGAGGGGAATACAAAATAAATATTTTTTAAATGCACACAGAAACATATCACTAGCCATCACGCCATTTTGAAAAGAAGAGTATAGTGACAGATTTGAAGTTCAGAAAGGGTGCTATTTGAGGAGGAATGTGAGTGACAAGGGTGGCCAATGTTGAGGACATTTAAAATTTTGAGTTACAGATCAAAAGAGGGTTGGCTGGGGTGCACTAGGAAGAGGAATCAACCATGTGTAAGAGAAAACAAAGGTCTTTAAGTATCCTATAAAAGATAATACTATGCATGGGTAGTCAAAAAGGAGTAGGGAGGTGCTGTAGTAAAAAGCAGAAAAGTGCACAGAGCAGAGATCGAGAGAGCTCGCGGCCAACGGGTGGGAGATCATTTTTCTTTTAGGAAGAAAAGAACAGAAGCTCGTGGAAGAGAGAAGGGTAGAGTTCAGAGTTCAGAGGAAGGCGTTGAGTATAAAGGCTGTGAGGAAATTCAAGATTGGCTAGTAGGATTTAGTATACAGTATGCCATTTTTAATGGCATTTGAGAATTAGACAAAAGTTGGCATTTAAAAGGAATCGTATGTAGACCGAGTGGGAGAGATGAAACCAGGGAGAACAGCAGAGGAAATATTAAAAATTCACAAGGGGTAGGCAGAGTTGTGTAATAAAGGTTGGTGACAGAAACGCTAATAAATTTTGAATTTTTTGTAATTTTAAATGCAGATTGGAATCCTGATTTGAGTTAAATAAAATATGATTGTTTGAAAACTAGTTTCATTGAAGTGATTTTATTATCTTTATCAACAACTCTCTGTGTTTGTGAGTGAATTGGGAACGAAGGACGAATGTTTGCATCAAAATATGGAAAGGAACCAGATGGAGCACTGAGCACACACTCCAAACCTTAATAGGTAAATGCCTTGTTGAGGTTAAAATAGGAAATAATTATTCCTTTTTACTCTGAAATCATTCCTTTTTTTAGAATGCATGATCATGTTCATGTTCTCGAAAGAAAATTTGAATATTAAATGAGAAATCCTCATCGACTATGGTGTCCCAGACATCTTAATTATCAAATGTGCTTGTCTTATTCTTTTGTTTACTTTACAATATTCAAATTTTAGTGACCAGATAGCTTAAAACTTTTTCTTTTTCTAATCAGAGCATAAATTTCACATTCATCTTTGCATGCAGTGAGAAAAACAGTTCCAAAGCATCCTTGCAAAAAGCATTGATCATAGTTTTTAGTACATCAAATCTATTTTTGAATTCAAATATTTTTTTAAAGGGAATTCAATTGATTGTGATGATATTTCAAATTCTTTGTTGTGGCTTTAGCTTGACATGATTTTGATGGGAAGGTTGGATGAATCTAAAAAACATGAAGAACACATGAACAATGCACCTTCAATTACTTCTTGGATTTCTCTTCAAAGTTTGTAGTATTTAGAAATTGTAATGGACGTCTTGAAAGATTTTTGGGAAACAGCTAATTTGTTCTTCTATTCAAAAATAAGTTTTTCTTAAAGATAGAAGACACTTTCTAAAATAGTAATTTTATAAAAAGATTGATAAGAGTAGATAAATAACTATTGCAAACTAACTAATTTTAATTTTCAGGCCCCTTTCCACTTGAAAGAGCATGTGCTTCATGAAATAATGTTGGAAGAGTTTCCAAATTCATTAGGACTATTAGTTCATTTGGAAGAACTAGTTGTAATAAAGACCATGTGAAATGGTTCAAAGAAATACATGGCAAGAAAGACCATGTGCAATGTCAACATGGATTTGGGTTGCTAGCAGGAAAGTCAAATTAGCTGGTAGGTTGATTAAATTGGCTGCCAGGCACTAAATTTTTATTTCCATGATGAATGGATGAGATTGCTCTCATCATCTTGCATTCCTTCTCTAGCACAGCATGTCGTTGATTGCCAAACTCATCCCAGTTCATTTCATAGAGGGAAAACTTTCGACATAAATATGCCTCACTATAATGATAAAATTATTAATTGTAGGAACTATCTCAAAATATAGTTATCTTTGGCATAACTAGTATAGATAGCTAAAAATTTTAGTGTTTGTGGATTTTGTTTAAGATGTTAAAATCTAGTTGAAATTTGTATTTGTGTTTTGGTTGAATCTTAGAGGGTTGAAAATTTTAATTTTTAGTATTTTCATATATTTTTAATTTTCATGAATTGATATTTATTAATTTTAGTGTTTAATTAATTTATTTATTTGGGAAGAACATGTTATTAATGGACATGGTGGATTTGAGTATAGGTAGTCTAGTCAACATATTCTTTTTCAAATGGATTGGCAAATGTATATTCCACATCATCAAGTGGCATGAAAACATACATGTTTCACATGGGAAAATGTGGTATAGTAAATAAATTTGTAAGAAGGTTTTTTTCATGTAAGATGTTTGGTTGCTATGTATATTGGATGGAGAGAGTGACATGGTACTCTCTTTTAAGCCCAATCTTCCATTTTTTTATTTTTCCATTTGAGATATTTGAAATGTTTTCTATGGAGTTGAATATTTTTAGCTAGAAAAGGCATTTGAGGTTTTGATGGAAGAAGTGTGGCATTGGCCACATGTTTGATCCATTAGGAAAAAAACTTATAATATTACACAAATAATTATTTATATTAATCACATAGGTAGTGTTGATGGACAAAGTAACACAACAATGTTAAAAAAATATATTTCTACCCTATTTCTCCTGAAAAAGATAAATAACCTAAAGCAACCTATCTTCCAAGGTCTTTGTAGTTGGTTCTCAACTGTGCTGGTGTTTTTTAGTGGCCTATGCAATTGTAATGTTCAAGGGGCCTGATGGTAAAAGGGATACAAACTGCATTATACAAATCATTCTAACGTTTGGGGGTGTAAATAAATATCAAAAGATAGAATAGAGCTCAGGACAACAAAACATAAATATAGATTTGCTTCAATTTAGACATACAAACTTCATAATGAGTATTCCTTCCAAATAACTAAACCATAAAATGACACAATCTATAGAACAATCCATACCATTGCATTCATTCATAGTGCAAATTCAACACATACAAAACATTCACCATTCATTAACTTCAAAATCAATAAGAACACATCATCAGCTCATCATTAAAATTCATAGATCAATAAACATAAAGAAACCTCATTCATAGATAATTCAATGGAAAAAGTTTCAGATTCAGAATCTTCTATCGACTTTCATCAAATAAGAAAAATTTATGCACAACATTCATTAGCATACGAATGACCATTTATGTATTCACATCACTATTAAAACTAAAACTTGGAAATAACATGAATTGTATTGAAAGCAATAAAAAATGTCTAAGTGTCTTTGCATAAAGCTGTAAAAAGTTTCTGAAACTATAGAAACTATCCTAACTTTCTCCTTAGGTAGCTAGTCTCTCTTCAATTAGTTGACCTTTACAACATGAAGAGAAAAAATATACATAGACAAGTCCTAACACTAATTCATCCAGTCAAAAGTTGAGATCCACAAATTTAGGGAACAACTAGAGCTACATGAGATGACTACCCTGTTGATCTTCAGTTCAATTGTTGATGACCCTATATCAAAATCTGATGCACAAAGAGGAGGTCAAATTGCTAGGAGACCTTTAGTTAAATTTGTGTTATGATCTTGGAAAATAGGGAGGAGCT
>VDFB02271358.1:663436481-663622494 GCA_007258455.2 Sequoia sempervirens
ACCAATGATGCATCCACATCACTGCCAAAAACTCCCATTGAACCGTGGTACCGAGTCACACATGGCATCGTGACTACCATCCTCTTCATGAAGATCACTATATCCTACCAAAGCTCCCACTGAACTGTGATATCGAGCTATACATGGAAAAAAGATAAACATCAAACCATCACTGTCAAAAGCATATGGAATTTCAGATATTTCCTTATGATAAAAATTATTATAACATGTACCATGCCACAACTCTAAACCGCTAATCAAGAGTATACCATGACATAATAACAAAATTCTACAACCAAGAATCCACTTCATTGCCAAAAGCTCCCACTGAACCGTGATATTGAGCAATCCCATGGAATCATGATGCACATAATCAAAACCACATTTCTGTCATAAGCTCACACCAAACCTGTGAATCCAAGCTCTCAATGACACATGATAACAATCCTCTTAAAGAAAGAATATATACCTCTTTGTAACAAACTTATTTTCAAAATCAGCAAATAACAAAAATAATAAAAGCTCCAACTAAGCCAAAAAACTTCCAATCTTTTAAGAGAAAGGCATCCCAATACTCTACCCAACCTCAACTATGATACCAAATGTTGAAAATTGAGGTGTTTTCTTAGCTTAATACTTTGTAAAAATTTAATATTGCTGATCTAAATAAACACATATTATTTGTGGGTGATTATCTTGATTAATCCATTTTATTATTTGTAGAATGTAGACAAAATGATAGAAGAAGTAGATAGGATATTAGAAAGATTACACAAGAATGTACCATGGAGAAACCCTTTCAGGAAAAAACTCCACCAAGAATTATTCTATTATTCAATCTTTGAAGTAGATTACAATAGCTCCAATTCTTGCTTGAGAATACCTCTTTTTCCTTCACCAAAACTTCTTCACAACCTACAATAAAACTGATACAAACTCTCTTCAACTTGCTTGAGATAAATATACTTTGATTAACTTTGTAAAATCCACCTAAGTTACAATTATAATACTCAAGCCCTATCCCTAAAAGGTACACCTATCTCATGAAAATAGAGTTATGTTATGTAGAACAATGTCAAATCCTCATCTTCATGCATTTGGGCATCCCAAACTGAAGTAGCAACTCAACCTTTGTTCTCTAAATATCTTCAAGGCTTCATCCTCAAAGTAGGTGCCCAAAAGAGGTCCCACTTAACTTAGCCTTTCGAAAAATCCCAACATGCAAAGGAGTTAATTCCAAGAAGCCAACTTGGGCGCCCAAGTTGGGTCCAAGTCCTTTATTGTTAACTAAAACATTTCTCAACACCATTCATGCAAGAATGGTAATCCCCTATTAATTGGAGGTAGTCCCTATTATCTGTCATGCAACTCAAGTCATTAGCCATGCATTCCAAGTTAACTGAAGTCAACTAGCATTCAAATAAAACTAACTAAAGATAACTGAACCATAACTGAACTGAACTGAATTGAACTAATAGAAACTAAACTGAACTAAACTAAACTAAACTGAATTGAGCTAAACTAAACTGATTTTGAACTGAACTAAACTTCATGCATGCAAACATCAAACCCTAACTCTTAGGATCTTTACATGCATTCAAAAGTGTTATCTCTTACTCTGAATAGTTAATTGAACTCAAGGTGAGTGTCGCCTACCATGTGGGTTCCCCATGTGCTCCTATTATTTAGGAACTCATCTTGGATGTCCTCACATGCTCCTAACATTTATAATTAATTACAAATGTCAAATCACATGATTATTTCATCAAATGTTAATCTCTTTCTAATCCTAGTGTTGTGTAACACCTTCCAAGGACTTAGGAGATACATGAAATAAACAATGTTTAGGATTGCAATTAAATGGCATCCTATTTCCAACATTATTGATGGTAAATAATTGAAGTGGTTAAGATAAATTGATAGATAGGTTAAACAATGCTTTAATTTAAAGGAATGTCTTCATTTTTATAATGTTAGGTATAATTGTTTGTATTAGACAACAAGTCTTGAGTAATGAATTAAGTATTTATGGAATTATCAAAAAGGATGTCATCTATGTATTATATATTAAGTTTTTGTGTCATTGGGAAGTAATATGTTTAGTATGTTGGTTTTGTATGTGTCACCCTATGGGGTCGGGACTTAGTGAGAGGTTTGTCAGGACAATCGTAGATGGGGTTAGGACCTAGTGAGAGGTCTGCAAGGGAAACCCATGCTAGTGCCATGCGATGACACTCCTCCCTTTTGTAGTATAGCACTCCATTGTTATATTTCCTCTTTTATGTGTGTGAGCCTCTAGAAGTGAATTAAGTGTTATAAGTGATGTTGGTGTTGTCAACAGTGTTATGTTGGAGTTGTGTATAATCCCTTGTTATGTTAGCCTATTACTTTCTTGACTGTCTATTGGATGTGGGACCTTGTGTTATCTCCTAGCACGAGGGGTGGAACTTAGGGTTCCACATGGTTGGGAGGTTGGTTCTTTTTCTCCATTGGGTATTCTTGTTGCTTGTCCGTGTGCGTGGAGATTGTTCATTACACTATGGACTCCATTTTTTGTTCCAGTTTGAGAAGGAAACCTTTCATGTATTTTCATATTGGATTCTATATTAGTTTGTATCTCTTAATGGAATCTAAAGTAATCTTTCTACATGTACTTGAGGAAGCAATGTTGTAAATATGGTAATGATGTAACAATTATTGATATCTTCTTATAAAAAGTATTGTAAAGAATTGCATCTTTCACATGATAATTAGTTAGGTAATGATCTTTAATGTTTGATTATTAGTTGTTACACTGTGGAAGTAAGTAATATAGAATATTTTGATGTGGTGCTTTAAAATGAACCTTGAATGTTAAATTGATCTTGTAACCTTTGTTCTTGTGATCTTGATTTATGAGTAGCGCAATCGGGGAACCTTAGAGGACCTAGGTTTAGATTATTAAGATATGTATTCTATTGTTATTTTCTTTTAAAATAAATAAATAATTGTTCCATTAATTTGACCTAGTTTAGTGTTGTCCTCTGGGGTTCCTTGGTGGGGGCATTACACCCACACTAATACAATTACCAAAAAATACCAATCACTTGACATCAGTTATATACAAATTCCCGATGCTTGCAAAACCTCAACCTCCAAAAATTAGAGAAAGTTTCTTAAATTAATTCCACATATGGTTATTTTACTAATTGAAATTATAATATATAAGTATTAATTGGTCATTGTCAACCTTGGTAGTTCAACTACAATGAGTATTACCATCAAATATTACTACATCTTTATAAAGGAATTTTTGATCTTTACTATAATTATTCTATGTATTGATGAAGATGTATTTTCAAATCTTAACAATGATGATAATAATTAATTAAGGGTTAACTAAGTTTTAACACTGTTGTGGGGTGATAATAACATCACTTATCATCAAAATATAAAGATCCTTCAAATTATTACTTTAAAATTGGATAATAAGGGTTTTAAAATAATTTGTTCTACAAGCTCTTCTTAGATAATAATTCATCACTGACCCACTATAGCATTAGTTTTCTAGTCGAACAATTAAAGTAAAGCATGATTATTTTTAACTCCCAAACACTACTATTATACCATTAACTATTTTCCAATTTACACAAATAATAATGATAAATAATTGAGTTAAATATTACATTTTGTGGTAATAATACCAAGTCCAATAATTTATAAATCATATACTAGCTAGAGTCTAATCATCATTAATGATATTATGGAATGAGGGTCATCACACAACTACAACATTTGTAACACTTGTCATCATGACTACACTAGAGGTTGACATCAATCCATAGATGACAACATGGTTCAACACTCTCCATACTAGGGTTGACATCAATATGACATCAAACCACAACATATTCACACTACCAACAATCTCCAACAATCTCCCAACTATATTGGAGGTTGACATAAATGACAACACCAACAATCTTCCAACATTGTGTTGACATTGATGACAACACTAGCAAGCTTCCAACACATTTATTGCATTATTATGTTTACTTGAACCATTTTTATCACATTTGGAGGTTTTGCAATAAGTTCTATTATTTGTAATTTTGGGTCATTTCCCCTTATCATGGCTTGATTCCTTCTTTTGAGACCTTTCTGATAGTTTTGATTTCCATACCATCTATCTAGGAACCTATTGCCTTGTTTATATTTTTGTTTGATCATGCTCTAGATGCCATATTGTGGGTATATTCCTATCTTAGAACCTTTTTCACTGACATGGGTATTTTTGGCCATTGAGGATTGATTCACCATTTTAATAGGCCGCGTCAAAATTCTTATTCAACAATATTATCTCTTATTCATGGACTCATACAATCCATTCTTTATGTTCGTTACCATGTTCTCATATTGTTGAATGATTATATGTTCGGTGTCGCCACAATAGTGGTTTATACTGGAACTGATTTTGCTGAAATCACATAATTTGAAAATATAATGATTTAAGCCTGAAAAGTTCCATTTAAAGAATTCCAATTGAAGAGGGCTTGATCAAACTCCCTTGAATACAACCTCAGTAGTTTTAAACCATACTTAAAATGGAGTCTCCTCTACACCTATCAAAATGTTGATTAAAAACAACTTTTGATTTACCTTTTGGGGATCAAATGAATTCATTTAAAATTTTATTTTTTGCAAGTATGTATCCCTATTATAAGCTTCCAAAAGTAATTTTA
Organism: Sequoia sempervirens; assembly: GCA_007258455.2. Classification (NCBI taxonomy): domain Eukaryota; kingdom Viridiplantae; phylum Streptophyta; class Pinopsida; order Cupressales; family Cupressaceae; genus Sequoia; species Sequoia sempervirens. Next base: position 663,441,203 of record VDFB02271358.1, read on the forward strand.
AATAAATTTAATTTGATTATTATATTTATTTTTATTTCTCTGAATGGTGGCTTTTTCTAAATCAAAAATCGCTTCCTTGTTCCGCATCGGAAAATAGTAGATTATTAAAAAAAAAAAAATTTAAAATATTAGGTGCACCGGGGATATTGAAGTCCTTGATCCAAAAGAAAAAAAATTGAATTTTGATACATACAAAAAGCTACGGCTACATACCTGGTCACGCTTATGTCCTAATTATAATTAGTTTGAATCGGTAAACCTGATTAAAGAAAACATTCAATAAAAATATCTAACCAAGTGAAAGCACTAGATATCAGAGTTGTAAATCTAAATTTGAAAGAATTAGAATTTTATCGTTCATGGAAAAAAAGTTATGCGTTATACGGTGAGCGTCACTTTTTAAAAATGTTGTTTTCTAAAAAAAATTAGTTTTCGAGGGAGATGGAAAAAGAAGTTCAATCTGATTCCAAAATTTTTGAAAAAAATATATTTAGAATCTATAGACAAAATTTCATGAAACTATAGTTTGCATCATCTTCAAATTCCTCACGGTTTAGCTGCTATAGTTGCCCTAAAGTGAAGATTTAGTTAAAAAAATTATTTCAAAGTTGTCCAAATTTTGGCTAAAAATTGTAAACCACTACTGTGGATCACCCAAGCTATATTCTACACATCTGAATAACATTTAGATTTTATCTATTATTTCCACCATATTCTAAAAATTCTTTGTATTCTATGGATACAACCAATTTCCATGGGTCATATGATGTCACTAATGTTCATATGTTTATATATGTAGAAGATTAAGTGAGATTATAAAGATTCATCTTATGAAGAAGACATGAATATAATGTAAGCACACATGATCATATCCTCATAGGATCCACTACCTTATATGTATTCTATAGAAATATCCTTCGATTGTTTGTTATATTTAAACTATATGTACATGTTTGTGAGTGCTACATAATTTTAGATGCATGGTCAATCCAAGATTTAAATACACCTCAAAGTGGGAGAAAAATTTAATAGTGAAATATGTATTACCCATGTTGTTGTCTCTTTAGTTTTGTATCTATCTTGAAGGAAAAACTTTGATACATACATGTATTGAAAAATTTCATGATCTTTTGTAAAGTTAAATATTTTATGCTATGTAATCTACCCACATCATTACATGTGTTTCTATGCACTTACTACTCATTCATATTCCTACATTCACAAACCCATAGACATTTTCCCTAACCACTTATTTATCACTCATATGGACACTTATTTCCATGTACTTATTATCCACCAAAATCTAGGCACTTTTCTATCCCAAGACTAGTTTCTAGTAACAAATTCATCTTTGCAATCAAAAAATCATCTCATCCTAATTTAAAGCCTTAAATCTAAATGTGAATAACTTTCCGCATTTACCCTTCCATCTTAAGCTTGACTAAACCAAATTTTGTGTAATATTCTTCTATGTGTTTGTATTTAAAGGTATTCAATGCATTTATTTTAACCATATAATAGGCTCCTAATAATCAATGAATCAATTTTAACCATTTCCCACTTTAATTGGTTCTCTAAAAGGAATCTGGCTTTGCACAATAAATCTAGAGGCATTTGTATGACTAAAGATTATTGTTTGTTCATTATTTAATTTATGTGGGTTGATCTAGGAGAACTTAGTTTTTATAAGTAATCAATAGCCCTTAAGGTATCTATGAATATTTCTTATTCTATAGATATTCAAGAAAAGAACAATTGACTACCACTACCATACATCAAGTAAAGTGAATAAAAGAAGTTTACAAATCACAGATGACAAGTTTGCAATTGTGGATTCATCCCTAATAATGAAATCTATCCCTACATAATCACAACAAAATATTCTAATTCCTACATAAGACATTAAAAATTACAATAATCTTAATGTATTCTTCAATTATAAAACTTAATATAATTATTTATTTAGATTTATTAATTATTGTATTTGATTATAAACATTTGATTAAATTAGCCTATATCACATAAAGAGGGTTTATTTTTCATCGTATATATGTAGTATGTCATAATTGTATTATATCTAACTATGTTAAAATCTTGTTCCTGAAATAAAATCAGTTACTAATAAAATTATGATCATTCAAACTTTTTAATTTTTATTACGTCGGGCAACATTCTATAGTCAAAGCGGTGGAAAGAGCCCATGTCCAGAAAAATTATGCGTGAATTAATTTGATGTCCTCGCTGGCTGTTACAGTGGCAATGAAACTGAAGATAAGTGATGCTATGAAGAAGCTACGAAGATTTTGTTTATTCTAGCATGGAAAAACAAACTACACAATCAGCTATGTGTGGCATATCATTTACTATTCTTAGCTTGTCTTTTGCTTTAAAGCAGTTTTTATTTGTTTTAAAAGTAGTTTATTCCCTCTTTGAATAAAGCATGCGTTGCATGCTCAGTCTAGAAGATTTGATTTAGTTTTTGTTTTACTGCCAATAAAGCATGCTTTGTATGCCCTATTTTTGGGTATTCATGCTCTGTTTTTAGTGTGATCGAACTCTTTATATTACTCTCTTTGTATTTCATTTGCTGAAGCTGCAATAATAGAAAACTCTATTTCAAAACAGAGCAGATTATTATGTGTCTGAAAATTATTGATTGAATTATTTTCTTTCATGTCTATTGAAAGGTTTTGAATAGCATAGCATATGATCTATTTTATAACTATTTTTTTCTTTTATCTTTCCGCTATTCAATTCATTGTATCAGTTGGTTTTAGAGGAGAGGCCTTTGTTTTTCAAATCTACAATTGGTATCAGAGCAGGTATTTTGTTTTGGGTTTAAGATCTAGTTGTTGGAATTTCGCCAAAGATTATCATGTCGAATTCTAACAGCTTGCCCATTCCAGAATTTGATGGAAATGAGTATGATTATTGGTGTATAAAAATGATGACTTTTTTAATAGGAAAAGATTTGTGGGAGATTGTTGAATCAGGTTACCAGGAGCCAGCTGATTGGAATGCCCTCCCAGTCAATGAAAGAACAACCAGGAAGGAGGCTAAGAAGAAGAATTTTCAAGCATTGTTTCATATTCAAATAGCTCTAGAAAGAGTCTATTTCCAAAATTGCAGGTGCAAAGATAGCTGAGGATGCCTGGAAGACTCTAAAAGAAGCTTACCAAGGCAGTGATCAAGTCCAAGTTGTTAAGTTACAGACATTGAAGAGAGAATTTGAGAATTTAAAGATGCAAGAAGGAGAAAGTGTGAGTGAGTATTGTGTCAGAGTAAAAGATGTGGTCAATAAGAAGGCTACAGTTGAAGAAACTGTGAACACTGAGGTTTTGATAAAAAAGGTGTTGAGGTCTCTCACACCAAGATGGAATCACGTCGCCATAATAATGGAAGCAAGCAAGGATTTGACAACCCTTCAATTCGATCACCTTGTTGGATCTTTGATATCACATGAAGAAAGACTAAAAGATTATTTTGGAGAAAGTGTTGAAAAAGCCTTTTCCTCCAAAGTACAAATCACAAGGAATGAAGATGGCAGCAGTAGTAGCAAAAGCAATCAAAGCCAAAGTAAAGGTCAAAATCAGTATAATTCAAGAGGTAGAGGCAGAGGTGGTTCAAGAGGGAGAGGTGGTTCAAGAGGCAGAGGTAGAGGAAGATTTGATAAAAGGAATGTTCAATGTTACCATTGTAATAGGTATGGACATTTTGAAAGAGAATGTAGATTAAAAGAAGGTAAAAATGTTAATTATGCTCAAGAAAGTAATGAAAATCCTCCAGATAATTTATTCTTATCTTATTCTAAAGGTGAAAATACTAGGTAAGTGCAGATCATCATAGAAAAAATAGGTCTTAAGTGGCAAAAAATTTAGAAAAAATTAGAGTAGGGAATTTGACGTAAAAATTTGAATAAGTTATCTATATTATTTTAAAAAATATGTAAGAATAGAATTTGTAGCAAATTGAATATAGTTTCTAAACTACTAGGTTTTTTTTTAAATCTATTTGTAAAAATTTGATATTTCAATATAGTAGTACTTAAATTCAAGGAAAAATAAGAAGTAGGTGTCTGTCTCACTCACCCTAACCACAATAAAATGATAATATTTTTATAATTTTTAATATAAGTAGAGGACTCATCTCCGATGTGATGCATATTTTTTGTAATTTTTCAAGCAAATAATTAATTATGAATAAAAATGAATAATAATAATTTATTAAATCTCAAAGTAAAGCATAATTTATTTTGGTGGAAAAGTTGAGAATCTCCTTTAAAAACCCTTTTTGTTTTTCCAATTTTAAAAAAAGTCATTCATCCACATACCCTTAGATACCCATATACGCCAGCTTTTTGGCCTATCATGATCCAAGATATACCCACTAGTAAAGATGTTTGGTACCTAGATTCTAGATGCTCTAACCATATGTCAGGAAATGGGAAGTTGTTTTCAACAAAGGATGAAAGTTTCAAGTCAAAGATTCAGCTCGGTGATGATAAATCATTGGTGGTTGCTGCAAAAGGTGCTATGGAGGTCCACACAAAAGAAGGTATGAAGAGTGTTAAAGATATTTATTACACTCCTGAGTTAAAACATAATTTGTTAAGTGTTGGACAATTGTGTGAAAAGAACTATAGAGTTGTCTTTGAAAATAAGAAATGTACAATTTTTGATAAGAGTCAGGGAAACAGAGTAGTCATAGTTGTTCCTATGACGAAAAATAGGATGTTCCCATTGAGATTTGGTGAACATAACAGCAGCCTTGCCAATATGGCATTTGAGGATACAAGTTGGTTGTGGCATCTAAGGTATGGCCATTTAAACTTTCACAGTTTGAAGCTTTTGACCTCACAAGCGTTAGTTTCTGGTTTGCCCAAGGTTGAAGAGCACAAGGAGGTTTGTGAAGGATGTGCTAAAGGAAAGCATGCAAGAGAAAAGTTTCCAAAAGGCACTGCATGGAGGGCCCATTACCCCCTTCAACTTGTTCATTCAGATATCTGTGGACCTATGCAAACAAAGAGTTTGGGTAAGTCATCATATTTTATCACTTTTATTGATGATTACTCACGAAAATGTTGGGTGTATTTTTTGAAGACTAAGGATGAAGCCCTTGATACATTCAAGAGGTTTAAAGCACTTGTGGAAAATGAGAAAGGGTGCAAAATCAAATGTTTAAGGACTGATCGTGGAGGAGAATTTTGTTCAAGATCCTTTCAAGATTATTGTGATATGAATGGCATCAGGAGGCAACTCACCACTCCATACACACCTCAACAAAATGGGGTAGCTGAAAGGAAAAACCGCACTGTGGTAGAAATGGCAAGGAGCATGTTACAAACCAAGGGATTGAGTAACTCTTATTGGGGAGATGCAGTTGCTACAGCAGTGTACATTCTCAATCGAAGTCCCACCAGTGCACTTGAGAAGATGACTCCTTATGAAGCATGGTATGAGAAAAGGCCTAATGTTAATCATTTCAGAGTTTTTGGTTGTTTAGCTTATGTTCATGTACCTGATCAGAATAGACAAAAGTTAGATGCAAAAAGTGAGTCATGTATTTTTGTTGGGTATAGTGAGGAAAGCAAAGCTTACAGGTTATATAATCCTCTCACTAATAAGCTTATTGTTTCAAGAGATGTGATTTTTGATGAAGGGGGAGTTTATGGTCATCAAAAAGGCCATATGGAGAAGTCAAAATCTATTTTGAATGATGATGTTGATCATGAGCAGCCCACTAATGTTGTTGTTCCAAGTGCTATAAATCCACCAAGCAGCCCCTCATCTAATTCTTCAAGTCCAACTTCAACTCCAAGTTCTAGAAGGAAGGTAAAAAGTTTGAGTGATATTTATCAAAGGAGTGCCAATCAAGCACATGAAGAAAATCCAATAGGTGAGACAGTTAATTTTGCTTTATTTACCAAGGCTGATTTTGAACCATCATGTTTTGAAGAAGCATGTACTAATGAGGTTTGGATGCAAGCAATGCAAGAAGAGATGGATTCCATTCATAGGAATGATACTTGGGAGCTTACAGAGCTTCCACATGACAAGAAGAAGATTGGCACCAAATGGATCTACAAGACTAAGCATAACAGTGATGGAAGTGTTGAAAGGCATAAGGCAAGATTAGTTGCTAAAGGCTTCACACAGAAGTATGGGATTGACTATGAAGAGACGTTTGCACCAGTTGCAAGACAAGAGACCATTAGAATGCTGATTTCATTAGCAGCTCAAAAGAATTGGAGCATACAACATATGGATGTGAAAAGTGCCTTCTTGAATGGGTACTTAGAAGAGGAAGTATATGTGGAACAGCCACAAGGTTTTCAAGTGGAAGGAAAAGAGAATCATGTCTACAAATTGAAGAAGGCTTTGTATGGCCTCAAGCAAGCACCAAGAGCATGGTATGCAAGAATTGATGGATACTTTCAAGAGAATGGCTTCAAGAGAAGTAAGAGTGAACCTACCCTTTACTACAAACAAGAAGGTAATGATATTCTTATTATAAGTTTGTATGTTGATGATTTGTTGTATATGGGTAGCAGTTCTAAGATGAAAGATGAGTTCAAAATTGCTATGATGAAAGAATTTGAAATGAAAGATCTTGGTCTTATGAAATATTTTTTTAGGAATGAAGGTTTATCAATGTAAAAATGAAATTTTCATTTGCCAAACCAAATATGCAAAAGACATGTTGAAGAAGTTTGACATGGTTGATTGTAAACCATACTCCACTGCAAGTGCTCATGGAGTCGTGTTGTCCAGATATGATGGTGCTGAATTAGTTGATGAGACAGCTTATAGAAGTATTATTGGGAGTTTGATGTTTTTAACCCACACAAGGGTTGATATTGCATATTCAGTTTCACTTGTTTCAAGGTATATGACAAATCCATTAGAAATACACATGAAGGTAGCTAAAAGAATTTTGAGGTATGTGAAAGGCACTCTAGATTTTGGTATTCATTACTACTCTTCTAAAAGGTTCAATCTTGTTGGCTTTAGTGATTCAGATTGGGGAGGTAGTATGGATGATCGTAAATCTATATCTAGAAATTGTTTCTCCTTTGGTTCTGGTTTGATTACTTGGAGTTCCAAAAAAACAAACCATGGTTGCTCTCTCATCCACAGAAGCAGATTATGTTGCAGTTACTTCGGCTGGTACACAAGCTCTTTGGCTTAGAAAAGTTTTAGAGGAAATTGGTGAGAAACATATTCAACCTATAGTGATTTATTGTGACAATATAAGTGCCATCAAGCTAGCAAAGAATCCGGTTCATCACAGTAGAACAAAGCATTTTGATTTGAAGTATCATTTCATCCATGATTTAGTACAAAAGAAGGAAGTTGAATTGAAGCACATCAGCACTCAGGATCAGTTAGTAGATATCTTCACCAAAGCAGTTGCAAGAGATCAGTTTATGTTACTTCGTGATCAGATCGTGAGCCCTCTTAGCATCAAGGGGGAGTATGAAGATAAGTGATGCTATGAAGAAGCTACGAAGATTTTGTTTATTCTAGCGTGGAAAAACAAACTACACAATCAGCTATGTGTGGCATATCATTTACTATTCTTAGCTTGTCTGTTGCTTTAAAGCAGTTTTTATTTGTTTTAAAAGTAGTTTATTCCCTCTTTGAATAAAGCATACGTTGCATGCTCAGTCTAGAAGATTTTGATTTAGTTTTTGTTTTACTGCCAATAAAGCATGCTTTGTATGCCCTGTTTTTGGGTATTCATGCTCTGTTTTTAGTGTGATCGAACTCTTTATATTACTCTCTTTGTATTTCATTTGCTGAGGCTGCAATAACAGAAAACTCTGTTTCAAAACAGAGCAGATTATTATGTGTCTGAAAATTATTGATTGAATTATTTTCTTTCATGTCTATTGAAAGGTTTTGAATAGCATAGCATATGATGTATTTTATAACTGTTTTTTTCTTTTATCTTTCTGCTGTTCAATTCATTGTATCAGCTGGTTTTAGAGGAGAGGCCTCTGTTTTTCAAATCTACAGAAACCTCAAAAGTTAGAAGGTCAGGTGTTGTCTTTGTTGGATGGTAGTGGTCTTTGTTGTAACGTTTGGCTATATCTCACCACTTGCACTCTCGTTAAATTGAAATGAATTTGTCACATTTCTCCATTTCGTCGTCATTTGGTAAGATGTTACACTATTCATGCTTTCTATTTTTTATTTTGTATTTTTCACTGCATTACTATATTAGCTTTATTAATTGTTTTATTTGTTGTTTATTTGTGAAGGGCTGAATACTCTTTGAACTAGCTTGCATCAGACAAGAAGAATAGTGGAGACCAGAACATTTCTCAGCAGCATCAAGGATTGCATTCGATACGCTATCGATCTTAAACAAAATGTATGATAAAAGTTGTGCAGAAGATTTATATGTTTTTCATACTTATTGTTATTGATGAATTTCATTAATTCCATTCAATTTTCCTTGAGTCACCCATCGTAGATCAGTAGGTTGAACACAGAAGAAAACAAGAATAATAGGTCGATGAGTCTGTACGTGTTGTTTATGCTTCAACACTTTCCGTGCATGTGTACCAGTAATCTTGCATGTCTAACATTGTGCTTGCATGTAGTGATCATTAAAAACTTAAACAAGTATTTAATGTTGTTTTTCAAACTTCGCTTAGTAGGTTCACCATTAGTGCAAATCTGACATAATTTTTCCGGCCTTTCGCCAAAGTGGCTCAAATAAGCGGTGTAGGGATGGTCATTCCAGATACTTGGAATAAATTTGTACCCTCCTGTGCATTTTCCCCAACTCGGACTTGTGTGGTCTCATGGCTTGCATGCAACTGCCTCACTTATAGAAAATCAAGATGAACCTGATGTGAGTATCGCCATGCATGCTGGTGTTCCTACTGAAGACAGTCTGATCGAAGGAGATACGAGATGAAGCTAAATTCATTTTTGTATTTGTCATTAACATTGGTATAGTAAATGACATTAACATACTCGTATATTGAATTCAGAGTTGAAGCTTTTTCCGAGTGTAACTGATGCTAATTATGGATCTTTAATGGATGATTGTAAAATATTTTTTTATCAGGAATATTCATGAATGTTAATATCTAATTAGCTTGCTTTGTCCAATTATGTGTAAACAGGAAGAGCGATTCTTTCCATCTGTTAACCTAACATATATTGATGCTTTCACATGCAGTATTTACTAGTCACCAAATTCTCATAGCAATTCGTATAGCAAATACATTGCGGTAACGTTACGGGGCAGTAGAAGAAACTTAATAATCACATTCAAGTTTGTTTTACGTGTATTACACCACACCAAGCTCACACTTTTTTGTCAATAGCAACGTTGGATGTCCATTCATAAACAAACACATAAGCGAACTACGCACATACTATTCTACAATAGTCCGTGGTTAGGAAAGATTATATACACCTTCTCAATTTGCAGCAAATGATCATTTCTAAGAAAACTATATTTCGACTAATCTGTAATAGTATAGCAATAATAGAGTAATACGTTAAAAGGGTAACGTTAAACCTATGTTTGGGAGATCTCAATAAGGATTTAGGGTAGTGGGAATCGCAGTAAGGGGTGTGGCCATTTGGGAGGACAACTTGAGGACTTCGGTGAGATCTACTGGGTGTTGAGGAGAAGGAATCCACTTGTAATGGTGGAGTAATTTTGCCACCCAGAGATGAACGGTGGTAAGGCCGAGCGCCTTTCCTGGACAGACTCGCCGCCCTGCACCGAAGGGTGCAAGCCTCAAGTCATTACCCCGAACATCTACTTTCTCTTCAACAAATCTCTCCGGCCGGAATTCAAGAGGCGACCCCCATATCTCCGGGTCGTGAGTGATGGACCACATGTTAACCATCGCTGTCGTTCCTGCCGGAATATGCATACCACCTGCCATATCAACGTCCTCCGTGCACAAACGAGCCCACGACAGCAAAGGCCCCGGTGGATGCATTCTCAAACTCTCTTTTACAACGGCTTGCAGGTATGGAAGCCTTGCGATGTCCTCGTCCCGCACGCTTCTATCCCGCCCTACCACTGCCTCCAACTCTGCCTGAGCTCGACCTTGTATTTCCTCATTCAGTACCAACTCCGCCATGGTCCACTCTGTAACTAGAGCCACAGTGTCCGTGCCGCGGAATATCATCTCCTTTATGTGACAAATACTTATTAGTTTTATCAGAGCTTTGATATAGTGGTGTGAAAACAAATAATAAGATGGAGTAATGCTTACCCAGAGAACCGCGATGATGTCGTCGTCGTTGAGCTTGTCGTGTCCTTGAAGCGAAAGGAGCACATCCACGAAATCTGAATCGGGTGTGTCCCTGGGCAGAGGATACTGTCGATGTTGGTGGATGATGCGTTGAACAAAAGCCCTAACGCGAGGTACGAGTCGAGCGCAGCGGGCGTGGACTCGTAGAGGGTCAAGCGGTCTCAGCCAGGGAAGATGATCTGCCCAATTAAACGCCCCCAGCAGTTCAAATCCCTCCTCCACCATCTCCCTCACCTCTCTACCTTCTTCATCACCATCCAACCTTAGACCAAACACGCTTCCCAGGATGCTTTTGAGAGCCGCCGCTTGGAGATGTGGACGGAGGCTGACGGCGCCTTTGCATGTGCACTCATTGCATATATCAGATAGCATTTTCATGCTGTCCGCCTGACGACCGGCTTCGTGCGCGGCAATTCTTCTTGGACTAAATAGATGAGCAGCTGAAATCCTACGCAACATCCTCCAGTAGTCGCCGTTGGGTGCAAAGCCTATTGCCCTCCCAAACATGAGCTGCTGGGCAGATTGTTTTAGAGGCCTATCCGCAAAGTGAGGAGAACTCAGGAGCTCCCTGGCCACTTCTGGATCGGACGTTATGACTGCGCGGGTTGAGCCTAGGCTGAAGGCCATCAGCTTTTTTGCCTCGTGTATAGCCGCCAAATGAGCAAGCTTACGGTGAGCATGACCGCCACTCATTTCCATTAGACTTCCAATTATGGGCCATCCTCGGGGCCCTGGAATCTTCTTCTTATTGTTCTTCCCGGCCCATGCACATCCGCCAGTACTCCGCCAGGAGAGGATTGCTGCACAAACCAGAGCAGCAACCACAATCGGGAAGTACTGCTTCCATTTACAAATATCACTTTTATCGACTTGAATGCTATCTAAGAAACAGAAGTTAGGCCCATTGCAACTGAGGGTAAGTAGAACATATACCCACCATCCTGCTGCTCCGCCACAGTCCTTGGCACGGTTCTCCATTTAGGATAAGCAAGGCCAAACTCAGGAGAAGCAAGCAAAAATCTATACTTGGATGTTCCCCTTGTCCAGTTTAAATAGAGGTGTAAAGCGTTGAACAGTTCCTAAGTATGGATGGTGGCAACGGGGAAGGAGAGGAGAAATTTCGGCGAAACTACGGGCAAGAAAAGTAGGTACCAAAATATAGAGCTGAAGCCCCCACACGGAATCGACAGGGGAAGACCAAAAAAACAATGATGGAATCTCAAAGACTCGAATTGTTATATAATGTGCACGTATCTTTCAAGTCACCTAAACCAACGTTTTTGGCTTAGTTTTCCCCGATTGACTTCGACCACTTCGACTTCCACGCATCGTGTGCATATTTGTTTGCAGCTGACGATAACTAATAAAATAAATTTGACCTGCATTATGACGTATTTGCTTTGCTAAAGGAGAGACCTCCTCCTGCTGTGCGATTTCCTTTTCTGTTGAATATGCTCAGATTTATTAAGGGTGCGAAATTGACGGGTCTCAATAGTTTATAATTACTTGTCGAATCTCCATGTCGGTGGTAAATATTCTCTTTTTTTAAGTTCAGTAATCTCATAATGGCGTAGAAGACTAATGGAAAGGAGTCATTCGACGTTCAATTCACTTACATTTAAATATGAATATGCCTAACCATAACTAGAAATATTAATTGTATAAATTGTCTCAAAACATAGTTTATCTTTGGCATAACATGGTGGAAACTATAAAATTCAGTAGTGAATGTGGATTTTGGTCAATATATTAAAATCTAGTTGAAATTTGGATTTATGTTTTTATTCGTTTAAAAAATTGTTTTTTAATTCTTATGGGTTGGTATTATGAGACCAATAAAATACAATCTGACAAAGGAGCACTGCAACCAACTATGGAAACGGAGAAAGGAAAATCAAACCAACAATCCTGAACTCGAATTAGGAGAGAGGGGTCTATAGTGGAGCGGGTTTCAATAGTGGGGATAGAATTAGTCTTCAGTGGATCTCATAATAGAACATCTTAATATCCAATTGTATAATGCGCACCAATCTTTCAAATCTGCTAAACCTGGGCAGCTTTGTTTTCCTCGATTGACTTCGACCACTCGAAATTGCATGCATCGTGTGTTAATTTGTTCTCTGCTGACCATAGCTAATAAAATAAATTGTCCTGCATTATGGCATATTGCTTTGCTTAAAGAGAGAGCATTTCCTTATCTTTTGTGGTCCTCTCTGTTCCATTGGATATGCTCAGATTTTATTATGGCATGCAAAGTTGACGGCTCTCAATAGTTTATAATTATTCATTGAATCTCCATGTCGGTGGAGGGATTCTTCTCTCCTTTTTAAGTTCGGTCGTTTCATAATGCCATAGAAGACTAAGGGAAATGAGTCACTCGATGTTCACATTGCGTACATTTAAATACAACTAGCAATCGCACATTGGTGTGCAATGGGTGCGTTGAAGAGGTTTGTATGGTCAATTAGAGAAAATTTTGGTCTATTTTTACATATATTTATGCAGTATATGAGGTGAATTGGTAGGCCATTAAAAAATTATGTTGTTTGTGTTGGCAAAGTAGTAGTTTCAAATCAATTATACATCCACATCCAAACATGAATAAAACAAAACTTCACAATAAAGAAGATAATCAGGTTCTATTATTAGTCAGTGCATGCTATGTTTTTAATAGGGAGAGAGGGAGAGAGAAGGAGGAGAGATACTCCATTATTAGTAGGCTCATGCTATGTTTTCACTAGGGAGAGAGGAGAGATGGGGATAGAATGCGTGTGTATGTGTGTGAGAGAGAGAGAGAGATGGTGAGATAGAGTAATAGAGATATAGAGAAGGGGAGAGGGAGATATATAGAGAGAGAGATGAATAGAGAGAAGTAGAGATACAAGTAGAGTTGGAGAGAGGGAGAGAGATAGCTTGAGATTTTTAATATGTGATTTCAATTTGTACTATATTAAAATATATTAATTATTAATTAAAATAAATTAGCATTTATATTTAATAGTTTTTATTGTAGAATATAATATACAACAAGAATACTAATATACTTTTTATATATAATAATAAATATAATTATATTATATATAATTTAATTTGTATTATATCAAAGATATATTTTATATTAATTATATATTATACTTATATACTAATTTAATTTAAACAATAAGAAATTATATTAATTATTAGTCATAATAATTTTATATTTGTATTTAATAGTTTTTATTATAAAATATAAAATATAATAATAATAATATAATTTATATATAAAATATTATATATAATAATAAGTATATTATTATTAAGGTTAAAAGAAATTTAGTATAAACAAGGTTATGCTTAGTAATTAAATATATCAGCTAACATGAAAAACTAGATCAAGTTGGTATTAGTCTTCATCAGAAACCTCACAACTAAATATATTTCCACTTTCCTAATGTTTAGACATTGTTAGTGTTAAGTCTGGAAACACTTACAAGTTGGATGTGGAATTCTGCAGAATACTTCACGTGCCTTGTCTTTGCTTTCACATTTTGCATACATACCTATGAACAAATGGCAAGATAATATTATCATTGAACCATATGCCTGTGTGCACCATTCTTCATCTTTGCTACTCTCTTTCTTTGTAATAGGATGTCGATACATTTTCTCTCCTAGTTGAACTTAAATGGCATTTTGCATTATTTTTGTATTCTTTTAGGAATTCATTTCAATATGCAAAATGGGTATATTAATTATTAGGGGTTGAGATCTTCCAAAATGAGTGTTCACTTTGTTTCCATTGTCATCTATGGCTTAGTTTGCACCAAGTGAATGACCTATGTAATTTTGTTTTGTTCAAACCATTAACCAACAATTTGGAAAGTATAAATGAGGTCATCATCCTCAAATGTCCATGTTTAATTAGGATTCTCTGATTAGAGTTGAATTTTATCTTTATTCAAGGTTTTCCAATTTTCATGTTTACCAATGTTGAGGCTTCCTCTAATTTCTCAAAAACATGCATTTTTTCATGGAGCTTCTCACATATAGCTCTTTGATTTGTGAGAATGTTTTGTAATGGTGGTCTTAATGGTACAACCTTTTGTTTCCTTTATTATTAGCTTTCTTTTTATAAATAGGAGTTAGTGCTTGTTGTAATACGAAAGAAATGAATGTCAGTCATAGCATAGGGCTCTTCTATTGGAATGCCTTCCAACAAAAAAATCATACAGAGGATATAAAGGTTTTTTGAAAATCTTCGTGAAAGAGTGTGGGGGTTTGCCTCTATCTTTGCAAGTGTTCGGTGGACTTGTTTTTAATAGTGAATTGGGACTAACAAGAGATATTGGAAAGTGGTATTGGGTAAAGTGGGGAAAACTCTATCCAAGGATAAAGAAAAGAAGAGTATGATAAGCGTTGATGTATTGGAAGATGAGAAAAGGTATATATTTATGGACATTGCATGCTTTTTCATCAATGAATCCAAGTATATGGCTATAAGAATATGATGTAGGAGCATCTCAGACAAATGATTGGTTGTCAGAGTTGAATGCAAATCTGATTGCAATGGTTGACTTTGGGAAAGGTTAAATGATGGTCTGCATTTTGAAGTTTAATACTTGTTTTATTTTGGATGTCGATTATCATTGTGTAACCAATAATTGATCCTTCATTTTGCTGGATATGACTTCATCTTGTTTCATTTACGAATTGACTTCAGTGTGATATCTCAAACTATTTATTTTTTCAAAAAAAAATCAAATACAAATTATTTATTTCATGGAATCTGAAGGGGTAGGGGAATGAAAGGTGGAGAAAAATATCTCAAGGGTGCACATCATTTGCACCATTTTGGCAGATGGATGCAAGTCGATGGAAGGTGAATTGGAACGTAGGAGGGGAATGGAAAATAAATGTTTTTTCAATGCACATAGAAACATATCACTAACCATCGTGCCATCTTGAAAGGAAGAGTATAGTGGTAGGTTTGAAGTTCAAAAAGGGGGTTGTGTGAGGAGGAATGCAAGTGGCAAGGGTGGCCAATATTGAGGACATTTAAAATTTTGAGTTGCAGATCAAAAGAGGGTTGGCTAGGGCATGCTAGGAAGAGGAATCAACCATGTGTAATAGAAAATAAAGGTCTTTAAGTATCCCATAAAAGATAATACTATGTGTGGGTAGTCAAAAAGGAGTAGGGAGGCGCTGTAGTAAAAAGTAGAAAAGTGCACAAAGCAGAGACTAGGAGATCCCACTCCCAATAAGTGGAAGAGCATTTTTATTTTAGGAAGAAAAGAAAAGAAGCCCATGGAAGAGAGAAGGGCGGAGTTCAGAGGAAGGAATTGAGCCTAAAGGTTGCAAGGAAATTCAAGATTGGCTGGTAGGATTTAGTATATAGCATGCCATTTCTAATGGCATTTGAGAATTAGACAAACTTTGGCATTTAAAAAGGAATAGTATGCATACCAAGTGGGAGAGGTGAAACTAGGGAGAGAAGCAAAGGAAATATTAAAAATTCACAAGGGGTAGGTAGAGTTGTGTAATAAAGATTGGTGAGAGAAACACCAATAAATTTTGAAAGTTTTGTAATTTTAAATGCAGATTGGAATCTTGATTTGAATTAAATAAAATATGATTGTTTGAAAATCAGTTTCATTAAAATGAATCTATTATCTTTATCAACAAATCTCTATGTTTTTGAGTGAATTGGGAACGAAGGACGAAGGTTTGCACCAATTGGTATCAGAGCGGGTAGTCTTGAGAGTGGAGAGGATCCACCAAGACCTATGGGTAGGGTAGAAGAATTGCGGTGCAGAAGAGCTCATGAAAATTGTTGCAAGTTTGTGAAGTCCTGAGTAGTTGGGAGCTAAAGAGCCATGAATAACTATAGATTATGAAGAGTGTGATGTGGATTGCAAAAGATTGCAGCATGTGAGATGAGGCTATTTGTGAGAAAGAAGCCTATCATATGGGATGGATGGAGGCAATACCAAAAGAGGAAGAACTTCTTGATGATGGTTGATATAACCATGAGAATGGAAAGATTGGAAGCAAGGTAGTGGGAAGAATTGGTCCAGCATGATGAAGATAAGCATGAGGTTGTAGCAAAGACATGCCATGGGGAAGGGATAATGAGAGAAGAAGAAAAGAATGAGGTGAGAAGTGAAGAGGTTGGAGTGAATGGAAAAGATGATAATTTACTAGCATAGATTTTTGTGATAGAAGAAGAGTGGCTTGAGAAGATTGTTGATGAAGATGAGAAGATACACATTGCATTGAAAGATGATGAAATACAAGTTGCAGTTGTGAACAAAGATGAGGTAAATCTATTTTATGGCACTATTTTGTTTTCAAATAAGATGGTAGAAGAAGAGACGGTTAGAAAATAAAAAACATGTAGAGAAAATGGAGAATGTTGTAGATGTTGTGAGTTTGTGCATAGAAATTGTAAAGGATATTGTAGGATTTTGGTTGAGGTGGTATGTGTGTGGTGAGATTGATCCCACAAATGAGGAACAAAGAGAAGGAATAATTTGGCGGAGTAGGATGGTACATGGTGGACACAAATGCATAAGAGGAGAGAAGAATGAAGTGCAGAATTGTTGGCAGAGGATGAAAAATGTTTTGGCAAGATGTTGGAAGAAAAGGAAAAAGAAATAATTTGTAGATATTAGCTTCAACGTGGGAGCATGCTACAAGTTGTTCACAACTTGAAAAAGTAGTTCTACTACTTAGCTCCATTTCGTGAGCCTATGCTCACAAACATTTTACTGGGTGCATCTGATGCAGGAACATCTCGAACAAATGATTGGTTGTTAGAGTTGATTACAAATCTAATTGCAATGGTTGAATTTGGTGAAGGTTGAATGATGATCTGCTATTTTGAAGTTTAATACTTGTTTTATTTTGGAGGTTGATTATCATTGTGTAACCAATAATTGATCCTTCATTCTACTGGATATGACTTTGTCTTGTTTCATTTATGAATTGACTTTAGTGTGATATATCGAATTATTGATTTTGTTCAAGAACAAATTAAATAAAAATGATTTATTTCATGGAATCTGAAGGGGTAGGGGAATGAAAGGTGGAGAAAAAGAACTCAAGGGTGAGCATCATTTGCACCATTTTGGTAGAGGGATACAAGTCGATGGAAGGTGAATTGGCACGTAGGAGGGGAATACAAAATAAATATTTTTTAAATGCACACAGAAACATATCACTAGCCATCACGCCATTTTGAAAAGAAGAGTATAGTGACAGATTTGAAGTTCAGAAAGGGTGCTATTTGAGGAGGAATGTGAGTGACAAGGGTGGCCAATGTTGAGGACATTTAAAATTTTGAGTTACAGATCAAAAGAGGGTTGGCTGGGGTGCACTAGGAAGAGGAATCAACCATGTGTAAGAGAAAACAAAGGTCTTTAAGTATCCTATAAAAGATAATACTATGCATGGGTAGTCAAAAAGGAGTAGGGAGGTGCTGTAGTAAAAAGCAGAAAAGTGCACAGAGCAGAGATCGAGAGAGCTCGCGGCCAACGGGTGGGAGATCATTTTTCTTTTAGGAAGAAAAGAACAGAAGCTCGTGGAAGAGAGAAGGGTAGAGTTCAGAGTTCAGAGGAAGGCGT
The DNA here is from genome assembly GCA_007258455.2 of Sequoia sempervirens. Lineage (NCBI taxonomy): Eukaryota > Viridiplantae > Streptophyta > Pinopsida > Cupressales > Cupressaceae > Sequoia > Sequoia sempervirens. The sequence goes on from VDFB02271358.1 coordinate 663,459,095, forward strand.
TGAGTCTAAAGGCTTTGAGGAAATTCAAGATTGGCTAGTAGGATTTAGTATACAGTATGCCATTTTTAATGGCATTTGAGAATTAGACAAAAGTTGGCATTTAAAAAGGAATCGTATGCAGACCGAGTGGGAGAGATGAAACCAGGGAGAACAGCAGAGGAAATATTAAAAATTCACAAGGGGTAGGCAGAGTTGTGTAATAAAGGTTGGTGACAGAAACGCTAATAAATTTTGAATTTTTTGTAATTTTAAATGCAGATTGGAATCCTGATTTGAGTTAAATAAAATATGATTGTTTGAAAACTAGTTTCATTGAAGTGATTTTATTATCTTTATCAACAACTCTCTGTGTTTGTGAGTGAATTGGGAACGAAGGACGAATGTTTGCATCAAAATATGGAAAGGAACCAGATGGAGCACTGAGCACACACTCCAAACCTTAATAGGTAAATGCCTTGTTGAGGTTAAAATAGGAAATAATTATTCCTTTTTACTCTGAAATCATTCCTTTTTTTAGAATGCATGATCATGTTCATGTTCTCGAAAGAAAATTTGAATATTAAATGAGAAATCCTCATCGACTATGGTGTCCCAGACATCTTAATTATCAAATGTGCTTGTCTTATTCTTTTGTTTACTTTACAATATTCAAATTTTAGTGACCAGATAGCTTAAAACTTTTTCTTTTTCTAATCAGAGCATAAATTTCACATTCATCTTTGCATGCAGTGAGAAAAACAGTTCCAAAGCATCCTTGCAAAAAGCATTGATCATAGTTTTTAGTACATCAAATCTATTTTTGAATTCAAATATTTTTTTAAAGGGAATTCAATTGATTGTGATGATATTTCAAATTCTTTGTTGTGGCTTTAGCTTGACATGATTTTGATGGGAAGGTTGGATGAATCTAAAAAACATGAAGAACACATGAACAATGCACCTTCAATTACTTCTTGGATTTCTCTTCAAAGTTTGTAGTATTTAGAAATTGTAATGGACGTCTTGAAAGATTTTTGGGAAACAGCTAATTTGTTCTTCTATTCAAAAATAAGTTTTTCTTAAAGATAGAAGACACTTTCTAAAATAGTAATTTTATAAAAAGATTGATAAGAGTAGATAAATAACTATTGCAAACTAACTAATTTTAATTTTCAGGCCCCTTTCCACTTGAAAGAGCATGTGCTTCATGAAATAATGTTGGAAGAGTTTCCAAATTCATTAGGACTATTAGTTCATTTGGAAGAACTAGTTGTAATAAAGACCATGTGAAATGGTTCAAAGAAATACATGGCAAGAAAGACCATGTGCAATGTCAACATGGATTTGGGTTGCTAGCAGGAAAGTCAAATTAGCTGGTAGGTTGATTAAATTGGCTGCCAGGCACTAAATTTTTATTTCCATGATGAATGGATGAGATTGCTCTCATCATCTTGCATTCCTTCTCTAGCACAGCATGTCGTTGATTGCCAAACTCATCCCAGTTCATTTCATAGAGGGAAAACTTTCGACATAAATATGCCTCACTATAATGATAAAATTATTAATTGTAGGAACTATCTCAAAATATAGTTATCTTTGGCATAACTAGTATAGATAGCTAAAAATTTTAGTGTTTGTGGATTTTGTTTAAGATGTTAAAATCTAGTTGAAATTTGTATTTGTGTTTTGGTTGAATCTTAGAGGGTTGAAAATTTTAATTTTTAGTATTTTCATATATTTTTAATTTTCATGAATTGATATTTATTAATTTTAGTGTTTAATTAATTTATTTATTTGGGAAGAACATGTTATTAATGGACATGGTGGATTTGAGTATAGGTAGTCTAGTCAACATATTCTTTTTCAAATGGATTGGCAAATGTATATTCCACATCATCAAGTGGCATGAAAACATACATGTTTCACATGGGAAAATGTGGTATAGTAAATAAATTTGTAAGAAGGTTTTTTTCATGTAAGATGTTTGGTTGCTATGTATATTGGATGGAGAGAGTGACATGGTACTCTCTTTTAAGCCCAATCTTCCATTTTTTTATTTTTCCATTTGAGATATTTGAAATGTTTTCTATGGAGTTGAATATTTTTAGCTAGAAAAGGCATTTGAGGTTTTGATGGAAGAAGTGTGGCATTGGCCACATGTTTGATCCATTAGGAAAAAAACTTATAATATTACACAAATAATTATTTATATTAATCACATAGGTAGTGTTGATGGACAAAGTAACACAACAATGTTAAAAAAATATATTTCTACCCTATTTCTCCTGAAAAAGATAAATAACCTAAAGCAACCTATCTTCCAAGGTCTTTGTAGTTGGTTCTCAACTGTGCTGGTGTTTTTTAGTGGCCTATGCAATTGTAATGTTCAAGGGGCCTGATGGTAAAAGGGATACAAACTGCATTATACAAATCATTCTAACGTTTGGGGGTGTAAATAAATATCAAAAGATAGAATAGAGCTCAGGACAACAAAACATAAATATAGATTTGCTTCAATTTAGACATACAAACTTCATAATGAGTATTCCTTCCAAATAACTAAACCATAAAATGACACAATCTATAGAACAATCCATACCATTGCATTCATTCATAGTGCAAATTCAACACATACAAAACATTCACCATTCATTAACTTCAAAATCAATAAGAACACATCATCAGCTCATCATTAAAATTCATAGATCAATAAACATAAAGAAACCTCATTCATAGATAATTCAATGGAAAAAGTTTCAGATTCAGAATCTTCTATCGACTTTCATCAAATAAGAAAAATTTATGCACAACATTCATTAGCATACGAATGACCATTTATGTATTCACATCACTATTAAAACTAAAACTTGGAAATAACATGAATTGTATTGAAAGCAATAAAAAATGTCTAAGTGTCTTTGCATAAAGCTGTAAAAAGTTTCTGAAACTATAGAAACTATCCTAACTTTCTCCTTAGGTAGCTAGTCTCTCTTCAATTAGTTGACCTTTACAACATGAAGAGAAAAAATATACATAGACAAGTCCTAACACTAATTCATCCAGTCAAAAGTTGAGATCCACAAATTTAGGGAACAACTAGAGCTACATGAGATGACTACCCTGTTGATCTTCAGTTCAATTGTTGATGACCCTATATCAAAATCTGATGCACAAAGAGGAGGTCAAATTGCTAGGAGACCTTTAGTTAAATTTGTGTTATGATCTTGGAAAATAGGGAGGAGCTACCCAACTAGCCGTACCATCTGATGCTTCACTCAAAAAAGAATATTCCATACACTTTACTCCCTTGTCTTATGTTCAAGCAAGTACTCATCATAGCTATCTAACACTTATCATAGTTGTCTAATACTTGTTTGAGCATGTCCATATCTGGCCCATCTACCCAATTGTCCTCAAACTTTACTCTTCTCAATTCAATAGAGATGAAACTTTTCATATCACCCAATTTGGAAAGCTCCTTTTGAGCAATTACCTTTATTACCTCTTTGATATCCATGAACCTATCAATCAAAAAATAATCACCATCATCTCCCTTTCGTATTGCCTCTTGGAATCTATTATTCCATTTGTTTCTTAATTCATCAAGAGGGAAAGCATCCTTGATAGGGACATCTTCATTCACCATCATAGCTATGATTGCTTCTAACTCCACAATTTGATTTGTCAGATCCTTGGTAGCATGTTGTACCTCATTTCTATGGGAAAAAATAAAAGAAGTCTTGAATCTGATAATGTTGATAGTTTTATCAATGAAATCTTCATTACCTTCTTCAAGGATAGATTGTTCCAAGAGTGTTTTTTGAGGCAGTTTAGTAATTTATTTTAACTTCCTTACATGCTCTATGTATTCTTCTTCTTGCTTCCAAAGGTCTTCAACATATGTAGTCATATCATTGGATGATTCCAATGCTTCTTTATGAACCTTGTGGACCTCAACAAGTAGTTCTTCCACCTCTTGGTTCAACCTATCAATCCACCTATCTAACATCTTCACCTTGCTTCTCAACTTAAGAAGATCATCATCTTCTTTCTTGCTTAACAAAATTGGTGTTTGTGGATCAACAGATTGTATAGACACAGGAGAGGATAGGTCCTTTAAGAACCTATGCAATTGATCTAATTGAGCTTTGAGCTCATCCTTCCTTTGCTTGTCCTTTACCATTCTTGACTTGGTGGAAGATGCCACAAAATCAATCAATTTCATAGGTTGGTTTCTTGTAGGCCTTCCCAAGTTTACAATTCCCAGTTGATAATCATTCAACTACATCTCTAATATTTCCTTATCCACTATAGGAATGGAACATTCAACCACAATCTCTCCATAATCTGTCAACTTGGTGGAGTGAAGGACTCGAGCCTTTTTCTTAGGCCTTTCCTTCTCAAATAATGTCATCCCAGTTCATGGGCTGGGGTTGGACTGTCTACTTCTTCTCTAGGTTAATATTCAACCATGTTGGAGCAGCATGAGGAGTAACCACTTATTGTGAAGAAGTGGTAGAGGAGAAAGGTTGCAAAATTGTCACTTTAGGTTGGGAATCAACCGCTTGTTTCTCTTTTTCTATCATTTCCTTTGCAAGCCTATTAGCTTCATCTTTCTCTCTTTCCTCTTCCAATCTCCTCTGCTCATACATTTCATCTCTTTGTTTCTCCAATTGTTTAACTCTTTCCCACATTTTGGCTACTTCTTGCTCCTTCTTCTTTAGCAGGAGCTCCTTTTCATCCTTTTTCCTTTGAGCCTCCTTTGTAGCCTTGGCCTTGGCCTCAAGGTCTTCTTTTCCTCTTTTCTGTTGGGCCTTCTCTTCCTCAAGACCATGTATCTTTTGTAGGAGAGCCAATTTCTCCCTCTCTGCATTGGCTTTCCACTCAATTTCTTTTTGTTGCTACAGGAGGTCTTCCTTTTCCTTGTGTTGCCTTGAAAGCTCTTCAGTATTGGCTATGGCTTCAGCCTCTTATTGCTTTGCAAGTTCCTCAGCTCGTGCTTTGGCATCAACCTCTTTCTTGGCATCCTCAAACAACTTCCATTGGCCTTCAATAGTTAAAACATGCTTGGTTCCAGTATCTTGAATGTCCTCAGTAGTTGTGGTCACAAGAGGCTCATGGTCAGATTGTGTAGCCTCTGAATAAGTGTCAATGTCATGAATCTCAACCTCTTTTTGTTCGTCCTTTTCAGCCTGCTCATGATTGCTGCCTGCAAGTACTTCCCTAGTGGACTCATCTATAAGGGAAGGTTGAGATGAAGTTCCTTCTCCAGTAGTAGCAGCTTTTACACCTTGTGACTCATGAACTTCTTGAGTTGGCATACCTAGATCAACATCTCCTCCAGAGATAGGGGGAAAGTACTCCAACTGTTCTTTAGGAGTTGTCCTCCTCTTTGTCCTCTTGTATCATTGGGTACCTATAGGTTTCCTCTTCTTTGAAGATTGAGCTTTTGGTTCCTTGATCCTCATGACTACCCATTGAATACTTCTATCCATTACTATCCTGGCAAGTTGTTTTATGTCAATGAATTCTTCTTCATCCCAATTTATTGGGTCCAAGATTTTGGTTCCAATATTCTCAACTTCATACCTGGGGTCTAAAATCACACCATCATCTAATAGTGTATCAAGAATATCTTCTTTCACTCCATATTCAATCATTTGTGGGATGGTAAGCCTTTCATAATTTATTTTCCTCACATCATAATCATCTTGCATATCAATCCAAAATTCTTCTAAAAAATTGAAATGTTTCTCAAAAATGGTAGGAGCAATACCATTCATCTTATGCTCTGGGTCAAAATGATTCCTTGATGTATACAACCCCAATTTTAGAAATCTCAACTCTTCAAATATTGCCTTTGCAGCCAAATTGTGAGCACAACAATATTCTCTCAATTTCATGGGGAATTTGTGGATTCCAAGCTTGTGTTTGTTTGCAAATTTTTCATTAACACCCAAAGCCTAATATATGAATTCCATAAGCACCATCCTATCACTGCACAACATCTTGGCAGTTGATGAGAATGTCCATCAAAGCCGGCCAATCTAAAATAGGAGAACTTGGGGTATTTGATGTACCAATGTCCCCATTCAGAAATGAAAGCCATGGCCTGCCTACTCATTCTGAATCGAGCATCCCCTGTGAACCGGTTGATGATGACATAAAGGAATGCTTCATTGACCCTTATGTATTGTAGCTTTGATGTTTGCAGGGTCAGTTGGTCATAGTGTTCCCATGCTTTGTTTTGTCTAGGAGCCTCTCCTAATGTACCCATTGCATTTAAACCAGGGAATATGCCCCTCCTTGCAGCTGAATAGATGACATAAGAATTCATGAAGAAGGTTTCAATCTGCCCCACCTTGAGCATTTGGTTATGCAAGTTTTCTGATAAAATCATACTCCAATCAAATTGTTGCCTACCATCTAGAATGGTTTGAATGAATTGAAACATCCATTCCTTGAAGTATGTTGAGTCCCTCTTTCCAAATACCCTAGAAAGCATCAAGATTAGATCATCTATCTCCTTCTTGAAGTCCCCCCTCTTGGGTTGTTTGAGAACCTTGGTGAGGGACTTCTTCTCAGTTCTCAACCATTTCTTGTTGATGTGTGACCTATTGGCTTCCTTTTCTTTGTTAAAAAACTCCAATGCTTCTGCCTCAATCAATTGCTTGGGTTTCTTTGGGGTAGGTACATATATATGAACCTTATCATCTATGGGGATAGATCAATGATCACATTCCCTTAGAGGTCCATACATTGTCTTGAGAAGGGGTTGTAAGCCTCTGCTGCTGTGATAATAAGTTATGGGCATTGAACTGATAGGGGAAAGAGTGTTAGATGTGCCAACCCAAATTGGGCTATTCTCTTAGTCCTTCCACTCACATCCTGATAGAAAGTTTCAACAAGCAGATCCTCAAGGTTGAATGGTCCTAGATTGGTTTCTATTATGTCTACCCACTTCGAATCCAAATTTCTACTTGTGAGAGTAGCATATTGGTGTTTGTATCTCAAGGTGTAGGGCAATTGTTCCACCTTGATCTTCTTGGGCTTTGCTCCCTTTGAAATTTTAGCAACCTACCCTTCCTTTTGTGAAACTTCATGTGATGCTCCTAACATTGTCTATTCCTACAAAAAAATATTGGATTAGACCAACAAAAGGTATGAAAATCATTATCACAAGTGTTATCCTTTCACACTTCTCTATTTTTCCCTAGGTAACCCTCCATTCTTAGTAAAATTTTAAACCTAGTGGGAGTGGAACTAAGAGAAAATCAGGAACCAGAGAGGTGAACAAATAACATTAATTGGAACCAGGACCAGAACTAGATTAGAAATTGAAACTGTCAAAGTTTCAATATCCTAGAACGTTTGATGACCCGACCCTGCCTAGTTGGTGGAATCAGGTATGGGATTTGGAATCAGAACCATTAGAGGTAGACTCGTTTCTGAAACTGAACTTTCATCAGAAAGTTTAATGGACAAGTTCGGTTTTGGCTCTGATTCTACCATGTATCATAGAGTTGTGTGGATCATCTTTGCACACCGACACCAGTTGGCATTAGTCCAAAAAGGACGCGTGGAGGTAGAAATCAAGCTTAGCTCCACTCAGACTAACGGGACCAGATCGAGCAAGCTAGGGAAAGTACTTGAAAAGGGCACAAAACGTAAAATCCTAACTCGTACGACTTGTTGACCTATATTCAAATTAGGGCATCCAAAACCCTACAATCAAAACACATCGACAAAACAAGATTAGAGGGGTCCCAAACAAGGTCTTAAAATAATTTTAAGGCATTAGAACCCCTCAAAAAGGAAAGACCTAATCAAAACTAGTGCATGATGAAACATCACCAAAAATGGTGAAAACGATAGGCGACAGAGAAAAGACAATGGGGAACACAAAAGGACAACGAAAAACAAAAGGAAAATGAAAAGAAAATAATGAACAACAAATAGAAACACCAACAACATGAAAGGAAACACGATGAAGACTCACAAGAGAAAACCTGCAAACGTGCGAATAACACAAAATGAATAAAACGAACAGGAAAACATGAAATAGAACAGGGAAAACCCACCTGCCTCAGAATGCTACCAGAAAGGTTGAAATTGTGATGTCCAGGGATTCGCTCACGCATTTTTTCCCGCAACCAAATCGCGCTCCTCCTTGAGTTCTCTCGACTCTTTGTTCATTAAAATTCTATGAGTATGCATAATGAGATAAATAACCTTTGATTAAGGTTTTAAAATCATTTCACACGTGTGAGGATGCTGTAATTAATGCCATTTAATGCAGTTGGTCGGGGGTGGAATCAAGGTGAAAATGAATACACAACCAACATGTATGTTAGAGGTAAAATGGGAGAAGGATAGGACTTTTAGAAACTGCCCATTGACAGGCAACGAAACAGGCTCTCCCATTAAAGTAATCAATCGAAAGGAAATTTTGTTGAGGATCTCGGCAATTTGATAAGGACCCAACAAAATTCTGTCAAAATTTTGATGGTCCCCTTTCTTTTCTTTGGCTTTATCCCATAATAGTACTAGGTTTGATATCCTAAAAGATTTGATTTTTGCTCTTTTGTCAAACCAACGTTTGAAAACAACTTGATGTTTAGAAAATTGTTGTAAAGTAGCATCTCTTTGTTCTTCTAGATTCAATACATTGGTTAGCCTAACCTCTATCAAGTATCATCATTTGAGTAGAATTATTGCATGAACTTAAGAATAGAAATTTGTAAATGGATAGGAAAGACTAGATCTTTTCGATAGACTAACTTGAATGGCGATTTTCCTAAGGCGGCCTTAATTCGAGTTCTATCTACCCATAAGGAAAATCTGAGTTGAGTATGCCAATCCCCAGGATTACTTTCTAACAACTTCTTAATTACTTCCAATAGATTTTTATTTGTAGACTCAGCTACTCCGTTCCATTGTGGGTAGTAATTAGAAGAATACTTTAACACAATTTTATGTTCATACATGCCCATTGAAGAAATTTTGCAGATGAGAAAGTAGGGCCATTATCACATACCAGGGGAAATGGTGCTCCAAACCTAGTAATGATGCACTCGTTAAAGAATTTGATGAAAAATTTGGTGGTGTTGTTCTTACAAGGCAAAGCTTCAATCCAGTGCGTACAGTAATCAGTTTCCATCAAAATAAATTTGTGACCCATAGAAGGGTAGGGGTTAATTACCCCTACAAAATATAATGCCCATTGGGCAAATGGTCTTACCTCATATATCAGATGTAGGGGCATTGTTGGATTGCATTCCTTGGATGTAGAAGTCTAACAATTATATGTCCTTGCATGTTGGTGAGCATCACAAAACACATGGGGCCAGTAGTAACCTGATCTCAAAATTTGGTGAGCCATGGAATCGGCAGAACCATGTCCAGTACCATGTCTGCCATGAAATTCCATTATGGCTTGTTTTGCTTGCTACTAATCAAGGTAGCATAGATAGATGCCCTCAAAGTTTCTTCAGTATAAAGCTCCCCCTTTGAGCATGTAGTGGGAGCTCTTCAACCTGAGTGCTCTCCTCTGAGTGGCATTCATCCCATCCAGTCATTTGTTATTTAGCAACAAAAAAATCAAATCAACGTACAAAGGATCATTTGTAAATGATTGTATGGTATACTACTTACAAGTAATCTTAGCATCAACATCTTCCATTTCCTTGGATAAGCCTTCTCCTCTTACTAGCTTCATTGGGTGGATTTCAAGGTCAAACTCTTGTAAAATTGCCATCCATTTTCCTCATCTCTCCCCTAGTTCACTCTGCATAAGAAGGGACTTTACAATAGGGTCAAGGACTATGGCAATAATTTGACTACAGATGATATAGTTCCAGAACTTCTTGATAGCTCGCACCAGTGCAAAAGCCTGTTTCTCTAAGGGTGGATATCTAACTTTAGCATTTTTTGAATGGATAACTCATAAAAGCAATTGGCCTTTCATCTCCTTTAACTTTTCGCTGTCAAAACAATAGGACAAGAATGGTCAGATGCAAAAGAATATATATACAAAGGATTCAGATAGTTAGGGCTAGTTCGAATCGGTGTCTCTAAAATAGACTATTTAATCTGTGAGAATGTAGATTTAGCCTCATTGCTCCACTCAATATTAGCATCCTTCTTCATCATTTCATTGAGGGGTTTGACAATCTCTGCAAACCCAGTTATGAATTTCTACACAAAGTTTATCTTCCCAAAAAAGGACCTCATCTCTGTTTTGCTACCAGGAATGGTCAGTTTCATAATGGACTCCACTCTGTTTGGGTCAATTGAAATTCCCTTCTCTAATATTATGTGGCCTATTAATTTTCCTTCTGAAACTCTGAACACACACTTTTTCGGATTAAGGGAGATCCATAACTTATACACTTTTGAAGGACCTTTGACAGGTTTGTAGCATGGTTTTCTCTATTCTTTGAAAACATGGTCAAATCATCCACATATATAATAATACACTTACCTACCAAATCCTTAAATGTCACATCCATTACTCATTGAAAGGTAGCTCCAGCATTGATAAGACCAAATGGCATCCTTTGATAAGCAAATTTCACCCACTTAGTAGTGAAGGCGGTCTTCATCCTATCCTTGTAGTTGACCATTACCTAATTATATCTTGAATATGCATCTAGGAATGACATCATTTGACAACCATTTACTATTTGTAGCACCTCATCCAAGGAAGGAAGAGGATAATTGTCTTTCTCAGATGCTTTGTTAAGGTTTCTGAAGTCAACACATAACCTGATCTCTCTGCTCTTTTTACAAACAAGAACCAAGTTAGCGCCCCAAGTCGAATGTCTTACTGGAAAGATTATCCTTGCGGACAACAACTTTTGCACTTCCTTCTGAATTAAGGGCTCGATCAGGGCATTAAATAGGCATTGATTTTGGAGGAAAGGCTTTTCTTTAGGATTCAAGGGGATAGTATGTGTCATTAGTGACATATCAAAAGTTTTCAAGTCTTCGTATCCCCAAGCAATTGTTGTTATATCTTCTTTTAACGCTGACAGTATTTTCTCTCGAATGTGTTTGGGGAAAGTTTTTCCAATGAATACATTCTTCTCAGGGCCTAAATCCGCCAAGTTAACTAACTCGTACTTCCCTCCATCAGTGTCAGTAGGAATCTTTTCATGGGCTCAAGGATCAGAGTCAAAGATCCTCTCTAATGCTACCATTCCCTTAGGAATGTTGTTTGTTTTTAGGTTCATTATTTCTTCTGCATCACATGTTTCTGGATCCAATTCTCCTTGATCTCTATTTGATTCATCAATAATCTACCCTTCAAAGACATCTGAGCTTGCCAAGAAGGAAAGTATATGCTGGTCATCATCAAAGACCTAAAAATTTTGAACATTATTTGGAATGGCTGGGATCGAGACTAACTCTACTAAAAATCTCTTCAACTTGGAATATTGCATAGGTTCCAAGGTACTGGTAGCAACATCAAGTGCATCTGCAATCTGGTTATCCTCTCTGGGAATCAACTTGATCACAAAGGCATCAAAGTCCTCTATGAGATTCCATATTCTATTTATGTATGTGGCTAGCCTCTTGTTATAACATGTGTATTGACTGTGAACCTGCTTGACAATGACCTCATAATCACCTATAACTATCAAAGATGTAACCTTTCTCTAGTGCACAAACATCAGTCCTCTGGCCAGTGCTTCATACTCTACCACATTATTGGTACAACCGAACTACAACCTGTAAGTAGTAAAGTATGTTTTCCCTTTTGGGTTTGTTAGTTAAACTCCCCCTTGACTCCCATATTTAGACTTAGAATCATCAAATTTAAGGACCCATGATTGATCTAGGGCAGGTATTTCCTTCCTAGGATGAGCCAGGGGTATTTGTTCATAAGAAATAGGTGGTAGCTTAGACTGGTTTAGGACTTCTAGACATGGGGAGTGATGTGAACGATGATCGTCAGAGATTTCACTTAGATTTAGGATCTGTGCGGGCACTTCTTCTTGATTCTGATCTTGATTAGTGAGTTTACAATTAGTTATCGGTTTTAGCAACCTCCTTGGAATTGGAAGATTGGTAGGGGCTGGTGTATTAGACAGTTCTTGGTATTCTACAATCTTATTTCCCAAGGTAGAACATAAAGCCTGAGTGTGTCTGATTGGGGGAAGGACTTCTTCCTATTTATTATTGGTCCTTTTAAAGATGGTGGCATCTCTAACCTCAAAGGAAAACTTATTTGGGGATGTTTTGGGTTGGCATTCACAAGTTTCTACCAACTGACAGACATGGTTCAATATGTCTACCCAAGGTTGACACGTCAATTCAGAACAATTTTGGTAATGAATTCTACTCCAGTTAGGGAGCAACAGAATCCAAAGTTCAACCTTTTCTCCTAAAACCAACCTACTTGTTCAACTTTCTAATCATAACTTTCTATTTGATAGTGGTCATTGGGTCACTATGCTCTAAAGGTTGTAGACTATCAAGATTGAACATTGAAAAGGTCAAGATTTACTCTCTTTTATATACTCCTATCTCGGTTCCAAAGTAGTCTACCTCATTAGGACAGTCATACCCAATAATCATATGTTTGAGATGAGGCTCACTTTCAATCCTAATTTGTGTTGGTACCCCTTTCCATGGCAACCACATGTGTGAAAAGTCTAAGGATAAATAACCCCCAATGCTTTTCATTAGGTCTTGGCTTAGAAGCATGCCATATGTCTCGGGGATATCAACCACCTAGATATCCATATAAGTCTAGATCTATGGGTTAGATCCAACCCGCACATGAATAGTTTTTAGTTCTCCTACCACATTAACCTTAGTTTTATCTAACTAAATTACCTTGTGAGTTTGAAGTGGATTCAAACCTAACTTTTTTACAAATGGAAAAGGGTATGGCATTACCTGATGCTCTAGAATCCAATAAGAAGTTGTACAAATTCTTTCCAAAGATTCTCAGGCTTAGAAGGAACAGTGTGGTCCTTGTATTACCTTTGTACAAGGCTGCATTCATTTTTTTGGTTGGAGTCACCTCATTCTTTCCTTTTGACCGATCTTCCTCTTCTAGAGCTCTCAACACAATATCTCATTGGGCAGGGAACCACTTCAAAATGTCAAAAAAGGATAGCGAGGTCTTCTATTTCTACATCTCTGAAATAAAATCAAATTCCATGTCATTTTTCGTCGAATATTTAGGAACAAAAGATGAGTTACCTTTATTTTGAAATTCAGGCAGGCCTTTGGGTGGAGGCAGGTTATTGTCAACATTCTGGTTGGGTGGAACCATGGTGTTTGGAGGAGCGAATGTGGTGAATGGGCCTTTATTCTAGTTCCTTAGGAAATGACCTCCTTTAGATTGGAAGGCTTGTGCATCATATACATCTTCCTCTGGCTCACTTTCTTATTGTCTAGGGAAAGGAGAATCTTCTTCAAAGAGCTTGTAATCCATGGTTGTATCTTTGGATCCACCATTTTTGTTGGGAGCACCTTGCAATGGGGTGTTGGCTTGTGCAATCTTAAACATTTTCTCCATTTTAGGACAATTAACCTCAACACAATATCTCATTGGGCAGGGCACCACTTTAGAATGTCAAAAAAGGATAGCGAGGTCTTATGTTTCTGCATCTCTGAAATAAAATCAAATTCCATGTCATTTTTCATTGAATATTTAGGAACAAAAGGTGAGTTACCTTTATTTTGAAATTCAGGTGGGCCTTTGGGTGGAGGCAGGTTATTGTCAGCATTCTAGTTGGGTGGAACCATGGTGTTTGGAGGAGTGAATGTGGTGAATGAGCATTTATTCTGGTTCTTCAGGAAATGACCTCCTTTAGATTGGAAGGCTTGTGCATCATATACATCCTCCTCTGGCTCATTTTCTTATTGTCTAGGGAAAGGAGATTCTTCTTCAAAGAGCTTGTAAGAGCTCGTAAGCTATGATTGTATCTTTGGATCCACCATTTTTGTTGGGAGCACCTTGCAATGGGGTATTGGCTTGTGCAATCTTAAACATTTTCTCCATTTTAGGACAATTAACCTCAGAATGTGTTGCAATGTCGTGCAGTCTACACCAATTTTTCATGAAATTAAGATCTGCAACATATGTAGTATGTGGTTTGTCATCACCAGCTTGATAGTTATGGGAAACTCCCCCATTGTTTGGCCCAGTGTTCCATTTCCTGTTATTGGATTTCTAGTTGTATCCCCTATTTTGGTTTTGGTAATTTTGATTGGGGGATTTCTGATTTTGAAAGTTCCTTTGGTTTTGATTAGCATTCTGATTGGAATAACTACCCGGGTATATGCAGGATCATGATGGGCCAAAAAGTGGCAATATGATGGGTATGTGTAGGGTATGTGGCTGATGACTTTTTTTTACCCAAAATTGATGAAATGAAAAGGGTTTTTAAAGGAGATTCCTAGCTTTCCACCAATATAAATTATGCTTTACTTTGAATTTAATAAATAATTATTATTCATTTTCTATTTGAATTATGACTAAAGTCCTGATTGATAGGTTGATTGGAAAACATCTATAACTTTCAAATAGTATCACATTTTTTGAATCTGACACATGCATCACATTCTATGCTTGACATACTATAGGATAAAAAAAATTTTCATGAAGTTTTGACCAAGTTAAGGTGGTCAGACATACGATTTTTTATATTTTTTAAAAGTTGTAATAAAAAATTCATAATTAATTTTTACTTGGAAAAAATTACAAAAAATATGCATCACATCGAGACATGAGTCATCTACTAATATCTAAAATCTTATAAAAAAATATTATCATTTTATTATGGTTAGGGTGGTCGACAGACACCTACTTCTTATTTTTTCCCAAATTTAAGTACTCTGCATTGAAATTTCAAATTTTCACCAAATAGATTTTTTCTTTTTAAATAAACCTAGTAGTTTAGAAACTACATTCAATTTTCTACAGATTCTATTCTTACATATTTTTGAAATAATATAGATAACTTATTCAAATTTTTACATGAAGTTTCCTAACTTTGATTTTTCTAATTTTTTCGCCACTTAAGGGCCTATTTTTTCCATAATGATCCTGCACATACCCATCTTGATTGGAATACCCTTCCTGATTTTGGTAATTCTGATTTTGGTTTTGAGGGGGGGTTGTACTTGAGTTGTGCCATCTCATTAATCACCTGAGATAATTTTTTCTTAAGAGTCTCTAACTTTGTTGTCAGGTTAGTAGTACGTTCACTTTTTGCAGTGGTTGCAGCTG
This sequence comes from Sequoia sempervirens, assembly GCA_007258455.2. Lineage (NCBI taxonomy): Eukaryota > Viridiplantae > Streptophyta > Pinopsida > Cupressales > Cupressaceae > Sequoia > Sequoia sempervirens. The sequence goes on from VDFB02271358.1 coordinate 663,474,324, forward strand.
ACATATGTGTCATGGGGTTAGATCCTCCAACTTGATTATGAGAATTTTGAACTTGATGTGAGGAATCAGGAGTTGATCCACTAAAGAATAATTGTTGAGATGTGGATTGTAACTCAAATAAGGGCCCATATGCAGAATGAGACATCCCTGGGACCGTATTAAATAGCGGGGTGGGATTAGGCACTTGGGAGTATCCTAGAGGAGGAAAGACTCCTCCTAGACCTCCTGCTTGTGAACTAATCTTCTATTGTAGTTTAATAGCAAGGTGATAAGCTTTGGAAAGAGAATTGATGTCATTTTCATTGTATGTTCTCTATAGAAATAGGCCAATTAGGGGATCTATGGCCTTCAGGTAGGCTTGGATAGAAATATTTTTGGCCACCAATTATGGGTCTTGTAACCTCTTATACATCCTTTGAAATCTAGTATTAAATAGGGGTAACAGTTCATGTGGCTCTTTCCTAATAGTGGAAAATTGATGATATAAGATTGCAGGATCCACGTAAACCCGAAATTGGTTAATGAATGCCTCCTCTAAGTGTATCCATCTCAAGATTGATTTGGTAGGCAGATTTAGATACCAGTTATAATCCATGTCTCCCAAAAAATAAGGAAACAACCTACACGCAACATCATGGTGGGAAATTTGAGTGCGAGTACGAGAATCCTTAAATGCTTGTATGTGCTCTTCAACACTTTGTGACTCACCATGAGCATACCTGGGGCATAATTTCTCTGAGTTCTTGGGAATTTTGTGTATGCCACCAGGAATGACTCCTAGTGGTGAAGGATTGTTGGCAAATAATGCCATAGGTGGTGGTGGTGGATTTGGTTCTACCACTTGTGGTATTGGTGGAAACCCAGGTGGAGTAAGCAGTGGTGTTAACGGTGGGATAAAAAATCTATAGGCTTTGGGTCTCACGGGGGTTTAGAGTTCAACTAACAGTTCTGGACTTGTAGCAGATCTGAGAACTCTTTCAAACCTTTTTAGTGAAAAGGACCTGATTCGAGCTAGTTTGTTCATATAGGCCCTCCTAGTGCTAGTTATGTTGATGGTCAAAGTAACACAACAATGTTAAAACATAATATTTCCACACTATTTCTCCTGAAAAGGGATAAATAACCTAAAGCAACTAATCTTCCAAGGTCTTTGTAGTTGGTTCTGAACTATGTTGATGTTGTTCAATGGCTTATTCAATTGTAATGTTCAAGGGGCCTACTAGTAAAAGGGATAAAAACTGCACCATACAAATCATTCTAACTTTTGGGGGTGTAAATAAATATAAAAAGATAGAACAAATCTCAGGACAACAAAAAATAAATGTAGATTTCCTTCAATTTAGACATACAAACTTCATAATGAGCATTCCTTCCAAACAACTAAACCATAAAATGATACAATCTATAGAACAATCCATACCATTGCATTCATTCATAGTGAAAATTCAACACATACAAATCATTCACCATTCATTAACTTCAAAATCAACAAGAACACATCATCATCTCATCATTAAAATTCATAGATCAATAAACATAAAGAAACCACATTCACAGATAATTCAATGGAAATAGTCTCAGATTCATAATCTTTTATTGAATTTCATCAAATAAGAAACATTTATGCACAACATTCACTAGCATACGAATGACCATTTGTTCATTGACATCGCCATTAAAACTAAAAATTGGAAATAACATGAATTGTATTGAAAACAATAAAAAATGTCTAAGTTCCTTTGCATAAAGATGTAATTTTTTTCTAAAACTATAGCAATTATACTAACTTTCTCCTTAGGTAGCCAATCTCTCTTCAATTAGTTGACCTTTACAACATGAAGAGAAAACCTACATATAGACAAGTCCTAACACTAATTCCTCTAGTCAAAAGCTGAGATCCAATACTTTAGGGAACTACTGGAGTTGCATGAGATGATTGCCCCATTGATCTTCAGTTCAATTTTTGATGACCCTATATCAAAATATGATGCACAAATAGGAGGTTGAGCTGCTAGGATACCTTTAGTTAAAATTGTGGTATGATCCTGGAAAATAGGGGAGAGCTACTCAACTGGTCATACCATTTGATGCTTCACTCAAAAAAGAATATTCCATACACTTTACTCCCCTGTCTTTTGTTCAAGCAAGTACTCATCATAAATTTCTAGCACTTGTTTGAGCATGTCCACATTCGGCCCATCTACCCAGCTTTCCTCAAACTTTACTCTTCTCAATTCAGTAGAGGTGAACTTTTGCATATCACCCAATTTGGAAAGCTCCTTCTAAGCAATCTTTATTACCTCTTTGATATCCATGAACCTGTCAATCAACAAATCATCACCATCATCCCCCTTCTACATTTCCTCTTGAAATATATTATTTCATTTGTTTCTTAATTCATCAAGAGGGAAACCATCATCGACAGGGACATCTTCATTCACCATCATAGTAATGATTGCTTCCAACTCCACAATTTGATCTGTCAAATCCTTGGCAGCCCATTGTACCTCATTTCTATGGGAAAAAATAAAAGAAGTCTTGAATCTAATAATGTTGATAGTTTTATCAATGAAATCTGCATTACCTTCTTCAAGGATAGATTGTTCCAAGAGTGTTTTTTGAGGCAATTTAGTAATATATTTTAACTTCCTTACATGTTCTATGTATTCTTCTTGCTTCCAAATGTCTTAATCATATGTAGTCATATCATTGGATGATTCCAATGCTTCTTTATGAACCTTGTGGGCCTCAACAAGTAGTTCTTTCACCTCTTCATTCAACCTATCAATCCACCTATCTAACATCTTCACCTTGCTTCTCAACTCAAGAAGAGCATCAACTTCTTTCTTTCTTAACTAAGTTGGTGTTTGTGGAGTAGAAGATTGTATAGGCATAAAAGAGGATAGGTCCTTTAAGAACCTATGCAATTGATCTAATTGAGCCTTGAGCTCATCCTTCCTTTTATGTCCTTTACCATTATTGACTTGGTGGAAGATTCCACAATATCAATCAAGTCCATCTCATGGTTTCTTGTAGGCCTTCCCAAGTTTACAGTTCCCAGTTGATAATTAGTCAACTGTATCTCTGATCTATCCTTATCCACTATAGGAATGTCACATTCAACCAAAATATCTCCACAATCTGTCAGCTTGGTGGAGTGAAGGACTCGAGCCTTTTTCTTGGGCCTTTCCTTCTCAATCTCTTTCATCATGTCATCTCAGTTTAGGGGCTAGGGCTGGACTATCTACTTCTTCTCTAGGTTAAGCTTCAACCATGTTGGAACAGTAGGAGGAGTAACTACTTGTTGTGAAGAAGTGGTAGAGAAGAGAGGTTGTAGAATTGTCACCTTAGGTTGGGAATCAACCTCTTGTTTCTCTTTTTCTGTTATTTCCTTTGCAAGCCTATCAAATTCAGCTTTCCCTCTTTCCTCTTCCAATCTCCTCTACTCATACATGCCATCTCTTTTATTCTCCAATTGTTTAACTCTTTCCCACATTTTAGCTGCCTCTTGCCTCTGCTTGGCTTGCTATTTTGCTTCCTTATTCTTTAGCAGGATCTCCTTTTCATTCTTTTTCCTTTGAGCCTCCTCTACAGCCTTGGCCTTGGCATCAAGGTCTTCTTTTTCTCTTCTCTGTTGGGCCTTCTCTTCCTCAAGGTCATGGATCTTTTGTAGGAGAGCCAATTTCTCCCTCTTTGTATTGGATTTCCACTCACTTTTTTTTTGTTGCTGTAGGAGGTTTTCCTTTTCATTGTGCTGCCTTGCAAGCTCTTTACTCTTGGCTATGGCCTTAGCCTCTTGTTTCTTTGCAAGTGCCTCAGCTCGTGCTTTGGCATCAACCTCTTTCTTCACATCCTCAAACAACTTCCACTAGTCTTCAACAGTTAAAACATGCCCAGTTCTAGTATCTTGAATCTCCTTAGTAGTTGTGGTCATAAGAGGCTCATTGTCAGATTGTGTAGCCTCTAAATCAGTGTCAATGTCATGAATCCCAACCTCTTTTTGTTTGTCCCTTTCATCCTGTTCATAAATTCTTTCTACGGGTACTTCCGTAGTGGACTCCTCTGGAAGGGAAGGTTGAGATGAAGTTCCTTCTCTAGTAGTAGCAACTTCTACACCTTGTGTCTCATGAACTTTAGTTGGCATCCCTGGATCAACATCTCCTCTAGAGCTAGGGGGAAAGTACTCCAACTGTTCTTTAGGAGCTGTCGTCCTTTTTCTCCTCTTGTATCCTTGGGTACCTGTAGCTTTCCTCTTCTTTGAAGATTGAGCCTCTAGTTCCTTGATCCTCACGACTACGCATTGAATACTTCTATCGATTACTGTCCTGGCAAGTTGTTTTATGTCAATGAATTCTTCTTCATCCCAATTTATTGGGTCCAAGCTATTAGTTCCAATATTCTCAGCTTCATACCTGGGGTGTAAAACCACCCCATCATCTGATAGTGTATTAGGAATATATTTTTTCACACCATATTCAATCATTTGTGGGATGGTAAGCCTTTCATAATTTCTTTTCCTCACATCATAATAGTCTTGCATATCAATCCAAAAATATTCTAACAAATTGAAATGTTTCTAAAAAATGGTGGGAGAAATACCATTCATCTTGTGCTCTAGGTCAAAATGTTTCCTTGATGTATACAACCCCAAATTTAGAAATCTCAACTCTTCACATACTGCCTTTGTAGCCAAATTGTGAGCACAATAGTATTCTCCCAATTTCATGGGGAATTTGTGGATTCCAGGCTTATGTTTGTTTGCAAATTTTGCATTAACTCCTAAAGCCTAATATATGAATTCCATAAGCACCATCCTATCACTGCAACATCTTGGTAGTTGATGAGGATGTCCATCAAAGTTGGCCAATCTAAAATAGGAGAACTTGGGGTATTGGATGTACCAATGTCCCTATTTAGAAATGAAATCCATGGCCTCCCTGCTCATTCTAAATCCAACATCCCTTGTCAACCAGTTGACGATGACATTAGAGGAATGCATCATTGACCCTTTTGTAGTGTAGCTTTGAAGTTTGGAGGGTCAACTAATCATAGTGTTCCCATGCTTTTTTTTTGTCCAAGAGCCTCTCCTAATGCACCCACTACATTTAAACTAGGGAATATTCCCCTCCTTGTAGCTCAATAGATGACATAAGAAGTCATGAAGAAGGTTTTGATCTACCCCACCTTGAGCATTTGGTTATGCAAGTTGTATGATGAAATCATACCCCAATCAAATAGGTTCCTACCATCTAGAATGGTTTGAATGAATCGAAACATACATTCCTTGAAGTATGTTGAGTCCCTCTTTCCAAATACCCTAGAAATCATTAGGATTAGATCATCTATCTCCTTGTTGAAGTCTCCCCTCTTGGGTTGTTCAGGAACCTTGGTGAGGGACTTCTTCTTAGTTCTCCACCATTTCTTGTTCATGTGGGACCTATTGGGTTCCTTGTCCCTATTAAACAACTCCAATGCTTCTGCCTCAGTCAATTTCTTGGGGTTCTTTAGAGTAGGTGCATTAAACATGAACCTCATCATCTTTGGGGATAGATCAATGATCACATTCCCTTGGAGGTCCATACATTGTCTTGATAAGGGGTTGTAAGCCCCTACTGTTGTGATTATAAGTTTCGAGCATTGAATTGATAGGGGAAAGAATGCTACATGTGCTAGCCCAGATTGGGCTATTCTCTCAGTCCTTCCACTCACATCCTCAAATAAAGTTTCAACAAGCAACTTGTCAAGGTTGAATGGGACTAGATTGGTGTTTGTTATGTCTTCCCACTCTGAATCCAACTTGCTAGTTATGAGAGTAGCATTTTGGTGTTTGTATCTCAAGGTGTAGGGCAATTGTTCCACCTTGATCTTCTTGGGCTTTGCTCCCTTTGAACTTTCAGCAACCTACCCTTCTTTTTGTGACACTTCCTCTAATGCTTCTGACATTGTTTATTCTTGTGTTATCCTTTCACAGTTCTCTATTCTTCCCTAGGTAACCCTCCATACTTAGTAAAATTTTAAACTTGGTGGGAGTGGAACCGTGATAAAATCAGGAACCAAAGAGGTGAAGAAATAACATTAATCAGAACCGGATCAAAAATTGAAACTGCCAAAGTGTCAATATCCCATAACATTTGATGACCCGACCCCACCTAATTGGTGGAATCAAGTCCTGGATTGGAATCAAAACCATTGGAGGTGGACTCATTTCTGAAACTGAACTTTCATCAGAAAGTTCAATGGACAAATTCAGTTTCGGCTTTGATTCTGCCATGTATCATAGAGATATGTGGATCATCTTTGCATGCCGACACTAGTCAAACATGAGTCCAAAAAGGACATGCAAAGGAAAAAATAAATCTCGACTCCTCCCAGACCACTGGGACTAGATCAAACAAGCTAGAGAAAGTACTTGAAAAGGGTGCGAAGCACAAAAAACCTAACTCGTACGACCTGTCGACCTATATTCAAATTAGGTAATCCAAAAATCTACAATCAAAACACGTAAGATTGGAAAAAAAAGATCAGAGGGTCCCAAACAAGGTTTTAAAACAATTGTAAGGCACCAGAACCCCTCAAAAAGGAAAGCCCTAATCGAAACTAGGGCACGATGAAATGACAATGTCACCAAAAATGGTAAAAATGATAGGCGATAGAGAAAATACAATGAGGAACACAAAAGAATAAATAGAAAATGGAAGGAAAATAAAAATAAAACAACGAACAACAAACGTTAACACCAACTGCACAAAATGAAACACGACGAAGACTCACGGGAGAAAACCCACAAACGTGCGAAGAACACAAAATGAATAAAATGAATGGGAAAACACGAAATAGAATGGGGAAATACCACCTACCTCAGAACACTACTAGAAAGGTTGAAATTGTGATAGGGATCCGCTCACGCACTTTTTCCTGCAGCCAAATCGCACTCCTCCTCGAGTTCTCTTGACTCTTTGTTCATTAAAACACTCTAAGTATGCGCAATGAGCCAAATAACCTTTGATTTAGGTTTTAAAATCATTTCACATGTGTGAGGAGGCTATAATTAATTCCATTTAATGTAGTTGGTAGGGGACATAATCAGGGTGAAAATAAGTACACAACCAACATGTATGTCATAGGTAAAACGGGAGTGGGAGCAAAGCGAAAATAGGACTAGGAACTTTGTGAAAGTTCAATATTCCATCTCGGATCTGGATCCGGTCCTATGGCAGGGAAAGAATGACAAAGGAATGGGGGTGGAAATGAAACCAAATTTGGATCTAGAACTTAGCAAAGTTCTAGGTTCGAATCTGATTTTGGTTCTGCTCCCAACAAAGGGAACGAAATCAAGTGAAAAACAAAAGAAGAAAGGGGAACAGGATTGGGGAAAAAACCCATCCCATAATAGAAAACAAAATGAGAGAGAACACAAGACAGACAAAAGGGAACGGGATTGGAATGAAATTTGGACTTGGAACCTTTTGAAATTTTTGGGTTTAGTTTAAATTCTGGTTTTGATTCCGCAAAAGGGAAAAGAAACATAAAAAATGGGAAGAAACAAAAGAAAACCCAAGGGAGAAAACAATCCCAAGAGCCCAAGGAAAACAAGACAACAAAGAAAAATGGCAAGGTAAGAGATGGGGTCGAGATCGGAACAAAAATCAGACTAGGAACTTTGCAAAAGTTCCAAGTTCAGTTTCGATTTGTGTTACGAACCCACAAAAACTAAGAAGCAAAGACTTTGGAGGAAAAAGAAACAACTCCTAAGACCCACACAAGAACACCAAGAACAAATAAACAAAAGGGGGACCCATTTTGATCCAAAAAAAAATGGGGTGGTTATGCAAGGCATAACAGGTAGTTATTTGAAGGTACCTTCTTGTTCTTATTTCTTTTAATTTGAATTTATGTTTATATTTAAAATAGTTAAAATTAATATTCTCTTTTACTATTTTCTATTGGAATGGAACAACATTATGTTTTTAAGTTTTAGAAAATTTTATGAATTGTAGAATGGATTTCTCTTGTGTGTTTGTGTTTTATATGGAAGGAGAAGGATTTTGAATCTTCTCCTTGTCTTTTTGTTTCTTAAATGTGTATAATTTCTTGAGTTTTCTTTCAAGTTATGGTAATCCCTTAGGGTATGTGGGACAATCTAGTGAAATAGGCATTAAGAGATGATGACGATCCCATAGCAAGGATCATGGATCATGGATAATCTCCTAAGATCAATCTACCTTTAGTGTCTTCCTTAAGTTTCTTAAATGATGGTAAAGAGTTCTTATTGTTGGTTGGGTGAAGGAAATGTAAATAATAAATGACTATAATAAATGAACAACAATTGATAATGTTACCTAAGGCATGAAACCCTTGTTGAAGTGATGCCACATCATAAGTTTCCACAAATACTTGATGAAGAATGGTTGAATTTCCTTGAAGACCCGCAAGAGGTTATTTCATATAACACAAATACATTGTTGAAGCAAGGTGTAGTAATGGAAAAAGTAAGCCTTTTCCCTTACTTGGTTCATGTGAGCACCTTGCAAATATGTACAAAGCTTAAACTCCATACTATGGATTAGTTCATGCAAACTCACTAATTACTCCTATGAAATAATGCATCATGCCTTCATAAACAAGATAACAATACAAACTAATTGAGAGCATAAAAACAAGATACATATCTATCCCATAGTGGATTGGTGCTTCTTTGATGTGGAAAGAAGCCCTTTCCCAATCCTTGATAAGCTTGGTGATGAGGATGCAATGGACAAAATTAGCTTTCACTTGAAGAGAGTAACTTTGCATAAGATTGTAGCTGATTTGATGAAGGATGAAGCTTTCATTTATAGATTTTCTTGATGAGAGATTGGCCAAACGTATGAATGTGGGATAAAGAATCAAGCCAATGAGATGGAGACACTTGTCATCTTGTGAGTGGTTGATGCATGTGAAAGATTTGGGAAATGTGCCCAAGAGGGGGAAATTTCAAATTTGAAATGAGAGTTAATGCTGAGTTTGACTTGTGCAAGGGGACATGTAAGAGACATGTAAGACCTGTTAAATGCCTTGTTGGATGTACCTTTCAACTTTCTTTTGAATTCAAATTTGAGGGAAGATGCCATGTTGAGTGAAAATGCTGATTTAATAAATCAATAAATTGATTTATTGGTGCAAGTGGCAAAATATAGAGAATGCAAGTGGTTAGGATTAGCATTTAATCATGGTTAGATTATTTTAATGATGATTAGGATGATTTGACCAATTTGAATTGATTTAGGGATTTAAATAGAATCAAAGGGAGAAATATGAATTTTGAGACTTAATTAAATAAAGTCATGGTTTATCTAATTAAATGGATGATGCAAGATAAAGTTTGAATGAATTATGAGAGATGAAATGTTATTATTTGATTAAACCGTTGGATTGACCTGTATGCATATTTTTCGCATCTACATTTTTCCCCTCTTTGAAGCAATGTACTTGTTGCGTTGGTTCAAAGAATAATCTTACAGCGATCAAAATTCAAATTTTTTTTTATTTTTCAGATGCCCCAGTGGAAAGTACACTAGTACATTACCCCCTCAAGAGATCGAGTGAAAAGATTCGATTTGAGGGTCGATCTCATGATAAAGAGGTTCAAGATGGATGGTTATGGATGATGATGCAAATGAGATTATTTTAAGATGCTTAGAATAACAAATCTGTATTATCCTAAACAACTTAAATGATGATATGCTGTGAAATGGATGAGATTGATGATGTGATATGTTGTGATTATGCAATGGATGATTTATGTAGATGCTTAGACTAACATATCTATATTATGATGATGATTATGCATGTAAGATGATATGTAGAATACTGATGGTTTGTGGATGCAGGATGGATGCACTGGTGATGATGATTAACAATTCATGACATGATGTTAGTGCGGAAAAGAAGAAATTGGATGATGACAAGAGGATCCAACAAGCTCATGATTGGTCGAGACTTTATTAGAGATGATGATGATGATAGATTTTCTTATCAAGGATTGGGATTTTAAAAGGGCTACTTACCTTATGTTTGATTACACATGTAGATATGATGTATCAAGGTATAAAGAACAAGGATGGCGTTGTACCTAGTGTGATGGACTTTGACTCGACAAATAGATAGGAGTATTCTTGTTCACACTTGACATATAGAAACCTTGCTAGGACGTACCTAACAAAGCAAGTATTCGCCAAATTATTTTACAAGAACGTCCAACAAGCACAACAGACAAAAGACAATGATCATTTCCCCATTCCTATATCTCTAAATCCTTCGTTCAAATATCATCAAGAGGTCCTTGGAATGAGTGCAATAAGATAAATCAAAAGAAAAGATCAAGTATGCAAACAAGCCAATGTTCTTCATATCTCTAGCCAAAAGGATTTGTTTTGATAGGATAAGAATCCAAGTGATATCCAAAATGATGCCCATTGTCGGAACGATATATCCTAGGACATGCATTGTATAGGATGATGATGGTTTGATAAGTTGATTGATAGGCTGTTGATATAAGTTTGATTGACATGTCTGAAAATGATCAAGAGTTTGATTTTGTTTAAGAGGTTTGTTGTTTTCTTTTGATTTTACGATTGAAGCTTTGTTTTTGCCAATTGTTGCTATTGTTTCCGTTTGTGTTGCCAAAGGATGAAGGTGATGATTAGTTTATTATGGATGATTGATTATTGTGGGTGAAAGCAAGATGAGGCGGATGAATTTTTTCAAATATTTGGATGTTTTTGACATTTTGCAATGTTTTGAGGCTATTTTTTGGGTTTTTGGATTTTGCGATGTTTTTGATTTTTTGATTTTATGATGTTTTTGGATTTTGATGTTTTTCAAATGTTTTTGTATTTTGATGTTTTTCGATTGTTTTTGGATTTTTGATGTCTTGGGGGCTGATCAAAGATTAGCCTTGCCTATGTTTAAGCTCAAAGACGACGTAGTTCATATTCCAATGTTTTTGATGTTTTTCTGACTTTTTGAGTGTTTTTGGATTTTTTGATGTTTTGGATGTTTTTGGATTTTATGATTTTCTGATGTTTTTGGATTTTCGCATGATTTTGATGATTTAGATATGGATATGTGATTATATCAGTGCTTTGTTTGGGATTTTTTTGAAGACCAAGCTAAGCTTGATTGATCAAATCGATGGATTGATGATGATTATAACATTGTTGAGGATACACAACAATGCAAGGATTGGATTGATCAGGATTGATGACGATAACATTGTTGAGGATGCACAACAATGCAAGGATTGATTGATCGGGATTGATGATGATAACATTGTTGATGATGCACAACAATGCAAGGATAGTGTTAAGAAACACAAGGATTAGGATGGATATCCTAAGATGATGGATTGATTGGATTTGAATGATTAGGATTGATGAAGCTTGGTTTGGAACAAAAGTTGTTCGAATGATTTGACGTGATGTTTGAAGGGTGCGTTTGATGTGACTAATATTGATTATTTGGATTGATATTCGATGAAAGATGAAGCTTGATAAGGGATGTTTGTTTGTCAAAATATGACAGATTCTTGCTCACAAGTGGTGGACCAATTTGGTTTCACATTTACCAATGTTTGGATCACCACATAAGTTGGAGGATATAGATCAAGATTTATTCCCAAAGCAAGATGCCAATATCTTCCCCTAGTGTCTAGCAATGTATGGATGGATGGATATTGAAAGCATGCAAAGGATGCCAAGGATTATCTTGAGAGAAGATACAATGTTTAGATAAGGAATGCTCATTTGGATAATGCTTCATGGCTCAGATAATGCTGCATAGGATAGGATCAACGAAAATGACCCATGTCAAGATGTTTACCATAAGCAAGTGCAAAGTGTACACCAAAATTTTTCAAGATCAAGATAACTTGGATGATGGATGTAGATGGATGAAAATGGATTGGATCAATGGTTTATGGATGGATAGATTTACTATGGATAAGATGGATGGAATGTTGGCTTTATTATGGATGGGATGAGATGCTTTCACCTGAATTGGTGCACATAGATGCTCAATTCCACACATGACGCCTTTTTGCCAGGTTTTTGTCATGGTCTTTCCCAAAGCGCCACCGTAGTGGTTTTCACAGGAGGATGATTTTTTCTTTACTGTTTTCAATCCTTTTTCTATTTTTTTTTTGGATTTTCATATTTTTTGATTTTTTTGAAAGATTTATGCTGACCCACCTAGTGGTGTCAATGTAGATGCTTCTATCATAATGTGCCATCGATATCCTGCCTAAAAAAATTTCTTTGCTAAGATACGTGCACTTGAATGCAGCTTTAGGGATTCCTGATTTGCTTTGTCAATACCGAAGTTAACTTTGTCTCTATGTGCACATTGCGATAGAGTGCCTTCTAAATCCTTATGATGAAGGGTTGTTGCCAATACATGGTCAATGTGAGAATTGGATATCATGCGTGGAGGTGTGGATGGAGTGTTTTTAGGGATAAGAGATGGATTGGTTGACAACTTGGAATCTTTGACTCTCAAAACTTGGGAAGATGAGCAATGATGGGTGGATACAAAAGTGTGCGTGGAATTAGGACCAATTGCTTGATACACTTTGTACGTCTCTTGAAAAGCCTACTTTTGCTTTTGTGGACATCTTTGATGGATACTTTTCCCTTTTTTGTTTTTCCCCATAGTTTCTTTGACCGATGGAGTTTGATAGGGATAATCTTTCTTTCTATGTTTTGGTATCCATGTGTATTTGATTTGTCCATTATGCTTCTCAGCTTCTTTTTCTTTGATAATGTTCTTCATACTTTGATTCAAATCTTTCTTTCGAAGTTGGTCCTAATTCATGGATGGGGTGATGGGTGGATGAAGATTCATGGCGTGGCTGGTTGTAGTATTGGCAATGGTTTCACCATAAGGATTCTTCATGCTCCCTATGTTGTCTTTTGCTCAAGACAAAGTTTCCCCTAGTATTGTGGAAGTAGTACCTTTGTTCTTTGATTCTTCCTGTTCTGAGATGTCTTGTTCAATAAGCGTTCTCTGATAGATAGCCACTATAGATGATGTTAGTTCAATTTTCTGCTCTGCTAACTCTAAAATATCTTGTTCCGTCATAGCTATTTCCTTGAGTGGATAATGTTGGATATCTTTATTCATGATGTCCTTAGTCCGAATTTGGGATATATCAAATCCTGATGTTGACAACTTAGTTTCATTGTAGGAATCAATAATCTTCTCTTTTTGTGTAATAATATTAGGAGTAAAGGAATCTTGTTCTGAATGAAGATCATCTATGTGTCCATCTGCAAAAAGCATCTCATGGGTAGATGGAGGAGTATATTCTACATGGATATGATCATCTTGCATAGATAGGAGAGTGTCCATTAGATTATTGTAGTATCTTGAAGTAACAAATTCTTGATCTTGAATGATTTTGGGGTTGCTTTTGACATGCTTTGGATCAAGTTCTTGACATGGGTCAATTTCAATGGATGGATTGCTTACAAAGGGTTCTTGGATGTCGTCATTAGACATGGTAAGTGGTTCGATATCCTCAAGTGTTGAGTTCAGGGTTCTTTCAGTATCTATAACCATGAGGTCTAAGGGGTTTGAGATGTCTTAGAAAGGACCATTGCTAGACCTTAGTGAAAGATGTTGATCATGCTTTGGGATAAATTCTTGAGATATGTCCTCTAACTCATAAGGAAATTTAGAGACAATTTCGACATGATCATTGGTCAACGGATCATGCATTATGTCAATAGGATCAAATAATCCTAACACTCCTTGAAATAGATCACTAAAAAGTTTCTCTTGATGTATGGTGAGTTGATCATCAGATGGGGTGGAAACATCTTCAAGGTGCTCATCAATGGAGAGACCTTGATCATTGTTTTCAACAATTTTCATTTTTTGTGTTTGTGCTTGCATTTGTTGGGCAGCTTGAGAGGCTTGTTGCACTTGTTGAGCTTGAATTTCTTGTTGTGTGGCTAGATATTGTTGGATGGCCTTTTGGTAGGCATGGTGAGCTTTTAGCACAATGTCATATTGTCTTGCTGTGTTTGGTTTTGGTGGTAGTGGTGGTGGATTTGGAATTGTGTTGGATGCAGTGACAAGTTGTTGAGATATGTTTGGAGCGATCATGGTAGTGAGGGATTGAGATATGATGGGTGTGATAGGGGTGGTTGGAGTGATCGAGGTGATAGGAATGGTTGGAATGATTGAGGTTATAGGCCCTTGGGAGACCATATTTTGATTTGTCAGGATTGATGTTGTCATTTGATTAGATACCCTCTGTTGGTGCAATGTCGATGGTATATTCAAAGGATTTGATGTGATGGCTTGATTGGTATTAGGTGGATTAATTTGGATGGAGTGATTGGTGCTAGGTAAAGGGGGAAGCCCTAAACCAAGGAATGATGTTGATATGGGTAATGGTGGTGGAGATGTCTCTTGGTGCAATGGCTCAACTATTTTGGTAAGTGCAACAATTTGATCTCGCCAAATTTGTTCTTGATTTCGATCTTGACTCCCTTGATATAGTTGATTTGGCTTTTTTTCACACATATTTGGAATGTGTACTTGTGATTTTTGAATGGGATTATGGGTAAATTGATTTTGGAAATTGTTTTGATTTGGCATGATAGGTTGAAATTGAACATTGTTGATGTTGGGAATCACATTGCCTTGTTTTGGAGTCGTTAACATCTTGTTTGGATTCTAAACAACATTTTTGTGATTTGTAAACATATTTATCCCAAAGTTTGTTAGATTCATGTTTCGAAAACTTGTATTTGGTACATTCTCATTTGGCATGTAGGGACTTGGTGGGATGACATTGTTCATTTGAAGGATCATGCATTGATTGTTCGGTTGGCCAACTTGTAGGTTTGGATTTAGATCTACCATCGAGAAATGTGTTCCAATCTTTGATTTGCACATACTCACACTCTTTGTGCCATTGAAATTTGTAGAAGGTAATGATCCCATGTATGGATTGTATAAGTGTGAGTTTTGATAATCAATCGACATTGTAAGGCTTTAAAAATCTAAATGATTTGGATCACTCATGATGTATGGATCAAGTTTGTATTCCATGTCCCCCTTGTGTTTTGAACTTGTTGCAAAAGTGACCTCTAAGGTTCTTAGGACCTACGACGAGATGAAGGATGAAAGGTGTAAATGATATGAGTTTTGAACGTTTAGGGACTTTGGATCAAAGCTAGACTTAGGGTTTGATTTTGATTGGTTTGATTTGGATAATGAAATTGTAAACCCTAAGATGTTAGAAGTGATCTTGGGATGAATTTGTTCAAATAATTTCTGATTTAATTAAATGAATGAGAAAGGATGCATTCCCATACACCTAACTAAACAAGGTGATTTTGATTTTGATGATTTACCCAAGCCTAGAATGATGTTTCCAAAGCTCTAAAGTTGTTTGTGGGATGAAGATGATAAATGTTTGGGATGAGTGAAGTGTTTGAATTTGATCCTAAATCAACCTAGGAAATATTTGTTTACTAGACCAAGATAGTGAAGAACATGCCTTTCACTAAAAGTAATTCAAAATCGAAAGATCAATGTTTGCATGAAAACCATACGACCAAAAGATGCCAAGCACATATGTGGGGTCCAATTGATTGAATATTTTTTTAATGGATTCTTTTTACCAAAAACACACTCTTGATTAGATTTTTGAATGTAGATGTCTAATGTCTCAACTTTCCCCTTATCCCACAAAGTGTATTATGCGGAAACCAAGGAAATTTAAGGCAAGAGTTACCTAAAGTTGACCTTAGTAGAAGAAAATTGAGACGAAATCCAAATGTTTAGATTCCTCTAAGGATACAAATCCCAAGGGCAAGCAATAACATGTGAATTTGTTCAAGGATATTTTCCTCTCCTAAAGGGTTTGCAATTTGGATGATTCGTTGAATGTTGGTTTTCCAATGTTTTCGATTAAAGCACTATGTTTTCAAACTGACTCACAAGCAATATAACATCCTAGCTCAATTGGTACATTTTTCTTGGTGGGCTTACCTCATGCCCTTCATAGTAGAAGAGATGATTTTACATGCAACCAAGGAAAAAATATAAAGGTATGTTAAGAATGAAGTCTTAACCTCTATATTTCAACCAAGATTGGACATGGCAAGTAATTTCTTGGAATCTAAGTTCCAATGCACCACTTTGATAAACTCGTTGGATGGACTGGATGGCAACTACAAACAAGGTTCTTAATGACACAACGTCGGGGACATGGCACCTTGCGAGCGTCCAACAAGCCACTAAAGGCTTTAATCAATCCTACTAGGGGCTCTTATACATTTTATGGTAGTACCCCATTTTGAAAGACACTGTACGACTAAGGTCTACATACCATGAGGACTTGACAGTTTAGTCTTATCCATTTATATACCGGCCCGAATGAAAAACCAGTTGGAGTCACCTTCGAGTTCTCCTTTTGGATGTGTCTCTTAGGCAGGCCCCTCTAAAGGTGACTCAAAGCAGTAAAATGCATTTTGAGTGTTTCTCTTGCACCCCAGATCACACGAAGCACAAGGGGAGAGGATATGCACTCAAAATGAACTAAAGAAAAAATCACACAAATCAAGCACTTGTTCGTTTTATAGCCTTAAAGCAAAGATGAATTCATTTTAGAGCACCAAGCTTGAGTGTGAAATTGATTTGTTCAATTTTTAGCCCAAAAGTAAAAACTAGTCAGTTTCTAGGGTTTAGTTTTTTAAGCCTTTGTAGCAAAAACCAAAACATTCTTTTTAGAGCCCAAAAGAGGTGAGTTGATTCAAAATAGAAAATTAAAGCATGAAACAAAATCCTTAAGCATTTAAAAATGCTTTGTTGGTTTCAAGTTTTTAATGTCCAATTCTTTTTCAACTCCAATATACTTTGTTGGTTCCAATGCTTTCATTTATCTGCCATGATGCAAAGTAGATCAAATTAATGGTTAAACATGAAGAATTGATCAAATTTAATAGATAGGCTCCACCTCAACAATATGAACACAACAAATTGAAGTTATAAAAAAAAAATGAATCACCAATCAATAACTTTTTTAAATTAAAATAGAAAATGAATGGTTTGCTTTTTCAAATGCCAACAAGGAAGAAAGTACTACATTTGTCTTCCCTAGAAAGATACAAATTCCTACTACAATCTCAAAATTCAATTGTTTACTGTATCTAATATATGTCAGAATGATATCATGAAGCAGAATATGAATTTAAAATTCTAAGAAATTCCATTTCAACAACACCATTCAATTCTTAATAAAATAGATTTTACAGCCACAAAAAGCTACCAAATCTACCTACCATCGATCTCACTCTCTACCAACTGGTTCCATGAATGCATTGCCTGACATAATAATTTTTATTGCAGAATACATAGAAAAAAACACATCAAACATGATTATCTCTGCGAAGCTATCAATACCAAAAGCTATAGATCTCAATCTCAGTGAACTAGTTTCATTAATACATTGTCTGACATAGTAAAATTTATTGCAGAATATAATGACCTCAACATAGTAAGTGATTTCCTTTGTGAAGTTATTGAGCCTTGTTTCAATGCAAAAGATAGAGTGGATAGGGTTGATAAGATTGAGGGAAAGGCATGACACTGTTATGATAGAGTAAAAGGCACAGAGACTGTCTGGACAATTCTCAAGAAATAGATTTGTAAATAATATGAGCACAAAAACAAGATATTTTAATCATCAGGCGGTATGAGGAGAGCTATTATTAGATTTCTAAATCACATCATCTACAGTAATCGATTTTCAAGTGATTTGATGTGCAACAGAGGCATTTATGATGCTCAGTGTTACTTTCCTGCATTGCCTTTAGCAGGTGTAAAATCATGGACTTGGATTGCCTTCCCTCCATCAGTACTTTATCATTTCGAAGACACTTGGGTATGTAAACATGTAGAAACCCCAACTTGCAGACTACCTTCCTAGGATTTGGAGGAGAAGCGACAACTTCATTTGTTGTTTCTTCCCATCAACATCCTGAGTGATATCCTAAGATTAAAGCTAAGGGATCACCAAAAGTTGAAAGCGTTCACTGCAGAAGGAACAAATACTTCTCCTCTTGCACATTCTTTCCCAAAGGATTTGGAAACTTTTATGCAATGAATCTGTAGCCTCTCTGCTTGTTCCAAGATGGAAGCATAGAAATGGCACGTAAAATGTTTAACAAAATGCCTTAAAGACATGGTCTCATGGTACATCGTAAGCATAGGATAAATTTATGGCAATAGTATAGGCGAAATGCTTTGGTATACAAGTATGCATAATGCAGAAGTATAAACAAGGCATGCAAACTGCTTGAAAAAAAGCCTTAAAGAAATGCATTTAATGGTCTGACGTCTGGATTTCAAATAAAAATGCTAGAGTCCAATCAGGACAAGAGAAAAATGTTCATCTTCTTTCACACATGATAAATGATTGAAAAATATTTAGGATCTTTTTGAACCACAGGCTTCAAAACATTTTTTTTTTTTTTGTTTTTGAACCACACATGATTGCAGAATATGCGCGCAGAATAAATTTTGTTGAAAATGCTTTAGAAACTTTCAAGCAAAAAGCATTTGACAAGTGTAAAACAAAAAAGGTAGACTAGCGAATAAATGCTTTAAAAGAGCTTTCAAGCTAATGCAACTAGCTGGTGTAAAAACCAGAATACCATTTATTCACCACGTCCTCCTAGCTTATGCCAAAACAAGAGCTTTGGAACAGGGTTTGGAGAAAAAATCTAAGTCATTATGGAAAATCCAAGATGAGTTACAAAAGAATGTCCAGCCGACAGAGTTGGAAGAGATGCTCATAGCTAATTCTCAAGACCCAAGTAGCTCAAAATATATGTACCAGTGAAGAATGAAAGAAAGTGCACAATACTTTTGATGTATTATATGCATACTTCCTTGCAAAAATGACCATTCATAGGCTTCATAATGTTTTTGAACTGCCAATGATTGGAGAATATGCATACAATAAAATAAATGTAGATATGAAACTTCTTAAATAAATGTGATGGTCAGATGTAAAAACCAGTATGTAAGATATTGCAATAGATATGAATATGATAGATATTGTAAACCTTTTACTCAATATGTGTGATGAGAAACAACACGAATAGTTGGAAAATACTTCAAGCAGACATGGGCAGACCAAAACAGGAAGTGCATATAGAAGTTGAGAATGATAGTGATATTTAGAAACAACAAAACACCAATCAGATTTTAGAAATACCAGTAACACACATATCCAATAGGTAAATGCCCTCCTTCTAGCACCAATATGTGAGCACCTTGCAAATCTGCACAAAGCTTAAACTCCATACTATGGATTAGTTCACGCAAACTCACTAATTACTCCTATGAAATAATGCATCATGCCTTCATAAACAAGATAACAATACAAACTAATTGAAAGCATAAAAACAAGATACATATCTATCCCATAGTGGATTGGTGCTTCTTTGATGTGGAAAGAATCCCTTTCCCAATCCTTGATAAGCTTGGTGATGAGGATGCAATGGAAAAAATTAGCTCTCACTTGAAGAGAGTAACTTTGCATAAGATTGTAGCTGATTTGATGAAGGATGAAGCTTTCATTTATAGATTTTATTGATGAGAGATTGGCCAAATGGATGAATGTGGGATAAAGAATCAAGCCAATGAGATGGAGACACTTGTCATCTTGTGAGTGGTTGATGCATATACAAGATTTGGGAAATGTGCCCAAGAGGGGGAAATTTCAAATTTGAAATGAGAGTTAATGCTGAGTTTGACTTGTGCAAGGGGACATGTAAGAGACATGTAAGACCTATTAAATGCCTTGTTGGATGTACCTTTCAACTTTCTTTTGAATTCAAATTTGAGGGAAGATGCCATGCTGAGTGAAAATGCTGATTTAATAAATCAATAAATTGATTTATTGGTGCAAGTGGCAAAATCTAGAGAATGCAAGTGGTTAGGATTAGCATTTAATCATGGTTAGATTAGTTTAATGATGATTAGGATGATTTGACCAATTTGACTTGATTTAGGGATTTAAATCAAATCAAAGGGAGAAATATGAATTTTGAGACTTAATTAAATAAAGTCCTGGTTTATCTAATTAAATGGATGATGCAAGATAAAGGTTGAATGATTTATGAGAGATGAAATGCTATTATTTGATTAAACCGTTGGATTGACCTATATGCATATTTTGCGCGTCTACAGTTTAATAATTGCCATTAAAGCTAAACTGATGATGTCTTGGAGTGGTGTTGTAATGTCTTGTACACATTCACACTATTCTAGGACCTTTATTTGACTAAAACATGCCTTAATTGATCCTTTTCAAGGGTGTTGTAAAGTTTTGTAACACACTTTCACACTTTTCTAGGATGTATTTGCTTAATTAAGCCTTATGGGCCCCTTTCTAATAAAATGTGTTTAAATTTATACCTTGTTTAAGTGTTGTAAACTGTTTTAAGGCACTTTCACACTTATCTAGGTGGTCTTAATTAATTGTGTTTAATTAGAGTTATTAACCCTCTTTTAATTCAAATTTAGGCCTTAATTTTGACACCTCCTGAAGATCTATCCCGACAATCATAATTTAATCAAAAAATTATTTCATTAGGAAAAATTTTGTCTTGGTAAGTTGAGCCAGGAGCCATTCGCCCTTGATGGAAAATGGGTGCTCCCTTAATAGGACCCCCCTTTCTCAGCTAATACAAAATGGGTCTTTAGCCCTCTTTCAATCCACTAGGGTTAGGTCTTGGTAAGCTTAGCCAAGTCCTATTTTCCCAAGGTGGCAAATGGGTCCTCCCTTAAAATGAGACCCCCCTTTTTGAATTTCATTCTAGTGGGAATTTAATAATGTTTCTTTCCAGACCTAGAGTCAAACTTAATTCTTTGAATTTCAGGGTTGATCTCCTAATTTAGTATAAATAAGGGGTTAATTCACATTATTTCTCCTAGCAATTCATTCCAAGCAAACTAGCAATTCATTCCAAAAAAACTAGAAATTCATTCTAAGAATTCAAGCATTCAAGTGATCAAGAATTAGAGCATTTCAAGAGCATTCACAAGGAATTTCAAGGCATATTTCAAGAGTTTATTAGAGAAATTCAAAATCATATCACCATTTCAAGGGTTTGATGCATGAATTCATGTTGTTGAGCTAAAGAGGTGGATGTAGCATGTAAGATCTATTTTTAACTATTGTTCACATCATTTCCAAGGATCCTAGATCTACATTCTTCATGGCTGCTATTAAAAATTTTGAGATATGTTCCTTAATCTCTTGTAAAATCTTCTTCTAGAAATATCCTCACCAATTATCCTCAAGGTCATCTACCTCTTTTTTCTTGCTAAAAAATATCCAAAATCCCTCTTATTCTACGTTCTTCCCTTAGTCTTCCCTATTTTTATCTTGTAGAATAAATATTTTGTATCCTTCAACATTATCATTCCAACAACCATTTATTAGATATTAAAAAGATGGATTTATAGCCACATAAAATTCATCTGAAAATGGATTCTTACATTCCTATTATTGGTTGCTAAATTGGAAGAAATAGGCTAATCATTTAATTCTCAAAAGGAATGACCTTCAAGAAGACATCTAGGGCTTATACAACCAAAGCTAAACTCATCATAAATTGATCCAATCTAAACTTTTGTTC
Source organism: Sequoia sempervirens (assembly GCA_007258455.2). NCBI lineage: Eukaryota > Viridiplantae > Streptophyta > Pinopsida > Cupressales > Cupressaceae > Sequoia > Sequoia sempervirens. The sequence continues at coordinate 663,496,031 of VDFB02271358.1, forward strand.
TCTTCATACACGGGCTCATGTTATTCAAAGGGTAATAACCCTCTCTAGGCCCTTTGTTGATGGGTGTTTTGCACACTTTCTCAACATAGGTAATGCACATGTGCATCACCTCTCTTGAAAGACAATCTTCCACAATCAGATTGCAAAACACTATCCCAAGGTCTCTAATGTCAGGTCTTGATAGTGCTTGGAATCCTTTGGTTGATGTTTGATGTGATTTTGCTATTAATCATAGGGAAAACTTACATAGCTGGATGCGAGATGAACCTCGAAATGGAGTTCAAAGATGGGAAACTAGAGTGCAGTTTGTTGCAAGTTCGAACAACAATCTAAAACTCGAATGTTGTCTTAAGATTTTGCTTTACAATGTGAAATGAACCTTATCACAAGTTACTTCTTAAAAAGAAGGGACAAAATTAGGGAAGAGAAGAGGTTCCTAGATCTGAAACTAACTATGAATAGTAATCATGGAGGGTTCTACTGTGGACAACTTCCTTCAAACATAATTTCACTTAACTAGAAAATTCACAGTATCATGAAATTTGTGCTATCTTCTAAGGACTACAAATGTTTTACCATTCATTAACCATAAACATGCATGAACAAATATAAAAGTTTGGTTCAAATTTCAATTCAAAGTCCAGACTAACTTTGCACAACTATCTACCATCAGTAAACATTAAAAAGTATGGAAAAGAAAGGCATCAACATAGAAAAAATATTCATAACCATTGAACAACATTACTAAATCTATCAAAGCAATCAAAGACTATGAAGAACAACAAAGAAAATCTAACTAAATCATCTAACTATGGGAGATGAATCATGAAACATGTAAAGAAACTCATAAATCCACCAAAGTCAATATATTTCTATTAAAATTTCTGCAACATGTCTTTACAACAACTCAAATCTCCTTGAAAATGAGAGGAGACCCCCTATTTATAGTGTCCAAAAGGTAGAATGAATGGCCAATATTGATTTTCATTATGTGGCCAAGATTCACTACAAACTAGGGTTTTACCTACCCCCCAAATATATTACATTTTAAAATACATTTTGTCCCTTTCCCTATTTTGTCCTCTAGTGGTAGAACTGTAGCATTTTGTCTTTTTGTTGATTGCCTTTGTTGTAGCTATTCTGTAAGGAATTCTTCATCAATAATAGGGTTCCCTTCTTGCTTCTTCAAAGCGGCATACTGCCTGAACTTCAAAATCAGTGGCTGGAATTTCTGAACTTCCACGATCTTAGATTACAACACTTAGTAACTCCATTGCTTGGACCCATTGGTGACCTTTTCTCAATCTTCATCGTACTTGGCAGTGTGATCTTTGAATTGTTCAGATTGGGTGAGGGCTTGAGCAACAAAACTCAAGAAATCTATAGTAACCTCTCCTGTCATTCCATCTTCCATCTTCTTATGGAAGTGCGGCTTTAATCAATTTGAACAACATGCATATCAAACCCCATCATTAGCTTCAAATATTAAATGCAATCTGCTCTAACATCCTTGGCCCAGTCAATATTTGGATCCACCTTGTAGAACACCTGCTCCAATCTTTCCTTTCAATTCAAAAATTCTAGCTTCCACATATCTATGAGCCAATGATCATCCTCCTTACATGCAAGCTCCTTTTCCCAAGTTTTCTTTGGCAACTTGAGGATGGCCTCAATTTTCAGGTAAGTAGACCCATATATCCTCGGGAAGTCCGTACAAAATTTCCTTGTGCCCTCAAGAGACTTTTATACCTCCAAGAACTTGTTTTTTGTCTTAACAACACAACCGATGTCCATGTTTCCAACATCTAGGACCTGTCAGAACCATTCTTTCGTGGTATTTTCCAAGTTCTTCCTTTTTTTGAGCTTGTCAGCCTACTCCTTGGACAATAGCTGTGGTGGAGCCAAGGATGTAGTAGGCTACTCTTCTACTGATGACCACTACTAAATGGAGGTTGTCAAATCAACCACTTGTGCTTTGAGCTCATCCTTGGAGATCTTATCTTGTTGTGTTAAATGCACCACCATGGCAATGAACTCCTGAAGGTGATCCACCTTTTGCTCTCTTGAAGCAGTTCCCAGGTCGATGGTAGAGATGTTATAGCTTATTCCTTCTTCTCCCACCACTAGCATAGCTACTTGCACTATTCTGGATCCAGAGGAATCCATTGTCACCTTTGATCTAATTTTAGGCTTTTTCTCCTTTTTAGTGTTGATCTGATCTTGGGCCAATATGGCCTCCAATCTTGTTCTTGGATCGTTTGGGGCAGGAGATTTCTTCTCCAGTTGCCTTTCCAGCCAATTGGGCATTTAGGACTTTTCTTTGGTTGATTCATGGTCACCTTCCTTTTCATCTTTCCTAATTTCAATCTCTTTATCACTATGAGCCTCTTGCTTTGTCCTTGTATCTTCCTCTTCCTCATCAGAGTCCTGGATAAACACCATGCATTTGATGTGGGATTTAGTGGGCATGCACTCCTTGAGGTTGTCCTCCCATTCAATATCTCTTCCTTCCTTTTCTTCTTCATGCTCATGTCCCTCTGGTTGCTCAGTCTCCAGATCCTTGTGGATTTTAGTGTCTTCTTCAGGCTTATCTTCTTCTTTATCTTTCTTTCCCTTGCGTGGAGGTGGCACATCCTCATGTTCTTTTTTTTCTTGTTCTTGCTGCCCTTCTGAGAGAGGTACCTCCTTGCCATGATTGGGGCCTTCCTCTTGTTCACAAATTAGAAGTTCAATGCTTTCTTCTATTTTATCACCTTCCTTCCCTTCCTCTTTGGGATGTGGTCTTTCCATTTCTTCCCCAACATCTTTCAGTTGTCGGGCTAGCTCTTCCTCAAAATTGGCATCAAATGTTTGTCTAATGAATTTAGTGCTTGCATCCTTTTCTTCATCATTCTCAGAAGATTCTGTCTCCTCTCCTTCATGAACTACCTTATCAATTTGCAAATGCTGATGTTCTGGATGATCATGGTAGTCGTCTGCTTCCTCCTTGAATGCCCTTGTGGCTTCCCTCTCTTGTCTCTTCAACTCCTCAAATATTTCCATTGTGGCTTTCATCTCTGGTGGTTCAGTTGGGGGCTTTGAGATAGGAATGTTGGCAAGAACCTGTGCTAAGGCATCCTAGATGGATTGATTCATTAACACCTTAGAAGTTTTGGAGGGGACACCCTGCATATGCCATGAGAATGCTTCTGCAAGGGAGAGTTTCCATATAGGTATTGTTGTTTTCACTAGTGGAAAGAACATGGTTGGTGACATGGAAGCATAAGAAAGTGGAGAGGTGGTGGCAAAAGGATGAATCAACCACCACAATGGGTCCAGTTGGTGAAGAAGAGGCAAGGTGGACCGAGATGTCCACCGTAGGTGGGGAGGTAGCTACCATGGCTTGAGAAGTAGGTGGAGGAGTAGCAGTAGTGGAGGTAGATGATGGGGAAGTGGGTTGATCAGCCTCCATATCCTCTCCCTCATGGAGTGAATCCTCTTGAATAATGGGAATTTTAGTGACACTTATTTCTTATGTTTCTTGGAAGGTTCCCCTTTTGAGGCATTTCTAGCATACACTTTTGGATTGGAATGCTACTTGTCAGTCTCCTTCCTTTTCCTTGAGTGAATGAGTAGAGGGGACTTCAAATTTTTTGAGCTATTGATGTAGTAGCTACCCCACCATCTGTTCCACTTGGCTCACTTTCTAGCCCTTCATAATTCATCACGCCCCTTGTTGCTTCAATCGGGAAACTTTCCCATCAATCCATTCTTTTGTATGAGCCCCGATGGGCTTGGTCAGAATGTCGAGGTCATCAACCTCTTGCTCATCCCAATCAATTAGCGGTAGTGACAAATTAGCAACTACATCATACTAGGGGTCTATCATTGTGCTCTCATCTTCTTTTATCTGATCGGGCACTGGGAACAGGTTCACCCTTTTTACAAAGTATGCAGTCATATGCATATAGTGTGTCATCTGCACCTCATAGTCATCCTTACAATTGGTCTAGAAATCTTCAATTCTATGAAGATGGGCATATTCATGTCTAAGTTCCTTCCTGATGTGGTCATAGGGGTCCAGCTGTGGCCGAGCCATGTGGAGTCTGAAATTATACTTAGCCAATTCCTTTTTTTAGTTTTGAGCACACTAGGAGGTGAGGAGCTCGTACATCCCCTGGCCGAAAGAAAGGGGATAAGAAATCCTAGCTAGATGTTTGTTGCTTAAAAGGGTGTGTACATGTCGCAGCTGTCGAGAAAGCTCCAACAATATTATCTGGTCATTGGGGTACCAGGGCATCTTGTTTGGTCTTTTTGAGAAGCCTTCTACATGAATGCATGTAAACTTCAGATACTGAATAAACAAAAAAGCATATTGTTTAAGGATAGCATGAGCACTATGGGAGACTTGTCTCTTGAAGTCACCCCTGAGAAACTTGATGATATGACTTGTAAAAGCATCATTTACCCTGCAGTAGTCCTTCTTGTAGTTCTTGTATTGCAACTGGGGGTACCTATCATAAAATTTCAGCTCCCTGCCTTGTTCTTCATTCAGAGCTCTAAATAAGCCACTATATTGCCTTCGTTCGACCAAGGAATAGACCAGGTAGGATGTCATGTAGAACTTGGAAGTCTTTTTGATGGCCATGAACTGCTCGTGAAAGCAATCACTTATTATCCCTCCCCAGTAGAATGTGGTATCCTCTTTTTCGTAGAGAATCTGTTCAACAAAGTAGACCATCCATTCTTGAAAGTAGGCAACAATAGGAAGGCCCATTACTCTACTCAGAAGGGTTACTAGATCATGATAGTCTTCATAGAAGTCATTGTGAAAGAGCTCCTAAGGAACCTTTGCAGCGCTGCCCCTCTTCTCCTTGAGCCAATGTTGATTTATAAGCTTCTTACATTTAATGGGGTCCTCATTCCACATTTCCTTACACTCCTCTATTGTTGGAAATTCCATCTCCCTAAAGGTAGGGCTATGAAAGGTCTTAGTTAATCCTTGGGCCAACATTTCAGCTAACACATTTCCATCCTTGTCCACTATTGTTCTAGTTTTCGGTTGGTATGCCTCCCTACAAGCCATTACTAGTTCGGGGGCAATAAGAGCGAGAGGAAAACCTACAACTTTGGCTATCCCACTGCTTCTTATCAATCTTGCGTTCTTTGTCTTAGGGTTGATTCTGACCCTTTATATGAATTCATTGATGTCCACATGTCCTATGTTGGTGTCAGATATTTCCTTCCAATCTATGGTGACTTTAGATTGCAAGGGTTCCCCTTGGATCTGGTATTTCATTTGGTCTTTGTCTTCATTCCCATGAAGAGCTTTCCTTGTTTTCTTCCCTTTGTCTTTCTCTACGACTGCCCCCGAGGGTCCTACACCCAATTCCATATATTCTGCACACAGATGCAAGGTGAGAATAATCAAGCATGAAAAAAAAAAATGTTAGCCAAATCCTTGCAAACGGAGTTAGATCAGATAATTCAGCATTTGAAAAATCTAACAAATAATCCAAGTTGTCATTTAGCAGTTCTTAGGAGGTAGTTTGGATGGTTGAAACCCCAGGGGTCGGACTTCCCTGGCTAGAATGTTCTTTTAAAGGGAAAACAGGGCAAGGCGATCTACAAGGTTCCACTCGCCTTGGGACTTTTCTAGATTGGAAGGTCCACTAAGTAAAGTGCCCTATTTTGGCACGTTGGTCAATATTAGTTTGTTGAATAGAGGACATTGTGACCATCCTTGAGGCATTCAGAATCAAGAGGGATGGCCATCTGGAGTTTGTCGTTTGTGAAGGGCCTTGGTGAGATGAGATTCTGGGGAAAATTCTTGCCAGCGCGGGTCCAGCAAGCTTGGAGGATGTCCGACATAGCAGTTTGATTGTTTAAGTATCTTGGGTCAGACAAGGTGGGAAGTTGTGAGGAGGTCACCGTTGGAAACGATGGATAGTGAGAAGAGGTTTGCTAGAGGAATTCTAAGGGCACAGGTTTGACAGGAGGCTTGTCCTATATGTTTTCTTTGTTTTCACTGAATGGAGTTCATCAACCAACAAAGGATTGGGTCGCAGATGCCAGGAAGGTGAAGACAATTCTCCCTTTTGTAATGGATAGGATGGGACGGAGTCCCGATGGAAGAAGTCTGGCAGGTATGATCCGTAAAAGGTTGGGGACACTTGATTTTTATCATTTTCACTCATGCAACCAAAGGATGACCAGAGCCCAAGGAGTGGAAAGCAGACACCAGAAAGCCATGAGAAATGACAATATTGTCACAGTGGTTCGTGAACGAAAGTCAACGAACCAGAGCCCAGAGGGCACTTGGTAAGGTTGTTTCAACTTCAATGTTGAGTAGTGAATGGAGGATGGGGTCCAGAGGCTAGATGGCTGGAGCCAAAATGTCATGTGAAAGGGTGAATGATGGGTGGCGTCCCAGGGATAGAATCTCATGGAAATGGACCCGGGCCATGTGAAGGATCACTACGTTTTAGTTCAAAAGATGGCATTCCAATGGCGAAGGATGAAAGTCTTCCCACCATGGGGGGGCCAAGAGGTAGGTTCACCACTCGACAGTTCATTTTGTTTTGCATGTAAGTGATGACGTTAGGAGTCGGCAGGTCCGAGAGTCACAAATTCCTTTACCAAAGAACGATGATGAGGGAGTGAGATTTTGTTAGTGCTTTAAGGGCGATTCATGAAGGTTTCTTAAAATTCTACCACATGGGTTTTAAAAACCTCATTTTTCTCTATCAAATGTATTCATTTTTCATTCTTTTTATCCATTATTCTTGTGTAAAATCATAGAAAAGCACAACAGAAGGGTAGACGACCAATTTACCGCTAGAGCCTAGTGAATGAGGATGATGAAACTGTTGATAGATGTGAAGGACCGGTGAAGGGAGGCTATGGGATTGAGGGCTGCGCACGACGACTGCTCTAGATCACTCTGATTTTCTTTGGCTATCTTGACATATGAAAATGACAAGTCAAATTGGCCTATTTATAGAATTTTATGGCATTAAATGCCATCAATAAATGAGTGTACAACCATCATGGAGTTGGTGAATTTGGAATTCAAAAAATAACCATGAGGGGTCCCAAACTCAGAGGTCGGAAAGTCATGAGTAGATAGTCTTTTTAATTGTTTGATGGAAAGCCACCGATGAAGAAAACCCCAGGGTCCGACGGGTAGAACTCTAGCAGAGAATGGTCATTTGGGAAGGGAAAATGCATAGCAGAAACTTGGGAAGGGAGATCCGGTAGACCAGGCTCGATGGGCCCCATGGATGATGGGTGACTTAGTCATTGAAAGCACAGGAAACAATGATTAGGATGGAAGGTCCCGAGCTGTAGAAGGTTAAGGCCTTTTGGCCATTAGAAATAGCGAATGCAGAAGGGAAATTTGGCATGGGAAACCCGACATGGTAAACTCGGAGAGCGCCAAGGACTCTGGCAGAGGAAAACTACCAAGGGATCTCCGCAAAGGCACCTGACTTAGAAAATTTGAGGGGAATGCAACATGGTCGACTTGAGATGACACTTTGAGGCTCGTTGACCATTTGGGACACAAAACAAGGGTAACACAAAATGAGACAATGAATAAAACGACCTGGCAAGGTGAAGGAAAGAGAGGGTCCCCATTCCAAACGGAGCGTGTGTGCTGAGGGCACAAAAAATGGTGACTCTGTTGGGGAACGCTCCTGAGCATTCTAAGGATAAGTATTCATTTAGAACCAAGATCTCTGGCTTCACAAACCAGGGGAAAACTTCCAAAAGTGAACTTAAGAGAGCGAGGCCCTTAACTGAATCAACTTATGGAACATCTCAACAATGTGTGCGTAGTAAATTGATTCCTTTGCCCAAAAACTATGACATATGACTAATCAGACTGGGCAAGCTACATAGATTGTCCAAAACCAAAAGTAACATGGATATTGCCCCGCTGCCAATCAGGCATCCATAGCCCCAACGAAGTTGTCTATTTGGCCCCATGAATATTGCTTTATTTCCAGCTGAGCGTCCATAGCCCCAATATAGTTACTCGCACACCCATAAGGTTGCTTAATTTTAGAATTTTCTTGTCTTTCTTTCTTTTGATAATTATTTCCACACTTTATCTTTTTTCTCAACCATGTAAGCATTGAAGCCTACGATGGGTTTGAGCACCATAGTGGTCACTAGAGTAGAGTTAATATTTTTCACTCGTGAATTCATCATAACAACTACTGCACAACCATTTGGAAATAATTAATTTGTGTTTCAGTGTAGGATCCGAGATGAATGTAAAAAGATTCAACCAAGGGTCGAGTTCTAAAGAAAATTTCAAATGAGGAAATCATTCTAAAGTAGCTATCAAGGACCAATAGTTGAGAATGAATATTTAGCCAAATAACACTAAGGGTGGGCAACAAAGTGAGCCGTTCATTGAATGAGCATAGCCACCATAGCCACAGTGAAGAACACCCTTGTCAAAACAAAACAATTGGGAGATGAGAAAAATGAAGTGACGCAAGGCAACAAAACATAAGCAAACCAAAGTAACCTAAACTAACCAATGCTTCAAATGTTTCTCGTTGACAGGTAATGAGACATCCTCACCAGTTAGGTTTTTCAAATGAAAAACATTGTCTCCTAGGATTTTAGCTATTTGAAAGAGGCCAAGCCAAAGCTTTTCAAATTTGTTATGTCCCCCTTTCTTTTTGTGGGCCTTGTCCCAACACAGGACCAGATCTGCAATTCTAAAGGCCTTGATTTTGGCTCAAAGATCGAACCACCTTTTGACTATGCCTTAATGTTTAGCAAAATTTTCTATTATTTGATCTTGTACTTCTTCTAAGCGCAAGAGCTTAGCTAACCGAGCTTCTTTACAATCTCCTCCTTTGTAAAGTCATTGATAAACTAGAGGGTGGGAAGTTTTAGGTGTATTAGAAAGGTAGACTCTAAGTCGTAAACAAGATGGAATGGGGAATCACCAAGGGCAGCCTTGTGATGGGCGTGATCTTCCCAAAGGGAAAAATAGAGTTGGGTATGCCAGTCCTTGGGATTCCTATCGAGTAGTTTCCTAATTATGATGATTAGATTCTTCTTTGTCGACTCTACAAGGCCATTGCCTTGAGGGTAGTAGTTGGACGAGAATTTAAGGGCTACTCCATAGTCAAAATCCCAACCAACAAATTTTAACGAAGCAAACACAGGTCCATTATCACACACCAACGCATAAGGACAACCAAAGCGATTTAGAATAAAACTTTCAAAAAAATTGTAACTAATTATGTTGTGCATTTCCTACATGCAATTGCTTATGTCCATCAAGTGCAATAGTTGGAAGTAGTTAAAATTTACCTATGTCTTGTAGATGATGGAGGGTTTACCAGACCAATGAAGTCAAGTCCCCATTGTGCAAATGGTCTAGCCTCCAAAATGATTTGCAGTGGGACAACAATGTTCTTCTCCTTAGCAGTAGTTGTCTGGCATGTGTGGCAGGGGCGAACATGACTATCAGCATCCTTGAAGAATTCTGGAGAATAATATCCTACTCTTAGTATTTGATGTGTGGTAGATGGACTGGATTCATGACTGGTGCCAAATTTTTCATGAAACTCCTTTAGGACTTGATCTGCTTCTTCTTTGCCAAGGCATCTCAGGCAAACACCTTCATGATTCCTCTTATATAAAATAGAGCCTTGCTACATGTAGCTACTGATCTTCAGGTGAAGAGCGTGCTTTTGAACTCCCTATAGGTGGGGTGGGCACTTGTGATTCAACAAATAATAAATGACATCTTCATACCATTCCCTTGGGGAAACATCTTTGAATTGATAATGTTGCACTATGATTTCAGGTCCTGCATTCACTGTTGCTTTAGAAATCATTTGGGTAAGTGCTTGTCCTCTCACACAATTCATTGGTTGAATTTCCATATCATACTCTTGCAGCAATGTGACCCACTTTTCTCTTCATTCTCCCAGCTCATTTTACATGAGCAATATCTTCATTGTTGGGTTAGGAACTATGGCGAACACCGTATTACGTAAGATATAATGCTTGAACTTCTTCACCCCTCTAACAAGGGCATATGCTTGTTTTTCTATGTTATGGTAACACATCTCAACATCTTTCAATGGAGCACTCATGAAGGCGATCGGGTGTTCATTTCCCTCAATGTCTTTCTAGGTCAAAATGTTGGCACATGAGTAATCTGAAGCGAACGAATAAATGTAGAAAGGCTTCAGATAGTCTGGACTAACTAGCACTAGTGCTTCAGCAATTTCTTGTTTAATTTCTTCAAAGTCCTGCTTCACTTCAGGAGTCCACTCAATCTTGGCATTCTACTTCAGCATGGTGTTGAGCGGCTTGACAATTTTAGCAAAGCCTGTAATAAACTTTCGTACAAAGTTAATCTTTTCGAAGAAAGATTTGAGCTCTTTCTTCCTGCCTGGCAGCTAAATCTTTAATAAGGATTGAATGTGCTCTGGGTCAATGGAGATGCCTCGCTCTGAGATAACATTCCCAAGAAGCTTCCCTTTAGTAAAGATGCATTTTTTAGGATTAAGGGAAACCCCAAACTCTTGGCACCTTTGGAAGAATTTGCATAGATTAGAGACATGATCACTCCGCTTCTTTGAAAACACTGTCAAATCATCCATGTAGATGATTATGTACTTTCCGATCAGATCTTTGAATGTGATGTCCATAGCTCATTGGAAGGTTGCACCAGCATTGATGAGCCCAAATGACATTCGTCTGTAGGAAAAGGTGTCCCACTTGGTAGTGAACACTATCTTATGGCGATCTTTGTATTGTACCATCACTTGATTGTAGCCAAAATAGCCATCGAGAAAGGACATAATTTGTGAACCATTAACAATTTGTAGTACCTCATTCAATGAAGGCACTAGGTAATTATCCTTTTCTGAGGCTTGGTTCAGATTGCAGAAGTTCACGCATAATCTAATTTCTCTTTTCTTTTTCTTAACTAGGACCAAGTTGGCCACCCATGTAGAGTGTTGAATTGGAAAGATAATCCTTGTTGAAAGCAATTTCTATACTTCTTTGTAAATGATTGGATCCAACAAAGCACTGATGGGACGTTGCCTTTGTCAGAAGGGTTTCACATCAGGATTGAGAGGGATGGTGTGCGTTATGATGGAGGTATCATAAGTTTTCATATCTTTGTAGCTCCATGCCACCACATCATGATACTTTTTAAGAGTGTCAATGATCCCTTTCTTTTCTTCTATAGTACACACCTTTCCAATAAAAACATTTTTTATTTCCACAGCTATTTCGAGGTTATGGATGTCACATTGATTACTAATGGATTCCTTCTTTTCTTGTTGGTCTTGGTCTCTAATCTGATCCAAATCAAATATACACTCTAGTTGAACCATACCCCTGGGAATTGTGTTAGTCTTGAGGTTGATAACTCCTTCTATGTCCAATTCAGTTTCTTCTGGATCAACTTCATCTATTATTTTGGTGGCAAAGATGTTAGAGCTCGTGATGAACTTGTAGACACGTAAAATGTATTGATTGACATTGTGCATCTGATCCTAACCACTAACATAGTTTCATCCTGAATCATCCTTCGGTCTAACCCTTTAATCAAATACCTTTATTTGATTAAATTCATCAATATTCCTCTCTTAATTAAATAAATCAGTTATCTAATTAAGTCACCTTTTCTTGATAATTAAATTAACCATTTTGATCTAATTATCCTATTTAATTAAATAATTAATTTTATTTGATTAAATCTCTAAAGCCTACCTATTAAATTAAATAAATTAAAACCTTATTTAGTTTAATCTAACATCATCTCTTTTAATCTAACATCATCTTTTTTAATTAAATAAATAAAAAATCCTTATTTAATTAATCCTTTATCACATTCTTCTCATATTTGATTTAAATAAATCCACAAATTTAAGTCAAATAGGTCACATCATTTAATCCCTTCATTTAATTAATTAACCTGAATTAATTTAATCTCCTCTCATGTCCCATCCTCTATATTTTACCACTTGCACATGAAAATAAACTTATTTGATTTATTAAATCTCTATTTTTCTCAACAAGGCATCCTTTAAGGAATATTCTTCAAGTTTGAATTCAAAATCCAAGTTTACTTGTCCCTTCCAATAAGGCATTTACTCTCTCTTATATGTCCTTTGCCTTGAGCCAAGTGGAATTCAATGCATTCTTCCTTCCCTCTTGCATGCCATTTCAACAATTTCAAAATTCAAATATATGCATTTATTGGCACAATCCTCAAAGTTTGCACATCCTCCATCCACTCATAGGTTGACAAGTGGCACTTTTCCATTGGTTAATTGTTAGTCCCACATTGCTCTATTTTGGACATTCATCCATCTTCTCATTCTATAAATAAGAGGATAATCTCCTCATTTCATCATCCACAATTTGAGTAAACTTACTATGCTCAAATCATTAGTAAATTCTATCCATTATCATTGAGTTCATAGCTAGGTTATGCAGATTTTTCTATTGGAGCACTCATCAAGCATTGACAAAGTGGATCACTCATCATCAATAAACAAAGATTTCATAGGAGTTGGGAAAGGGCCAATTTCCACATCAAATTGGCACCAACTCCCCCATAAGATCAAGAGTTTGCCTGTTCTTAATAGGATTTAGTTTGTTTTTCATCTTCTTTCATTATGTTCTTGTTTTATTCCTATTTTGAGCAAAGTTAAATGGATTTTATGGGGAATCCTTTTTCTTTCTTGCATTTCATCTTCTAATGTGTTTGTTCATATTGTTTTGTAGGTATTGGGATTCGGGTTCCCATAGAACTCAAGGATGTGCTTATCATCATTGAAGACCTGAAAGTGAGTGACATTATCTGGAACAAATGGGGTGGATGCCAACTCAACTGTGAAGCATTTGAGACCTGAAAGGGAAAGTGGCTATAGCGTGCTGGTTGCTTGAGCCAAAGCATTAGTTGTATGATTCTAAGAGTGTGAGATTAGCTAGATATTGAAAGAATCTAAACCCTCTAGAAGATCCCAGACCGTATGTCTATAGTTAGCTAATCTTCTGTCATGGCAGGAGTACAATTTTCTAACTTGCTTGACTACCAGTTTGGAATCCCCAAAAACTTGTAGCATCTTGACATTTTTCTTTAAGGCCATAAGAAGACCATGTACTAGAGCTTCATACTCGGCTACGTTGTTAGTGCAATAAAATTGTAATCTATGGGCAGTAAGAAAGGTCTTACCCATTGGGCTGATGAGTTTGAATCCGACACTGGCTCCTTGCTTTGAATTAGATCCATCTAATTGAAGTGTCCATAACTCAGAAAGCTCCTTGATGGTGGGTCGAACGATGTCTCCATTTTCTTTTGTCTTGGTGTTTGTCTCTGCAACCTTTGGATGAAATTTTGATTCAACATGACTAATGGCAGGCTATTTTGGTACTGTCTCCTTTGGAATTTTCTTTTGAGGAGCTGCTAATCCCTGGATATGCTCTATTACTTTTTGACACAAGAAACATTCAAACTCGGAGTGGGAAACATTGTGAACTCTGCACCAATTTGGCAGCAAGAGCTCTTGAAAATTCATTTGGGCACCTAGGTTGAGCTAGTCTTGTACACACTTTTCCATGAAATATTGAAAACTATTTAGCAGTCACAGGTCACTGTTTTCATAAGATTCATTATCTAATTCTACCAAAACTTTGGTACTTTGAGGTGTTTGGGCTAAGTTAGCTGGGGAACTACATTGCACTAAGAGTACTTTAGTGGCTAGTTCTTCATGAGGCTCAAATTCTCCTTGGAAAGTAAAGGGGAAATAGTTTCCCATCTCTATTTCAACAAAAAACACCTCATTGGTGTTGTTGTACTCTATGATCATGTATTTCATACAAGGCTTATTATCTATACGGATTTGATTTGGCAGTCCTCTCAAGGGTAGCCACATATGAGAATGATTTGTCACAACATATCAATTCAATGTTTGGGTGAAGTCTCACCCAAGGATAAGCCCGTAGGTGTATGGGATGTCAACTACTTGGATGTCAATGACTTGTTGTATCCTTGGATCCACAACAATCTACATTGGAATATGATTCATCTCTCCCACTATGTTCATCTCTGTTTTATCCAGTTGGCTCACTTTCTTTTTTGAAAGCATGGGGGTGATCCCAAGAGCTTTGCACACTACAATGGGCCTAACATTAGCTGACACTCCTAAATCAAGTAGGAAATTATATAAATTATTCCTGAATATTTGGATGGTAGTGAGGAAGGGTGGTGTTTCCAATCTACCTTGGAAGAGGCCAATAGGTGTGTCCACCTGGGCTACTTGGGATTTGTTCTTATCACATGTCCTATCTTTGATTTGTCCAGAGGGTTGATCTTTTAGGTTCTTCTTGTTGCTTTGATCAGACTCTTTTGTGGGCTGTTTACCCGTAGAATGGTTGGAGGGAAGATCCCTCTTTTTCCCTATGATTTCCTAGATTATGGGTTCCTACCTAGGTTCTTCAAAGGTGATCCTTTTGGCTGATGTTTTTGGTGTTGCTTTAGAGGAAGGAGTTCCATTAATTACCCTAAAAAATCATGCCTTATAGTAGGGACCTTTAGTAACTCAAAGGTGGATAAACTGATCCTAACTTTCTTGAACTCCTCGGTGACATATTCACCCATTTGCTCAATTTAAGACTCAAAGGCCCTACCTATGGCAGAGCTAGTAGGATGGGTTTGTGCTTGGCTTGAGTGAGTTTTGGGCTGACTTTGAGGCTGGTTTTGTGATTGGTTATGGGGTTGATTCAATGGCCCATCCTTGTTGAAATATTGAGTGGGCACATGAGGAAGACTGGGATTGTTGCTAACATTTGGATTAGGTGGGGTGGTGAAGTAATTGGGTGGAGTAGACGTAGTAAATTGTCCCCCTACTTGTCTATTTCTTAAGTAGTATGGAGTGGTTCTCTGATGGAATATATGTACTTCATCCTCAAGGGGTTCTTCATCATCTAAGGGACCATTATTTATTGAATCAAACAATTGAGATAAGGCTTCACCATTACTTACCTCTTTTACTTCTTTAGCCTTCAGAAAGGAAGTCGCGTCCTTGGGCTTGTTACTTTGGTTTCTCAAGAACTGGGCTTGATTGACCACAAGCATAGTCATAAGGCTCAGATGGGACTATATCTCTACAATTTGTTCTTTCAACGAAATTTTGGACCTCCACCTGGAAAATCTCAACTGCTATTTGGAATTTAGCATAGTCCAACTCAAAATGCATTTTTTCTTTTGTGAATCTGGAACCATCCGAATAAGGTAGCTTCGGTGAGGTATACCCCACTAGTCATCTTCTCATTGCTGGAAAGTTGATCGAGAGGGGTAGGAACACCTCCATTGTTGGGCCTCGTGTTGCATGTTCGGTTTTTCCTCTGGGAAGGTATCCTCTCAAAAATCTGATTTGAATTCTTCCCTCTGTCATAATTATGTCTAGAAGAGGTGCTAGCCTAGCGATCATCTCAGTTGTCTCGATTATCCCTATTGTCTCTTTTGAGATTAGCTTGGATACTCCATTGGGAAGCTTGCAACTGGCTGTTCTGATTCCTCAAGTGTGTCATGTTTGTGGACATCTTTTGGATCATTTATGTCTGGTCATCCAATCGATCCTTTTTCACGTTGCTAGGTTATGATACCTGATTTTGAAGAAAAATGGGTGGAGCTTCTAGTTGATTCTATTGAGTGGGCAAAAATTATGGCCCTTGCAAGTACAGGGGAACTTGGGGCTATTGATGAAATACTTGCTACTGCTAGGGAACTTGGGCATAAGTCGGCTATGACTAAGAATCCAAGTATGAAGGCATGGGAGGTGCCTGGTTTAAGGGTTGTCCCAGATGAGGAACTATAGGAAGTTGTGCCACCTGGTTCATAAGAGGTGTTTGATGAGAAAATTCTTGGTTGAGGCCTTGAACTTGCATCAGATGATCCATCAGACCTAACAAGGGCAACGAACCAAAAATATTATATCCCAAATCAGTACTGGCAATGACTGCCTCTGAATAGGCCTCCACCAATGTGGTAGGAGGGGACACATTCTCTTTACCAATTCTAAAGTAAGATTATCCAATCCTTCGTAATAGACGGGTAGAGCAACAACATCATTGAGCACATAAGGGGTCTAAAGTATCATGTAAGTGCGATGGAAACAATCATTGAAAGAGTTGATTGGCTCATTAACTTCTCTGCAGATGGACATAAACTATCAATACAGCTCTAAAGGGCTAATTGGAATTTTGTATTTTTGCAAGAAAGCATTCATTAGAAGGTCCCATGAAGTGATGGACCCCCTCAGCAAGTTGATGTACCAATAGAATGCTTCTTCCCCTAATGAATATGGAAAAATACTACATGCCACATCCTCATGAGCTATCTACATATCTTTGAGCATGGTTTCAAATATCTTAATGTTTTCTTCTTCTATCCTTTGTGGGTTGTGAGGATTGAATTTCGTAGAAGCTCTCAGGATTCTTGAGAATATCATGATAGGCATTGAAGTGCAACAAAGAAGGATTTTGTGCTAACCAAGCCATGAGGGGAGGTGGAGGCAGTACCTGTTGTTGGGGAGTAGCAACTTGGGGCTACACCTATTAGGGAAAAGCAACCCGGGACTGTACCTGGGCCACGACAGTTGGGATTGCACCTTGGACTTGGAGGGTAGGGGAAGAGGAAGCCCCTTGGCTACGAGAGATAAGAGGTGGAAAAGTAGTTTGGTATGGTTGAGCAGAGTAGATGAAGGTAAAGGAAGTCTATTGACTTTGAGGTGAATGGAAGGAATAAGGAGGCGAGGGAAAAGGTGAAGTGGGTGGGATGAAAGAAGAAGAAGAGACTACGTCCTCCCTCCTAGTTCTTCTTGCCCTTGTAGGAGGTTGTAGTTCTTGGAATTCCCCTGCATTTAGTGTTGACCTTAAAACTCTTCGCGACCTCTTAGGGTAGAGTGAATCACCTCGATCTAGCTTAGCTCAAATTCCCTCCTTCTAGTGCCAATTCTATTGATGGGTGTTTTGCACACTTTCTCAACACAGGTAATGCACAAGTGCATCACCTCTCTTGAAAGATAATCTTCCACAATCGGATTGCAGAACACTATCCCAAGGTCTCTAATGTCAGGTCTTGATAGTGCTTGGAATCCCTTGGTTGATGTTTGATGTGATTTTTCTATTAATCACAGGGAAAACTTATGTATCTGGATGCAATATGAACCTATAAATGGAGTTCAAACATGGGAAACTAGAGTGTAGTTTGTTGCAGGTTCGAACAACAGTTTGGAACAATAATGTTGTCTTAAGATTTTTCTTTACAATGTGCAATGAACCTTAGCACAAGTTACTTAAAAAAAAGGTTAAAAAGTAGGGAAGAGAAGAGGTTCCTGGATCTGAAACTAACTATGAACAGTGATCATGGAGGGTTCTACTGTGGACAACTTCCTTGAAATATAATTTCACTTAACTAGAAAATTCATAGTATCATGAAATTTGTGCTATCCTAAGGAATGCAAATGTTTTACCATTCATTCACCATAAACATTCATGAACAAAGATACAATTTTGGGGCAGCTTTCAATTCAAAGTCTAGACTAACTTTGCACAGTTATCTACCATCAGTAAACAACAAAAAGTATGGACAAGAAAGGAATCAACACAACAGAAATCTTCATAACCATTGAACAACATTACTAAATCTATAAAAGCAGTCTGAGAATATGAAGAACAACAAAGAAAATATAACCAAATCATCTAACTATGGGAGATGAGTCATGAAACATGCAAAGAAACTTATAAATCCACCAAAGTTAATGTATTTCTATTGAAATTTCTACAGCATGTCTTTACAACAACTCAAATCTTCTTGAAAATGAGAGGAGTTCCCTATTTATAGTGTCCAAAAAGTAGATTGAATGGCCAAGATTGATTTGCATTGTGTGGCCAAGATTCACTACAAACTAGGGTTTTACCTACCTCGCAAATATATTACATTTTAAAATACATTTTGTCCCTTTCCCTATTTTGTCCTCTAGTGGCAACACAGTAGCATTTTGAATTTTTGCTGATTGCCTTTGCTACAACTATTCTGTAAGGAATTCTTCTTCAATAATAGGGTTCCATTCTTGCTTCTTCAAAGTGGCATACTCCATGAACTTCAAAATTAGTGGCTAGAGCTTCTCAACTTCCATGATCTTAGATTGCAGCACTTGGTAACTCCATTGCTTGGACTTGTCAGTGAGCTTTTCCCAATATTCATCATACTTTGTAGTGTGATCTCTAAATTGTTTGGATTAGGTGAGGGCTCGGGCAACAAAACTCAAGAAATTTGTAATGACCTCGCCTATCATTCCATCTTCCATCTTCTTATGGAAGTATGTCCTTACCTTTTCCAGATCAATTTGAATGATAGGCATATCAAACCCCATCATTAGCTTTAGATATTGAATGCAATCTGATCTAACATCCTTGGCCTAGTCGATATCTAGATCCACCTTGTAGAACACCTACTCCAATCTTTCCTTTTGGTTCTCGAAGTCCAGCTTCCACATATCTACGAGCCAATGATCATCCTCCTTAAATGCAAGCTCCTTTTCCCAAGTTTTCTTTGGCTACTTGAGGATGACCTCAATTTTCAGGTAAGTAGACCCATATATTCTTGGGAAGTCCATATAGAATTTCCTTGTGCCCTCAAGATACTTTTGTACCTCAAAGAACTTGTTTTCTTTCTTAACAACGTGACCAATCCCAATGTTTCCAACATATAGGACTTATCGGAACCATTCTTCTATGGTATTTGTCATTCTTCCTTTTTTTGAGCTTTTCAACCTACTCCCTGGATAGTAGCTATGGCGGAGCCAAGGATGAAGTAGGTTGCTCTTCTACTAATGACCACTACTGAATGTAGGCTATCAAATAAGCCACTTGTTCTTTGAGCTCACCCTTGGAGATCTTATGTTGTATTAAATGCACCACCGTGGCAACAGACTCTTGAAGGTGATCCACCTTCTGCTTTGTTAAAGCAATTCCCAAATTGATGGTGGAGACATTGTAGCTTATTCTTTCTTCTCCCACCATTGGCATAGCTACTTGCACTGTTCTAGATCTAGAGGCATCCATTGTGACCTTTGATCTAATTTTAGGCTTTTTCTCCTTTTTAGTGCTGATTTGAGGTCGGGTCAATATGGCCTCCAATTTTGTTCTTGGATCCTTCGGGGCAGGAGCTTTCATATCCAATTGCCTTTCCAGCCAATTAGGCATTGATGAATTTTCTTTCAGTGATTCCTAGTCACCTTCCTTTTCATCTTCCCTAATTTCAATCTCTTTATCACTATGAGCCTCTTACTCCATCCTTATATCTTCCTTTTCTTCATCAAAGTCCTGAATGAACACTATGTGTTTGATGGGGGATTTAGTGGGCATGCGCTCCTTGGGGCTGTCCTCCCCTTGAGTATCTCTTCCTTCCTTTTCTTCTTCATCATCATGTCCGTTGGGCTGCTCAATCTACGAATCCTTGTGGATTTCAACCTCTTCTTTAGGCTTATCTTCTTCTTTATCTTTCTTTCCCTTGCATGGAGGTGGCACATCCTCATGTTCTTTCTTTTCTTGTTCTTGTTGCCCTTCTGAGAGAGTTACCTCCTCACTATGCTTGGGGCCTTCCTCTTGTTCACCGGTTGGAAGTTCAGTGCTTTCTTCCATTTTATCACCTTCCTACCCTTCCTCTTTAGGAGGTGGTCTTTCCATTTCTTCCCCAACATCTTTCAATTGTTGGGCTAGCTCTTCCTCAAAATCAGCATCAAATGTATGTATAATGAATTTATTGTTGGCATCCTTTTCTTCATCATTCTCAAAAGATTTTGTCTCCTCTCCTTCATGGACTACCTTATCAATTTACAGATGTTGATGTTCTGGATGCTCATGGTAGTCATATGCTTCCTCCTCCAATGCCCTTTTGGATTGCCTCTCCTGTCTCTCCAACTCCTTAGATATTTCCAACATGGATTTCATCTTCGATGGTTTTGTTGGGGGCTTAGATACAGGAACTCTGACAAGAACCTGTGCTAGGGTAGCCTAGGTGGTTGGATTCATTAAAAACTCACAAATTTCAGAGGGGACACTCTGCATATGCTGTGAGAATGCTTCTGGAAGGGAGAGTGTCGATATAGGTATTGTTGTTGTCCCTAGCAGAAATGACATGGTTGGTGACATGGAAGGAAAAGAAAGTGGAGAGGTGGTGGCAGAAGATTAATCAACCACCACGATGGGTCTAGTTGGTGAAGAAGAGGCAAAGTGGACCGAGATGTCCACTACAGGTGGGGAGGTAGCCACCATGGCTTGAGAAGTAGGTGGATGAGCAGCAGTAGTGGAGGCAGCTAGTGGGGACTTTGGTTGATTAGCCTCCATATCCTATCCCTCATGGAGTGGATCCTCTTGAATAATGGGCATTTTAGTGACACTACCCGATTTCTTATGTTTCTTGGAAGGTTCCCCTTCTGAGGCCTTTCTATCATACACTTTTGGATTGGACTATTGCTCATCGGTCTCCTTCCTTTTGCTTGAGTGAGTGTGTGGAGGGGACTTTGAAGTTTCTACTATTGATGTAGTAGCTACCCCACCATCTGTTCCACTTGGCTCACTTTCGAGCCCTTCATAAGTTAGGACAACCCCTTGTTGCTTCAATCAAGCAACTTGCCCATCAATCCATTCTTTTGTACGAGCCTCAACGGGTTTGGTTAGAATGTTGAGGTCATCGACCTCTTGCTCATCCCAATCAATTAGTGGTAGTGGTAGATTGGCAACTACATCATATTGGGGGTCTATCACTGTGCTCTCATCTTCTTCTATCTGATTGGGCACTAGGAACAAGTTCACCCTTTTAACAAATTATGCGATCATCCGCATATAGTGCCTCATCCGCACCTCATAGTCATCCTTACAATTGGCCCAGAAATCTTCAATACTATGAAGATGGGCATATTCATGTATGAGTTCCTTCCTGATGTGGCCATAGGGGTCCATCTATGGTCAAGCCGTGTGGAGTCTAAAATGATACTCGGTCAATTCTTTTTCTAAGTTTTGAGCACATTGGGAGGTGTGGAGCTCGTACATCCCCTGGCCGAAAGAAAGGGGATAAGAAATATCAGCCAGATGTTTGTTGCTTAAGAGGGTGTGCACATGTTGCAGCTGTCGAGAAAGCTCCAACAATATTATCTAGCCATTGGGGTACTAGGGTAGCTTGTTCGGTCTTTCTGAGAAGCCTTTTGCACGAATGTATGTAAACTTCAGATACTGAATAAACAGAAAGGCATATTGTTTAAGGAAAGCACGGGAACTATGGGAGACTTGTCTCTTGAAGTCACCCCCAAGCAACCTGATGATATGACTTCTAAAAGCATCATTTACCCTGCAGTAGTCCTTCTTGTAGTTCTTGTATTGCAACTGGGAGTACCTATCATAGAATTTCAGCTGATTGTCTTATTCTTCATTCAGTGCTATGAATAAGCAACTATATTGCCTTCGTTTGGCCAAGGAATATAATAGGTAGGATGTCATGCAAAACTTGGAAGTCATTTTGACTTTCATGAACTACTCATGAAAGCAATCACTTATTATCCCTCCCCAGTAGAATGTGGTATCCTCTTTTTCGCGGAGAATTTGTTCAACAAAGTAGACCATCCATTCTTGAAAGTAGCCCATAGTAGGAAGGCCCATTACTCTACTCAGAAGGGTTACCATATCATGATAGTCTTCATAGAATTCATTGTGAAAGAGCTTTTGGGGAACATTTGCAGCACTGCCCCTCTTCTCCTTGAGTGAATGTTGATTTATAAGCCTCTTACATTTAATGGGGTCCTCATCCCACATTTCCTTACACTCCTCTATGGTTGAAAATTCCATCTCCCCAAAGGTAGGCATATGAAAGGTCTTAGTTATTGCTTGGGCCAACATGTTAGCTAACACATTTCCATCCTTGTCCACTATTGTTTTGGTTTCTGGCTGGTATGCCTCCTTGCAAGCCATTACAAGTTTGGGGGTGATAAGAACAAGAGGAAAACCTCCAGCTTTGGCTATCTCCCTTCTTTTGATCAATCTTCCGTTCTCTACCTTAGGGCTGATTCTAAACCTTTATATGGATTCACCGATGTCCACATGTCCTATGTTGGTGTCAAAGACTTCCTTCCAATCTATGGTGACTTTAGATTGCAATGGTTCCCCTTGGAACTGGTATTTCATTTGGCCTTTGTCTTCTTTTCCATGAGGAGCTTTTCCTGTTTTCTTCCCTTTGTCTTTCTCCCTGACTGCCCCCAAGGGTCCTGCACCTGATTCCATATATTCTGCACACAAAGGAAAGGTGAGCATAATCAAGCATGAAAACAAAAAATGTTAGCCAAATCCCTACAAATGGAGTTAGATTGGATAATTCAGAATCTGAAAAACCTAAAAAAAATTCAAGTTGTTGTTTAGCAGTTGTCAGGAGGGAGTTTGAATGGTTCATACCCAGGGGTCAGACTTTGTTGGCCAAAATGTTGTTTTGAAGGGAAAATAGGGTTGGGTGGTCTGCAAGGTTCCACCCGCCTTGAGACTTGTCCATATTAGAGGGTCCACTAAGTAAAGTGTCCTACTTTGGCATGTGGGTCAAGATTAGTTTGTTGACTAGAGGACATTGGGACCATCCTTGAGGCATTCAAAATCAAGAGGAGGGATGGCCATCTGGAGTTTTCCATTTGGGAAGGTCCTTGGTGAGATGACATTATGGGGACAGAGTCCTACCAGAGCGGATCTGGTGAGCCTAGAGGACGGCTAACACAACAGTTTGATCATTTAAGTATCTTGGGTTGGACAAGGTGGGAAGCTCTGAGGAGATCGCCATTCGCAATGGCAGACAGTGAGCAGAGGTCTGCTAGAGGAATTCTGAGGGCACAGGTCTGGTGGGAGGCCTAGCCTATATGTTTTCTTTTTTTTCATTGAATGGAGTTCATCAGCCAATAAAGGACCGAGTCTCAGATGTCGAGAAGGAAAAGGAAGTTCTCCCTTTTGCAACGGCTAAGACAGGATGGAGTCCCGATGGCGGAAGTCCAACACATATGATTCGTAAAAGGTTGGGCACACTTGAGTTTTATTTTTTTCACTCATGCAACCGAAGGATGATCAAAGCCTGAGGAGTGGAAGGAAGCCACTAGAAAGCCATAAGAAATGGTGATATCATCACGGTGGTCCACGAATGGAAGTCCGCAAATCAGAGCCTAGAGGGCACTTGGTAAGGTTGTTTTAACTTCAATGTTGAGCAGTGAATGGAGGGATGGGGTCCAGAGGCCGAATGGTTAGAGCTAGAATGCCGTGTGAAAGGGAAAATGATGGAAAATGTCTTGGGGATGGTATCCCGTGGAAACGGGCCCAGGCCATGTGAAGGATCAATGTGTTTTAGTTCAAAAGATGACATTTCAACAGTGAAGGATGAAAGTCTTCCCGCCATGGTGGGCCTGGGAGGTAGGTTCACCATTCGACAATTCATTTTGTTTTGTATGTAAGTGACAGCATTAGGAGTTGGCGGGTCTGAGCGTCCCAAATTCCCTGACAGAAGAATGACGCCGAGGGAGTGAGGTTCCATTTAGTTCTTTAAGGGCGATTCATGAAGGTTTCTTAAAATTCTACCACATGGGTTTTAAACGCCTCTTTTTTCTCTATCAAATGTATTCATTTTTCATCCTTTTTATCCATTATTCTTGTGCAAAATCAAAGAAAAGCACAATAGGAGGGTGGACAACCAACTTACCACTAGAGCCCGGTGAATGAGAATGATGAAACCACCGATAGATGTGAAGGACCGATGAAGGGAGGCTACAGGTTTGAGGGCGGTGCGCAACGACTACTCTGGATCACTCTGATTTGCTCTAGCTAGATCTTGACATGTGTAAATGATAGGTGAAATTGGCCTATTTATAAAATTTTATGGCATTAAATGCCATCAATAAATTTGCGTATGACCATCATGGAGTTGGTGAATTTGGAATTCAAAAAATGGTCGTGAGGGGTCCAAAACCTAGAGGTCAGAAGGCTGTGAGCAGATAGCCGTTTGAAGTGTGATGGAAAGCCACTAGCGAAGAAAACCCCGGGGTCCGATAGGTGGAACTCTAGTGGAGGACAACTCTTTAGGAAGGGAAAATGCATAGTAGAAACTCGGGAAGGGAGATCTAGAAGATCGGGCCTGATGGGCCCCATGGATGATAGGTGACTTAGTCATTGAAAGTATGGGAAACAATGATTAGGATGGTGGGTCCCGAGTAGCAAAATGCCTAGGCCTTTTAGCCATTAGAAAAAGTGAATATAGAAGGGAAATATGGCATGGGAAACCTGACATGGTAGACCCAGAGAGTGCCAAGGACGCTGGCAGAGGAAAACTGCCAAGGGATCTCCACAAAGGCACCTGACTTAGAAAATTTGAGGGGAATGCAACATGGTTGACTTGAGATGACACTTTGAGGCTCGCTGACCATTTGGGATGTACCAAAAAAGGGGCATGTAAAATGACACGTGTGTGCTAAGGGCACAATAGGTTTGATATCTAATAGCGATAAATTTGTGTATAGATCTTTAAAGGAAAATAATTTCATAGTCTTATTGGAGCCTATCTCCTTATCTTCAAGGCTAAGAATGGAACTAAAATACCCTAATTAACCCATTCTCCTCAAAATTATTATCTTAGAGTGTTCTCATGTCCTTTAAAAAAATATTTTACCTTTCTCCAAGTATTCAAACCATATACATTAGATCAATTAAAAATAACACAATGGGAGCTCTAATTCATGAAGATACTAGAACTAGATAAGATCTTAGGCGGGTGCAAGAAGTTGAGTCCATTTTTAGTGGAAGTCTCATGAGGAAAAAAAATTGACAGGAATTGGTGCTTGAGCCTAAACTCTTGTAACCTATGTGCAATGGGTACACATTTTTTCTTTTAAATGAGTATGCATTATAAAAAATAAATGGTCACCTGATTTAAAATGGGTATATATATTTTTAAAATAAATAAGTACCTAATCTAAAATGGATACATGTTTTAAAAATAAATGTGTACCTATTAATACATAGACAGTGTACCCATTCAATTTTAGAATGTGTACATATTTTGGTGCAAGTAAGTGAAATGAAGAAAAATAGGGTTTTATGATGTGAAAAATGTAAAATATGTCGGATGAGGGACTTATTTTCCTTATTTCATTAGGAAATGAGATCTAGCCAAAGAATTGACTTACAACCCTTAGGGGAGTCAACTTAATGAGTGAACCTTTAGATTTCCTTTTTATGTGGATGACGGGGGTCGGGTTAACCAGGAACTTCTTGGAGAAAGATTAAAAATAGCAAATCAACCCAATTATGCTAAATTAAACTTGAAATAGCAATATTAAACTCAAAATAAGCAGAATTTAAAATTCAATTATAGATTTGAGAAGGGCGGAACTATGTTTACTAGTCACCAAAAGTGAGTTTGCAAAGGATGAATAGGGCTCATTTTCCCTAGGACGAATGGGTCAACTGTCAAGGTTCTTCTACAAATTTCAGGAGCCTCTAATGCAGATTTGAATCTTCCAATTTTTCCAGGTGGTAGTGCCAAAATGTCATAAATTATTTATATAGATGAGTTTTCGTGAGATGACAACAATTATGACAATTTTTGCAACTTTTTCAACTTCTTCAAATTTTCTCTTCAAGAGGTCTTCAAGCTTTCTTCCACCTAGATCTGCAAACACAAGATAAGAGGGAAAAAATGTTTGTTTTTGGTGAATGGGGGTTTGCCTTGGTCAAACCCCATTTTGGTAATCAAACCTTAAAATGAATAAAAGCATGAAAAAGGGAATGAAGAATGAACAATTCTATGTTACCACTCAACAAACCCTTGGATAAGTCTTTGAATGAAGGTATGCAACTTGCATGAAATGGCTTCAATGGATGTGGATCTTGAACTTTGGATCCTGCTTGAAATAGTGCTTTGAATGCTTGATTTGATCATGAAACCTACATCACAATGTTATCTCCCAATAACATGCATGATGCAAGAATAATTTGATATGACAATTAGATCTTGATTGCTGCAATAAAACTCTGATAAGTCTGCTCTTGAATTCATTTGATCAAAACTTTATCTCTTGAAAACTTGTATGAAAAATCTTAGGTGTAATATTGTGAAATGACCTTATGTTTATATATATGTATCCTTAATTTCCTAAAATTCAAATATCACAAGCCGACATTGAATTGTAAATTTGAACATGTTAAAATATTTCCAAAAACATAGTTTAATTTAGGTCCTAAAGTCTGGGGAGGACCCATTCTCTGATGGGAAAATGGTTCCCTGGTCCACAAACCTAGGAAACACACTTCTCAAAGTGAAGTGTTATGTTAAGGAATTAATTAATGTCAGGTTTCTTCTTCAAAAAATATAATTAAATAGGCTTGAAAAATGAATTAAAGGGACACTTAGGCATAATTAAGCTCAATTAATGAAGAGAGTCCTAAATAAGTGTGAAATTGTAAAAGGATAAACCTTACAACACTAAATTAAGTCACAATTAAGTCCAATTTAACTAGGAGGGCCCAAGAAAGTGAGAAAATGTAAAGGGATACATTTTTTGTCACTACATTTAGCCCCCATTTTAGTGAGAGGATGACCTTGCGTCAAACTGACACTAAAGTAGACAATCAAAATATATGTATTCAACAATAAAAAGTTACTTAATAATACAATATCAAAGACTTAAATAAAAGGTAAACAAGAAAAGGGTGGATCAAGCCTCAATTTTCCAACATGATGTGGAACATGCCTTGGCTATTTTCCAAAAATGTTCACAAGCAGAACTCATTGTCCACTATGCAAACAACATGCATGCTCACACAGGCTATTGGAACTCTGGATGTCCACTAGGCGATTCCCTAAGGGTGCAAAATGAGAGAATATTATTAGGCTCCAATACCATACCAAAGTTATACGTCTGATAATTGCAATAAGGCACCACAAAAGAAAACACAAAAGGGTGGAAAACGAGAGAATCTTATTAGGCTCCCATACCATACCAAATCTATATCTCTGATAACTTCAATAAGGCACTACAAAAAAAAACATAAACTTCCAGCTTCATAAGGCCTAACAAGTTGCATTATTCTAAGCACCTATGAAAAAAATGCAAGGCTCCATAGGCAAGCAAAGAGTGTGTTATGCTTGGTGGCCATAAAAGGGTTCAAGCTTCACAAGGTTAGTAAGATATGTTACATATGCTAAATACTTATGAATGAAAACTGAAATAAACATATTCAAAGGTATTTTTATTGGTTCGTGTAAGGTCTCCTCTTAGGGAACATTGTGCCTAATGTCTCCAAGAGAGGACAAGTCTAGGATAAAAGATTCACAACTTAGGGAATGCAACGCGTAGCATCACCACTAAGAGAAAAGTTGTATACCAAGAAAGGTCACACTCTTAGAGGACATCAAACCCAATGACACCACCAAGAAAAAGGAACATCGCAAGAAGTAAGAAGATTGCACAATGAGACATAATGGAATGGTCAAAATTTTCAAAAAATAATATGCCAATGTTTGCCCCCACTTTAAAGAAATTGATAAACACCATGATGTGAGAAATTACTTTAAAGTAGCAAATGATCAATGCTAAATAATAAAGGAAACATGAGAGCATAATTGGAAATCCATATGCCAAGTCATATGTTTCTAAATGAAGCTATGTCATGAAAAAGAGGGGTTTCCCCCAAAATGAAATCCCAAACACATAAGGTATCTATAGGATTGGGGTCAGTATGTCTTTGCTACAATTTTGTTATAGAGCTCAGAAATGTCATCATTCCTAAAATACTCATAGAACTAGAAGAATGACACATAGAGAGAGAAAAAAAAGAAAAATATTTTAGGTCAACATGGAAGAGACCTAAATGTCTTAATGGCTTGCATCATCCCAAAAGGAAAACACAAGACAAAGAAAAGGTAAATGTTTATGACATATAGAAGAATGTAGATAAAAATAGAGGAATGCACATGTATAGACATCAAACAAAACAGTACGAAGAGATCACATTACACACATGCAATTACATAAAGAACATTAAAAATAAAAAAAATACAAGACTAGTACGGCACATGCGTGTCAACCTATAGAAGGTCATCTACATCCCAATCTTGTTCAATATATGCAGAAGGAGGATAACTAGCCAAAGGGACAACATCAAGTGTCAAACTAGGACAAGGCTATCTAACTCCTTGCCCTCACTAAGTGCAGGAAAAGGATGAGTTGAGATGAGTGATGAGAATGGGATCCTTGCAATAAATAAAATAATTTGGTATGAATGTAATACATGTGAAACGAATATTTTGTCACCTTTTACACCTTTAGGGTTTTGCACCTAAAAGGAGAGAGACAAAGATCAACACTTCATTCATGAACAAAACCTTGAGATTTCAATGCAAAGGAGATTGAAATATGACAAAGGGAGAGTTCTAGGGAATAGATAATAGCAAATGAGGGTTCACCAGCAAGTGCAAACTTGGAAAACATGAAATTTTTGAAAACACAATGTGATATGCAAACACATACTAAATGACCTAGGAATGATCATGAAACGAAACAAAAAACTATAAAACTAAAAGTGTGCACTTGGAAATTTGTAGAGACTAGAATGGAGACTAAAAATGCTACTGATTTTGAAATTTTAACCTACTAGGACTCATACACCATTCTGGGCAAATTAGTCCCAGATTTGGAAAACTGTACTGGAGCCTATTTCGAGCAAATGGGTATCCAAATCCAAAAACATGTATAGTGGGACTCATTCACAACTAATGGAAAATGAGTCCACTTTGAATTTTATGAAAACCTAAAATTTGAATTCGAAGTTCTCAATCTTCCCTTTTTGCTCCTCTAGGTGTCCGGATTTGAAACCTTGATTTGCGACACTATAAGTGACTTTTTGTGGGTATTTTGACCTAGCCAATAAGGAGATGACCTCAAAAAGTTTGTAACCTATTCTTCAATCATCTCCAATCCTTCAAAGTACTTAGATCTACAATCACACAAGGAAATAGAACAAAAGTGTTGATTGTTAGGGCATGGGGGTTTGCCTTGGTCAAACCCCTTTTAAGTAATTAAACCAAAATTAGGAAATAAGATAATAAAGCATGAAAAATGAAAAAATGAAATTAGAAACTTTCCATGATGATAGATCTTAAATTGTTGTAGCAATGGATGAAGAATCTACCCTTGAATGCCTTAGAAAACTATCTTGATGACTTAAAATGCTAAAACCCTAGCTTGCTTGACTTGATATGGATAATGAATGATGAATGAATGCATTGGATTATTGCGGGGGTGGAATGAGAGGTAAAACCCTATATTTATACAAAATTATGCAATAATTCTTAAAAATACCACATCACAGGTTGACCTTAGGTCTTAGAAAATAATAACCCGCTAGAAATTTGAAATTACTTTCATTTTTGTGCCAAAGGGGACTCATTCGCCCCTAATGGAAAATGGGTTCCACTCAAAGAATTTTAAGTGGGTGTCAAAAATTAGATATTTTAAATGATGTTTATCAGGATTATTCTCAAAAATACACTTAAGTAAGTCCTATAAATGTAAAATGGGGCTAATTAAAGCATAAGAACGGTCCAAATTATTGATGATAATCCTAGAAAAGCATGAAATTTTGTTACAACACTTTGAAGTAAGGCTTGGTAAATGATAAAAAGAGGTTATTTAAGTGAAATATATTAATAAGGCCTTAGAAAAGTGTGAAAGTGTGTTACAACACTTCACAACACTTTTGCAAGGCATCATAAAATTCTTATTAATTAACAAGGGCCCAAGACCTAATGTGAGTGTGTTGACCACATTACAACACTAAATAAAGGTGATGTTAGGTCTAATTCATCATTAATTATTCCCATATCAAGCAAGAGATACTTTTTCTTCTACACTACATTTAGCCCCCACTTTAGTGAGAGGATGAATTTCCTTCAAACTCACACTAAAGTATACATTTGAAAGGGATCCAATTGCACCAATACAGATGGTCTAGGATAATAAAGATGGAGGTAACCAAAACCCCAGTATCCAAGATCCTAAGTAAAA
Organism: Sequoia sempervirens; assembly: GCA_007258455.2. Taxonomy (NCBI): domain Eukaryota; kingdom Viridiplantae; phylum Streptophyta; class Pinopsida; order Cupressales; family Cupressaceae; genus Sequoia; species Sequoia sempervirens. The sequence goes on from VDFB02271358.1 coordinate 663,526,156, forward strand.
TTGACATAAGCACAAGAGGACAGACGCAAGGTGAATGACATGTAGCAAAACAAGATATATTATCATGCAATGGTAATAACTAAAAGAAAGAGAAGTAAAAATGAATAAAAAGGTTGATCGAGCTTCAACTATTTGTCCAACATGTTGTGGATCAGATCTAAGTTGTTTGTCCAAAAATACATACTCTCTCTAAGGTGACAAAACTCTTGATTGTCCATTAGGTGAGAAGTCCTAAAAGGTGAGAAACATACACTCATGGTTGGTATGCACTCACACACGCAAGTGGATATGGGAAAGTCATGCCTTGGATTGGGCTTCCCGTGTAACCATACCTAAGTTATACCTCCTGATAACTTTAATAAGGCGCCACACAAAAATGATTTTGTATTTTTGAAACTCATAGACATTGTAAATGGAAAATGGTGTAAGGAATGTTTAAAGGGATTTTGCTTGGTTCATGCAAGGTATCATCTTAGGGAACATCATGCTTAATGTCTCCAAGAGAGGAAAGATGCAAATGGTCTCATCTTGTTTCCAAGAGAGAAAAAGTGCAAGGTCTCATCTTGGGAAACATTGTACCTAATGTTTCCAAGAGAGGAAATCGCAAGAAAAAAGAAAATCACACAATGAAATATGAGTGTCGATGTATGCCCCCACTTTAAAGTGGTTTCTAACACCATTATTGTGAGAAATTTCTTTAAAGTAGAAGATGAAGACATGAGAGCTTATTCGGAAAGCCCTATGCCAAGTCATATGTTTCCTATAAGATACATCATGAAAAAGGTAGTATGTCATGCATGAGCCAATTGAAGGCACATCATCCACATATATGATCATGAAAGGTTAATAGCTAGCCAAAAGAGGCAACGCCAAGTGACATACAAGGACAAGGCTACCTAACCCCTTTCCCCCACTAAGTGCAGGACAAAGGTGAGCCAAAATGATTGATGAGAAAAATGTGAGAGTGAAAATTAGTATCAATTAGAGGAATTAGGTGCCTCCACATAAGGAAGAACACCAAACTCCTTAAGATGTTGAATTTTACTACTCAAAGCCTTACATTCATTAGTAGAATGACTGTGAACTCTGTGATAGGTGCAAAATGAATTTTTGAGATAAAATTTCTTTCAAGTGGACTTGGAGGAAGGGATATCAAGTGATATTTTAGGAGTCTCAACAAGATACCCTCTTGATCAATGGTAGATGTTCCTTTATTATGCGATGAATATTTCTCTTTCTTAGATGTACAAGATGTCATAGCTACACAAGACTCTTTAGATTTTGATATTTTTTTCTCTCCTTTACAAGAGAGTGTAAACTCTAATGAACTCAAATAATTAGTGTTTTGCAAGATGACATTGACATTAAGAAAGGATTTCTTTGTCTCTTGTGTTTCTTTTAAAGAATCATTTGTAATAGTGTTGATGTTAAGTGAAGGCTTGTTTATTTCTATCAAAGGACAATAACGAATACCATGATTCATTTCTTGCATGTTAGGATTGATGGGGACACAAATAACTTGTTCCCTAGCACCACATCCTTTTCCACTACATCCAAGTTGTTTCATAAGCTCATAACCTTTTCCATAAATCTTTTTCATCTCTTTTGGATTGGGTGGTTGTTCATGATTAAGTTCGTCAAAGTTTGTTGTGTAATTTTTTTTTCTTCTAAAGTGGTTAAGGTGGGTTCTTTTGAAGGGTCTTCCAAGTTTTATCTTGACATTACTACTTTTTCATGTCCCTTATTTGAATATTTGTGTATGATCTTGTACTTGCCCATGAATGTATGTTCAAAATATAAGGAACCCCAATCATCTTCTAATAGCTTTGTGACTTCATCAATGTGTTTTTCTTTCCCATTTTGTTGCACAAGTTCTACTTGTGTCATTGGTGTTAATGTGTTCAAGGGGTTATCTTTTTTTTCTCAAGTTGTAAGACACTATAAGGCTCAGGATTAGCATCAAGTGTGTACACTTTTTTGTTGTAGATGTATTTCATTTTACGATGGAGAGTAGAAGGAACCCCATTCATTGCATGAATCCATGGTCTACCTAAGAGAAGATTATATGAAAGTTCATGAGGCATAACATGGATTTGTTTTCCCAATATGGCCTTACCAACTGTAAGAGGTAAAGTAATCACACTGAGTGGTTTTTTTTTGACATTGTCAAATCCTTTAACAGATAAAGAATCAGGTTGAATGTTTAATTTATCAATGCCAAGCCTATCTAGAAGTCTCACACTACACACATTAAGGGAAGATCCGGTATCTACAAGAGTTCTCTTTATCCCTTTTCATTGGTATTGAGCTATGATCATGAAAGCATCATTTTGTTTTTGCACTTCCAAAGAGGGGAGTTCACTTTGGTGGAAAATAATGTCAGTGTTTATTCCTTGAATCATGGCTGCTATGTCATTTGGTTGCACATTAGAAGGGATAGGAACTTGTTGTAAGGCTGTTTGAATCATGTTGTGGTAGTGAGGGGAGGCTTGAATAAGGTCTCACAATGATATCTTAGCAGGAGTATTCTTTAGTTTTTCAACAAGACTATACTCCTTTCCACTTTGTGAAGGAAAATGAGCGAGACCTAGTAAAATGGGGTTAGGAAAAGCTAGGGGTGTTGGTTTTGGTTGTTGTGGTTAGGGATTATTTCTATTTTTATATGTATGAGCAACGGTATTATGACTCGGCTACTGCAAAACATTATTCTTAGGTGGGTAAAGGACAAGTTTAGGTTTATTTTGAGTTGGAGGTTTGTTTGATGATGGGTAAAGGATGAGTTGGGGTTGAATAATATTAACATCCCTTGGTGGAGGAGAGTGTAATGTTACTTCATCATCTTCATCTAAGAGTCCAATATCATCAATGTTTTCCTTTTTTTGCACCTTGATATCTTCCCTAGTAGGATATTTTTTAAGAGAACTACAAACCAAATGTTCTTGACATTCAAGGATTGGTTCTTCCAAAAGGATTTCATTGCAAGTAAGGGACTTATCAATGGTTAGATTTTCTTGTTTATCAATAGTGGGAATAGTAGGAGAAGGATCTATTTGATTGTCAGTTTTCTCTAAGATCTCATTCTCTTGTGTTATATTATCTACGCTAATAGGAGAGCTTGTAATATGTTCATCCATGATTTGTAAAGCAGCTTCATCACAAGTAGGGGAGGAATCCAAAGAAGGACAACTATGATTTTCATGAATGGTTAAATTATTTTGTTCAAATAGTTTTTTCCAAATGTTAGGGACATTAGGAAGGAGAGAGACAAGGTTATCACTTTCAATCCACATGTGATTTTCATGATCATTCACAATTGTATCTTATTGTAAAGGTTTCTTACAAGTAGGGGAAGTATGGAGAGATGGATTTGGGATAGGAAAAGTGGTGGCTATGATCTCATTATCTTGTTCTTTGATTTCTTCCAAAGGGGGTGAGGAGAGGGACAATCAAGACCTTCAATGCTTGTATCTTCATTCACTAAGATACCTTCGTCACTAATAGGAGAGGTATCGGGAGAAGAACAAGTATGATTGTTATGATTGTTAACACTACCATGCTAACCAATGGGAAATGCAATCTTAAGGATTGTGTCAATGGTTTGGTGATTAACATGTGTCTTAATGACTTCATTGTTGTAATCTAAATTGAACTCGTAAGAGGGGATGTTGTATTTATGAAATCCATTTTTAACCACATCAAAGCCACACCACTTGAAGGTAAACATGCTATCATGGAAAAGTAAAGAAATTTCAATGCTATGATTCAAAGTGAAATGTTTAAATGTAATTTTTAGATGTGTATCAAGGTAATTTTCTGATTACATTATGCAACAACCTAAAATATGGAATACTGTAAATGCAAATTTGAAATTGAGAAATGCATGAAATGAGCTAATGTAAGCTAGATCTAATGAAATTCATGTAACATAAACTCATAAAATTGATATAGATAGTTAATGGTAACAAAAAAAAGCTTAAAAATATGGTTTTCAGTATTGTAAATAATAGTCTTAGGGGTGCAAAGGGACTAATTCACCCAAGGTGGCGAATGAGTCCTAGAGGGGATTTTTTTCAATATTTTCAAAACATTTTGTTTAATTTGTGTATTTTTTTGCTGTATGATGCAGACCTAAGATGAAAATGCATAATTTTAGAAATGTTTAATAATTTGAGATGCAAAAATGCAACCTTTATGCACTTTTACTAATGCAAAATTTTAAAACCCTAGAATGCAAAGTAACTAATGCAAAATGCAATGCAATGTTAATGCAAGCTAATTATATGATGATGATGGAATCTAAATTAGAAAAGAAGGTATTTGAAAAGAGGGTTCACCAAAATGAAACGAAGATTTTGTCACCTTTTACACATTTAGGGTTTTGCACCTAAAAGGAGAGAGACAAAGATCAACACTTCATTCAAGAACACACCCTTGAGATTTCAATGAAAAGGAGATTGAAATATGACAAAGGGATAGTTCTAGGGAATATATAACAAAAAATGAGGGTTCACGATCAAGTGAAAACTTGGAAAACATGAAATTTTTGAAAACACAGTGTGATATGCAAACATATACTAAATGACCTAGGAATGATCATGAAACAAAACATAAAAATGTAAAACTAAAAGTGTGCACCTAGAAATTTGTAGAAGCTAGAATGGAGACAAAAAATGTTGTTGATTCTAAAATTTTAACCTACTGGGACTCATACGCCATTCTCGGCGAATCAGTCCCAAATCTGGAAAACTATATTGGAGCCTATTTCAGGCAAATGGGTATCTGAATCCACATAAATATATGAAAAACATGTATAGTGAGACTCATTTGCCACTAATGGAAAATGATTCCACTTTGGCTTTTCTAAAAACCCGAAAGTGGAATCCAAAGCTCTCGATTTTCTCTTTCTGCTTCTCCAGGTGTCCAAATTTGAGACCCTGATTTTCAACACTGTAAGTGACTTTTTTGTGGGTATTATGACCTTTCCAGTAAGGAGATAACCTTAAAAAGTTTGCAACCTATTCTTCAATCATCTCCAAGCCTTCAAAGTACTCAGATCTACAATCACACAAAGAAATAGAACAAAAGTGTTGATTGTTAGGGCATGGGGATTTGCCTTGGTCAAACCCCTTTTAGGTAATTAAACCAAAATGATGAAATAAGATAATGAAGCATGAAATATGAAACAATGCAATTAGAAACTTTCCATGATGATATATCTTGAATTTTTGTAGCAATGGATGAAGAATCTACCCTTGAATGCCTTAGAAAATTATCTAGATGACTTAAAATGCTAAAAACCTAACTTGCTTGACTTGAGATGGATAATGAATGATGAATGAATGTGTTGGATTATTGGGGGGGTGAAATGGGAGGGAAAACCTATATTTATACACAATTATGTAATAATTCTCAAAAATACCACATCACAGGCCGACCTTAGGTCTTAGAAAATAATAACCCACCAAAAATTTGAAATTATTTTGGATTTTGTGCCAAAGGGGACTCATTCTCCCCTAATGGCGAATGGGTCCCACTCAAGGAATTTTAAGTGGGTGTCAAAAATTAGATATTTTAAATAATGTTTATTGGAATTATTCTAAAAAATACACTTAAGTAAGCCTTGCAAGTGTAAAATGGGGCCAATTAAAGCATAAGAAAGGTCCAAATTATTGATGACAAGCCTAGAAAAGCATGAAAGTTTGTTACAACACTTTGAAATAAGGCTTGGTAAATGATAAAAAGAGGTTATTTAAGTGAAATATATTAATAAGGTCCTAGAAAAGTGTGAAAGTGTGTTACAACACTTCACAACACTTTTGCAAGGCATCATAAAATTCTTATTAATTCACAAGGGCCCAAGACCTAATGTGAATGTGTTGACCACATTACAACACTAAATCATGATGATGTTAAGTCTAATTCATCATTAATTATTCTCATATCAAGCAAGAGATACTTTTTTAAATTCTATGCTACAACATGCAATAGTGAGTATGCTATGATCCTACAACTAGTACATAGAAAAGAGAAACATTCATGTAATTTTTACGAAATTAATTTTGAAATCATAAGAATCATGATCATTTTAGGAAAACTAAAAATCACACAATAATTATCTTTAAGTCATGTGAAAAAATTCTCATTAGTGTTAAGTCTAATTCATCATTAATTATTCTCATATCAAGCAAGAGATACTTTTTTAAATTCTATGCTACAACATGCAATAGTGAGTATGCTATGATCCTACAACTAGTACATAGAAAAGAGAAACATTCATGTAATTTTTACGAAATTAATTTTTCATAAGAATCATGATCATTAGGATAAAAATCACACAATATTATCTTTAAGTCATGAAACTCATTAGTAAGATTCCCAATAGTTCTATGATACACAAAATAATTCATGTTCTTAGGTTTGTTGATTCTAGTTTTTGGTGGCAGTGCAATCCATCGTAAATGAAGAAGGTGTTTTATTTTTTGTTCAATTGTCATTTTAGTATGTAGGAATGGAACTCTTTGACTTTATAAGGTTTGGGTTTCTTACTTGATGGAGCAACATGTTGAGGTATATTTTGACGAGGAGGACATAAGATGATCCTATCATCCTTGTGAGAGATTATTTGAACATTATGGAGGATATTTGTAGCCTTAGAAGATGTGGAGGGAGAAGGAACTTGATATCCTAGTCCTTTAGTATCTTCAATTGGGATTTGTTCTAAAATTTTGTGAATTTAATCCTCATTAGTTATGTCACATCCTTGCTTAGTTAAGATCTTAAATCCTTGGCCATAAGTCTCTTCTAGGTTGATGGGTGCGTTGGTCACTTTATTAACATTAGATGGATAGGTCTGCACTTAGTTAGAGGAACTAGGTTCACTCGTGGTTGGAGGTTTAGGATTGGTTTGTGACTCAATTTTAGGATGTAAAAGACCAAACATATCAAGTTCAGGATAGTAAGAGGTGTTGGTTGTTGCATGGAAGGGTAAAATGATGCATTGTTCTCAAGGTTGCTAAGGTAAGTGTTTATGAATTCATGCATGATGTCATCATCTTCTCCTATGATGTCAAATTGAAAAGGACATTCATTAGGAGTTGATTGAGCATGATTAGGTTCTATTTCATTAGGATCATTGCCAAAAACACAACTTGAAACATCGACCAAAGAGATTAAGGACTTCCATGTATTACCAATACACATGTCCATTATGCAAGAATGAATTGAAATGTAAAGAAATTCTCAAATTTTTAGATTTATATCAAGATAATTTCCTAATTATGCTATGCAAAAATGTAGAAATAATTTCTTGTAAATATAATTTTCAATTCACACAATGCACTAAATTTATCAAATGAAGCTTAATATGATCAATTTGAGACTAAAAATTGTAATAGCAAAACGAAAAGAACAAAATAGAATACAACAAAAAAGAGATTTTAATGCTCAAAAATGCAAGAAAAATCCCTAATCATGTTCTCATTCACCCATGGGTGAATGGGTCCTAGCTAAGGGCTTTGAAAAATAAATATACAGATTTCTAGGTTGATTCTTGTGGTTTCCAGATTCTAGACTGAGATAGGTGGTTACAATTTTAAATTTCTATAAATTTAAGTCTAAATGAAAATGAAAAATAATGTTAAATGACAAACTAAGAGACCTAATTTGATATGCAATTTTGATTCAATTTTCAAGTGTAAATGAATGATGTTGCAATGCAATGTAAACACTATGTAAAATGAATGATTTTTTTTGTATTTCTAGATTTTAATGAATGTAAAAATTCAATCATAAAACCCTAAATGAGATGCAATCTAATGCAAGTTAAGAAACCCTAAATGAGATTCACTTCAATGCAATGTAATGCACATGAATGTAAATCCTAGATCTAGGGCTGAAATGGACTCCAAAATTAGAAAGATATAATGCTCAAATGTCGAGTTCACCAAAATGAAATGAAGAAAGATAAGGGTTTAATGACATGTAAAATGTAAAATATGCAGTATGAGGGATCTATTTTCCTTATTCCATTAGGAAATGAGATCCACCCAAAGAATTGGCTTACAACTCTTAGGTGAGTCAACTCAATGAGTGAATCTTTAGATTTCCTTTTTGTGTGGAGGACAAGGGCCAAGTTCACAGACACGTTTGATTAAAAATAGTAAATCAACCCAGTTATGCCAAATTAAACTTGAAATAGCAATATTAAACTCAAAATAAGAACTAGAAATTAAATTGCAGATATTAGAAGGCCATAACTATGTTTACCAATCACCAAAAGTGATTTTTCAAAGGCTGACTGGGACTCATTTGCCCAGGGGTGAATGGGTCCACTATCAAGTTTTTTGTACAACTTTTGAGAGCCTCTAATGCAGATTTGAATCTTCTATCTTTTCAAGGTGGTAGTGTTAGAATGTCAAAAATATTTTTTGTAGATGAGTTTCCGTGAGATGACAAAAATTATGATAACTTTTGTAACTTTTTCAAATTCTTCAAATTTTCTCTTCAAGAGTTCTTCAAGCTTTCTTTCACCTAGATCTGCAAACACAAGATAAGAGAGATTTTTTTATTTTTTTTTGTGAATGGGGGTTTTCCTTGGTCAAACCCCATTTTGGTAATCAAACCTTGAAATGAATAAAAGCATGAAAGAGGGAATGAATAATGAACAATGTTGTGTTACCACCCAACAAACCATTGGATAAGTTATTGAATGAAGGTCTACAACTTGCATGAAATGGATTCAATGGATGTGCATCCTAAACTTTGGATCTTGCTTGAAATAGTGCTTTGAATGCTTGATTTGATCATGAAACCTACATCACAATGTTAGCTCCCAAAAAAATGCATGATGCAAGAAGAATTTGATATGATAATTGGATCTTGATTGCTACAATAAAAATTTGATAAATTTGCTCTTGAATTCCATTGATCACAACTTTAGCTCTTGAAAACTTGCATGAAAACTCGTAGGTGAAACATAGTGAAATGACCTTATATTTATACATATGTATCCTTAATTTCTTGAAATTCAAATATCAAAAGCCGACATTGAATTATAGATTTGAATATGTTAAAATACCACCGAAAACATAATTTAAATTTAGGTTCTAAGGTCTAGGGAGGACCCATTTTCCCCTGGGTAAATGGGTCCTAGGTCCATAAACCTAGGACACACACTACTCAATGTGAAGTGTTATGTTAAAGCATTAATGAATTTCAAGTTTTTGAGATTTAGAAAATACAATTAAATATGCTTGGAAAATGAATTAAATGGCCAATTAAATATAATTAAGCTCAATTAATTAAGATATCCATAAATGAGTTTGAAAGTGTAAAGGGATACACCTTACAACACTGAATTAAATCCAATTTAACTAGGAGGGCCTAAACAACTGAGAAAATGTAAAAGGATACATTTTTCATCACTACAGTAAGTATTCCATAAAATTTAAAATTTGAAACCATTGGTTTTCTTATTTTTTTACTTTTAGAAACCCAACCCTCAACCTTAGACTTGCAAGTGCAATGCCATGTTAAGAGATAGAGAAAAAATGGCGTTAGCAATATATGGTAATGATATTTTTCAATAAAAAATTTAGGCCAAACTAGAACCCATTATAGATGAAAATGTTTGGTTTTCAAATATGTAATTTTATTTATTTATTGACATATTTTTCTATATATTAATTATTTTTTAAATTAAGGGGGCCATAAACTTGAAATAACATATATTACTACTTTTAATAACTTTTCATTTTGATTATTTTGAAAAAAAGTTATGTTTGACCAATCTACATCATTATCTATGTGATTATTTGTTTAATGGTTATAGTTCAACTAAAATTATGTTGGTTGTACATAATGTGTTTTATAAAAACACAAACTAGGGATAGTAAAAAAATAATTATATATTATACATTATTATTATTTTTAAAAATCTATCTTGACCAAAACATCACCACCATATGTATCTTTCCATAGAATAATTAGAAAAACTTTCATTTAGCTCAAACTATGATGGTCGTACACATGCATGTTTTTGCTCAAAATATATGATTTTAAAAAAGCTACTTTTATACATACTAGATATAATATCAACTTCTATCATCTAGGTATTTGAATAAATTACATATTTAAAAATTACAATCAAGATTATACATTTATTATTTTTATAGTTTAACATTCTACATGTGTAAGTGATTCAAATGTTTACTCCAACTATAATTTTTTTTATTTTCATGAAAAAGACTTCCCCTTTTGGCCAAAAAGAGGACACAACTTCTTGCACTCATGTCCTCTTAACATCCCACATGATAGAAAATTCCTCAATAATATTAGAAGAATATACCATTTTCCCATTACAAGAATCTAGATTCCTTTTAACATAGTTCTTAGTTCCTCGTCATTGAATTTTTTTCTCCTATAGATTCAAACTATCTAATTTATTCTTCTCTATTAGTAATTTCACCAAATAAAATATTTCAAGGGAATTAAGAGCCTAAACAATCCAAGTGAGAATTTCATGATTTCCCAAGAGAGAGTGGTTCATGCCTCCATTATGGAAAAAGTTAGTGATTAGTTCTTGAGTAACATTCTCAATGTATTCCATAGTTGTTTTCTTGGCCTTGCTCATAATTATTTTCCTATCTCTTGTCCTCCCAACCCCTAAGTCTACCTTAGAAGGACTACTACTTGCTTTCTTCTTTTACATGCACTCCCTTGTTCCTTTCTTGCAATACACTACAATCCTTTATTTTTACACTATCCTTAGAAGTATTTTTCATAAATTTTTCCTTTCTTTTATTCTCCTAAAAAATACTTTCCACTATATCATTCAATCTATCTTGTGAGAGGAATTCATCTCCCTTGAACTTCACTATTTGGGTATGTGCACGATCACGATGGGCCAAAAAGTGGCAATATGTAAGTGATATGATGGCCCATGTAGTTGATGACTTTTTTTTACCCAAAATTGATGAAACGAAAAAGGTTTTTAAAGGAGATTCTCAGTTTTCCACAAATATAAATTATTCTTTACTTTGAATTTAATAAATAATTATTATTCATTTTCTATTTGAATTACGACTAAAGTCCTGATTGATAGGCTGATTGAAAAACATTTATAGCTTTCAAACATTATCACATTTTTTGAATGCAAAACATGCGTTACATTCTATGCTTTGCATACTATAGGATTAAAAAAAAAATGAATTTCATGAAGTTTTGACCAATTTAAGGTGGTCAGACATACGAGTTTTTATATTTTTAAAAAGTTGTAACAAAAAATTCATAATTAATTATTTACTTAGAAAAAAATTACAAAAAAATATGCATCACATACGAACATGAGTCCTCTGCTTATATGTAAAATCTTATAAAAAAGTATTATCATTTTACTATGGTTAGGGTGGTCAGACAGACACCTACTTATTTTTTTCCCTAAAAATTTAAGTAACTGCATTGAAATTTCAATTTTTCACCAAATAGATTTTTATTTTTTAAAATAAACCTAGTAGTTTAGAAACTACATTCAATTTTCTATAGATTCTATTCTTACATATTTTTGAAATAATATACATAACTTATTCAAATTTTTATGTCAAGTTGCCTAAATCTGATTTTTCTGAAATTTTTTGCCACTTAAGGGCCTGTTTTTTCCATGATGATCCTACACATACCCATCTTCCCCAATTCTAAAACCCCATCCTTGATCTACTCCTACTTTGGGAGACCTATTTAATGCATTTCTCTATTTACCAATATCTATTTTTTAATTCCTCACTTTTCCTACCTAAATTCAAATATTGAGATTTCTTTCCAAACCTTGATTACACTATTTTATGTATTTTCCACCTTTTCCTTCATCTCTCCATAGTTTTATACCATATGGCCACCCTTTAGCACTTAAAACATATTATAAGTAAACACTCATAATCTAGCTTTACTAAGATCAATAGCCAAACGAAGACCTAATTTTGATCACATGTCAAGTTGGTTTACTAAGATCAATCTTGATGCATATCCTAGCATATGTTGATATTTCTCTAATTGTTTTAGATGAAGAGCTATAAATTTACTCTTCTAATGAATTGTCTAATCCCTTGAGGATTTTTTCCATCTAAATCTCACTAGGGATCTTGTACAACTTAATCCAAATAGGGGCATTCATCACAATTTCTTTCCTTGGATCAAATCCTAGAACCCATGCTCTTAACTATAGCATGGCCTTACCCATGAAATATATGCCTCCTTTCAATATTCTACCTCTATCTTCCTCCAATTAAAATGTGATTTAAAACCTAAAGCTAGGAAACTAATGCTAGGGTAGTGGTAATCTAACCAAAATTATCCCATCCAAGCCTTGATTCAATTCATAGAAGACCACATTCTAATGAATCTATAGATGATGGTCATTATCTGTAAGATCTCCACCCTTTATTTTAGAAACTTATTTAGAATTTTGATGACTAGATAAAAAGATAAATCATTAAGTTCATGTTGAAAAATAAAAACATGTCTTCTCTTGATCCATTATCTAAGGTTTCTCCTTCCAAATTACAACCAACCTCTACAAATAGTCACATATATTCTTGATTATTATACACATTGTTGTGTGGCTAAATGTATTTTACCAAAAAAAGGTCCACTAATTGATTTTATTTACCTCTACCATGTCGTACATTCCAAGAGTCTTCCTTACTTTCCATGTAATTTTCTTTCTTATCACAGGTCTCTTTGCTCCCTTTCCTTTCTAATTCTCTTATTTTACATTTTTCATCCTCTAAAATTCAATAGTTCTACACTTTTATATTAAAGAAATGAAAGTGTTTCATAATTATATATATATATATTTTAAAGATTTCAATATTATTTTTTAAATGAAGTCAAAATGATATTCTTGATTATATTATTTTTTTATTATTTATTGTCATAACATGATTAACAATTTTTTCTTTTGCATTGTGAGTTTTTAATTTTTTGTTTTCTTTTTATTTTATACGAAAAAATATAAAATGATATAATATTAATAGAAGCACTCTATTTTGAACATCCTCTAATTTAATAATTTTATAATTAATAATAATTTTACATCTCATTTATATTAAAAAAATAATTATCTTATTTTTAATTGCTAAAATTAAACGTTAATTGTAAAAATAGACCATTACAATGTATAAAAATCAGCCTTCAAGCCAGGCAATCCAGATTATTAAATGCGCGTGATTGATTCTTATGTCCGTCTTTCATAGAGAAATGTGGCATATTCTTCATAAGCCCCGAATTATTCACTGGTAAGCAATGCATAGATATTGAAACTTATTGGTAAAGATGAGGATTTGGCAGATAAATAAAATATTCACTAGTAAGCAAGTTGTAACATCAGATGATGTAAAAGAAACTTATAAACATATTCGCAGATGAAATGACTTCCTATGTAAATTTTACCATGTTTACTATGTATGTATAGTTTAATGACTTCCTATTTTGAATGCATAGTTTAACAAACAAGCACTGCAACCTACCACGGAAATGGAGAAAAGAAAAACGAACCAACAATCCTGGAATTGTTATATAATGTGCAATTTTTCAAATGAAGAAAACCTTTTGGCGAATTTGATAGGTCTCAATAGTTTATAACTATTTGTTGAATCACCATGTGGGTGGTGTGAATATCCTGTCTTTTATTAGTTTGGTAGTCTCATAATTCCGTAGCAGACCAAGAAAAGGAGACATTTTGCATTCACATTACGTACATTTAAATATAAGTATGCCTAACCATAACTATAAAAATATTAAGTGTAGAAAATGTCTCAAAACATAGTTTATATTTGGCATAACATGGATGGACAATTAAAAATATAGCAATGAATGTGGGATTTTTTCAATATATTAAAATTTGGATTTGTGTTTTGGTTTTTAGAGGGTTTAAAAAGATGTTTTTCTTATGTTTATATTTAATTCTTATGAGTTTATATCATAGGAGGGCACATTTGTTATCAATTTTGAGTCTAGCTAGTTTAGTCAACCCATTCTCTTTCAAATAGACTAACAAGTCCACAACACCTTGTTAATGTGAATCAATATCATTTCACATGGAAAAATGTGGTACATTAAATATATGTATAAGATGGTTGTTTTCTTGGAAGATGTGAGGTTGCCATGTGTACTAGACTAAAAGAGTAACATAATATTTGAGGAAGTTATTGTTTGAATTTATATTTTTCTATTTGAGAATTTTTGAAATGTTCTAGGGAGTTGATTTCTAGCTAGAAAAAGTACTTGAGTTTTGTTGGAGTTGATCCATCAACCCCACAACTTGTTGACCTTTGGCACAAGGTTTTGTCATTGATGTCAAAAAGGTTGATGGTGTGGTTCACTGTTAATATAGTATGTACAGGTTTTGTTTGGCAATGATACATCTTACCTTGACATTGGCATTGGTATTTCAGGTACACAATTCTTAAGGTATTGGTATCTTCTATATCTTGTTATTAATGAGAAAATGATGTTTTATAAATTCCTCACTTATGAGCTATCAATGGCTTATTCATACAAGATTGATGAGCTATCAATAACATAAGTTACACAAGAATAGTTATTTATCCAATGGCGTCTTGATCTAGATATATAAGGTGAAATCAGTTATGTATAAAGTTGTATTCATGGTATTCGCAATACATACTATGGCATGATTCAGAGGTGGTACACTATTGTGGTCTAATAATGTTTGCAATAATAAACACGAAGAAAATTTTTAAGACCCTTAGGCATTAATATTTTCCAAAGGCATTGGAAATAGAAAGAGAAATAAATCTCGTTGGGTTTGTAATGTTAAAAGACATATATGACATAAAAGATAGAACAAAGGGTGCCCGAGCTTATTTCATTATTCATTTTTGTTAATTTATTTTTATTTGAAAGAGATCTCTTGAGCTAGGGCATGGAAGAGTAGTTAGGGTTCTAAAATTTCTTCAGTTATGGTAAAAGATCTTGATAGTGGAGGTGATGTGGCAGTGACTCCGATGCAAGGAACCAATTATAGAGTTAAACAAGTGTATTTGTTACTTTAATTAATACTTGTTTGTTTCAACTTTGCAAAGAGGTTATAGGTTCTATTTATCAGATAGTGGTTTGGCAGAAGCAAAGCATGAAGCCTAGAGAATAGTGGTTTGGTGGTAGGAAGGCATTGTATTCAGTTTGTAGACTGGTTTTGGGCATTAAGCCAGCCTTGTTTGAGTGTATGGTTCAAAGGTTTATTTTAGCATAATATTTTGGGTCTTCTTGATGCATCGACTACTTATAGACTATGTTCTTGGTTGGAAGATCTTCGGTGAACAGGTAACAAGTGGTTGACAGTTATTTGTTGTGGGTTTAGTTCATACTTTCATATGTGTGTTTATTGTTTTGGTTTATACAATACCCTATTACTAGGGCATAGGCTTACATGAATACATTGCTATTAATAAGGTGTAAACTAAGGTCTATATGTTACTTTGGTGTGGGTTTCTTGTTTAGACTGTATACCAGGTTTATACACAATGTCGACCATGTATTAAATGTTTAGTGGTTACATATGATGATGTTATTCAAAGAATGATATAAACAACAATCTAGCATAATAGAAACATATATACCATGATAATTAAGAGGTAGTTTAAAAGATGTTAAAGGACACCATAGTGACTTGACAGGTGTAGATAGTTATGAGGTTTGTTTTAAAGGTTCCTTTGATGATTGTAATGTGTGACAAATGGCAGTATCATGAAAATATTTGAATTTTTATTTAAACAGTGTTTTCACACTGTTACTGGTTTGGTGCTTTTCACAGAGTTATCATGCTGAATGTGTAAAAAAAATTCTATAATTGAAGTTTTGCAAACATGATGCAAAACAGATTGTATCACTAATATATTTTGTATTTTAAAGATTCCAGGAAAATGAATCTTTAAGATATTAAGTGTATTAGATTGGAGATAAAATATGATTTGTAGAGAAATAGAGTGATCCTCTGTAGTTGAATTATTTTCTATTGAGAAATGTATAGTGAAGTTAAAATGATCAAGCCAGTGAGATAGATTGATCATTATCAGTGAGGCACATTTAATGTCAGTGAGACACATAGCCAGTGAGGTATTTGAAATCTATCAGTGAGATAGTATTGCTAGAGAGGCATTTTGTAGCCAATGAGGCTTGTATTGCTAGTGAGGCACTTTTCTGATTAAGCCAGTGAGGTGATTTTACAAGTGTTTTCTACTCCAAGAGGGTTTTCCACTCAAGAAAAATTGTTTTATGTCTACAGTTTGTCTATGGTTTGTTTGGTCTGCATGAATACATATCAATCATGTATCATTGTTTAGAATGATATTCCTTGCTCTTAGGTCTTATGTTCATGAGTTAATGTTTATCATAAATATTGTGTTGGTGCATCTTTGATGTTGATCTATCAGCTTTAGTTGTAATAATTCCTATCTTAATTTAGAAAAAATGTCGTGGTGTTCATATATGATGCTCTATCTCATGTTAATAAAAGTTATCTTGATATTCATGTTAGTCTTGTTAAAGGTTTGAGTTGATGTCTTGAGTTAATAATTATTACCAAAGTTCTTGATTCTGAGTATGCCTATTCTCATGATATTTATGTTTCAAAGTTTTGAAAGATTATATTAGAGTTATTTTGAATTAGTATACCATTGATTCACCCCCCCTCTCAGTGGTATTGTACTCCAACAAGTGGTATAAGAGAATAGGTTCCCTATAGAAGTCTAACATGCTTGGGTAGGTCTTGATAGTGGAGTACCATGTGAAAGTGTAGAAGAAATAGAGAAAAGAAAGAAGCCAAGCAAAATGTTGAACAACAAATTCCAGTGAAGTCGTGTGATGAGTTGTTGCATGAGTCTTCCATGAATGTTGATATAAAGTGTGATAAAAAGAATGGTATTATAGTTGAGAGTTTTGACAAAAAGGACTTTATTGTAAGTATAGATGAACAAAAAATTGATGAAAGAAAAGATGATTTTATTGTTGAGATTGATGATAAAGAAAAATATTTCTTTTTGGATGAAGATGATGAAAATGAGTATGAAGTTGATTTAGAAGGTGAACTCTTGAGTTCTCTAGATATAATCAAGAAACTTAGAAAATAAAATCAGAAATTAAAAGACCAACTTCAACAAGAAAAAGATTCCAAGGATAAGGTACTTTCAGATTTTGCAAAAGTTTCTTTAGATTTTGAAGAGGCAAGAAATCAAATTGATGAATCTAATAAACTGATTATTTGTCTAAAATCTAAAGTTGAAGAAGCTAAAAGGGTAGTTGATTTTACAAAATCTGATCTTGAAGTCAAGACTAGTGAATATCTAAAACTAGAGTTAGAAATAGTCTCTTTGAGAAGGGAGTTTGAAAATGCATCCTCTAAATTGTACAAGGGTTTTCAGTTTGAAAAGAGTATTGACTTCTTGAATGACATATTGAGTAAGAAAAATCATCATAAAGACATTACAGGTCTAGTTATGAAGAAGGACAAAGTTCTAAAACCAGAAATGCTCCTAGAAAGAATATATACTTGAATTATCATTCTGATGCTCTCGAGGAAGACAAGAAGAAAGAAAAAGAAAAAGTTGCTGATGTTGGAAGAAGAAGAACAAATAGATTCTCAAGGTTTCCACCTTTCATGAAATACCATTCAATAAGTACAACTACTCTTAGTTTCATGGTTTTTGTTATTCTTGTCGTATCTATGGCCATAGAGCTAGAGATTGTAAAACTTATACAAGAAATGGTTTTAGTTGGAATAAGGATAAAGACACTTATAGCTTGTCAAATTAGGACTATAATAATGTATGTTATAACTGTGATAAAGTTGGTCACATTGCAAGAGATTGTGGTAAACAAATTCTAAATGGTGATGTAAGATTCATGAGAAGTTATAGACCTTTGATCATATGCTATAAATGTAATGGTTTTGGACATAGAGCTAAGTTTTTCAGAAGTCAATTGAAGAAATTATCTAAAAATAGCAAGAAGATAGATGACTTGATTAAGAAAAGTAAAGAGCCTTTGAAGGTTTGGAGAAGAAAGCAAGGAAAAGAAGAGAAAGAACCTAATCGTGTGCATGTTGCACAAGAAACATCTTTGAGTACTTAAAGAAAAGCATGAAGGGGAGCAGGTTAGTGTTTTATTTTTCAGCCCCTAGAGAAGACAAGAAAGTTATGAGTAAAATTATGCACAATGCAATGGCAGTTAGTACTTTGAAGAGTTCTCATTATTGTACTCTCCCATTGTGATTTAAAATTTGATAATCCATAACAATGCTCATTGTTGGTAGAATAGTTGGAACATGAGTTCTTTACTTGATGATCAATAAATTTATGCTCTTGTTGAGTGTCATTATGAACCTTCATAAAGACATGCATTCTTAATATTCTAAGAGCACTCTTGGTGAGATAGTTTCTTGGACATCAATAGTAAATGTCTATGTTGACAGGACAGTGATCTTGGTGTTATTGATTTGATTTTGATATGTTATGTTTTCTTTATTGAGTGCCCCACCTCTTTGAGTTCTGAAACAATACTTTTGCAAGACAGTGCATGTTGAACTTGTAGAGATTTGGTCATTGTGGTGTTAGATGTTGATTCAGAGTAAAAAAATTTCACTTGAAATTAGTGGAAGTGATTTACATATACAATGCTAATAATTGGTGACTTGTTCAGGGGAGCTTTCACGCTTATACATCTCTAGCATATGTGATTATAAATGGTTGTGCTATGTGTTGATGTTTTCTTAATTGTTATAGGATTTTTTGTCTACATAAAGTTTGGTATATGTAACTCAGGTAGGAAGTCTTGCCATGGTTGGCATATATGGTGGCATAGTATAACAGTGCACAGTGATTTCTCCTTACAATTGGTTTAGTGATCATGTTTTGCATATATTATTTGGTTTTCATACTTACAGGTTGATTGCACATACAAATCTTGGTCAGCTTTAATTGGTTCAGCGTGATTCTTCTACAGTGATATATCTTTATAGTGTACTTGGATGGTTTGGTTATCTCTATGCAGCTCTTTGTCATTTCTATCAAAAAGGGGGAGAAAGAGTGATATGTAGATGGTTATGTTCTTAGTTTTGATATCTATGCCAAAGGGGGAGTTTGTTGACCTTAGGCACAAGGTTTTTTCATTGATTTCAAAAAGGTTGATGGTGTGGTTCACTATTAATATAGTATGTATAAGTTATGTTTGGCAAAGATACATCTTACCTTGACATTTGCATTGGTATTGCAGGTACACAATTCTTAAGGTATTGGTATCTTCTATATATGTTATTAATGATAAATTGATGTTTTATCAATTGTTCACTTATGAGCTATTAATGGCTTAAACATACAAGATTGATGAGCTATCAATAACATAAGTCACACAAGAATGGTTATTTATCTAATGGCATCTTGATCTAGATATATAAGGTGAAATCAGTTTTGTATACAGTTCTATTCATGGTATTAACAATACATACTATGGCATGATTCAAAGGTGGTACACTATTGTGGTCTAATAATGTTTGCAATAATAAACATGAAGAAAAGTGTTTAAGATCCTTGGGCATTAATATTTTCCAAAGGCATTGGAAATAGAAAGAGAAATAAATCTCATTGGGTTTATAATGTTAAAAGATATAAATGACATAAAAGATAGAACAAAGGGTGCCCAAAATTATTTCATTATTCATTTTTGTTAATTTATTTTTATTTGAAAGAGATCTCTTCAGCTAGGGCATGGAAGAATAGTTAGGGTTCTAAAATTTCTTCAGTTATGGTAAAAGATCTTGACAGTGGAGGTGATGTGGCAGTGACTCTGGTGCAAGGAAGCAATTATAGAGTTAAACAGGTGTATTTGTTCCTTTAATACTTGTTTGTTTCAACTTTGCAAAGAGGTTATGGGTTCTATTTATCAGATAGTGGTTTGGCGACAACAAAGCATGAAGCCTAGAGAATAGTGGTTTGGTGGTAGCAAGGCATTGTATTAAGTTTGTAGACCGATTTTGGGCATTAAGCCGACCTTGTTTGAGTGTATGGTTCAAAGGTTTATTTTAGCATAATATTTTGGGTCTTCTTTATGTATAGACTACTTATAGACTATTTTCTTGGTTGGAAGATCTTCGGTGAATAGGTAAGAAGTGGTTGATAGTTACTTGTTGTGGGTTTAGTTCATACTTTCATATGTGTGTTTATTGTTTCGGTTTATACAATACCCTATTACTAAGGCATAGGCTTACACAAATATATTGTTGTTAATAAGGTGTAAACTAAGGTCTATATGTTACTTTGGTGTGGGTTTCTTGTTTAGATTGTATGCCAAGTTTATACACAATTTTGACCATGTATTAAATATTTAGTGGTTACATATGATGATGTTATTCAAAGAATGATATAAACAACAATCTAGCATAATAGAAACAAATATACCATGATGATTAAGAGGCAATTTAAAATATGTTAAAGGACACCACACTGACTTGATAGGTGCAAATAGTTATGAGGCTTGTTTCAAAGGTTCCTTGGATGATTTTAATGTGTGATAGATGGTAGTATCATAAACATCTTTGAATGTTTATTTAAACAGTGTTTTCACACTATTACTGGTTTGCTGCTTTTCACAGAGTTATCATGTTGAATGTGTAAACAAAATTTTGTAGTTGAAGTTTTGCAAACATGATGCAAAACAAATTGTATCACTAATATATTTTTTATTTTAAATATTCTAGCAAAATGAATATTTAATATATTAAGTGTATTAGATTGGAGATAAAATATGATTTGTAGAGAAACATATAGTGATCCTTTGTAGTTGAATTATTTTCTACTGAGAAATGTATAGTGAAGTTAAAATGATCAAGTTAGTGAGACAAATTGATCATTGTCAGTGAGGCACATTTAATGTTAGTGAGACACATAGCTAGTGAGGCATTTGAAATATATCAGTGAGATAGTATTGCCAGTGAGGCATTTTGTAGCCAATCAGGCTTGTATTGCTAGTGAAGCACTTTTTTGATTAAGCCAGTGAGGCAATTTTACTAGTGGTTTTTCTACCCCAAGAGGGTTTTCCACTTAGGAAAAATTGTGTTATGTCTACATTTAGTCTATAGTTTTTTTGGTCTACATGAATACATATCAATCATGTATCATTGTTTAGAATGATATTCCTTGCTCTTAGGTCTTATGTTCATGAGTTAATGTTTATAATAAATATTGTGTTGGTGCATCTTTGATGTTGATCTACCGGCTTTAGTTGTCATAATCCCTATCTTGATTCAGCAAAAATGTCATGATGTTCATATATGATTCTCTATCTCATGTTAATAAAAGTTGTCTTGATATTCATGTTAGTCTTGTTAAAGGTTTGAGTTGATGTTTTGAGTTAATAATGATTACCAAAGTTCTTGATTCTGAGTATGCCTATTCTCTTGATAGTTATGTTTCAAAGTTTTGAAAGATTATATTAGAGTCATTTTGAATTTGTATACCACTAATTCACCCCCCCTCTCAGTGGTATTGTACTCCAACACAACTCTCAAGAATCACTTGTAATCAATCACTTGTCACACAAAGAGAGAAAATAGTAATGGAGGTCAAATTGATCCAAAAGTATGAATCATATTGAATGTGAAAACCTCATAGTCTACATGCTTAATAATACAATGAATTAGGTTATCCCATAATATTGGTTTACAATTTTTGGCCAAACTGGACATTGAACTGAATTTTTTTAACTAAATCTTCACTTTCAAGCACCTATAGTGGCTAAACCATGAGGAATTTGAAGATGATGCAAACTAGTGATTTTTGAAATTTTGTCTATAGATTCTAAATATATATTTTTTAAAAAATGTGGAATCATATTGCACTTCTTTTTCCATCTCCTTCGAAAACTAGTTTTTAATAGTAAACACAATTTTTAAAGAGTGACATTACTGACTAACACAATTTTTTCTCTATGAAGGATAAAATTCTTTTTTTTTCGAATTTAGATTCATAACTACGATATCTAGTGCATGGAATTGGTTTCATAGCATTTCATTGAATCTTTTTTCTTAATTAATTTTCAAAATCAAACCAGTTACAATTTAGACATGATTCATTGGCTAAAACACAACTTTTTTTGTATGTATCAAAATTAATTTGTTTTGGTTGGATTAGGGACATCAATATCTACTGCACTAATATTTTCAAATTTTTTTTTGATAATCTACTATTTTTCCACATGTGCAAAACAAAGAGCTTGATCTTTGAAGAAAAACCTAATCAAACTAAAAAAAATACATAATAAAAAAAAAACATATTAAAATTATATTCAATGGATAGCTCATTCTGAGGACTACCATCATCCAGTTGGGTCTGTGAAGTCTTCATTTTCATCCTCAACCCGAGCTTTGAAGGGAAAAGTTTTGCAGAGATTTGGTAGAAGAGGGGGAGAAGGGGGAAAAAGGGAGGTTCTAGTGAACCAGGGTTCACTAGAATGAGGGGGTTCACTAGAACTTCCCCTTCTAGAAAACCCCCCTTTAAATGCAGTTAAAAAATAAAATACATTAAAGGGGGGTTCATTAGAAAATGTAAACTAGTTTTGTGGGTTTACCCAATTCTTATAAAAGAAAGAAAAAAATAAACCCTGGTTAAGGACAAAAATAGATCATGACATGTGTCCTTGAATCCTATGACTTGAGACACAAAAAGAAAATGACCTAAGTAAGATTAAGTCCTAAAGTGAAAAATGGACCTATAAGGTAAATACCCTAAACTCTAAAACCTCCCCCTTTAAGTATAACTTAAGAAGTAGCTAAAACCTCTAAATGGAAAATGCATAAAATGCAAAGGATGGGTCCCAAAAACTAAGGCTTGTTTAGGTACCCATTTACAAATGAAAAAAACTATCATAAATGAAGAAAAGGAGAAAGCCTCATGGGAAAATATTGTCTCCAAAGACAAAAATATGAATGAAGTTCTCATAAACCTTCAAAACAATATCCTAAAAATAATAGGAACATGAAAAACATCATTGAAGCATGAAGAATCTACAAATAATTATTGAATGACAATTTCTATAGTGGTGTAAATGAAGAAGCTCTTTTGATAATACAATGAAGATCAAGATCAAGAAGAAATCAATCCACATGAATGCCCCCAACAACACTACTCAAATAATGAATAAATGGAAAATAAAGGTAAAACATCTAACAATCAAAGATACATATGGCAAATGAATATGCAAGAGTTTCCCCAACAACACTACTTAATGATGCAAGAAAATTACAAGTTTAAAATACAAGTGCTAATAGTCTGAAAAGAACTATCAATTGAGGATGGAAGGTCACTTCCAAAAAATAGGAATGCGGTTGTGTCTATATGGTAAGTGTCTCATCTCACCAAAATGCATGGGTAACTAGTTGTTGCATCAACCGAGTACATAAAAAATACTAGATACATATCTCACTAAAAAAAATGATGCATTATTATCAATATTATAAAACTTCTTTGTGCAGTATTGATAAGGGAGAGGATGAAAAATCCACTTAAACTGTGTCTGAAAGTAGTGCATGAATGAGAAAAATAACATAAGTATCTACAATTGAAAAAGGGTGTGAAAACTAAGGAACACAATCATGAAGATAGACAAGGTTGTAATTTAAATCAAGAAGGTACACATAACAAACCTCCAATGACACTTTATAATACAATGCTAATACAAAATATGACACAACAAGATGTGTATAATCTCCAAAAATGTATACACCAAAGTTACACTTTATCTCAACACATCTAAAAAAAGAAAGTGAATTCAAAAGATGCCTATAATGTATAAAAAGAATGGAATTCTCCAAATACATGTAAAATACCTCAATAGAGGTCATCCCATGCAAACAAAATGTTTTTAGGAGACAAAATGTCCAAGTAATCAATCAAAATATGAAAACATAAAAAACTAAATAAAATGCACCTCAATAAAATTTGGATAAAGTCTATGGATAGGTTAGAAGATTTCTAAAACCATTCTAATGCTAAAAAAATCATTAAAAATGAGAAACTAGTTGAAGGATGTGAGCTTAAGAGTTGAAAATGAACATTTCACTTTAATAGGCAATAAAATTCACTAGTAATAAAATCTAAAAAATACTTGCACCACTAGAAAGTGCCTAGAACCAGATTTCTAACAATATTTTTCTATCCAATTATTGATATTGTAAGCCCAAGTTATTCCAATAAAAAGTAGCTTCTTTAGGAAAAATTAGGTTTTGGTAGAGTAGGTATGGTTAGGTTGACCGTATGGATGACATTAGCATGATGTAATGCTAATGTTAGTAGACCAAATATTCTATTAAGCCATAAAAATATTCCAAATTCCGAAAAAAGAAACTAGTGGCCTAAAAAGAATTTGTTACCAAGAAAATGGTAAACTATGCTAAAAAAGAAAAATCTACTTAGAAATTGTCCATTACAAAAAAGGGTTGAAACTACCAAGAAAAATTGCTAGTATGGGAAGGCTTCCAAAAAATAGTAAAGTTCCAAAAGTAAAAGACCAACCAATGTAAAATCAACATCAAGGCCCTTTTTTTGTCAATTGGAAGCTAGTTGTGAATAGAGTAAAATTTTGTGCCAAAAAAAAGATCACTGACTAGAAAAAAATTGAAATACCTAGAATCCTCCAAAATGATAGTGTAAAGCATGAAAAAGGTGAAAAAAAATTTAGAGCTAAAAGAAAAAATTTCAAGCATGAGCTTGAATTGTCAACAAGTTATTTCAAGTAGTTAGGGAGGATCATATGCAAAAACAAATGGTGGTGGCAACTTGGTGGCAAATAAGAAGTTGCCATTGACTAGTTTATGTAGAACATTAATAGTATAAGAAAGGTTGTCAAAGGCACTAGTCATACCACCAAGAACAAAAAATAAAACCCAAAATTAAGTAAAGATAGTTGGTAGAGTGTTATTGGTAGTAAAGTGCTTAAATGTCACCGATGAGAAGTATAATAACACAACCTATAAACATAAAACCCTATTCTAATTAGTAAATTTCCTACTAAGGAATATTTTAATACTAGCAATGCATAAAGGAATTTATAGTCTATGGAGAATAAATTGGTACCCAAAAATAAAAAAGTGGCTTGTAGCCTAAAAATGTCACACCAAAAAAACACATGGGAGGAGGTTGAAAATATGGTGACCATAGGCATAAAGAAACTACAAGAAATAACTGGGAATAATATGCCATCAACAAAATGAAAAAAATACCTCCATAGTCACCAAGAAAAACTTCATCAAATTGCCTAGAAAACCTAATTCCACTTTCCAAAAAGAGATTGATGTTGGTCATCATGGAACAATAACAAAGTTGGGAGGATTTTAAATAAGCTAAGACCACTATACTAAAACAAAGGGTCGCCGAAAAGGAGATCATTGCCAAGGAAAAAAATCTCACTTTTTGTGAGTGGTCAATGAATAGCTACCCATTTCTTTGAACCATTGCCATTAAATTCAAATGGCCCCATAAAAGGAAAAATTACATGAATGGCTAGAAAAATCCAAGAATAATTAGAAAAATGCACGAGTAGCTAAAAAACACATGAACCAAAAATTAGTAAAAAATACATCATCACAAACCTAAAATTTTTATCTTTGCAAACCTATACCCAATAAAAATCACATATTGTTGACACAAAGAGGTCATACGAGTCTTTACAGTGCACAAGTTCTATATGGCCATATGAATCTATAAAGTGTATGGATTTACTAAGGCCCAAATTTAAAGATGTAAAAAAATATAATTTTTGTCAACTTATCTAATTTTTGTGTTTGGAAAGGTGATCTTTAGGTTTTTGGGCCTTTCATACATAATGGTGAGGTTGGCTTGGCTCCACAGTATGCTAAAAAAATAATTCAAATCTAGATCTCTTTGAAAATAGATAGGGAATTGTAGATCTAGAGCTCTAATACCATGTTGGAGTTGATCCCTTAATTTCATAGACTCACTTTCCTAAGTTTGAGAAGTACAGTGGCCGAGGGGACCCATAGACTCACATATCGTGCTTTAATTCCATGTGTACTAATTTCTTTCATCATGATTCTCTTCTTGCAAAACTATTCTCGAATTCTCTTAAGGATGTTTCCTTAGAGTGGTATTGCTCTTTGTCTGATAATTCTTTCTTTTCTTTTGACCAGCTTGTAAATCAGTTCCTCCAGTAATTCTAGGCTAACATTGTGTTCAAGGTCACATTACTGATCTCATCCGATGTAAGCAATGATCTCATCCGATGTAAGCAAGGATCCCATGAGAAGATATCTCGTTATCAAGCAATTTTCTCTCATATCTCATATGCCCTACCTAATTCCAACATGCAAACAGTGTTCATTAGAAACTTACAACCAAACACTATGAGATAAATTCCTTCTAGTGAAGTATCCATCATTTTCCCATCTGTTTGTTTCTCTAAATGAGTACCAAGAAATGGTTGCATAGTATAGGGATTCTTCCTCGTCCTCTAGTCAAGATGGTCGGTCGGTCATGTCAATCTCTGGTGAGTATAGAAAGATTAAGGTAGTGGCAAACATGGTGTCAGTTCCGACTGATAAAAAATTTATAGGTTAGAATAGAATATTTAGAAAAGTATCTGAATCTTATACTAATATACTACATAAACAATTAAAAGATGGTATAATAACTCTCCTAGAGATTAGACTGTTATCTAAGTTGTATCCTTAGTGGTACGATGTGCAAAAATTTTATTAATATCATTGGTTCTTAGTTCATGATATTGAGAGATGTGTGCGTCTTCGTCATGTGATACAAGACCACATTGATAATGGTACCATCTGGGTTGATGGTAAAAAGAAAATCTCAAAAAAATATGTAGCAAATCCCAACATCCAACTATAGATTTACATAGATCCCTTACCATCTCATTCTACCAATCTTGTCACCCCTACTTCTTCTAATCTAATTCCATCGAAGTATATGAATGTAGTTTAATTTACTCGTATTCCTCCTTTAGATGACATGACTGCAATTATTGATATTGCATTCATCCCACATGGCCTAACTTTGAACAAAGACCCCTCTTCGTTGTACATTCTTTCTCGTGTCAATGATAAAATTGTAATAGAAATTATGGTTGACCCCATGAGTCAAGTGAATGTTATTATAGAAGATGCATTTTTTATAAATAATTTTCATAAAAGGAAGTATGGGGAATCGTAGACTATGCTTCATACACATGATGGATTGTCTTTTGTGCCTATTGGCTCTATTTCTCTATCGATCCTAGTAGGACCTAAAGTCTTGGAAGTCTCATTTGTAGTGATTCCTAAGTTTGACCTATTAAGATTGAGACTAGGCATTCCATTCCTAGTCTCCATGAATGTGGTCACCTCGGTCAACCAAAAATTCTTGAAGTTTCCCCATGAGTGTACTGTATACACTATCCAGAATATTAGGTACAAACCACTAGTATCATGTGGGGGCTTCTCCCTTGATCACTTTTGGCCTACCCCAATTGGAACTCTATTTCCCAAAGGAGACCTTTTATATAAAGCTTACTTTAGGTATAAGATGAGGGCTCAGTGCCAAAGAGTGGTTCTCCTCCATATTCTCAAGCTACTTCTTTGAAGGCCTCTTTACGTGGACAATAGCACACTTCATCCTTTACCCCTCCAAAGAGGAAGGAAAAGAAAAATATTCCCCTT
This sequence comes from Sequoia sempervirens, assembly GCA_007258455.2. NCBI lineage: Eukaryota > Viridiplantae > Streptophyta > Pinopsida > Cupressales > Cupressaceae > Sequoia > Sequoia sempervirens. The sequence continues at coordinate 663,553,883 of VDFB02271358.1, forward strand.
AGGACTTCTCCTTATCCTTTCATTCCTTATTCTTTTGTATCTTCCTCTTCTTCTTCAAAACCCTTGGTTACATCTTTCATTCCTTCTACTATGCCTAGCACAAAAAAAGGAAAAGGAAAAGGGCCCACATTGTGGAAGTTGAAGCCTTGGGTTTTTGAGCTTCTAGTTCTACACACGGTACCCCGACCTACCCTTTATGGCAATAGGAAACATTCTCGTGGGGATTTTTCTATGTCTCAGCCTCTAAGGCCTCCCCCTATTCCTCCACCTATCCCCAAGGTAGACAAAGGAAAGGGGCCTGCTATCAAGACACTTGTGACTCTTTCTATCTCTATGCCTCCTCCTCTTGTTCCTCCTTAGGGGTCCATCCTTATGCTAGAAACGACTATGGAGGTTGCTCCTCCAATAGACTAGGAGCCCCAAATATCTTCCTAGGTTGCATATTCTAGTTCCCATAGCCACCATAACCAACTTGCATAGGAGCGTAAGCATCGACGAAAGGCCTTGGCTAAGGAGCATGCTACCTCATAGAAGATTGAAGAGAAGCCTTCTACTTTTTCTTTTGTCAATTTTTTCTTTGTTGCTCCTGTCTCTACTTCTTACTCTTCCTTATTTCCCATCAACTTCATCCTTCTTCCAGCTTAATCAGTGGATGCTAATGAATGTCACCCCAAAAGGGTGTAAGTGTTCATCGCTCCCTCTATGAAGTCACCTCTTATAACCTCTCTTCCTATTTTTCCTCCCTTTTTTGTACCCCATTGGAATGCCTTTTACAAAGGTGGTGTCATTTTTGGCCTCGTATCCTTTTCATTATTCCTTTTTAGCTATGAGTATCTAACATCCTCCATTGAATTGCAAGTTGGAGAGTGACCTTGTTTTGAGTCATGGTCAGAAAAAAAATTCTTCATCTATTGAATCTTGTTCTACCTTGGCCTGTTTTGTCCTTGTGATGGAGGTAGCACCTACCTCCCCAGAGTTTGTCACTATGCATATTCCTAAGCTTAGAAATGAATCTCAGGTGTCTTGTCCTCCTCTCATCTAGTTGCAACATGCTACTCTTGAGAAGTGCATGTTCAACTCCTTGGAGGACATTCTAACCTTGTCCTTGATCTTTGTTGGATTAATGACTATAGTATTGTAGGATTTTGATAATAGAGACCTTGAGGGGCCTTCTTCCTTAGCTCTTACCACAAGCAACTCATCTAGTACTACCTTAGCTATCTCCCCTACAATCTCTTCTTCCCTCTCCTTATGATGATCTAGATTGGGAGAAAGATGACCTATTGGAGGTGTCGGACTAGAGCAGTGCCTTCTTCTTCATCTTTAGATTAGCTTTTCATGTTTGTTTGTGTTCCTCTATTATTTTCTATTTATGTTTGTGCTCTCACCTAGAGGACCCTTGCTACCCTTGTAGGTTCTTGGATACAAGAGAGAAAATTTGTTGTACACTTCATCTATTTGTATCATCATACTTCTATATGTTGTAAATTTTGGCTTTCACATTGGGAACAATGCAAAGTTTTGGGGCATTTAGGCCTCTTCCATGTTGACCCAATTTTTGTTTTTACTTTATCTTCATGTACTCTTCTTCCCATTTTGATATATTTGGAGAGTGATGATAGTTAATATATATATTGTACTATATTTATCTATCTAGATATCTTTGAGCAGTTATAACTTAGAATAATCAAATCTCCCTATGATCTTGATTTCTATCTCTGCTTTTCTCTTTGTGATATTGTGGTTTCTATGTGTTTTCCCTCACATGACATCCCATGAACACATCACGCTATGTATCCTATGCCACAACATCTCTTGTCTTTCCTTCTCCTTAGAATGGCATGTGCTCCTTTATGTAGCACACATCATTCTAGGGGGTGTTAGGATTAAGGTGCCATCCACCTTGTAAATCCTATGTCATATGTCATGGTTACAACATCCTTGGAAGGTGTGTATAGGAACTTAGGGTGTATTGGGAAAATATTTTGTAATATTAATTCTCACCATTGTTTGTAATATACTCATAAGGGGTTATGGGTCCACTAGTAGTGGTAAAGGTAGGTTGTGGACATAAATATTAATATTGTTTTCTCTAAATGGGTGATTGGATAGAGGAAACATGTGTTACTTGGTTTTCCATCATTTATTACATTTAATGTAATGTTTATATCTCATGGTTGGATGCCCCAGTTGGAGGGAAATAATTAGAGCTAAAACCAATGTCTTTTTGACTTTCATGGAGGAAATCCAAAGGTTGGGGATGTTTGGAATGAAGGTTCATCTTTGGGAATCCTATCTGGTGCATTATATGTCTTCACAAATCTATAAAATGATCCTTTGAGATGTACAAATGGGGAGGAATAGTTGAATGTAATGTTACTCTGTAGGAACAAGGATAGGTGGAGGTATAAGGAGGTTATTCACAGGTGCATAGGTGTTGGCATGTTGAAGGAAAATAGGATAATGGAAGTGGTTGTATTGTAATCTCATTATTTGATGAAAATGCATACTTGGCCTCTCTTCTTGGTGGAGTTTTTCCCACAAGGGTTTCTACACATAAATCTTGTGTTGCTGATTTGTGCCTATTTTCTACTGATGATATTATTTATCTATTTCTATTATAAGTTCACATAAGGTAGTGTTTATAAGCATGATAGGTTGGTTATTTTTGGCATCATAAAGAAGATTGATCTAATCATGGTATTTACATATTAAGGAAACTCAATATTCATATTTGAATATAAGTTTTAGATTTTCATGTAGATGTAGTCCAAGCTTTGTATCTCATCCATTAAAGTCATTTTTGGATAGAGATTAAATTTCTCAACAATCTGTATTGAACCTATTTATTTCTCATCATTTGTTATCAGATTTGAAGGTTAACCAGGTTTTGTGCATTCCTTCTTTTTATTTCTTGGATTTACAAGCTTGTGGGAATTTGTAAGGAGGAATTGGAGGTTTTTGGAAGAATTCTAGGGCAACAATAAATGTACTTGAGTTAACTTTATGTAGTGTAAGAAAAAGTATCCCTTTTTCACACTTAATTTGGGAAATATTAATGATAGAAAGGACTAAATGATGCCCTAATTTAGTGTTGTAATTTGTTTTACATTTTCACATTAATTTTAGGGAATTTTAAAAAAATGGACTTAATGGTGCCTTATTTATGGTGTTGTAAAGTGTATCTTTACACTTTCACACTTATTTAGGGCTTTATTAATTAATTGAGGTTAATTATGCCTTAATTGGCCCCTTTGATTCAAATCAAAGCCTAATTAATTTTAATTTTCGAAGGGTAAAACCCACCGTTCATTAATTTCATAACATAACACTTAACATTGGAGAATGTGTGTCCTAGTAAGTGACTTAGGACCCATTCACCCAAGGGAAATTGGGTCCTCACTTAAGCCTAGGACCTAAATTTCAAATATGTTTTTTGGAAGTATCTTAATAATTTCAAATGTGTATTCACATGTTAGCTTGTGCTATTTGAATTTTGGGAATTAATATTAACATATGTATAAATAAGAGGTCATTTCACTAAGTTTCAACTAAGATTTTCAAGCACCTAGATTTTTCATGCAAGCTTTCCTAAAGTGAAGTTGATGATCAAGAGCATATCAAGAGAATTTTCAAGGCATTCAAGGGAAAATTAGAGAAGAATTATTGCAGCAATCAAGATCCCATTATCATGTCAAAGTCTTCTTGCATTATGTGTGTTATTTGAGCTAATATGTTGATGTAGTGTTCAAGATCTATTCAAGCATTCAAAGGCATTTTTTCAACTCAAGTTTCATCATCAAGATCCACATCCATTGAAGCCATTTCATGCAAGTTTGAAGATCCATATTCCAAGGTTCAAACAAGGGTGTGGTGTAGAAAAAAGTAACCCTTTTTCATATTTAATTTGGGAATAATTTATATAAAATTAACTGAATAATTCCTTGGTTTAGTGTTGTAATGTGTTGTACACATTCACATTAATCTAGGGCCCCTTTCAATTAAAATGTACTTAAATTATACCTTATTTATGGTGTTGTAAAGTGTTGTATTACACTTTCACACTTATCTAGGGTTTAATTAATTAATTGTGGTTAATTGATCCTAATTGGCCCCTTTAATTCAAATTTAAGCCTTATTAATGACACATTCTGAAGGATCTATCCTGACAACCAATAATCAAATTACATAACATTTAATTTTCCAAAACCAAGGTCCTAGAAAATGGTGCTAGGACCCATTTTCCTTTAGTGGTGAATGGTTCCTCTCCACATAGGACACCCCTTTCTATTCTTTTTTGAGTTTTTTTTTTTATGTTCTTTCAACCCCTCAAAGCAAGGTCCTAGAAAGTTGTGCTAGGACCCATTTGCCTTTAGTGGCGAATGGGTCCTCCTCACATAAGACACCCCTTTTTGAATTTAATTGTGGTGGGATCATTATGATTTTCAATCCTAGATCTCATGTCGACTTGAATTATTTGAATTTTTGGGTTGATTCTAAAATTATGTATAAATATAAGGTTATTTTACATAATTTCACCTAGAAGATTTCAAGCAAGCTAAGAAGCAAAGGAATTTTTTATGAGATCAAGCACTCGTTGTTAAGAAGCAAGCAAGAGTGAATTTTGGAGCAGCATTGTAGGTCTTCAAGCTCATTTTGTGTCAAAGGTCAAGCATTAGTGAAGGTTGATGATAGATGCCTATGGAGAATCGTGGGGGATTCTAGGTGTTGAGAGATGCAAAAGACATACAACCAAACCTAAGGACTTGTTTCCTAAGCGATTTCAACTTCTATAATCATCCTACTTGTAGCATAAAGAGAGGTATATTCATATTTGTGGCTTATTAAGGGGAGTTGAGATCTTCTTTAGTGAGTCATTTGCATTGTTCATGTTTCATTTTAGGGTTCTATTTTAACATAATTGGATATAATTTCCTTTACATTCTTATAGATCTTAATCTTAGACACACTTAATGTTAGGATTGCACACACAGTTACATGTTTCAGATTTTCATTCATCATAAAAGGTTTAATTACCAACACGGGGTTTGACTGAGGAAAACCCCTATCCACTAGCAAGCTACAAAGTTTGTCCTACATATTATTAGTAGATCCAGATTTGAAAGTAGGAATTGAATATTACAAGGAAGGAGTGTGTTGATCATGATGTTATTCACACACCAACAATGTAGATAAATCCTCACAAATAGACTATGTGAACTTATCTTTACTTGAAAGACTGAAACAAGACAACCTAAATCTTTAGTCTGGGTCAACTTAATCCCAAGGCTCATTTAATTCAGCTCTTGACCATACTAAGTTCGCATCAGGGTTCGTTGTGACAATGTTAGTCACAAGGGGTAACTGATAATTTCCAATTCTAAAAGGAATCAAAAGGGTAGATAAAAGATATTCTCAAGTTGATCATCAAATGATTCCATGAAATTGAAAAATATGGAATAATATTGCATGAATTCCAAAAAAAAATTCTATCACTTAAGTAGATTTAGCTTTAAGCATTCATTAATACAATGGAAATGAAATATTTGCAATAAAATTTCTATTCATTCATCTATTTTTTGGTACATTTTCTAAAATTTAAACATTTAATCTAAAATAAAGCATCAAAAGTACTTGAAAAGTAAAAGAGCTCTCGAGTATTATCCATGAATTTCCCAATAATTAATCAAATCAAAGCGAACTACTCTATACTTCACCACATTGCTTCACAGCTAGGCATAGAATGGTGCAAGCTTTTAAATAAGGGGGTTTAATTTCGACACCAGGTAGGTTTTGTATGCACCATTAAATGACGCAACATACAGTCTTGTCCAATTGAACAAACAACCAGCTAAAAAAGATAATATTCGGTAGCTTTCAAATTAGCTTTGATATTGATCAGTTCTATGTGCATAAGAGTTTTTAGTCCAGAATGATTCAGAAAATAGGAAAATAGAACAAAACTTAAAGAAGTTTTGGTTCTTCTGAGATCCACAAATTTTGAACTCAACTTAAAATGAAACATCTTCTGGTCTTTTATAGGAACAAGACATAGGGAAGATAAGACAAATACTTGAGAGGAAATATAAGGGATGAATCATGACAAGGCACATGGAATATGAAAACTAGTAAGAGAATTGCTAACAAAGTAAATGGATGTCAACATTTCTTAGCACAATTAGTGTCTTTTAGGTCTTTTATCTTCTTATTATCAGGGTTCCATCTTGGAACCAAACAAACCCACCAAAAAAAATGTAGGAACTTCCCATATATTCATAATGATTACATGGACGTTCTATTCCTATATCCAGGTTCAGACTTGGATTGAACATTCCCAAGCATGAATCACCCTAAAATGAGTACACTCTTTCACCACATGCTTAATACCAATGTTTATGGTTTCCCAATACCGGGTGATTCCTTGCAACGAACTTGTTCTTGCATGAGCTTCCAAAGCGTACTGTCAAACCTGGTAACACCATCGGATCTATTCGCAACCTTAGTTTTCCTAACTGTCCATACCTGAGTGTTGCATCACAATCTTCTTCTCCTGCAAGTACAAATTCCACACATTAAATCTCTTTTAAAACATTCATAAAACTCTCATGAAAACAAAATCATTGTAAATAAATCATCATGTTAAATCATCATAAATATCACACCTTTAAAATATCATATTCTCACATAATTATTCTATTTAAGTTAGGTTAACGAACCTTCGAACCTTTGGGAACCATTAAAAATTTAACTTTTAAACTTAACATTGTCACCTGATACTTCCAGTACCTGATACTTTAGCTTTTACCAACAAATTTTCCCAAATCTCAAATTTTACCAAAACTCAATTTTACCAATCCTTTACTCCTAGATTGGAACCTTATGCCCAAAAATTTGCATTTACATTTTACATCTCTAGCTTCCTAGTACCTAATTCTTAGTACTCAGTACTCTTGAATCACGAAGTATTTAAAAAATATATATTTTGACTTTTACTTTCCGGTGATCTTCTCAACTTGTCATAAGCATTAGTTTTTTTTACTTGGGTCCCCAAGCTTTTCAATATTGGGGCATGTTGTGAGACCACACAACAACTTGCAGCCAATAATATCAAATTTAAAGGAAATTCAGGATTAAATCACCTGCTAAAAATCTTAACTTATACATATTTTAAAACAATAACAACTTACCTTTACATGGATTTTAACATAAAGACAATAAAATTTCTTTGGAAAATACCAGTGTGTACTTTGATTAATTCTAGTTTCCAGAACTTGGTGAAAAAACTATTTCATTGACATTGAACTACATAATTTGGTAATCCTCCAAAGCCAACCATGGATAGAGCCTTGTTGCTAGTCAAGGTCCAATAGCCCTGACAAGGTTATCTCTGTAATTCCCCCAAACATAGCTCTATTGCCAGCTAGACATCCATAGCCTCGGTAGAGATATTTGGATAGCCTAAAGAGTTGAATTTTTTCTCTTTTGATATTTCTTTGATACTCATTTTTTTAGATATTGCAATATAAGCTCATTTGCTTCAACTTGTAGGAAATGAAGCCCATTATTAGGTTGGGAATTACAGTGGTAGTGAAGGTTAACTTTTGATTTTTCATTCAATACAAATCCCTTCATCATTTCACCAATTCCTAGAAGCACATTTAATTATTCCTTGTAAGTGTGACTTTCTAGCTAAATTTTACCACCCTTATGCCAAATCCCAGCTAACTGCAATTCGCTATATATTAGAAAACATGCATAAGTTAAAATTTAGCGGTAAACAATTCAATCACCAAATTAAATCTAAATTTAGAACTACCAATTACCACCTTTCCATCTTTAATTTGATGGCAACCGCTAAACACTTGGCTAGTAATTTCAATTTGACAGCGTTGCACCACATTAATGCATCAGAGTTGTCATCATGATTCTTAATTCTGACCATAATACTCTACATTTAATTCACACACCTTAACATGCAAGTACTATTTCTTTTCAATTATGAGATGCTAACGTGTGCTACCTTACTAGCTCAATTTTCATTACTACATTGCACACATGGACACCTTCATGATTAATACAACTCGATAAAATATAATGAAATGGCCACCATTAATTTTGAAATCTTCAATTTGCTTGATTCGTGATCTGCATACTGTCAAACTTTGAAGCAAATTGCCACTAATTCTATGAGAATTAATTTGATTTAACATTCTTCTCTAGAGAAGCTCGTTCGGTTGCCACCTCAATTTGAATTTTCCATGACTTTACTCCAGGAAACTATGTACCACAACTCCTTCACGATTTTCTATAAATTGAGCACTTCTCTTTCAAATTCTTTACATTTTCTTCCTTACAATTATCATTTAGCTTGTTTGCCTTGTTTGTGCTTGCTTGCTTCCAGGCCATGGACACTCCAATTTGCTTGACCTATGTTCACTACCAGAATGGCTTCATGGGTTGCATTAATACCCAGAGGCTTGGAAATTTTTTCTTTTTGTGGACTCTTGGCTTCATTACACCAAATCTACACTTGGTCCTCGGAGATTTTTTTTTTGAATGTAGAACATACTACCGGTTGAATTCTGACTTGGCTTCACAGTTTGTAGCCTCACTCCTGGATCTTGGACTCTCTGTTGAAGAATTTTGGAGGGCTGCAAACATGATAGTGTGGCCTGACTTCTTGGGGAACTTGGATTATGTCATGTTCATTGTGCACCTAGGTGTCGGGATTCCCTCTATTGATGACATACCTTAGTTTCTAGAATGAGGAAAAATATTTCCTCTCCGGCCTTTTCTGACTGACCTCCATACCCTTGACTTTGACGCTCACCAAGAAAATTCCTACTTAGGATATTTTTCTCTCATGGATGAAGCATCCCAGATTGACTAATTGGCCACCCTGTTCCTATAGCTCAACTCCTTTTTTAGTTTTTGGCACTTTTATAGTGAGAAAATTTTGTATTTCCATGTATATATGAAATATAAGCATATATATATGATTTTTTTTCTTTTTGTACTTAATCATGTATTTATTGTACATGATTTTATTTCTTTTCATTTCACAATGCAATGTTTCTAGAATATTTCAATTTACTCTCATGTGTGTGTTAAATTAAGTAGAATTTGTTAACATGCAGAACAAAATAAATAAAAAAACAAAGCAAATAAAATAAAATAAACCCTACAAAAGAAAACTAACCCTAACTAACTAAGAAAAAACAAACCCTAACCAACAACTAACCCTAAATAATTTACTTTAATCTCTATCACTATTTTCATATTATTCTTCATATGAATTACAATAGGTTTATCTTTAAATTCACTTGAATAGGCTTCAAATTTCCTACTGCAATGATGAATTATATTAAATTTTCTATGTTTAATAAATGTAAATTCAAAGGCATACTTACCAATAAATTGGCTTATATGTATGGAAATGACCTCATTAAAGGTCAATTACACACACCTTTGTAGAGTCCTCCATACTCTACCTTCCTCTAGCCCCAGTTCATGGTTTTCTTCTTCATTCTATTTGGTTCCATGAATGGTTGTGTTCATTTCTTTATTTTCCTCCTCCCTAAGATTCTTTGAGTCTTTAGCCTTGCCTTCACTTTTAACTTTGTTAGATGAAGCAATAGCACATTTTACACTATCATCAGAGAGAGAGAAAGTAAAAACTTGATATTCTGTTTTGCATGAGATCAAGAAAATTTCCCTTTTTAGCTTATGAATTTTCAGTTTGTAGCGAAAAACACTTGTCTCCAATTCTATTTTCCTACTTTTCTACTTCATGAACATCTTCCACATGTGAAAGGAATGATGAATCACCACTTCTGTTTCCTTGTTTTCGGTGTGATATTTCCAAGTCTCAACATTCTTTCCTATTTTCCTACAAAACTTTAGGATTTTCTTCATAAAAATTGCGGTTAACAAACCATTTTGATTTAGTGATTAAGTTCTTTACATTTTCAGTTTCACTAGGGTTATGCACTTTATCAGAATTTGAAATCCTTCTCGTTAATGGTTCCTTTCTTTTAGTAGTCAAAACCTCTTCTATTAACAAAATCACTTTATGTGTGGCCAAGCTTACTCTAGTAAGAAAAAATTCACAATCAAGGGTAGATGCAAGAAGTTAGGTCCACAAAATGCTCAAAAAGTGGAAGTGTTTTTCTTGATTTTCAGAATTTTTCATAGTTGGACATAAAATTTGAAGCACTTACACATTGAATCTTTAAAAAGCTCAGTAATATGAAATTTAGTATTTTGAGTCTAGTTTCCAAATATGTAATTTATTCTAATACCCAGATGATACAAAATAATTTTTAATACACATGTATAAAAAACCACTTTTTAAAAGTCACCTTTTTAGGACCATACTATGCACATGTATGAACACCATAATTTGACATAAATAAAATTATTTTTCTAATTACTTTTGGGGAAATATGTATATTATAATGAATATTGATGAGGATTTTTTTTTATATATTTTTTTGTAATATTTGTTTGTTTATTAATTTTTTATTGGCCTTAATTTTTGGTTTTTAGAACCCTTGTGTATGACCACCATAACTTGACCTAAACTTATCATTTTTTGAATTTTCTTTTTTTCATTATGTAAAAAATTGTTATAGATTTATGCCATTTAATTTTTTTAACAAGAAAATTAACAAATTAAAAGTTGTTAAAAAAATATGAAAACCTAAAATTTCAAGTTTATGGACCTGTTTCCTCATAAATTAATTAAAAAATAGAAAAAATATTCAAATCATAAAAAAATTACATATTTGAAAACTAGACATTGTCATATATAATGGGTTTTAATTTCATAGAACAATTTTCTAAAAAACCTCATTAGCTATATTGCTAAAGTTTTTTTTCTCTTGAAATTGTCATGACCTTGTACTTCTGGGTCTAAGCCTAAGTGTTGGGTTGTCATGCCTTTTTTGAGCCTAAATCAAAATGAAAAACATGTCTTGTGAGTTTCAAACCTTTTGGAAGAAGTACCCACTTCAAAATGGGTACCTATTCTAAAAAAATAATGGGTATTTATTTTAAAGCTAAAAAATGACACTTCCCCTAAATATGGACCCAACTTCTGGCACTTACCCTCAAGCTCACCATGGTTAGTTCTATCATGAATTCTACACTTACTGACGCTACCAAAGGTGAACAAACTCAAAGGATGCAATCTCTGGTTAAGGATTCCTCGAAGTTTATCAACTTTCATGTTCTTACTACTGGCTTGAATAGACTATCATCTTACAAGTAACTCTTAAACCTAAAACTACTACTGATTCCAAACAAAATTGGAGGGAAAGATATGAGGCCCTCCTAGTGCTAGTTCCTATTGATCACAATGTTAGTCGCACACCAACAGTACAGATAAATCCTCACAAATAGGTTGTAGGAACCTATGGACACGAAAATTGTACTCCTTTGTAGAAAGTACAATCTGTGGCCTAATTTGATCCTATTTTAGACACATTTGCACCAATCACCTCTTAAAAACTACATTTACAGGCCCCTAATGTTCATTATTTTTGATCTAGAGGCCCATTTCACTAAAAAATCATACAAATCCTGACAAATAATGCTTAAATCATTCATATCTCAAAAACCCGCCTCTGAAACCTCATGTGGGACTCATTCGCCACCTTGGGCGAATGAGTTTTCTCTGGTGGGACCCATTGGCCAAGGGTGGCGAATGGGTCCCTTTTTGGGGAATTTTCAATTTTAAGTGGGAAATTCACTAACTTAATTCAAATTTTTAGTGGATGTCGGGCTCTTAGGTCTTAATAATGAGAAACTAGGTATTGATGCTTATAAATATGTCTTTTTAGGTCATTTTTTACATCTCCTAGTCATTTTTACAAAGAAAATTCAAAATTCAAGTGTTGAAAATCTTTCACAAAAAGATTCATTAGTCTTTCTACAACAAAGTTGAACCTTTAGGACAACAAGATAAGGTTTTTTCAGGTCTTCAAGCTCACTTCTTATTCAAGATCTAACATTGCAAATAGTTGATTATGGATTCCTATGGAGAATCATGGAGAAATCTAGGTTGAGGAGATGCAACTAGCCATCAAATCACACCTAAAGACTTGTTTTCAAAGTGATTCCATCTTCCATTTTCTCTCTATTTTCAGATTTAAGGTTTCCATGTCATTAATATTCATTTGAAATGTTGTAGAGTTTCTTAGATTGAACTCTTACATTGTTCAAGCTCCATTTAAACATCTTATTCTAGAACATTAGAGTAGGGTTCTATCTTACTTTAGATTTTCCTAGTCTTAGATATAGTTAGGGCTAGGGTTTTATGCAAATTTCATTATCCATCCAAGGTTTAATTACCAAATTAGGGGTTTGACCAAGGAAAACCCCCCATTAGAAAATAAATTATATGTTTTGTACGTTTTTTCGAAGATTCAGATCTAGGATTCAGTCTAGAAGTGTAGTGCAGGTGACAAAGTGCAGATTTGAAACTATAATTTTCAAAAAATGGAAAAAGGACTAATTCACCATTAATGGTGAATGAGTCCCACTAGAGGTGTCTATTAGAGCATAATGTAGATTCCAGTACCCTTTTGGCAGAAACAAACTTCTGAGTAGAAACCCTAGTTTGGGACTAATTCTCCCAGGTTGGTGAATGAGTCCCAGTCAGTCAACAAGTCAACATTTATAGTTTCTCAGAGTCATTTCCAGTCTCTATTAGGTTTATAGGTGCACACATTCAATTTTACAACTTTCTATTTTGTTTTACTTGCATTTTTATTCATCTTTTTAGGTTTTTTGCAAACAACATTGTGTTTTCAAACAGGTTACATTTCTTGGGTTTAGCATTAATAATCACCTTTCTTTTTCAGTTTATTACATTTAGATCATCTCATCTAGGCATATTGCTTCCATATAACATTAATCTTTGAATGTTAACATTGCATTTTGGCCCCATCTTTCCCCTTTTAGGTGAAAACCCCTAGAAGGGTTAGAAACAACACATTAAGTGCCAAAATCTTTGTTTACAGAACCTATCTTTACTTGAAAGACTAAACCAGGACAACCTAAATATTCAGGCTAACTCAACTTAATCCCAAGGCTCATTTAGGTTAGGTCTTGACCATACTAGGTTCACATCAGGTTTGCTGTGATAATGTTGTTAATCATGAGGAGTAAATGATAATTTATAGTTCTAAAAGGATTCATGAGGTTCAGTGAAAGATATTCTCAGGATGATCAGATCAGACGATTCCATGAAATTGACAAATATGCAATAATATTTCATGAATTCCAAACAACTTTGAAATCACTTAAGTTGTTTTAGCTTTAAGCATTCAATAATATAATGGAAATGAAATATTTATAATAAAATTTCCATTCATTCATCTATTTTTTGGTACATTTTCTGAAATTTAGACATCTAATCTAAAATAAAGAATCAAAAGTACTTGAAAAGTAAAAGAGCTCATGGGTATTATCCATGCATGCCCCAAGAATTAACCAAATCAAAGAAAACCACTCTATACTTCATGTGATTGCTTCACAACTAGGCATAGAATGGTGTGAGCTTTTAAAGAAGGGGGGTTTAATTTGGACACCGGGTAGGTTATGTATGCACCCTTAAATGGCACAGTATAGAATCTTGTCCAAATGAACAAACAACCAGCTATAAAAGATAGCATTCGTTATCTTTCAAATTAGCTTCAATATTAATTGGTTCTATGTGTATATGAGTTTTTAATCTAGAATGATTTAGAAAATAGGAGAAAAGAACAAAACTTAAAGAAGTGTTGGCTCTTCCAACATCCACAAATTCTAAACTTAATTTAAAATGAAACATCTTCTAGTCTTTTATATGAAAAAGACACAATGAAGATAAGAAAAATACATGAGAGGAAATCCAAGGGATGAATCATGACAAGCCACGTGGAATACTCATCTTTTTAGGTCTTTTGCATACACCATTGTGTTTTCAAACAAGTTATATTTCCTAGGTTTAGCATTAATAATCACCTTTATTTTTTAGTTTATTGCATTTATATCATCTCATCTAGGAATATTGCTTCCATATAACATTAATCTTTGAATCTTTACATTGCATTTTGGCCCCATCTTTCCCCTTTTAGATGAAAAACCCTAGAAGGGCTAGAAAAAACACATTGGTTGCCAAAATATTTGTTTACATTTTGGTAAACCCGACTTTAGAAAAAAATTCATTCTGATTTCATGTGCATTCATACCCTAGGGTTAGCTTGCATCAACATTGCATTAGGTTTTGCATTGTTTTGCATCCTAGGGTTTTCAAAAATTGCATTAGTGAAAAGATCATATAGATTTCATTATTGCATTTACAATCATTTAAACTATTGAAATTTTGTATTTTCACTTTAGACTAGCATTGTACAGACTTGAAAAAATAGAAAAAAATCAAAAAAGAAAAATTAGAAAAAATTTCAACATACCCCTAGTGGGACTCATTCACCATCTTGGGCGAATCAGTCCCAGTACACATTCTACATTACTATTTTCAAAATTCAGTTTCTTGTTTTTAACCTCTTGTTTGTTACAATTACTTTTCTATTTTTGTTTGGTTATTTTTTGTTATATTCAAATCATAAGCATTACCATCATTTACTTTAATGGCACTTATGGATAGCATTATATTTTTACAATGTTCATTTTCAGCACTAGTTCCTAGTTCATTTAGATTAAATTCATCAGCAAATACAAAAAAAACATTAACCAATCCAATGAAACAATCAAAACCATGCTTCACTTTAGGAAAACTATATCATCCAAACCTCTTAGTCATGATGACTTGGATAGGTTAGATGAAGCCTTACAAAGTTTCCTCTCACTAAGATCATCCACTAAGGCTTGTGATGATAAACCTAAACCAATTAATGACAACTCATCTCCCAAACCTTTAAGTAGTGATTACTTTGATATGTTAGATGAATCCCTTGAGGAATTCATCTCACAAAAGCCATCCACTAAGGTTTGTTGTGTGAAACCTAAAACACAAGATGTAAGTGTAATTCAACCCCAACTTGTCCTTTACCCACCTTTGCATCAACCTCAACCTCCACCTAAACTTGAGTTTACCCTTTACCCACCTTCACATCAACCTCAACCTCCACCTAAATTTGAGTTTACCCTTTACCCACCTAAGCATGACGTTGTTTCCCATACACATTACACTACAAATAACTTACAACCACCGCAACCAACCCCCACCTCCTTACCTTTTCCCAATTCCACACTACCTAGTGCTCCTTGATTAAGAGAGTACAATCTTGTTAAGAAACTTAAGAGCACTCTTGTCAAAATCTCCCTTTGGGACCTTCTTCAAAATTCACCAAACTATCATTCTATGTTGCAAACAACATTGCAACAAATAGTGGTTCCTCCTGGTACAAATGTAACTCATGTGGCATCTCTTATACAAGGAATGAATACAGTTAATGTAGACATTACCTTTCATCAACATGAGCTCCCTCCATTAGAATTAAGGAAGCAAAAAAAGGAATTGATGATAATTTCTCAATATAATACAACATGCATCAAAAGAACCCTTGTTGACAATGGCTCTACCCTTAATGTGTGCAGTGTAAAGCTCCTAGATCAAGTACATGTGGATAAATCATAAATCAAACCTGATTCCTTATCTATTAGGGGATTCAACAATAGTACAAAGCAACCACTCAGTGTAATCACTTTTCCTATCACAATCAGAGTGATTACCTTGCAAACTCCTATTCATGTCATGCTCTATGATCTTTCATACAATATTCTTTTGGGATGGCCATGGATTCATGAGATGCATGTGGTACCTTCAACCCTTCATCAAGTAATGAAATATTTCTATAACAACAAAGTTTATCAAGTTGCAATAGACCCTAAGCCTGAAAATTAATTACAACTTGAAAAAGGAACAATGAGTCCTCTAAACACTTTAATTCCAACATCTCACATAGAACCTCTTGAGACCAATAAACAAGAAGAAGAATCAATCTCTAAATTATTAGGTGACGATTGGGGTACATTAGAATTCACACCTTCATTTATGGATGAATACATAATCACCCAACAAGAGGATGAAAATCAAGAACAATCAATGGTTATGACAACTCATAACTTGGAAAACTCCTCCCCAACATCTGCTCATCTACTTTGGTAGAAAATACAACCTACACAACAAATTTTGATGAGATAGATTATCAACAACCACCCAATTTGTAGGAAATGGAAAGACTTTATGGATGAGGCTATGAGCTTGTGAAATAATTGGGATATAATGGTAAAGGATGTGGAAAGAATGAACAAGGAATTTGTGTCCCTATAGAGCCTAATACACAAGAGACAAAGATTGGTTTGGGGTATTCTTTTTCAAAGATAACAAAAGCAACTCAACACTCATTGCTCAATATCAACACCATCACATGTAAACCAAGACTCAATCTTACACTAAAACATCATGAATTCCTCGATATGGATTCCCCACCATCTTGGGAGTATGTTGAAAGTGATGAAGCCTTGAAACAATTTTTACGAGCTTTTGATAAGCCATCTTCTTCCAAGAGAAAAGTTACCCATGCTATGATAAGTACAAAGAAAAAAGATGTTGATACTAATGAGACAAACACAAGCATGGAACCATATGATCCTAAATTTCCTAAGTCTAATGCATTCCCCTTAGGAGAAAAAATTGATATACCAATGGAAATAGATGATAAAAAAAAGGTTATTAAGATTGGGAAGTGCCTTGACGATGAAGAACAAGAGGATACTACAACTTTTCTTCATTATTTTCCTAAAAAAATTCTTGGAAATATTCAGATATGCCAAGAATAGACTTGCAGATAGTCACACATAACATTTTTCTTGCTTAAAATTCTAAGCTTGTTCGACAAAAGATACATAAAATGAATTCTAAAATAGCCTTGCATGTTAAAAGAGAAATTGAAAAACTCCTCGACGTAGGTTTCATTTGAACTATTGATTATTCCCCTTGGATCTCAAACATTGTCACAGTTGCTAAACCTAATAATCAAATTAGGATATGTATAGACTTTCATGATTTGAATAAAGCATCCTTAAAGGATGATTTTCCTCTTCCTAATATAGACATGATCATGGATTCAACTGCTGGACATGCTTTGTTATCATTCATGGATGGATTTTCTAGTTATAATCAAATCTTTATCAACCCACAAGATCAATACAAGAAAGCATTCACAACTATTTGGGGAACATTTTGTTGGGTTATGATGCCTTTTGGATTAAAGAATGCAGGCACAACTTATCAAAGAGCAATGACATTGATATTCCATGATTACATAAATAAAATCTTCTAAGATTATGTTGATGACATCCTTACCAATTCCTTAACAAGACAAGACAATGTGAATGTCCTTTGACAAATCTTTGAACAAATGCATAAATACAACATAAGACTCAATCTGAAAAAGTGTCTTTGGAGTAGATAGTGGAAATTTTTTATGGTTTATCATATCTCATAGAGGCATTGAGGTGGACACAAGGAAAATTGATGCTATAATAAACATGCCATAGGTCTCCTAGAAACATTTCTCAATTGTGCACGTTACAAGGAAGAATTCAAGCCATCCATTGTTGTGTCACCTCCTTAGCTGATCAAACATTACCTTTCACACATCTCCTCAAGAAGTATGTACATTTTGATTGGAATGACGATTGTAAATAGGCCTTTGAGAGTTTGAAGGAATACCTTGCAAGTCCACCCATTTTACAACCCACTATGCCAAACAAACCATTCATCCTTTATATAGTTGGATGATCCCATCCTCTTGCCACATTGTTGGATCAACAAGATGATAATGGAAAAGAACATCCTATTTACTAAGTTAGTCAAACTTTAATCAATTATCAAACATGATACACACCAATAGAAAAATAATGTTTCACTCTTATATTCACTACTAGGAAGTTGCAACATTATTTACTAAATGCTGAAATATAAGTCATGAAAAAATATGATCCTCTCAAACATCTTTTCAATAAAATAGACTTATCAAGACATCTAGCTAAATGGGTATTTTTGTTGACTGAGTTTGACCTTAAGTTTATTTCATAAAAGGAAATCAAAGGCCAAGCCTTGACTGACCACTTAGTTGACGCTCCTTCTCCTCTAGCATTACCTAGCAATGACTCTTTTCTTGATGATAGTGTGTTGACAATAAAAACTAAAACATGGGAATTATATTTTATGGATCTAAGTGTAGAATAGGCTCTTGTGTTGGGGTTATATTGATCCCACCTATAAGAAGGCCTATTCCCTTGTCATATCGATTAAATTTCCTATGTACAAATAACACAGTTGAATATGAGGCGTTAATTGTTGGGTTACATGTTGCTTTAATCATGGGTGTAAAAGATATTAAGATATTTGGTGATTCGCAACTAGTAATTAAACAAATGAATAGGACATATCAAGCCAAGCATGAAAAATTATCCAAATACAAAGATCTTATCATGCACTTGTTAGAACAGTTTCAGAAATTTACCATTGATAACATCCCACAAAAAGATAATCGACTTGCAGATGCAATGGCAAGTGCGGCCTCTCATATATCCCCTCAAGATCCTTCAAAAAAATTCACTCACCATTCACACTATCATGAAACCTTCAATCGATGACAAAATAGAAGAGGTTTTTATAACAAATGAGGAAAACTTGAGTTAATGGTATGATGCCATATTCAACTATTTAAAAAGTGGTACTTTTCCCGAGCCAACAACCAAAAACCTCCATGCTCATTTATGAAAGCTTGCATCTAAATATTTCATCCTTGTTGATGTGCTATATTGAAGTTCATTCAATGGTATCTTACTTTGATGCTTAAACAAATCTGACATACCTCTAGCAATTCACCAAGCCCATGAAGGTGCTTGTGGCAGACATTTTAGAGGGAAAACATTGGTTCAAAAATTTATTTGTATTGGGTATTATTGGTGCAACATGGAACGTTATTGCTTTGATTATGTTCAAAAATGTCATAAATGTCAAGAACATAGCAATTTGCATCATGCTGCTACTAGTTAAATTCAAACTCAACTTCCAATATGGCCCTTTATGGTTTGGGGATTGGACATTATAGTAAAAATTTCACCTTCTTCTTCCACTAGACATACCTTTATCATCATTGCAACTGATTATTTCACAAAATGGGTAGAGGCCATCAACCTTCAATCTACAATAGCTAAGGTAATATGTCGTTTCATCCTAGAACACATTATTGCTCGCTTTGGACTCCCTTCTGCATTAGTTTCTAATAGTAGTACAACATTTAAGAATAATGAAGTGAAGAAATTTTTAGAAACCTTTAATATCCAACATCGTTTTATGACACCTTATTACTCGCAATCTAATGGTCAAGCTGAATCAACTAATAAAGTTCTTGAACAAATCTTGAAGAAAATTGTTAACAAAAATCATAGGGATTGGCACACACAATTACACTATGCACTTTGGGCTTATCGTACAAGTGTTCGATCTTCCATAGGGACCACACCTAATTTGGTCTATGGTAGTGAAGCAATAATGCCCTTAGAGTTAGAATTTCCTATACTAAGAATTGCTCTTCAAGGACTTTTTAATGTTACACATTATGAAAAGCAACGATTACATTAGCTTGAGATGCTCGATGAACAACACATTAACACTCTTGAACATCTTCAAGCTTATTACAAAAGGAAAAATAATCATTACAACCTTAATGTTATTCCTTGCTCATTCCAAAAGGGTGACTTAGTTCTATCTGCTAATCAATGTAATGCCAATGTCAACCCAAACAAATACTACAAATTCAGTTCTAATTGGTTACGGCCTTACATCGTTGACAAAACTTTTGGGTCTAGTGCATACATGTTAACTGAACTAGATGGCACACCCCTTAAAGAACCTATCAATGTCATGCATTTGCATTGATATTATGTCTAATCCCTTTGAATAGTATGAATAATAAATCAGTTTTGTTACAACTATTGGTTCATATCCTATAAGACAAATTGATCTTGCATATGTCTTAAGCACTAAAGTGATTATTTAATTAATTTTTATAATTACTTTAGGTTTCATACTATTCAAATTCTTCTTGTGTGTTATGATAAGCTAGATCATTAAATATATTTAATTTAGCATAACATACTTAATCATCATGTTGTA
The DNA here is from genome assembly GCA_007258455.2 of Sequoia sempervirens. Taxonomy (NCBI): domain Eukaryota; kingdom Viridiplantae; phylum Streptophyta; class Pinopsida; order Cupressales; family Cupressaceae; genus Sequoia; species Sequoia sempervirens. The sequence continues at coordinate 663,574,086 of VDFB02271358.1, forward strand.
TCTAAAGGAAACTGCAATAAGTTTTACTTATATCACATTAACTTTGTTAAATCATGAAGACATTAATTAAGTAATCTTACCAAGGTTATTTAATTAATCACATTTCCATTTAGCATTCAAACACATTAATACAAATCATAAAACATAAAATGATCATATAAATATATATATATATATATACAAAAAATTTACATACATCTCATCACAATATACAATATCATTGAGGTGTATGGGAACTAGATCCCTTAGGCTGTAGTCCTCATGATCTAGTAGCGGGATGTCAGGTGATGGTCATATGTGATCGTGACCGTGATTTTCCAAACCTGAGTGCAAAATCTAAGTGTTGTATATGTCCAAGGGCCAACCGATGCTCCCTTACTATCTGCTCCCTCTTCCTATAGCTATGATACCTCTGCCTGAAGTCTCTCCACCTTTGTTGGAGTCTGGGATGATTGTCCTGCAATCTCGACTCAATGGAGTCATCTCCTCACACTCTCATATGCTACCCGTAGGCTCACAAATGGTCTGAGTGACTCTAGATCCTCCTCTATGATCGGTGGGGGCATGTAATCCAATTCCATCCCCTCCTTGTCGATGGATGTAGGAACTATATCTGCAGCCACCTGGTGGTAGAGCTCTTGCCATTCTCTTGTTACTCTTGCAAGGCCATTTTAGCATGAGTCTAAAGGCTATTAGGAGTAAGGTATATTGTAGATAACCTCTTGAACTATCATTGAAATTTGTCACAAAATAGATAAAACATCGGACTATAAAGTGCCTATTCATCTCAGGGTGATTATATCTTTGATTCAAGTGAAAAATATGTTTCCCCAAGACTGTCATAGGATCCATTGTAGTTCTCAACCCACATCTCAGACTATTAAAGTCTTTGTATTGAGAAGGTTTTTGAAAAGAATTTTCACAAGTAAGGCCTGTAAAAGAAAAAAATGAAAAGAGGAGCACTAAAATAAAGGCAAACTCAATACTAAATGGGTAATTCAAGCATCTTTATTGGGGCTATGGACGCCTGATTGGAAAAAAAGCAATGCTTTGAGAGAACTAGAGGTATCTCCGTCAGGGCTATTGACGCCTGACTGGCAATGGAGCAATACCCAGGATTCCATTGCACGACAGTTAAAGGACTCAACCCATGTAGCTTGGATCGTAGATATAGTTTTTTAGGTGTGGAGAAAGCTCAAATAAAGAAGGATGCACCATAAGCATGCACACACTCAGATTCAAACAATAGTTTATGTTGGTTCTACATTTGAGATTCCAGCTCAACTTTACTTAAATATTCTGATCACACTTAAGTTAACATGTCTCATAAATTATAAGTTTTGGGGTGATTAAATTCTTCAATATCTTAAAAATGGGTAAACCATTTTTCCCAGTTGAGTCGCCATTTGTTATGCCTTGCATAATCACCTCATTTTTGTTTTATTTTGGAACAAAATGGGTCCCAATTTTTCTTTTGTTTTTGTCACCTTTGGTTGTTTGGTTAGGTCTTAGGAGTTCTTTTTTTTTCCTCCTAAGTCTGTCTTTTGTTCTGTCGGAGGCGGGTCCAGAACCAAATCTAAACATGGAACTCTTTCAAGGTTTTTAGTTCGGATATTGTTTTGACTCCGACTCTGCCCTTCTCTTTTGTTTTTTCCTTTGTTTTGCTGGTTGTTTTTGGCTAACACTTGGGTTGGTCCGTTCTCCTGTTTCTTGGTCATTTCCTTGTGTTTTGTTTGTTTCCTCATGTGGAAGTGGAACTGGGATTGGAACTCACGTAGGAAGTTTCAAGTTTCCATAGTGTGTTCCCGTCCTGACTCCATCCTCGCTCTTTGTTGTTTGGGCTAGGTCCGGTGTTCGCTCCGGTCCCACTTCCCTTGTTCCTGTGTTGTTCTTTGCTTTTTGGTCGGGATCGGATCCAGAATCGGAATGGAACTTTGAACTTTGTGAAGTTCCATTTTGGTTTTGTCTATGCCCCTGTCTTCATTTGTTGTTTTTGATCAGTCCTTTTTGTTTGAGCCAGATTTGGGGTTAGAAATGAAATAGGGAACTTTTTCTTATTTCTTTATTTTGTCTCGAACCTAGCTCCATGTCTGCCTTACCTTTTGATATTCCATAGACTTGACTTAACTATCTGTTCATGTTGTTGGCTCCATCCTCGAACTTCCACATTTATGGCATTAAATGCAGCCTGTTTGCACGCGCGAATTAATGATTAAAGGTTTAATTATGCTTAAACTACCTCATTGTTATTATTATGTGAATTGTTTAAGCAAACCACGACCAACAAAAGTCTTGAGAGAATTGATTTGATCGTGGGGGTGAATTGCGGAGCAAATCTTAGCTATTTTCTAGTCAATCTTGAGGAGCTTTTTGAGGTAGGTTTCTTTGTCTTTCTTTCTCCTATTCTTCTTTCGAGTGTGTTGTTTTGGCACATTCACGGGAGGAGTTTTGTTCTTTTTCTTTTTTTTTTTGTTTCCTTTGTTGGTGTTTGTGCTTTTCTTTTTGTTCTGCTTGTTTGGTTCTTTCTTTTCCGTTCTGTTCCATTTTGGGTTTGTCTGTCGTTTGTCATTCTTGGTTTTGTTGTTTACTCTGTTGTCGCTTTCATGACAGGTCTATTTTTTTGTGCTCTGGTTTTGACTAGGGTTTTAATTTTTGAAGGGGTTTCCTTGCTTGGGTAATGTATTTCGTTTTGAGACCTTGTTCTAGTTTTCTCACATCGTTTTTTGGGTTGTTCATGCAGGTTTCTTGTTGTGCCCTAGTGTTTTTGGAAATGACATATTGAGCGAACTAGGGTTTTGCAATATAACCTTTTCCATGGTTTTAATGACTTTTTTACAGAGGAGCTATAGGAGGGATAAAATTATGCTATTTCTAGTTTCCTTTGGGGCCCATGTGACCTAGGGTTTAGGGTTCATATGACCATACCTTATTTGAAATACTCTCCATTTGTTGGAATTATTCTGCTCCCATTCATTATTATGATGTTACTATATCTTTACTTTTGGTTGGAACCGGATCCAAAGGGGAAGTTGAACTTGGTAGCTAACATTTGTTTTTGGTCCAATTCCCATCCCGCCTACATCTCTGTTTTGTTCTTTGTCTAGTTCTCGTCCCGACCCCGCCACATGATAAGAGAGATTGTTTATGCCTAATACTTCTATGGTTCCACCTTCGATAAAGGCATAGTTTGACCAAGTACATATTATTTTAGGAGGATGGAGGAGGGATTATATGATTGACTAACTTAGATGCTTTGTTCATCTAATACAGGGAATTGCTGCAGGTATTAAGAAATGTCAGGAGCATCAGATGAGGCCTTTCAAAGGAGCTAGCTAGGTGAAACTTCATGGCAAGGAGTTAGGCTGAAGAAGATCAAAGTAGAACAACTCCTGTATACCTTGAGATGTAAGCATAGGGAGGTTGTCCTCACAGCTAGCAAAATTTATTCCGACTGGACTGATATTACTAACACCAATTTGGGTCCTTTTAACTATGAAGAATTGCATGAGGAGACATTCATTGAGGAGCAGGTCAGAGGAAGGACAAAAAGGATTGTTCAATCAGGACTGGCACATGTTGCACTTTTCCCCTATCTCTTCAATGTCTGGAGTTGATTCTTGTAGCAGCTGGAGCATATAACCCTACTACTAGGCAGTGTGTGGATGTAAAGGGTAATGTCATTATTGACTTCACACCTTCAATGATCAAATTCTTGTTTCATATACCTGATCCCAAGAATCCTAAGCAATTGAATGAGGCAGAGGCTTTAAATTTTTACAGTGATAATAAGGAGAGGAATAGGTTTCACATGAATAAGACTTGGATGAGGGTGGAGAAGAAGTCTCTGACCAAGCCTCTAGACCAGCCTAAGAGGGTAGACTTTAGTAAAGAAATTACAAATATAATCATGTTCCTTTCTAGGGTGTTTAGTAAAAGGGATGCTTCACTATTTAAAGAATGGATGTTTCCTTTCATTCAAACTATTTTGGATGGGAGGCAACAATTTGACTGGTCAATGTTAGTATCGGACACCATTCACAGTCAAATGATAAAAGTGGGAGAAACCAAGTGTTTCTTTATGACCTCCTATGTAGTTTATGCAGCTTCCCGAGTGGGGATTTTTCCTGGACTTCAAACAGTAGGTATATTTGGGGAATCCCAAGGACAGAAGAGAGTGTGGGAGTTAGATCTCTATGTGTTATCTTTCTCTTTCAGGAGAAATAGAATAGTAATATTTTGTTTAATGTTGTTGTGTTATTTTGACCCTCAACAGATCTAGCACTAGAAGGAGGGGTTGAAGAACAAGCTGGCTTGCATTGGGTCATTCTCACAAGATAGGTATGAGAGAGTTCTTAGATCTTCTTAGAACCCTGAACCACTTGTTGAACTCCAAATCCCTGTTGGGCATAGGCCTCGGACTCATAGAGTCTTGATCCAACCTTTATCACCACCACTCACCCCACCTGGGTTTCCACCAAACCCACCTACACCACCTCACCGGCCACTTTCACCCATTCCACAACTTGCACAACCTATATCACCACCAAGACCTATGGCTTACTTTATTAATAACCCTTCACCATTAGGGACTATCCTTGGAGGTATACATGATCTCCCAAAGAACCCAGAGAGGTTTTGTCCTAAGTACATGCATGGGGAGTCAAGAAGTGTCGAGGAGCACATACATGCATTTAAAGATGCTTGTACCTGTGCTCAGGTGGCTCTTCAGGACGTTGTGTGTAGATTGTTCCCCTATTCGTAGGGAGACATGGCATATAATTGGTACCTAAACTTACCCCAAGGGTTGGTTCTAAGTTGGACAGATTTAGAGAACACCTTTATCAATCAGTTCAGGGTTTATGTAGACCCTGTTATCCTTTACCACCAGTTTGCCACTATAAGAAAAGAACACCATGAACCGCTACCTCTATTCAACACTAGGTTCCAAAGAATGTACAGAAGGTTGCAAGATCCTTACCTGGTGGCTAAGAACATTGCCATTTTGGCATAATTAAGGGTTATGGACCCTTTGATTGGCTTGTTCTTGAAAAGGAACTATAATGCTAATGAAACTGATTCTTTGGCTAAGGTATATCATCTCGCCATTCAATTGCAACAACAGATCAGTCTGCAATCCGGGAGTCTAGGAGGAGTTCTCCCTCCTATAGGATACCAAATGTTGAATCCACCCCCTCTATTCAATACCGTCCCAGGGATGTCCTATTCCCAATAGGGACCCATGTCTGAATTCCAAGCTTCACCTCCCTTGCCATTTTTTAACAATGGTCCCCAGGATTCCTCCCAACAAAATCAAAATTACCAAAATCAAGCTGGAGGATCAAGTTCAGTTAATCAATATTTTGTTGTGAAGAATGTAGAAAATGAAAAGACTCTCCAACTGACCAACGAGATGGAGACTCTCAAAAAGACACTTTCTCAGATGTCTAATGACATGGCTCAACTTAGACAAAATCCCCCTCACAACCAGAACCAAGGTTTTCAGAATCAGGGAGGATATTCTAATCAGGGTGGTTATCCTAACCAAAATCCTAATCTGAATTATAATACCAACTAGAATTCCAATAGGAATTTCCAGAACCCAAAACTCCTCTAATCAAAACTATCAAATTCAGAATAGAGGATACAATTAAAGGCCTAACAACAATAGGCCATGGAATATTGGATCCAATAACGGAGGAGTTTCCCACAATTATCAAGTGGGAGACGAGAAGCCGCACACTGCTAATGTGGAAAACCTCAACCTTATGACCAATTGGTGTAGACTACATGATACTGTGGTCCATTCTGAGGTAAATTTCCTAGAGATGGAAAAGATGGTTAAGATAGCCCAAGCAGATGCTCCATTCTAGGGTGCATCCAACAAATCTAGTGGATCAACGGATACTGCCATGGCATATGATATCTTTGAGGAAGAACTTCCATTTCCCAACCAGGAAGAGAATGAAGTAGTAGAAGATGTGTACGATGCCCAAGCCTTCCAAACCAAGGGGGTCCATTTCCTTAGAAATCAAAATAGAGGGCCATTCATGACCTCTGCCCCTCCTAATAACATGGTCCTGCCAAATCAGAATGTGGATAATAATCCACCACCACCAAAGGGACCATCAGATTCTTAGAACAAAGGTAATTCATCTTCAATTCCTAAATATCAGGTTAGGAATGATTCAGAATTTGATTTCATTACAGAGATGCAGAGGCAGAAGACTTCAATGTCTTTCTTTGATATTTTGAAATGGTGCCCAACTCAAAAGGAAATCTTGTTGAAAGCCTTGGGGGAAGCAGATAGGTCAAAAGGAAGAGAAAAGGCGACTCCTACTAATGAGATGAATGCAACTCTCTATAAAGGTAAGACTGGTACTCCACCTTTCTTGCTAAGTTTGAGAATTTTTGGAAAGAATTTACATAACTATCTGCTGGATTCTAGGGGCATCAGGGAATGTCATGCCATTTTCCATTTGTAGGAAGTTAGGCTGAGCCCACTCCAGACAAATAAAAAGGTTATCCGGTTAGACAAAACAAAAGTTAATGTGGTAGGAGAGCTTAAAAATATCCATGTATAGATTGGATCTGATCCAAGGATCCAAACTTATGTGGATATCCAAGTCGCAGATATCCCAGAAACCTATGGTATGCTCTTGAGCAGAGACCTGATGAAAAGTCTAGGTGGATATTTGTCTTTGGATTTTTCACACATGTGGTTGCCCTGGAAAGGAATAGCAAGCCAGATCAGGATTGAAAGTGAACCCAGGCTCAAACACATGATCACTAAATATGATTCCCCTAATGAGGTAGCCTATTTCAAAACCAAGATAGGAGTTTACAAGCAGGAGGAAATCATGACCTTTTCAGTACTTCATTTTGATGACTCGCCCCTTTCACAACAAAATGACCCAATGATTATTGTTAATCAGCAAGTCCTAACAAGGAAATTACAATAGATAGGCTAGTACTAGGAGAGGAGGCGATATGTGGAGTCTCCTACTTCCTAACTGGTGTAGGGTGCATTACCATAATCATTCTGAGTTAACTTGCCAACCTTGTATAGACATTTTAAAACATGTCTCCAGGCTAGAAGAAACTTGTGAATGTCAACCTCAAGCCTCTACTAATGAATTTCCATTTCAAGAAAAGGATACAACCATCCTTATGAGAGTCATCTCTACTTAGAGGGAATCATCTTCTCAACTAGAGTAGACTCAGGTTCTGTGTTTTGAACTACCACTAGAGACTGAGGAGTCTCAGTCTTTGCCAATTACACTTACCCCAGAAACACTTCCAATTCCTAGGGCATTGGTGACAAAGGTACTAAATCATGACTTGACTCAAGAAGAGGTTCAGGAATCACTTCCTGAACAAATTTTGCATTTAGGAGAGTCTTCTAGTGAATCGTGCCCCCAGTTACTTTCAAATACTGATGATCAGCACTAGTCTGAGCCGCCATATACTTCTGCCAAGCAAAAAATTGTAGTCCAGAAAAAGAAAGAGGTCCCAACCCCAGATCAATTATGGAGTCTAAAATTTGATGGCTCTAAGTCCAAATCAGAAGTGGAGTAGGGGTGGAATTAACCAATCCAAAGGGGAAGACTTACTTTGCTTCCTATAGGCTACAGTTTGGTTGCACAAACAACGTGGCAGAGTATGAAGCACTTGCTAGGGGCTTAATGTTTTCCCATCAAAAGAAGGTCACATCGCTTATGGTGATGGGGGACTCTGAAGTCATTATCAAATAGGTTCGCAGCCAATATACTTGCCATAATAAAAGATTGGCTGCTTACAGAAATAGAGTTTGGAATCTTATTGAGGACTTTGAGCTTTCAGAATTACTTTAATTCCTAGGGAACAAAATCAGTAGATGCTTTGGAGCTGCTATGCAGGACTCCAAATTGAAAAGATTTTTAGCTAAGCTAGTTTCAATCCCAACAGTCCCTGAAAAATGTTCATAATTTTTAGGTCTTCAATGATGACCAACACATACTCACCTTCTTGGCAAGTTTAGATGTGTTTTAAAGGGTAGATCATAGATGAAACAGATAGAGATTAGGGAGAATAGGGCCCTGAAGGTTGTGATACAGAAGGAGTAATGAACTTAAAGAATAACAGCATCCCCAAGGGGATGGTAGCATTAGAAATGATATTTGATTCTGATCCTCGGGCTCAGGAGAGAGTGCCAACACAAAGTGAAGGAGGGAAGTACGAATCTATTAATTTGGCTAATTCAGGTCCCGAAAGAAATGTCCTTATAGGAAAGACCTGCCCTGAGGAGATCATAAATGAAATAATTAAGGTGTGAAAAGAAGATATTGTAGAAATTTCCTAGAGTTATGAAGATTTGAAGACTTTTGACACCTTTGTGATCACACACACAATACCGCTAAAGCCAGAAGCCAAGCCCTTTTGTCAAAAGCAACACCCGATCAATGCTTTGATTGAACCACTAATACAGAAGGAAGTGCAAAAAATTTTATCAGCAAGAATAATCTTCCCAGTAAGGCACTCCACGTGGGTTGCCAATCTAGTTCCAGTACATAAGAAAAGTGGGGAGATCAGGTTGTGTGTTGACTTCAAGAACCTAAACAAAGCCTCAGAGAAGGATAACTATCCACTTCCTTCTCTTGATGAGGTATTACAAACTATCAATGGATCTGAGATGATGTCATTCTTAGATGGCTATTCTGGGTATAACCAAGTACTTGTCAGTCATGAGGACAGGATGAAGACTTCCTTTACTACAAAATGGGGAAATTTTCCTATCGACGCATGTCATTTGGCCTCATTAACGCTGGAGCCACCTTTCAGCGAGCAATGGATGTGGCTTTTAAATATTTGATAGGTAAGTGTATTATTATATATGTGGATGACTTGACAATTTTTTCCAAGAAGAGAAAGGATCATGCTGCTGATTTGGCAAAGGTCCTTAAGAGATTTATCAGCTATGGAGTATCTCTAAACCCCATGAAATGTGTCTTCAGAGTTTCTGAAGGGAAACTTCTAGGGCATGTGATATCAGAAAGAGGGGTATCCATAGATCCCAACAGAGTCGAGGCCATTTTGAAATTGACGATGCCAAGTCGTAAAAAGGAGATGAGGTCCTTCTTCGAGAGGATTAATTTTGTAGGGAAGTTCATAACAGGGTTTACAGAAATTGTCAAACCCCTCAATGAGATGATGAAGAAAGATGCTAAAATTGAATGGAGCAATGAGGCTAAATCTACATTTTCGCAGATTAAGCAATCAATATCTGAGGCACCGGTCTTGACCAGCCCAAATTACCTAAAGCCCTTTTATATTTATTCATTTTCATCAGATCATTCATGTGCAGTAGTCCTGACACAACACAGAGGTGAAGGAGATGAAAGGCCAATTTCCTTCATGAGCTCGCCATTCAAGAATACAGAAATTAGGTACCCACCCTTGGAAAAATAGGCCTTTGCATTGGTATGAGCAGTAAAAAAGTTTAGGCATTACATTCTGAGGAGCCAAGTTATTGCTATAGTGCCTGATCCGGCGATTAAGTCTCTCCTTATGCAAAGCGAATTAGGGGGAAGAAGAGGAAAATGGATGGCTATCCTGCAAGAGTATGATTTAGAAATCCATCCAATGAAACTTGTTCAGCGACAAGGTTTATCAAAGGCCATGGCAGATGTTGACAAGAATATTACCTGTCAGTAATATACTGTGCACTCATTTACTAAGGACCCATGGTATACTGACTTGATCTTCTTCCTTCTCAATAACAGATGCCCAGAAGGAATGAATGCTACCCAGAGGAGGGCACTGAGGATGAAGAGTGCTCATTACATGCTCAAAGGAGGGGCTCTATACAGAAGAAATTATGAGGGGATTTACTTGCGATGTCTGGATCAGCAAGAAGCCAAGCATTCCATGGCTGAATTCCATGGTAGGCATGGCACAGGACATGGATCAACAGATTCTTTGGCCCATCAAATCCTCAGGTCAGGATATTACTGGCCCCATGTGTTCAGGGATGTACATCAACACATCAGGGCATGTCATACATGTCAGACTTCTGCATCAAAGGAGCGTAATCCAACAATGCCTCTACAACCAGTATATGAGGTAAGACCATTTTCCCAATGGGCACTAGATTTTGTTGGGGTAATTAATCCCCATTCTTCTGTAGGACACAAATTCATTCTGACTGCTATGGACTATTGCACCCATTGGACTGAGGCTCAACCATGCAAGAACAACACCACTGAGGTGGTTATCAAATTTCTCACTAAAAACATTGTTACCAGGTTTGGAATGTCGTTCACCCTGGTATGTGACAATGGCCTTGCCTTTTCATCTATTGAATTTATACAATGGGCTTACGAACATAAAATTATTTTGAAATATTCCTCTAACTATTATCCTCAGGGAAATGGTGTAGCAGAATCTACTAACAAGAATCTGTTAGAAGTGATAAAGAAATTACTTGAAAGTAATCCTAGGGACTTGCATACCCAGTTAAGATTTTCCTTATGGGAAGATTGAACCCATATTAAGGTTGCCCTAGGAAATTTTCCTTTCAAATTAGTCTATGGCCAGGATCTAGTTTTCCCCATACACTTACAGATACCTGTTCTCAAGTTTATGTAGGAATTTTATACAAAGGATGACTGGATTGTGGTAATACTAAATAACCTTTTAAACATGGAAGAACAGAGAGACGCTGCTCTACAATAGTTCTTCAAGCATCAGGCTATTGTCAAACGTTGGTTTGACAAAAGAGTTAAGATTAAGGCATTCAAAATCTCAAATCTGGTGTTGTTGAGGGACAAGGCTAAGGAGAAAAGGGGTGATCACCAGAAATTTGATAGACTTTGGCTAGGTCTGTATCAAGTAGCCGAGATCTTGGGTGAGAACGCTTTTCGTTTAACCACCTTGACGGGAGAGCCTATTCTATTTCCAGTCAATGGGCAGTTTCTCAAGCATTACTTCGGATCGTAAGGGTTTGAGTTTCTGAATTTATTGTACATATGTATTTTGTGTAATTATTGGTTCTTTGCTTCCTTTTTGTTGTTTTTTTGTTGTTTTTTCTTTCTTTTTGTTTCCTTTGTTGTTTTGTGTCTGTTTTTTTTTTCTTCTTTGGGGATTCTCTTTTCTTTCCATCTTGAAATAATGGGGTTGTTATTCAAAGAATGTTGTAGGCACTAGGAGAGAAATTGGTTTAGGCAGTTTTAGGCATATATGTTGAAAGATTTTGTTCTAAAATTCATGCCTTATGTTCATTTTAGCATGAGTCTGAAGGCTATTAGGAGTAAGGTATATTATAGGTAACCTCCTAAACTATCATTGAAATCTATCACAAAATAGATAAAACATCCGACTATAAATTTCCTATTCATCTTAGGGTGATTATATCTTTGATTCAAGTGAAAAATTTGTCTCCCCAAGATTGTCATAGGATCCACTGTAGTTCTCAACCCACATCTTAAACTATTAAAGTCTTTGTATTAAGAAGGTTTTTGAAAATAATTTTCACAAGTAAGGCCTGTAAAAGAAAAAAAAAAGAGGAGCACTAAAATAAAGGCAAACTCAATACTAAATGGGTAATTCAAGCATCTCTATCGGGGCTATGGGTGTCTGACTGGAAAAAAATCAGTGCTTTGAGAGAACTAGAGGTATCTTTGTTGGGGCTATTGACGCCTAACTAGAAGCAGAGCAATACCCAGGATTCCATTGCATGACAGTCGAAGGACTCAACCCATGTAGCTTGGATCATAGATATCGTTGTTTAGGTGTGGAGAAAGCTCAAATAAAGAAGGATGCACCATAAGCATGCACACACTCAGACTCAAGCAGTAGTTTATGTTGGTTCTACATTTGAGATTCCAGTTCAACTTTACTTAAATATTCTGATCACACTTAAGTTAACATGTCTCATAAATTATAAGTTTTGGGGTGATTAAATTCTTCAATATCTTAAAAATGGGTAAACCATTTTTCCCAGCTGAGTCGCCATTTGTTATGCCTTGCATAACCACCCCATTTTTGTTTTATTTTGGAACAAAATGGGTCCCCCTTTTTCTTTTGTTTTGGTTGCCTTTGGTTGTTTGGTTGGGTCTTAGGAGTTCTTTTGTTTTCCTCCTAAGTCTGTCTTTTGTTCTGTCGGAGGTGGGTCCAGAACCAAATCTAAACATGGAACTCTTTCAAGGTTTCTAGTTCGGATATTGTTTCGACTCTGACTCTGCCCTTCTCTTTTGTTTTTTCCTTTGTTTTGTTGGTTGTTTTAACTAACACTTGGGTTGGTCCATTCTCCTATTTGTTGGTTGTTTCCTTGTGTTTTGTTTCTTTCCTCGTGTGGAAGCAGAACTAGGATTGGAACTCATGTAGGAAGTTTCAAGTTTCTATAGTGTGTTCCTATCCCGACTCCATCTCTGTGCTTTTTCTTCCTTGCTCTTTGTTGTTCAGGCTAGGTCCGGTGTTCGATCCGGTCCCGCTTCCCTTGTTCTTGTGTTGTTCTTTTCTTTTTGGTAGGGATCAGATCCGGACCCGGAATGGAACTTCGAGCTTTGTGAAGTTCCATTTCAGTTTTGTCTCTGCCCTCATCTTCGTTTGTTGTTTTTGGTTGGTCCTTTTTGTAGGGGCCGGATCCGGGGTTAGAAATGAAATAGGGAACTTTGTCTGGTTTATTTATTTTGTCTCTGACCCAGCTCCATGTCTGCCTTACCTTTTGATGTTTCGTGGACTTGACTTAACTATCTGTTCATGTCATTGGCTCCATCCCCAAACTACCGCATTTATGGCATTAAATGCAGCCTATTTGCACAAGCGAATTAATGATTAAAGGTTTAATTATGCTTAAACTGCCTCATTGTTATTATTATGTGAATTGTTTAAGCAAACCACGACCAACAAAAGTCTTGAGAGAATTGATTTGATCGGGGGTGAATTGCGGAGCAAATCTTAGCTATTTTCTGGTCAATCTTGAGGAGCTTTTTGAGGTACATTTCTTTGTCTTTCTTTCTCCTGTTCTTCTTTCGAGTGTGTTGTTTTTCCACATTCGTAGGAGGGGTTTTGTTTTTTTTATTTTGTTTTTGTTTCCTTTGTTGATGTTTGTGCTTTTCTTTTTGTTCTACTTGTTTGGTTCTTTCTTTTTTGTTTCGTTCCGTTTTGGGTTTGTCTGTCATTTGTCGTTCTTGGTTTTGTTGTTTGTTCTGCTGTCGCTTTCGTGACAGGTTCATTTTGTCATGCTCTAGTTTTGACTAGGGTTTTGATTTTTGAAGGGGTTTCCCTACTTGGGTAATGTATTTTGTTTTGAGACCTTGTTCTAGTTTTCTCGCATCAGTTTTTGGGTTGTTCGTGCAGGTTTCTCATTGTGCCCTAGTTTTTTTGGAAATGACGTATCAAGCGAACTAGGGTTTTGCAATATAACCTTTTCTGTGGTTTTAGTGACTTTTTTACTTAGGAGCTGTAGGAGGGATAAAATTATGTTGTTTCTAGTTTCCTTTGGGGCCCATGTGACCTACGCTTTAGGGTCCATATGACCATACCTTGTTTGAAATACTCTCCATTTGCTGGAATTATTCCACTCCCGTTCATTATTATGATGTTACTATATCTTTACTTTTGGTCAGAACCGGATCCAAAGGGGAAGTTGAACTTGGTAGCTAACATTTGTTTCTTGTTTGGTTCTCGTCTCACCTTCATCCCTATTTTTTTCTTTGTCTGGTTCTCATCCTGGCCCCGCCACATGATAAGAAAGATTGTTTATTCCTAATACTTCTACGGTTCTGCCTCTGATAAAGGCATAGTTTGACCAAGTAAATATTATTTTAGGAGGATGGAGGAGGGATTATATGATTGACTAACTTAGATGCTTTGTTCATCTAATACAGGGAATTGCTATAGGTATTAAGAAATGTCGAGAGCATCAGATGAGGCCTCTCAGAGGAACCAGGTAGGTGAAACTTCATGGCAAGGAGTTAGGCTGAAGAAGATCAAAGTAGAACAACTCTCGTATACCTTGAGATGTAAGCATAGGGAGGTTGTCCTCACAGCTAGCAAAATTGATTCCGACTGGACTGATATTACTAACACCAATTTGGGTCCTTTTAACTATGAAGAATTGCATGAGGAGACATTCGTTGAGGAGTAGGTCATAGGAAGGACATAAAGGATTGTTCAATCAAGACTGGCACATGTTGCACTTTTCCCCCTATCTGTTCAATGTCCAGAGTTGATTCTTGCAGCAACTGGAGCATATAACCTTGCTACTAGGCAGTGTGTGGATGTAAAGGGTAATGTCATTATTGACTTCACACCTTCAATGATCAAATTCCTGTTTCATATACCTGATCCCAAGAATCCTAAGCAATTGAATGAGGTGGAGGATTTAAAGCTTTACAGTGATAATAATGAGAGGAATATGTTTCACATGAATAAGACTTGGATGGGTGGAGAAGAAGTCTCTAACCAAGCTTCCAGACCAGCCTAAGAGGGTAGACTTTAGTAAAGAAATTGTAGATATAATCATGTTCCTTTCTAGGGTGTTTGGTAAAAGGGATGCTTCACTATTTAAAGAATGGATGTTTCCTTTCATTCAAACTATTTTGGATGGGAGGCAACAATTTGACTGGTCAATGGTAGTATCAGACAACATTCACAATAAAATGATAAAAGTGAGAGAAACCAAGCATTTCTTTATGACCTCCTATGTAGTTTATGCAGCTTCCTGAGTGGGGATTTTTCCTAGACTTCAAATAGTAGGTATATTGGGGGAAGCCCAAGGACAGAAGAGAGTGTGGGAGTTAGATCACCATGTATTATCTTTCTCTTTTAGGAGAAATGGAATAGTAATATTTTGTTTAATGTTGTTGTGTTGTTTTGACCCTCAACAAGTCCCACTGGAGGTGTCTATCAAAGCAGTTTGTAGATTCCAGTACCCTTTTGGCAGAAATAGACTTCTCAGCAGAAACCCTAGTCTGGGACTAATTCGCCTAGGTTGGCGAATGAGTCCCAGTTAGTCAAAAAGTCAATATTTCTAGTTTTTCAAAGTCATTTCCAGTCTCCAACAGGTTTACAGGTGCACATATTTAGTTTTACAACTTTCTATTTTGTTTTACTTGCATTTTTATTCATCTTTTTAGGTCTTTTACATACAACATTATTTTTTCAAACAAGTTACATTTCTTAGGTTTAACATTAATAATCAACTTTATTTTTTATTTTATTGCATTTAGATTATCTCATCTAGGCATATTGCTTCCATATAACATTAATTTTTGAATGTTTACATTACATTATAGCCCCATCTTTCCCCTTTAATGTGAAAAACCCTAGAAGGGCTAGAAAGAACACATTGGGTGCCAAGATCTTTGTTTAATGAACCTATCTTTACTTGAAAGATTGAACGAGGACAACCTAAATCTTTAGGATAACTCAGCTTAATCCCAAGGCTCGTTTATGTCAGGTCTTGACCATACTAGGTTCGCATCAAGGTTTCATTGTGATAATGTTGTTAATCATGAGGAGTAAACAATAATTTCTAGTTCTAAAAGGAATCATAAGGTTCGGTGAAAGATATTCTTAGGCTGATCATTAGATGATTCCATGAAATCAATAAATACACAATATTTCATGAATTCCAAACAAATTTTCTATCACTTAAGTAGTTATAGCTTTAAGAATTCAACAACATAATGGAAATGAAAGATTTACAATGAAATTTTATTTTTTGGTACATTTTTTGAAATTTAGACATCTAATCTAAAATAAAGAATCAAAAGTACTTGAAAAGTAAAAGAGCTCCTGGGTATTATCCACGCATGCCCCAAGAATTAACCAAATCAAAGAAAACCACTCTATACTTCACCATATTTCTTCACAACTAGTCATAGAATGGTGTGAGCTTTTAAAGAAGGGGGGTTTAATTTGGACACCGGGTAGGTTTTGTATGCACCCTTAAATGGCACATCATACAATCTTGTCCAATTGAACAAACAACCAACTATAAAAGATAACATTTGGTAGCTTTCAAATTAGCTTCAATATTGATTGGTTCTATGTATATACAACTTTTTAATCTAGAATGATTTAGAAAATAGGAAAAAAGAACAAAACTTAAAGAAGTGTTGGCTCTTCTAACATCCACAAATTTTGAACTTAACTTAAAATGAAACATCTTCTAGTCTTTTTATAGGAACAAGACACAAGGAAGATAAGAGAAATACATGAGAGGAAATCCAAGGGATGAATCATGACAAGGAACGTGGAATATGACAACTAGAAAGAGAATTGCTAACAAATTCAGTGGATTTCAACCTTCCTTAGCACAATTAATATCTTTTGGGTCTTTTATCTTCTTATTACCAGGGTTCCATCCTGGAACCAAACAAACCCACCAAACAAAATGTAGTAACTTCCCATATATTCAGACTGATTAAGTGAACATTTGGTTCCTATATCCAGGTTCAGACTCGGATTGAACATTCCCAGGAATGAATCACCTCTGGAATGAGTACACTCTTTCACCACATGCTTAATACCAAGGTTTCCGGTTTCCTGGTACTCAGTGCTTCCTTAAAACAAACTTTGATCCTGCATGAGCTTCCAAAGTGTACTGTCAAACCTGGTAACACCATTAGATTTTTTCACAACCTTAGTTTTCCTGAATGTCCATACTCAAATGTTGCATCACAATCTGCTTCTCCTAAAAGTATAAATTCCATGCATTAAATCCATTTTAAAACATTCATAAAACTCTCATGAAAACAAAATCATTGTAAGGAAATCATCATAAATATCACTCCTTTAAAATATCATATTCTCACATAATTATTCTATTTAAGTTAGGTTATTAGACCTTCAAACCTTCAGGAAACATTAAACATTTAACTTTTGAACTTAACATTGTCACTCAATACCTGGTACCCGATACTTCAGCTTTTACCAACAAATTTTCTTGGACCTCGAATTTTATTGGAACTCATTTTTACTAGAGCTTTACTCCTGAACTGGAACCTTACATCCAAAACTTTGCATTTACATTTTACATCTTTGGCTTCCTGGTACCCGATTATTGGTACTTAGTTCTCTTGAATCATGAAGTATTTAAAAAAATTCTTTTGAATTTTACCTTCTAGTGATCTTCTCAACTAGCCAACACCTGCCATAAGCATTATTATTTTTTTACTTGGGTACCCAAGCTTTACAATCTTTGGGTGTGTTGTGAGACCACACAACAGAGTGCAGTCCTAGAAATTGAAGATTAGATTCAGATATTTTTGGAAGGACCTAGTAGGACCCATTCGCCTTTAGTGGTGAATGATTCCCTATTAGGGCTTGAAGGGAAACATATTTTACATTGTACAAGATTTTGTTTCAAATTCAGAGCTCCCTAGATAGGCCTACCAAGATTCGTGTGCCTTTGGTGGCGAATGAGTCCCTATTATCACTTCAGGAAAGCAAGATTTGACTAGGTGCACAACATTATCTACTCCTTGTTTTTGAGAAAAGTTATAGTTTCTTTCTGTTTTATGTTAGATTCATGCATTATATGTGTTAGACCTAGAATTAGGGTTTGATTTTTAGTTCAATTTCTTCTCCCAAATTGTGATTTAGCTTACTGCCCCATCCTTGCATAAAGGAGAGATTGCAAGATCCCTAAATTTCTACTTAATTCACCTCTTGAGTTGATAATTACGTAGACATTCTTATATCCCACCTTTTGAATGAAGCCCTAACTAGTAAAAGGAGGTTAGAGATCATAGCCTCTCCTTTTCTATGTTTCATTTTGGTGAACCTGATCCCTTTTGAACATCTTAATTTCTGATTTGGAGTGCATTCAAACCCTACATCTTAGTCTTCATTAGGTTTTCAATTTATGGGTTCTTCATTGTGCATTAGTGAACATTAGATTTAGGATAAAATTGCATGTTTGCATTGCTTATATTCATCAAAAATCAAAAAAACCGCTTTAGATCTGATTTATTATTGTATCTTGTTTACATTGAAATCATCATTCAAACATTTAGATTCAAATTGCATTCTAGATTTAGTCACCTTATTCATCATTTAACCTTAATAAAAGTTGCATTTAGAGACTTAATATTTGGAAAATCTATTACAAAATCAACTGTTGTAGATCTGAGATAAAAAATACATAGGAATTACTTAGGAAAACTGAAATCAAACTCTAAAAACCCTAAAACCAAGACCCATTCACCTTTAGTGGTGAATGAGTCCCAGTACACCCTGATTAGTACATCTTCTGGGTGATTTTTGGTGTTATATGTTCCTTTCTATTCTTTACAAATACCTGGACTGGGACCCATTCACCTTTGGTAGCGAATGAGTCCTTGTGCACCTTGTGACAACAAAAAATTTGAGTTTTTTTTAGTTTTTGATAAGCATTTTTTCCTCTGCTCTGAGATCTAAAAAGTAATAGTTTGAAATAGATTATCTTTGCATTTAAATTCTTGTTTATTTAGATATATTTGGAAACATTGGGAAATAAATTTCTTGCACATTTCAGTTAAAGGTAGCATTAAAATTTTGCATTTTCAACATTATTACATCAATAGACAAGTTAGTTTACATTCTGCATTCATTAGAAAATAAAAACAAAAGACAAAAACAACAAAAAACATCAAACAAGACCCTTAGGAAAAGCATAGTTATGTCAAATTTCCAATTCAAAGTTAACTTATCCCTCAAGCCTTTCAGTAGTGATGACTTTGACATGTTAAATGAAGCCCTTGAGGAATTCATCTCACAAATTTCATCCACTAAGGCTTTTCATGATAAAAAAAGACACAAAGACGTTAACACAATCACACCACAACTTATAATTTACCCTCCTTTGCAAAAACCTCAAGTTCAAAACAAACTCGTGCTTATCCTAGAACCATCAAAAAATAAGAATTCATCTGACGATGGCAATGCTTCAACACAAATGGGTTATAATACTATTTCACATACCTACAATACAAGGAATAATAAGCAATATAAAAAAACTCGTCTCATTACCCTTTACTAACCCTGTCTTTCCTAGTGCTCCTCGTTTTCCCACGAACAATGGAAAGTAATATAATCTTGTTGAATAGCTTAAGAATACTCCCACTAAGATATCCCTATGGGAACTTCTTCAAACATCACCTAGTTATCATAGCATGCTTCAGACGACCTTGCAACAAGTCATGGTTTGTCCTAACACTAGTTCAAACGATGTGGTAGCACTAGTCCAAGGAATGGATGAGATGAACTTAGATATTGTCTTTCACCAGAGTGAGTTTCCTTCCTTAGAAATTAAAAAAAAAACATGAAGCCTTCAATATAATAGTCCAGGTTAATCGAATCGTGATAAAGTGAACCCTTGTTGACAATGGTTTGGCCTTGAGTGTGTGTAGTGTGAGCCTTTTGGAAAAGATTAACGTGAGTAAAAAAAACATTAAACTTGATTCTTTTTCTATTTGTGGATTTGATAATATAGGAAAACAACTACTTAGAGTTATCACATTACCTATTAAAGTTGGAAAATTCACATTACAAACTCTGGTGCATGTTATGCCTGAGGATCTTTCTTATAATCTCCTTCTAGGAAGACCTTAGATTCATGAAATGAAGGGAGTTCCTTCTACCTTTCATGATGTAATGAAGTATGTCCATAACAATAAGGTTTACACACTAAAAGCTGATCTTGAACCTGGAAGTTGTTTGATTGCTGAGAAAGAAGGATGAGATCCTTCAGAAAAACTATAATCGGATACAAAAAAGGAAGTTGCAAAGGATGAATAACATGATATGGATGTTGATGAACTTATTAAGTTACTAGAAGATGGTTGGGGTTCCTTATATTTCACACCAACATTCATGGGAGAATATAAGATTACAAGAAAATATACTGAAAAGAAAACACAACCAATGGTAATGTCAACATAGAATTCAAAAGAAATTTCACAAGAATCTACCTCATCCACTCTAGAAGAAGACACCAGTTATACAATGAATTTTAATGAGATAGATTATCAACAACCACCAAACCTAAAAGAAATGGAAAGAATTTGTTGGAAAGGTTATGAATTCGTGAAACAACTTGGTTATAGTAGAAAAGGATGGGGAAAGAAAGAACAAAGAAGTCATATTCCTATAAAGCCTAACACACAAGAAACAAAAAGTGGTTTGGGGTATTTCCCTTCTAAAATAATGCAAGCAATAAAAATACCTTCACTCAACATCAATACTATCATATGTAACCCTAATAAACCAACTCTCACCTTGAAGCATCTTGAGTTGATTGATACAACTTCTGATAAATCTTTAGAATACTTTGAGGATGATGAAGTTTTGAAATAAATGTTAGGATTTTATGATAAATAATTCACTCCTCCTACAAATAAATGGGTTACATTTTCTATGTTTATTACTAAACAAGCGGATGAAGAAAAGAAAAGCAATGAAAGTGACAAGGACAAAGAAGAGTATAATCCTGAAATTGCAAAAAAAAATGCACTTCCTTTGGGAGATACAATCAACATATAAATAACGAGGAGAAAGTAATTCAAATAGGGAAGTTCCTTGATGAAGATGAACAAGAAGATCTACAACCTTACTTCATGACTTTCCTGAGCTCTTCACATGGACTTATTCAGACATGCCAGGAATTGATGCTAAGATTGTAACATACAACATAGTCCTTGCAGAAGATGCTAAACCAGCGCGATAAAAATACGAAAGATGAATTCTTAGATTTATTGGTTAAGACCGAAATTGAGAAACTTCTTGAAGTTGGATTTATCCAGCCTATTGATTATTCTCCTTGGATTTTGAATACACTTGCAGTTACGAAACCTGATAATTGTATTAGAATGTGTATGGAATTTCATGATTTAAAAATAAAGCATCTTTAAAAGATGATTTTCCCTTTCCTAATATCAACATGATAGTGGACTCAATTGTAGGACATGCTTTGTTGTCATTCATGGATGGATTTTATAGATATAATCAAATCTTTATCAACCCTCAAGATCAATACAAGACAACTTTTACTACCACTTGGGGAACATTTTGTTGGGTAGTTATACCTTTTGGATTGAAGAACTTAGGTGCAACATATCAATGGGAAATGACATTGATATTTCACGATTACATACATATAATTTTGGAAGATTATGTTGATGAAATTCTAGCAAAATATTTAACTCAACAAGACCATGTAAATGTTCTTTGAAATATCTTTGAGTGAATGAGAAAATATAACATGAGATTGAATCTGAAAAATTATGTCTTTGGTGTAGATAGTGGGAAAATTCTAGGTTTTATCATATCTCACAAAGGCATTGAGTGGACATGAAGAAAATCAATGCTATAGTCAACATGTCACCTCCTAGAAATATTTCTAAATTACGCACTTTACAGGGAAGAATTTAGGCTATCCAAAATTTTGTGGCATCCTTAGCTAATCAAACATTACCTTTCATGCAACTCCTTAAGAAAGAAGTTTGGTTTAATTGGAATGAGGATTGTAAGTAGGCATTTGAGAGTTTGAAAAAGTATCTTGCTACTTCACCTATTTTACAACTTGCTATGAAAAACAAACCATTTATCCTATATACAACATCATCGACCCATTCTCTTGCAGTATTGTTGGCTTAACAAGATGATAATAGTAAGGAACATTTTGTTTATTACATTAGTTGCACTTTGATCAATTATGAGACACGATACATGATGATAGAGAAACAATTTTTGGCTCTTTTATTCACTACTAGTAAATTGAAACATTATTTACTGAATGTTGAAATCCATGTCATGACAAAGTTCGATCCTTTAAAACATCTTTTCACTAAAAAAAACCTATCATGAAGCTTAGCTAAGTGGGGTATGTTGTTAATTAATTTTGACCTTAAGTTTGTTTCACAAAAAAGAAATTAAAGGACAAGCCTTGACCAACCAATTAGTTGATACTCTTTCTCCCCTAGTGTTACCCAATATAGACTCATTTCTCGATGAGAATGAGTTGACCATTTAAAGAGATAAAGAAGAATGGGAATTGTACTTTGATAGTTCTAAGTGTCGAACGGGCTCCAAGGAAGGAGTTATATTAATTCCTCCTTTAGGTAAGCTTATTCCCTTATCCTTCCATCTAAACTTCATATGAACAAATAATAGTGTAGAGTATGAGGCTCTAATATATGGTATAAGTGCCACATTAGCATTAAAATTCAAACACATTTCTATATTTGGTGATTCACTATATTTGGTGAAGCAAAGCATGATAAGCTTGTTCATATAAAGACCTCACAATGACATTATTAGGAAAATTTGAATCATATGTGATCGACAACATACATGAAAGGACAATCGACATGTAGATGGAATGACAAGCATCGCTTCCCTTGTATCTCCCAACGATCCTCTCACTAACTTCACATTTAAAGTTCAAATGACTCATAAGCCATCGATATATGATAAAAGCAAAGAAGTGTAATTGACCAATACTGACAACTCTAGTGAATGGTATACAACAATATTCAACTATTTAAAATATGGTACCTTTCTCGAGCCTACAACTAAGAAAACTTGAGCTCGTCTTCAAAAAATTTCATATAAATACATAATCCTTGTGGAAATTCTATATATAAGATCATTTAATGGCCTTTTACTTAGATTTCTTAAACAATCTAAAATCCCTATAGCACTTGAAGAAGCCCATGTAGGTGCTTTTGGGGGGCATTTTGGAGGAAGATCGTTAGTTCAAAAATAGGTTTGCATAGGATATTATTGGAGACACATGGAACAAGATTGTTTTGAGTATGTGAAGAAATGTGATAGATGTCAAGAACACAATAATTTGATTCATGCCCCTACCTATGAACTCCATTCACAATTTCCTATTTGGCCATTTTCGGTTTGGGTTTGGACCTTATTGGGAATATATCACCACCTTCTTCCATTGGACATGCATTTATCATTACTACAACTGACTACTTCATGAAATGGGTAGAGGATATCCCCTTTCATTCCATGATAGTCGATACAATATATCATTTCATATTAGAAAATATTATTGCTCACTTTGGTCTTCCCTCTGCATTAGTTTTAGATAATGGAACTCCATTTAAAAACAATGAAGTGAATAAATTCTTGGAAACATTCAATATTCAACATCGTTTTTCAACACCATACTATCCACAATCAAATGGACAAGAAGAAGTGACTAACATGACTATTGAAAAATTCTACAAAAAATAGTAAGTAAACATAATAAATATTGGCATACATAATTAACTTATGCATTATGGGATTATTGTACAAGTATTTGAACATCTACTGGAAATACTCCATATAACCTGGTTTATGGTGTTGAAGCAATAATGCCCTTAGAGTTAGAAATTCCTTCCCCATGAATTCATCTCAAAGGGCTCATTGATGACACTATCTACAAAGAATAGTGACTACATCAGCTTGAGATGTTGGATGAACAGTGTATAAATGCTCTTGAACATCTACAAGCTTATTCCAAGAAAAGACAATGTGATTATAACGAAAGCATCATTCCTTGTGAATTTAATAAAGGTGACCTAGTGTTATACAAAAATCAAGGTAATGTCAATACTCCTCTAAATGAAAAAGCTAAATTCAGCCCTAACCAGTTAAGACCTTACATTATCAATGAAAACTATGGGTTTGGAGCCTACACATTGATAGAAATGGATGGTACACCTCCGAGAGAACCTATAAACGCCACACATTTGCATTGATATTACATATAACATCCTTTTAATAGTGTGTTAGAGTATTGTTGTTAGGTTAAGTGGATATTTTCTACTTTACTTCACATTTCTTCCTTCTTTGATACATGATAATAGTGTGTATCTTAGATTTTGGGGTAATTATTCAAATACTTTGATTAGTTACTTTATTTTCCATACTATTCAAAATCTAGTGTTTTATGTTAGTTAAAATCCTTATATGAATTTAATGTCATTAGAACATAGGAGTATTTAAGTTAACATAGCATACTTAATCACAATGTAGCATCTAACATAAACTAGAAATGGTTTAATTAGACCACATAAAACATTAAAACATAGAGACATTTATTAGATATTCTTACAAAGGATATTTGATAAATCATATTGACATTTAATTCAACACAAAATCATAAAAACACAAACATAAATGCTCATATATATATATATATCATCAAAATTTTAGGTACATATGCATCATTGAACACAATGCTAATAGGTTATGTGGCTGCCCGACCCCTTAGGGGCTGGTGATCTCTGTGGTTGTTGTGATATAGTAGTATGGGATTGTGACTGACCCAAGTTTAGCTGTAGGCCCTCCAATAATCTAGATTCTCTAGCCTCCCATACGAGTGCCTCAATGTGCTCTCAGTCTATGCGGTCTCTATCTGCTTGTACCCTAGCAAGCTCCTCCCGAAGCCTTGAGATATCTACTTGTAGGTCACTCTCTATCCTAATTTCAGTAGAGCCTTGAGAGGCTAGGACTTCTATAAGCTCTGCCTAAAGCTAGTCAATACGACTAGTGGCTCTCTCATTTGCTACACCTAATCTCACTATAGACTCGAAGAGATCTACATGTGATCCCATAGAAGGTGGGGGAATGTACTCTCAAATTATATCATCCTTGACATGCAGTAGGGGAACTAATGTAATCACTCATTGATAGAGCTCATTCCATGGATCCTACAAAATAGAAATCATAAGAATATCAGTAAACATCATATATAAAGTAGATGTGTAAAAGATACATGCGTAAAGAAATAATATAAACATCAAATCATCACCTGGATCCCTAGTCTACCATTCAGGGTCTGATTGTACAATGGTGGTTCCCCTCTTTGTTAAAGGTGTGGGTGGCCTACTACTACTGGCTTCCCCATGCCCATGTGTGTGGATCTCTACCTTGACTGTGGTATGAGATCTAGTAAACCTAGTAGGTGGTATCTCTCCCCTATTGGGGGCAACTAGATCCTCCTTGGCCTCAAATGAATCCTCGCTCATAGACTAGGTCTCCTCCTCATCATCCTCCTTATAATCCTCATCATCCTTATCCTCCTCATCTGAACCTAGAAATATGTCAGGCAAGGTGTCATCCTCATTTGTATCCACATCTATCTGATCATCGTATCTATCCTCTCTATGACCTGGAAGAGGTTTGAAAAAACCCATAGGGTGGTGCAGAGGGAATATTGGAGCTAGCCTAGCTATAGCCCACCACTCCTCATAAGCCTGAGTGGTATCTATTTCATTAGACTTGGAGACTAGGGGAAGGTCGCGGTCCTCATCCTCTAAGTCACTAAAGTGTACATCATCACTAGTAAGATAGCAACTATCCCCGGGTCTAGTGGCACTATGTGTTAATCGTTGGTACATCGGTCTAGGCCATTGTGGTACTTGGATGTGCCTGAACTTCCTTATAACATGGTCATAGTACAAGGGTCTAACTATGTGACTATGCCTTCCTAGAACAAACCATTCCATCTGTAATTTGTGCAACACATACCTATAATCTACCCATTGTAGAATCTAGCAATATGGTCTCTAGTAGATATCATCCTCATCCAATCAAATCAAATCTAATATGCCAATGTAGCAAATATCCCCCTTGCCATGGTCATCTTAGTGGATAGCTGAAGACCCTCGGCTCACCCACTCCTTCCATGATGGGAAATCTTGTGGGTCTCATACATATAATATGCTTGAAGCACCATATCTGCAATGGTGTACAAAGTATGATGTTTTCAAGCTCTTGGAATACAAATCAACCTAGATCATAATACATATGGGCAAGCATGCTACGGCCCCAAACATAGATGGTTTGCTACTCCTCTATGCTTCTGATCGTATGAACAATACCACTATCTAGATGCATCCTTGGACCATCTGATACTAATGTGAGTGCTATTTTCATAATCATGATCCACCGTAGAAGTGTTGATCATGTGTTTAGGATCCATTTAAGCTCCACACATGGTATGATGCTCGAACAATGAATAGGATGCTCTAGACAATAAAGGATATCATCTCTCATCTATGCAAAAGATCTATCACTGGCCATATGTATGTGCTTGCCTTAGATACAAATTTGTAAGATGCAATGTATGTCCTCCAAGGTCACTGTCATCTCCTCGATAGGAAGATGGAACATACACAAATGTGTGTCCCATATCTTGGCTAGGGCCAACAACAAAGCATCATGGTACCTCATCAATGGCATGAGGTACACCCAAAATAATCTAACCTCTTGAAGTAACTCAATGTCCTCCTTTGATAGTCATGTAACTAACTCATGAAGGAAACAAAATTGTCTCCCTCCTGAGTGTTGTCAAGCTCAGGGAGGAACCTAAGAGGAAAATCAAATGAAATAAGTTGTAAATCAAGCAATCAATACCACTAAAGTTGTCTAAAGATACTTTTTAGACAATATGGACACCTAGGCCATTTCTAGATGGGGGGTCTTGGACACTTTAGCTATTATGGGACACTTTGCACCAAAGCGAGATACTTTGCACCGAAGTGGGACACTTTGTGCCGAAGTGGGACACTTTGTGCGGAAGCGGGACACTTTGCGCCGAAGTGGGACACTTTGCGCTGAAGTGGGACACTTTGTGCCAAAGTGGGACACTTTGCGCCGAAGTGGGACACTTTGTGCCGAAGTGGGACACTTTGCGCCCAAGTGGGACACTTTGCGCCGAAGTGGGACACTTTGCGCCCAAGTGGGACACTTTGCGACATAGAGGGACACTTTGTGACAAAGAGGGACATTTTTTTCCTATCTTTTTAAAGGTCCTAAAAATAACCTAATTACATAAAAGAGTACATTAAATGCATCAAAATGATGAAAAATTAGAGTAGAATCCACTCACTATGTGTTGAATTATGCCCTGTGTGGCCTCGCTATGTATCATGCCCAATCTCGAGGGCTCGTAGACTCTTTGGATCACCATGTTCACTGACTCTACACCAAGGTAATTTAAAAAAAGGTAAATGTCAAATGAATAGTGAAAAGTTTCATTTTCATTAGTATATAGTAAAACCCTCGTAAATAAAGCTCATTCATTTAAACTGAAGTTCATTTAAATCAACCTATTGGGGGTTAGAGGACTCAATTTTTTATTCTATTTGTTGCATTGGATTCGTAATTCCGCTCCTGGTCTCATCAAATATCTATCACTATATGGTATGGTACTTGCAAATACCCTATAATATTCAACCCAAGTGATTCAATGTGGTTTCATGTTCACCCTGATTCCACCTCTATAAAGCAAGTGAAATCAAGGAGGGAATACATCTACCATCGAATTCAATTCTCCATAGAAGTTTGATAGGAGAATTTTTTAAGTGGCTAACGAATCTATTTTGCAGGATGTCATTCCTAACATTGTGGTTTTGCAGGTAACTATAGTGGTGGCTTCATTCTCCCTAATGAATCCATATGAATATCCTTTTCATACTAGCTATTTCCTTTAGCTTGCATACTCACGTAGTATGATATAGCAACTAAAGTGGGGCCTAAGTGTAATGCAGAAAAAAGTAACCTTTTTTCACGCTTAATTTGGGAATAATTGACATAAAATTAACTTAATAATTCCTTGGTTTAGTGTTGGTAATGTGTTGTACACATTCACATTAATCTAGGGCCCCTTTTACTCAAAATGTACTTAAATTGAACCTTATTTATGGTGTTGTAAAGTTTTGCATTACACTTTCACACTTATCTAGGGTTTCATTAATTAATTGTGATTAATTAAGCCTAATTGGTCCCTTTAATCAAATTTAAGCCTTGTTAATGCCACCTTCTGAAGGATCTATCCCAACACCTAATAATAAAATTACATAACATCTAATTTGAAAAAATCAAGCTCTTTGAAAATGGTGCTAGGACCCATTCACATTTAGTGGAAAATGGGTCCTCTCCACATAGGACACCCCTTTTTATGCATTTTTGAGGTGGTGTTTTTTCTCTCTTTCAACCCCCCGAAGAAAGGTCCTAGAAAGTTATGCTAGGACCCATTTTCCTTTCATGGCGAATGGGTCCTCCTCACATAGGACACCCCTTTTTGAATTTAATTATGGCAGGATCATTATGATTTTCAATCCTAGATCTAGTGTCGACTTGAATTATTTGAATTTTGGGGTTAACTCAAATTATGTATAAATATAAGGTTATTTTACATAATTTCACCTAGAATATTTCAAGCAAGCTAAGAAGCAAAGGAATTTTTCATGAAATCAGGCATTCATTGTCAAGAAGCAAGCAAGAGTGAAGTTTGGAGCAACATTGTAGGTCTTCAAGCTCATTTTGTATCAAAGATCAAGCATTAGTGAAGGTTGATGATAGATACCTATGGAGAATCATGAGAGATTCTAGATGTTGGGAGATGCAAAAGACATACAACCAAGCCTAAGGACTTGTTTCCTAAGTGATTCCATCTTCTATAATCATCCTACTTGCAGCCTAAAGAGAGGTATATTCAAATTTGTGGCTTATTAAGGGGAGTTAAGATTTATTTAGTGAGTCATTTGCATTGTTCATGTTTCATTTTAGGGTTCCATTCTAATACAAATGGATAGAATTTCCTTTACATTCTTATATATCTTAATCTTAGACACACTTAAGGTTAGGATTGAACACAGAATTACATGTTTCATATTTTCATTCATCATCAAAGGTTTAATTACCAAAAAGGGGTTTGATTGAGGCAAACCCCTATCCACCAACAAGCTACAAATTTTTTCTTGCAGATTATTGGAAAATACGGATCTGAAAGCAGGAATTTCATAATGTAATGAAGGAGTGCAGACCTAGAAGTTGAAGATCAGATTCAGAGATTTATGGAAGGACCTAGCAGGATCCATTCTCCTTTAGTGGTGAATGAGTCCCTATTAGGGCTTGAAGGGCAGAAAATTATATACTATACAAGATTTTGTTTCAAATTTAGAGCTCCTCGGATAGGCCTACCAGGACCCATTTGCCTTTGGTGGTGAATGAGTCCCTATTAGCACTTCAAAAAAGAAAGATTTGACTAGCTACACAACATTATGTACTCCTTATTTTTCTAGAAAAGTTACAATTTCTCTCTATTTTGTGTTAGATTCATGCATTATATGTGTTAGACCTAGAATTAGGGTTTTCTTGTTAGTTCAATTTCTTTTCCCCAAATTGTGATTTAGCTCACCACCTGGTCCTTGCATAAAGTATAGATTGCAAGTTCCCTAAATCTTAACTTAATTCACCTCTTGGATTGATAATTACTTAAGTATTCTTGGATCTCATCTTTTGAATGAAACCCTAACTAGAAAAAGGAGATTAGAGATCATAGCCTCTCTTTTTCTATGTTTGAAAGGGTTGGGTGAATTGTTACATAGCTTTGTTCATTCATCATTCCTTCATGCTATTGCATTTCATTACAAGGTTTAATTACCAAAATAGGGTTTAATCGAGGCAAACCCCCATTCACCTAACAAAACAACATTTTTCCTTCTTGATGTGTGTTTGTAGATTTTAGGTGGAAGATCTCTTGGAGAGAAAAATTGAAAAGTTGTCAAATTTGTTAAATTTATCATCATTCTTGCAATTTCATGAAAACTAACCTACAGGATTTATTTCTAGCTTTCCATTTGCAAGATTTGAGAATTTGGGAGCATAGACATAGCAAAAAAGAATCTAGAACCATTTTTTAGGAGGCCTAGCCAAGACCCATTTTCCATAGGGAAAATGAGTCCTTAGTAAGCTTCAAAAAATAACTTTTGGTGTCTGGTACACATCATTTTCCTATTCTTAGATCTGCATTTTAACTTCTAGTTCCATTAGAATTGATCTTAATCTATTAGATGCACTTTATAACTTGCATTTTGGGTTTGATTTATTATTTTTAGTCTTTCTCCCCAAAGTGTTGTTTAATCAGGACCCCTGTCCTTGGATAAAAGGGAAATTTGCATATTCACAACTTGATTTGACTCACCTTCAAGGTTGATAGTTATTTCATTGTTTGGATCTCATTTCCCCAATGAAATAGTGGATAATAGGTCTATTTACTATCATTTAGTGAACCCCCTTTTTCTTTCAATCAAATCCACACCCCTATTTTCCATTATTTCATTGTGGTGAACTTGACTTTTGATCATTGCAATTTTTGATTTTGGAGTCCAATTTCACCCTAGATTTAGATCTTGCATTCATTTTCATTTATTTGCATTGGATTGTGTCTCATTTAGGGTTTATAGCTTGCATTTAACTTTGCATTTCACTTAAGGTTTTTAGGATTGCACTTTTGCATTCTTTGAAATTTGAAAAATACAAAAAATCCATTTATTTTGCAAATCATTTACATAGCATTGCATCATCATTCAATTGCATTTGAAAATTGAAACAAATTGCACATTAAATAAGGTCTCCTAGTTTTTCATTTTATCAATTTTTGCACTTGCATTCAACATTAAATTCACAAAAAAATAAAATTGTAACTTGTTGTTTCTGATTAGAATCTAGAAGCTACTAAAATCATCTCAGAAATCTGTAAAAATGTTTTTTAAAATCCTAAACTAGGACCCATTTTCCTAGGGTGAATGAGTCCCTGATCAGGGTCATTTCCTAATTTTTTGGTCACTAAAACACCTGTTCTACATTTCATTTTACTAATTTCAATTTTCATTTTTAGTTTATATATTTATTTTTAAGTAGAATTGATCATATTTAGCTTAATTTTATAAATTTAGTGCATTGTGTGATTTCAAAATTGTATTTACAAGACATCATTTTTAGTTTTTTGCATTGCGTAATCAGAAAATAACCTTGTCTAGAATCTAAAAAATTGCATTTACATATTGCATTCTAGGTCATTGCATTGCATTTTACCCTCTTTCCATTTTAGGTTTGTACACTAAGTTTGTGAATCTTGTATGATCTTTACAACTTGGTGTCATATTAGCAATATTGTTGTGAGACATAGTTTGAGACTCATTTCATCCCACGATACACCATTCACTGTGGATCTTGGGTTCTCCAACTCTTTTACTAATAGTGTTGATAATAAACCCTCTATGGATCATAGCATTCATACCTCATTTCCAATGATTTCATTTCTTACAAAAAATGTGCATGATGTTGTTCATATCCTACAAGAAAACATAAGAATAATGGATGAAAACATAAAATAATTGTAAAATATTGTGAGCCCTGATGCAGTTCCTATGCTAGATAACATAAGAAAGTTGCTTAAGAGTGAACAAGGAATACAAATTTTCTATAGCCTTGCTTTCATCCTTAACAAGAAATTCAAGAGAATGATAATATACATACCTCAATAAACTTTATTGATGCTAAACCTTGTAAGGGCCTAACTAAGAAGTCGCTTGATATTGTTTTCTCACAACAAGACATACCTAAACATGCACTTGATGGTCCTCTTTATATTGCTAGAAGAATCAATGGCAAGCCTACTAATGGGATATTAATTTATCTCATTTTTGTAGAGAAATTGATCACCAAAGAATTTATATTTGTGCATGAAATCTATCAAGTTATATATGAAAAACTAAAAGCATGGATCAAAATGCCTAATGGTTTTGCTTTCCCTATGATTGGCTCAATAAATATCCCTCTAAAGGTTAGATCAAAAAAATTAAATCTATCATTCACTATCATCTCATCATTAGACCATTTTTTTGTGAGGTTAGGCTATCCATGGCTTCGCTCCATGAATTTCGTCCCATCGATTGTGCATAAATGTTTAAATTTTCCATTTGGCAATGAGATTTTTACTGTGCATCATAGTGGCTTTAATCCTGTGTCTTCCCATGGGAATTTCTCATTGGATTTATTTTTGATCCAAGCCTATTAAACCTATTAGACCTCGTGAAGACCTCTTTTTCAAATCCTATCAAAAGTTTAAGGCAAAGCACATAGTAGAATTTTATCCCTTAGAAATATGCCTCAACTTGTGATTGAGCCACCCATCCTTGATGAGACTATGATTGAACTAAAATCCCTTCAAAACATCCAAGATTAGCCTATGACAAATCCTTAACCAATTTCATATAAGAGACTACGAGATAACCAAATCAATCTCCTAGTGTGTTCTAAATTCAAACAAGTTTACAAAGCTAAAGAGAAAGTGGTTGAACAACCTCCCATGGTTCCTTTTGTTCCTCCCTTAAGGGAATAAAAGAAACCTATGGTTGATAAAACTTCTCCTACATAGACAACTTTAAAACCACATGAAAAAAACTACAATGCTAGAGAGCGTTGGATATTTCATGCTATTTCTCATTCGTCACAAGCAAAAGAAGAAAATAATAACATGAACAAACTTCTATGGATATTGTCATAAGACCTCCCGTTGTGATCAATTTGGATGATGATATTGAAATTGATAAGATTGATGTGGAAGTTCATAATGAGTTAAATCTAATTTTTTCCTCTGCTATGAGCTTAAAATATGACCCTCCTAATAAGAGTGTTGAAATTGGTGCATTTCCTAGTTTGGCACTTGATGTTGTCCCTTTGGCTAGTTTTCCTCCTTTTGTATATACTGAATAATATTGGGATAAGGATGACTCGCTATAGGTTGATTCACATGTGCCTTAGTAGTATTTTTCTTTCTTTTGCATGTTATTTGTGTGATTGCATGCATAATATGATCCCCTGTAATGTTCCATTTGATGTATCTCTCTCTTCATGTGCATTCTTCTATTTGTATCTGCATTCTTATATATGTCATAAACATTTATATTTTCATTTCTCTTGTGTTTTCCTTTTGGGGATGACACAAGGCATCAAGACATTTAGGTCTCTTCCATGTTGACCTAAAAGCTTTTTCTTTGTTTTTTCTCTCTTTGCACGTCATTATTCCTGTTTTGTGAGTATTTGGTGAATGATGACATTTTTGAGCTCTATAATCACATTGTAGCAAAGATATATTGATCTCGAATCCATAGATCCCTTACATTTTTTTGGGGGAAACCCCTTCCCTTTCATGATGTAATTTCATTCAAAAACATATGACTTGGCATAGGGCTTTCTAAATAAGCTCTCATGTCCTCCTTATGGTTAACATTGAATATATGCTACTTTAAAGTTGATTGCTCACAACAATGGTGTTAGCAATCACTTTAAAGTTGTGGTATACATCGAAACTCATCTTCTTTGTGTGATTTTATTTATTCTTGTGATGCGCCCTTTTATTCATGGTGTCATTAGGTTTGATGTCCTCCGAGAGTGATATTTATCAGCGTACAACTTTCCTCTTAGCAGTGATTCTACGTATTGCATTCCCTAAGTTATGATTCTCTTATTCTAGGTGTTTCCTCTCTTGGACACATTAAGCACGATGATCCCTAAGAAGAAGACCTTACACAAACTCAATGAAGTCCCTTAGAACAAAACCTATATGTATGTGTATAATATTCATAATTTTTTAACATAATACAACTTGTTAACCTTGTGAAGTTTGAACCCCTAAATTCAAGGCCACCAAGCATAATGAACCTTGCTTGCCAATGGAGCCTTTCCCATGTTCATAGGTGTTTAGCATAACATAGCTTGTTAAGCCTTATGGAGCACAAAACAAAAAATTGTGTGGTGCCTTATTAAAGTTGTTAGGAGGATAGCTTTTATATGGTATGGGAGCCTAATAAGATTCTCTCATTTGCCACTTTCCTCGGGGATCACCTAGTGGATGACATGATGTTCCATTAGCTCGTGTGAGCATATGTTTCATTTGCATAGTGGACATCAAGTTGCATATATTATTGAGTAGTGGACATCAAGTTGCATATTATTGTTTGATATATTAGTGTCTTGAATGTCTACTTTAGTGTGATTTATTAGTGTCTTGAATGTCCACTTTAGTGTGATTTTGACATGGGTTCATACTCTCAATAAAGTAGGGGCTAAATGTAGTGTATGAAAAAAGTATCCCTTTTTCACACATAATTTGGGAAATATTAATGATAAAAAGGACTAAATGATGCCTTAATTTAGTGATGTAATATGTTTTACACATTTACATTAAGTTTAGGGCCTTTTAATAAAATGGACTTAATGGTGCCCTATTTATGGTGTTGTAAAGTGTATCTTTACACTTTCACACTTATCTATGGCTTTATTAATTAATTGAGCTTAATTATGCCTTAATTGGCCCCTTTAATTCAAATAAAAGCCTAATTAATTACAATTTTTGAAGGGTAAAACCTGAAATTCATTAATTCTATAACATAACACTTAACATTGGAGAATGTGTATCCTAGGTAAGTGACCTAGGACCCTTTCTCCCAAGGATGAATGGGTCATCACTTAGGCCTAGGACATAAATTTCAATTTTTTTTGGGTAGTATCTTAATAATTTCAAATGTGTACTGACATTTTGGCTTGTGGTATTTGAATTTCTTGAATTAATGTTAACATATGTATAAATAAGAGGTCATTTCACTAAGTTTCATCTAAGATTTTCAAGCACCTAGATTTTTCATGCAAGCATTCCTAAAGTGAATTTGATGGTCAAGAGCATATCAAGAGCATTTTCAAGGCATTCAAGGGTAGATTATATAAGAATTATTACATCAATCAAGATCCCATTATCATGTCAAAGTCTTCTTCCATCATGCATGTTATTTGAGCTAATA
Source organism: Sequoia sempervirens (assembly GCA_007258455.2). Classification (NCBI taxonomy): domain Eukaryota; kingdom Viridiplantae; phylum Streptophyta; class Pinopsida; order Cupressales; family Cupressaceae; genus Sequoia; species Sequoia sempervirens. Next base: position 663,608,711 of record VDFB02271358.1, read on the forward strand.
TGTTGATGTAGTCTTCAAGATCTATTCAAGCATTCAAATGCATTGTTTCAAGTCAAGTTTCATGATCAAGATCCACAACCATTGAAGCCATTTCATGCAAGTTATTGATCCATATTTCTATGTTCAAACAAGGGTTGGGTGAGTTGTGACATAGCTATGTTCATTCATCATTCCTTTATTCTATTTCATTTCATTACAAGGTTTAATTACCAAAATGAGGTTTGACCAAAGAAAACACCCATTCACCTAACAAAAAAACATTTTCCCCTCTTGATGTGTGTTTGTATATTTTAGGTTGAAGATCTCTTGGAGAGAAAAAATGTAAAGTTGTCAAAGTTGTCATCATTCTTCCAATTTCACAGAAATTGACCTATAGGATTTATTTCCATATTTTTTACCGTGAGATTCAGGAATGTGGGAGTGTAGACATAGTAGAAGAGAACCCTGAAACCATTTTTCAAGAGCCCTAGCCAGGACCCATTCACCTTAGGGTGTGGTGCAGGAGCACCAAGTCAGTTTTAGGTCAATTGATGTAAATAGGTGTCTAAGGTTGAGTTTTGTGTGTTTGATCACATGTTTGATGTAATAAGGTCTAATTGGTACCATTTTTTATGTATTCAAGTCATATAAGGTCTAGTTTAGTTTTGTCAATTTTGGTAAATTGTTGCAAAAGTTGCTTGTGCAACTTTGTAATTTTTATCAGTTTGAGAAGGTGAACGATCATTTGTTTAAAAAACCATTGGTTTTCTATTGGAACATGTTTAAAAAGGGCTCACAAACTTTGAGGAAAATTCTAGAAGTGAATTTGGTGGACAAGCAATACAATAAGCTCTATTTTTTGTGAATTTGCAGTGTTTTTTGTAGTTTCTGAGATCTATATAGCTTCGTACAGTTGATTTATGATCTAAAACACACGTGAATAGTTAACACAATGTATCTACTATGATTTTGCATTTGTTGTGTTGGATTTCATCAATTTTGAAGGTAGTTAGAGGTGATTTTCTGTAAATCACCTATAAACCCTAGGGTTAAGGGTTTGAAATCAAAAATAATGATTTGCAGTCCATTCTGCTATTGAAATCTGGCCAAACTTAGTGGAATGGAAGGATGTAGTTTCCTTTTAGTGATTTTGAAGTTGTTAGAGTGGGATATGGAGTTTGGGGTAGATTTGAGCTTTCCCTAGCCTAACAAATGAGGGCCTAACATCCTCATGTGTTAGGTTTAAGATTGTCAGGTAGGTTAGAGATTTTGTAAGATAGCAAATTGGTGATGAATTTTGGTGCTGAAAATTGTATGTAGGGACCCTATATGATGTGTTAGAGCCTCTAGAGTGGAGATTTGAGATTTGGTGTTTGATTTTCTTAGACTTTCTTTGGAAAAGTAGCCTAATTTGGCCTTGGAGTAGCATAGCAGATCAAATTTGAAGGTTTGGTTACAAAAAAACCCTAGTCCCAATTTGGATATGTTAAAGAGGGGCCTAATGGGTATTTGGAATGGTATTTGAGAAATGGGTTTGAGGCCTTTACAAAGATATATGCTCAAGAAACTGGGTTTGCAGACCTACAAGGAGAATTGAGAGATTGTGTGAGAAGCCACCATAGTTAGGGTTTTGAGACTTGAAAGGTGGATTAATTGTGTTTGAATTCACATACTCCACCCTACTCTGCATTAAGTGGTATCAAAACATAGGTTCTGATTGAGAAGTGGAAAAGTGGTTGAAAGTTTGAATAAGCAAGATGCCTTCAAAGAATAATCCAATGGATAGAGAAGTTAGAGAACTAAAGGAGAAATATGCTAAGGAGGTGAGACTATGTAAGGAGTCTCATGAAGCTGCCCTTGCCAAAATTGCAGCCCTAGAGAAAAACCAAAGAAGAGGAATGGTCAATGGTGACCAAAGTGACAAAGAGGATAAGGGTTAGAGTGAAAAACCTCAAGGAGTCCAAGATGAAGAGGAAATGGACCCTAAAGAAGCAACAATGGTTAGGATGTTGAAGGTTATCAAGGGGGATACTCCTAAGGTGAAAGTGGAAGTACCTATGTACTGTGGAAAGATGGACAGTGAAGAAGTGTTGGGTTGGATAGATGCTCTTAACAATTTCTTTGAATTTGAGGAGATAGAAGATAATATAAGAAGGTGAAATTTGAAAAAAACAAGTTGAAGGGCCCTACCCTAACATGGTGGAACTATGTTCAATAGGAAAGAGTGAAGAATGGAAAGACTAAGATAAGTTCATGGGATATAATGGTAGCTAAGGTGAAAGGACAATTTATGCCTATAGATTATGCAATTCAGACCTTTAGGAAGCTACAAAATTTAAAATAAAACAAGTTAGATGTTATGGAATACACTGAAGAGTTCCATAAATTAAGTATTAGAGTTGGACAAATAGAAGATGAAGTAGAAAAGGTGGCAAGATATCTAATGGGCTAAGGCTCAATATTCAAGATAAAATTGGTCTCACTACACTTAGGATAGTTGAAGAGTGTTTTCAGTTGGTTGTCAAGACAGAGGAAAGGATAAAAAGGAGACAAGAGCAATAAGGAAGAGGCAGAGGAAAGAATTTCATAGGTAGAGGTAACTTTGGTGCAAGAGGACAGTCACCAAATCAACAAGGAGAGTCAAGCTGCCACCAAGAGCAAAGTGGTGAATCAAGAGGTAATTTTAGGGGTAGAAGACCTAGTGGCAGAGGTAGGTTTGGTGGACAAGGGAGAGGGCCAAATAGCTTCTCAAGTATATGTTACCAGTGCAACCAATTTGGTCATCTAGCATGGAAGTTCCCAGACAAGCAAGCATCAAGTTCACATGGAGGTGAGAGGAGAACCCAAATTGTGTATGAGGAAGACAATGAAAGTGTCAATTCACCATCTCAACATGCTACTCCTAATATAGGTGATTCTTTGATAATGAGAAGAAAAATCATTAAGGTTCCAATAGTCAAAGAGCCTCGACAAAGGAAATCATTATTTAGAACCACTTGCAAGTCACATGGAAAGGTATTTAAGGTAGTTGTTGATTTAGTTTCTACTGATAATATAGTTTCCTTAGAAATGGTTGAGAAGTTAAACATGAAGAGAATACCACACCCCACACCTTACAAAGTATCTTGGTTGAATAAGGGTCAAAAATTCTTGGTCAATGAGCAAACATGGGTAGAATTTAATATTGGGGGTTATAAAGATAAAATCCTATGTGACATCATCCCCATGGATGTTTGTCACTTGCTGCTAGGAAGACCCTAGTAGTATGATAGAAAAGCCAAGCACAATGGCCATAGAAACATTTATGTGATAGACAAAGATGGAATTTCATTCACATTGACACTCCTACAAGATGAGGAGTTTGATAAACAAGTTGGGTCTAGTGTTATGGTAGTTGGGGAGAAAGAATTCTTGAAAACATTGAAGGAAGAAGGTGGACAGGGATTTGCTATAGTGATCAGACCTAAATATGTTTTAGTAGCAACAAAGGTTGAGGATATACCTAGTGGGGTTCAAGCTTTGTTATACAAATATAAGGATATTGCATTTGATGAGCTACCTAGCTCTTTGCCTCCCATGAGAGATGTAAGCCATCGCATAGACCTTATACCTAGTGCAAATTTATGAAATAAGGTTGCATACAAGATGACTCCAAATAGAATGAGGAAATAAGAAGGCGGTTCCAAGAATTGTTAGATAAAGGCCTAATAAGGTAAAGTTTGATCCCATGTGTTGTCCCTACTGTTTTGTCACCTAAAAAGGATGGGGATTAGAAAATGTGTACTTACTCAAGGGAATTCAACAAAATTACCATTAGATATAGGTTTCCAGTACCTAGAATGGAGGATTTAATGGACTACTTGGGAGGTGCATCTTATTTCTCCAAGATTGACTTAAAAAGTGGTTATCATTAGATTATAATAAGAGAAGGGGATGAATGAAAAACTACATTTAAAACCAACGAGGGTTTATATGAATGGATAGTAATTCCCTTTGGATTGTCAAATGCTCCAAGTACATTTATGAGACTAATGAATGAAGTTTTGAAGCCTTTCATTGGAAAATTTGTGGTTGTGTATTTGGATGACATACTTGTGTTTAGTAAGACTAAAGAAGAGCACTTGCAGCATCTTGACATGGTTTTACAGAAGTTGAATGAAGAGAAGTTAATGATAAACCTAAAAAAATGTGAATTCATGAAAGAGGAGGTAGTGTATCTTGGTTTTGTGATCTCCAAAGTTTTATTGAAGATGGATCCCACCAAAGTAGAGGAAATTCTCAATTTTTCAACTCCAAAATCAGTAGGGGAGGTAAGAAGCTTTCATGGTCTTTCTAGTTTCTATAGGAAATTTATAAAGAATTTTAGTCACATCTGCTCACCAATTATTGAAACCATCAAAGGAGATAAAATGAAAAGATTTCAGTGGAATGATGAGGAAGAAAGAAGCTTCCAATACCTAAAAAATAGAGTGGCACAACAACCCATCCTTGCTTTACCTGATTTCAACAAATTTTTCACTATAGAATGTGATGCAAGTGGCTTTGCAATTGGTGCAATCTTAAGCCAAGAAGGAAAACCAGTGGATTTCTTTAGTGAAAATCTTAATGAAGAAAAAAGGAAGTACTCATCCTATGATTTGGAGCTATATGCAATGGTGAAGTCCCTAAAGAAGTGGAGACACTACCTTTTTCCCAAGGAGTTCATTATTTTCACTGACAACCATGCTTTACAATTCCTAAATAGTCAAGACAAGCTAAGTCATAGACATGTAAAATGGGTAGAGTACCTACAATGCTATACCTTTACAATCAAACACAAAAAGTGTTAGAAACCCATGATTAGATTTCCAAACCAGAAAAGCCTTCCACAGAAGAGAAAAACAAAAAAGCAAGAGATTTGCAAGAAGATGTGCAAATATTATTATTCGAGAATTTAATTAATTACAAGATATGATTTGCTTTATAAAAGAAAAGATGCAAACCCTAATCTTATCTTGAGCAACAAGATAGCTCGATAAGATAAAGATAAAGCCTAAAACTTAGGAATTAAATATGCCTAAGTAAACTTATGCAAATGTGTAATTAAATATTAATTACACCAACACCCCCCCATAAGTGCAACTTAGGGAGAAGCACAATAAAACATGCACCTAAAACTAAGATGAATGCAAGAAAGCATGAATGGGTCCCGACAACAAGGCCTGATCAGGTACCCAAGTACAAATGCAATAATGAAGTAGAGAAGGAAAACTCAGTGGGACAAAACCCCCCTATAATGAGATGACTGCTGCAAGAAGCACTAGAAGAACACTATGGAGTAACACTGGAACCATAATCTGACAAGCAAGGAAAGATACCTCTGTCTACAACTGAAACCAAAATCGAAATCATGATAATGTGACAGCAGACCTGATGCCACAGAACACTCAAAAACTCACAAACTGGAACAACCCTGGAATCTGTGAAGCACCAGTAGATGTGATGATGAAAAAATCTGGAAACCGTGTATCTCGATGTTGATGCCAAACTGAGACTAAAAATCTTCCATGGGAAGGAGTACCAAAAATAGACTCTGGAACAATAACCACAAAAACATGGCCCTCAAACTGAGAAGAATCTGAACCAATGAGGATCAAGAAACATAATCTCACAACTGAAGTGTGAACCAATGAATCCGACATGTGTCAAGTTATAGCAAAAAATGTGTCCAAAATAAACTAGGAGACTAGATAACCCATGCGAGTTGCCATCAAAACAAAATGAAATATGGTGATCAAAGTGAAAACTACACTCTAACCAGATTTATTATGCATGAAACCCCCCTAAATGGAACTTTATCATAGTTCATTTATTACAATAACCCAACGATTGTAAAAGGAGAGCATACTGAAAATGAATAAACATAAAATAGAAATTGATTTCAGATCTGTGTAGAGGACAAAATCAGCTTTCTGATGCTGTGAGAATGATGAAAAAAGGATCACTGAGTCAAAAGATATGCCCTCCGAAGTGAAATCTAAACATCTGACTTCAACTAGAAAAAAAAAACTCATTAAACAGAAAAATTTCTAGAAACAAACTACACCATTAGAAAATTGGGCTCACCAGCTTTTCGGCGATATCTCGTTTCAAAAAAAATGCCTCCGGGATCAAAAGTTATGATAAAATGAAAAAAAGGGCTATCTGGGGGCAATTTAGGGTATTTAAAGGCTATTTTGGCGCAAATGTTCAGCTCCTGCCCTGCTGGCCCGTGGTCGGCCATGTGACTGCGGGCACTGCTGGTGTAAAAAAGAAACCCACCGCTAGATGGGTGGTGGGTGGGCTGAGCGGAGGTGGTGCCGCTCCTGGCGCCACCGGCTAGGGAGCCCCCCCGGGGCGGGCCATATGACCGGGGGCGGAGAACAGAGGGGCACGAGAGAGTGAAGGGAGGTTGGTGGTAGGTTGAGTGGTCGGGGAGTAAAGACAGCTGGCGGTGAAGCAAATACGCTGGTTGGAGAATATGCCGGCCAAAGAAGAATATCCGGGGTGACTGTCGGTCAAGGTCGACAGAGATGTGACAGCCAGGGTACAAATGTACCAAACAATGTACAGTCCGCCGATTTTTTTTAAAAAAAACAACCCCACAATTTTGAAATACCACCGTATATTTAAAAAAACAAAGATTTTGAACACCCACAATTTGATGATTTTTTTTTTTAATAAAGCCCGATTTATAAAAATATGCATGCAAAATTTTTGAGATTTTTTTATTCTGAAAATAAATCGCATTCATACCTATAGCGGCGGCAAAAATTGGTTTGCACAAATGGCCCCAAATAGGGTGTGTATGTTGCGCATTCGGGCTGTTGATTGGGCAGGTCTTCACTGGATGCGAGCGGGGTCGGTCGACAGAATAAAATTCAAACCCTATAACTTTGGCATAAAATATCGGATTCAAGCGAAACAAAAGTCGATCTTGACTTTTTCGATAGCCCTGGACTCGAATATGAGCTCAAATTTCCTCCAACATGTGCAAAAGTAACCATGCAAGAACACCCAAATAGAGAGACAAACTCGAGGTATGAAACCCTCGAGGAATCTTGAACGAACTCTTCGATGAATCTCTGAATTCGAAGGGTGCAAATCATTCTAGATACCATGTTAGAAACCCGTTGATCAGATTTGCAAACCAGAAAAGCCTTCCACGAGAAAAAACAAAAAAAGAGATTTGCAAGAAGATGTGCAAATATTATTATTCGAGAATTCAATTAATTACAAGATATGATTTGCTTTATAAAAGCAAAGATGCAAACCCTAATCTTATCTTGAGCAGCAAGATAGCTCGATAAGATAAAGATAAAGCCTAAAACTTAGGAATTAAATATGCCTAAGTAAACTTATGCAAATGTGTAATTAAATATTAATTACACCAACAAAAAGGACAATCCAACAAGGTAGCAGATGCTTTAAGCCAGAGGTCAATGTTGGTGCATGAAATCTAGCTTCAAAGTGTGGGAATAGATGCTTTGAAGGGTATGTATGAAGAATTTTAAGACTTCAAAGAGGTATATGCTATTTGTGATCAGTTTAAAGATTCTTTTCATGATGAATATTCTAATTTTTTGTTGCAACATGGATTGTTGTTTCAAGGTGCTCAATTGTGTGTTCCAAACTACTCCATGAGAAATAATTTGATAAAGGAGAAACATTGTAGTAGTTTAGGAGGAAATTTTTGGGTTGATAAGACATTGGATCAGGTAAGGAGATTCTACTTTTGGCCAAAGATGCAAGTAGATGTCAGAAAATTTGTGGAAAATTGTGTAATCTGCCAATGAGCCAAGGGTTCTACTTCCAATGTAGGTCTTTATCAGCCCTTACCAATACCTAACAAACCATGGGAGATTCTAAGTATGGATTTTTTGTTAGGTTTACCAAAAAATCAAAGGGGTTATAATAGTTTGTTTGTTGTTGTTGATATATTTAGTAAAATGGCTCACTTTATTCCATGCAAGTGCACAAATGATGCTTCTCATATTGTAGGGTTATTTTTCAAAGAAATAGTTAGAATTCATGGTATCCTATTAACAATTGTATCAAACAGGGATTCAACATTCATAGGTCACCTTTGGAGGAAGCTTTGGAGGAAGCTTGGAAAAAATTTGACCTTTAGTACTACCTATCATCCACAAACGGATGGGTAGACTGAAGTTGTCAATAGAACACTTGGAAATCTTTTGAGATGCCTCACAAAAGAACATGGACAACAATGGGACTTGGTTCTTCCACAAGCTGAATATGCTTACAATGGTTCAATCAATAGAAATATTGGTAAAAACCCATTTGAAGTGGTGTATGGTTTGAAACCTAGAGGTGTCTTTGAGCTCAAGGATTTGAAGGGAGTGGAGAAGAGGAGTGTTGAGGGAGAAGAATTTTGAGAGGCCGTGAGGGAGATAAACCAAAAATTTAGAGAAAATTTGCATAAAAGTGTTAAAAAGTATAAGAAACATGATGATTTGAAAATAAGGGATGTATAGTTTAAGGTGGAAGACTTGGTCCTTGCACATTTGAAGGAGAGGCTACCAAAGGGAAAGTACACCAAGTTGTTGATGTTGAAAATTGGACCATGTAGAGTGGTCCATAAGTTTGGGGCCAATGCTTATGAGATAGAACTCCCTCCTGGAGTTGCTATCTCTCCTATTTTTAATATTTCTGACCTATACCCTTTCAAGGGATTTATGGATGCAGGTACATGTGTTGATGTAGATGTTGTTGGGTCAAATATTTACTACCTTCTAGGCCATTGAAGCTTGAATGCATTGTGGACACAAGGGAAGCCAAGATAACAAGACACAAGGTCTACCATGAATGCCTAGTCAAGTGGCAAGGATTACCAATGGAAGATTCCACTTGGATGTTAGAAGAGGATATCAAGAAGCATGGAACTATAGTTCAAGACCTAATCTTAGGAGGAACCTGAGATTCTTTTCTCTTTGGGTGTATGGTGCAAGAGCACCAAGTTAGTTCTTAGTCAATTGATGTAAATAGGTGTCTAAGGTAGATTTTTGTGTGTTTGATCACATGTTTGATGTAATAAGGCATAATTGAGACCATTTTTTATGTATTCAAGTCACATAGGGTCTAGTTGTTTAGTTTTGTTAATTTTGGTAAATTGTTGCAAAAGTTGTTTGTGCAACTTTGCATTTTTTGTCATTTTGAGAAGGTGAACGGTCATTTGTTTAAAAATTAGTTGTAGGCCATTGGTTTTCTATTGGAACATGTTTTAAAATTCCTCATAAACTTTGAGGCAACTTCTGGAAGTGAATTTGGTGGACAAGCAATACAATAAGCTCCATTTTCTATGAATTTGTAGTGTTTTTCATAGTTTTTGAGATCTGAACGGCTTTGTACAGTTGATTTATGATCTGAAACACATGTGAATAGTTAACAAAATGTACATCTACTATGATTTGGTGTTTGTTGTGTTGTATTTCATCAAGTTTTAAGGTAGTTAGAGGTGATTTTATATAAACCATCTACAAACCCTAGGGTTAAGGGTTTGAAACCAAAAATAATGATTTGCAATCCATTCCGCCATTGAAATTTGGCCAAACTCATTGGAATGGAAGGACATAGTGTGATTTTAGTGATTTTGAAGTTGTGAGAGTAGGAGATGGAGTTTTGGGTGGATTTGAGCTTTCCCTAGATTTTGCAAGACAATAAATTGGTGATGAATTTTGGTTCTGAAAACTATATGTAGGGACCCTATATGATGTGTTAGGGCCTCTAGAGTGGAGATTTGAGATTTGGTGTTTTATTTTCTTATACATTCTTTGGAAAAGTGGCCTAATTTAACCTTGGAGTAGTGTATAAAATCAAACTTGAAGGTTTGGTTACAAAACAACCCTAGTCCCAATTCGGATATGTTAAAGAGGGGCCTAATGGGTATCTAGAATGGTATTTGAGAAATGGGTTTAAGGCCTTTACAAAGAGATATGTTCAAGAAACTGGGTTTGCAGACCTACAAGGAGAATTGAGAGATTGTGTGAGAAGCCACCATAGTTAGGGTTTTGAGACTTGAAAGGTGGATTAATTGTGTTTGAATTCACATACTCCACCCTAATTTGCATTAGGGTGAATGAGTCATTTGTGAAAAAGAACTTTTGGTGACTGGTACACATCATTTTCCCATTCTCATATCTACATTTTAACTTCTAGTTCCATCAAAATTGGGCTTAATATATTAGATTCACTTTATAGCTTTCATTTTGGGTTTGATTTTCTATTTTTAATCTTTCTCCCCAAAGTGTTGTCTAATTAGGACCCCCATCCTTTCATAAAAGAGAAATTTGCAGATTCACACCTTGATTTGATTCAACTTCACTTGGTTGATAGTCATTTCATTGTTTGGATCTCATTTCCTAAATGAAATATTGGAGAAAAGGTTTATTTACTATCATTTGGTGAACCCCCTTTTTCTTTCAATCAAATACACACCCCTATTTTCCTTTATTTCTCTTTGTTTTGTATATTTGTGAGATTGGAAGCCATGGATATTGTCAATGTGATCTATATTAGGCATTGGAAGCTCATGTTTATGGATCTTTATGGAGTTGGTTATATTTTGGTAACTTTAATATCTTGTTTGACAATATGGTTGTATCCTCTTGTTTGGTGGTTTTGTTCCTTTACCTTGTGGCCAAGTGCAACAAGAAGGTGTTTGTGTTGGATGGGTAGAGACATCCTTGTCACATGGAGAATTCTCTTGATTTGGACTATATAATGGAGTGCTTATTTTGGCTTCATAGCTTTATCCTTTGGTTATATGAAAGCATTGGAAGATAAACCACTAACCTCTTTGTGAGTTTTGGACTTGATATGTTTCATATGTTATATGCTCCTGGATAACTTGGTTTTTCCTGTTGGGCTGAAGTTTACACTTGTTTTCAACTGTGGGTTTGTAGATCTATGGTATTCCATTATTTGGATGACATGTTTGGTGTGAATTTATGGATGGTTATATGGATTTTAGATTTATAGATATGGTTTTGCATGTTTTACATGTTAAATAAAAAATATGGTATGTAGATCTTTAATGAGACTATATTTAGGGTGTTATAGATGAAGATAGTTACAGGTTTACATGGTTTCTTGGAGGGTTGTTATTGATCTATGGTTACACCTATGTGGGTTTGTTTGGAAAATCAGATATAGCACTTATTTTGGTGTTTGATTCTTGGAAATCCACTTGTTGTACCTAATTATCTTTGTTTTGCATGATACTAATGTGGTGATTGAATCTATTTTTTTAGTTATTTGAGATTGAAGCATTGATTATGTATTTCTCATTTGAGATGTTGCATATGTGTAGATCTTAGAAAATTGTCTAACGTGGATTCTGTTTCGTAGGACTTATTCCTGGTCACCATTATTACTTTGTTATGCTTATTGCAATGAGAGATGGTTATTGGGAGAACTTGATATTGTTGTTCATTTGAATCCTTAGTAGTTGTTTATGGTGCATGAGAAGCTTTGTTCACTTTGAGTAGAGTTTTGACAATAATATTGTTCATGATGGAATATAAAACTTGGTATTAATTTCAATCAAAGCTTTATATAGTTACATAATGTGTTCTATTTTCTTTGTTTCAATATTTTGGTTCTAATTATTGTTGCAATGTGTAGTGTGTCATGGATAATCTTTTATTATAAGATGGATGGTATTTTACAATGGCTATTGGTGTCATAAGGAGCTCTTGGACTTTTCCTTCAAATTGGAATGAGAGTTATGACATCTTTGGTTCTATTGACAAAGGATGTGTTGAATTTATATCTTATTTGTTTGGAGATTGTGGGTGTACTTTACCTTTTGGGAGCTCATGGTGTTGAGTTCCTTGATTATGTTGGGGTCATGGAGGATCTTTAGTTAGGAGATGGTTATCATGATGCTTGGAAATATTGGTTACATAGTCTAGTGGGAGCTTTAGCAGTGATGTTGATTCACCATTTGATTATGGATGGTTATTTTATGTGATCTCCTAGGAGGGGGTTTTAGATCATGATGTTGTGATATGTTCATAATTCTATAGTTGGAATTTTGACAATGGTCTTGTTTCATTCTCATTGATTTTGAGTATTAACCATTTGCTTGGACCTTCATGATTTTTTAGGGTTGCATTTGAAGTTGGCATGGATTGATTGGTGGATGCTCATGGAGAATAGAGATACTTGGGTGATACTAGATCACTTATTAATGGGATCGTATGTTGAGATGGTTACTCTTTGATGAGGATTTTAGCAGGAAGACCGAGGAGCCTACACTTGGTTATGGATATGAATCCATTTTGGACCTAAAAAGAGTATTGTCATTTTTTGGTGTTGTGTTCAAAGGAAAATCCAGTATCCCACTCTTGTTCTACTCGGTAGGTGAATGATCTAAGAGGTATTTCCCACTTGAATATCAAATGCATTCTTTATTTTGTATCTTATCTTCTCATATGAGTTAGTCTTGAATATAAACATTCTGAAGACTTGTTAAGAAGAAGATGCTTGGTTTATGGATTTCTATTTTTCTCCTTTTTTTGGTCTTGATCCATGGATCTAGTTATGAGGACTTATTTAGAGAGGTACAAGAAATAGTTTGTGGCTTTGGGAATATTCACTTTGTTGTGGGAATGATTGGTTGGTTTGATCTACCTCCTATTTTAGAGGTTTACATCTAATTCTACCACATTTTCATTTAATTTGAATGTTAGATGTTGATATCCTTTCAGTTTGGGAATGGTGAAGGAGATCTTACTTTACACACCGTGGTACATGTTAGTGTGGATCAAGGATATGGTTTGATTTGAAATTTCTCTCTTTGGTCATGGTTTTATTCCTATATTTTTGGTTTCACATGGTTGAGTGTGAAGAACTTGGGAGAGATATCGAGACTAGTGGTGAGAGAGGTATTGCAATGCATATTGTTTTGTAGGATTTTCATATAATTGTATATTTCCTTCACACTATGTAATAGAGGAATCAAACACATCATCTATGTGAAGTACTATAGATAGACTTGATATACCTTGATCTATTTTTAGATTTGGCATCACTCATGTAGTGGGAGTTTTTGGATATATGTTTGGTTATCCTCTATGATATCTTGGTTTATTGGTTATTGATGTGATGATGAGTTTTTCTGTTTCATTGGATTTTGATCTATGAGTTATGTAGGTTATGGATTAGTTATCCATTTTCTTCTAGTGGCATAACTCAGATGTGGACTATCTATATCCATGATATTGTTTCAGTGTTTATGCAAACTTGTTAGTTGGCCTTGTATGTGGTCATTTGTGCATTGGTATGTTGCAGTGAGATAGGAGGATGGATATAAAAATACTTGATTGCATATTTTGGGTTGGTATGTTGATGGCATGCAATTCTATCTATTTTGTATACCTTGGTTTTAGGTATGGTTAGTTTTGATGAGTTGCAATTTTTTATAATTTCTATTCCAGGTGGTATGAGTAAGGCAGCTACTCAGAGCCTTTTTTATCATTTAAATTTTATGCTTTTGTTCATGCAAAGATTGGCATAGCTTTTAGTGACAGTTGATATGTTTCACCTTGGCATGTTCCTTTTTCTTCCATTGGTGGCATGTTGTAGGATGTGAAGGATTTTATTGCTTGATGGTGGTTATCATGGTTTCATTTATAGGTATCTTGTTGGAGCTTGAGAGCATGGTGAAGATTCAAATGGTACATGAGTGGATAAGGGATGTTTTCCATTGTTTGTGATTCCTATGGGTGTATTTATAATGTTAATGTCAAGTGGGATAAATTTTA